>OX596239.1:38006408-39206408 GCA_951394345.1 Salicornia ramosissima | reverse complement strand
CGGCGATCTTGATGAAGAGGTATACATGAGACCTCCTCCGGGTTTTCATGTTTCAAGGCCGGGGCTTGTTTGTCGACTACAAAAATCATTGTACGGCTTACGTCAAGCTCCAAGATGTTGGTCTCCTAAGCTTGCTACTGCTCTTAAGAGGTATGGTTTTTCTCAATCATACTCGGATTACTTGCTCTTTACATTGACTAGTGGTAGTACACAACTCAGTATTTTGGTGTATGTGGATGACTTGATTATTTCTAAGAATGATTCTTCAGTTATTTCTGCTTTTAAGAAATATTTGAGCGAGTGCTTTCATATGAAAGATTTAGGCTTGTTGAAGTATTTTTTGGGTATTGAGGTTGCTCGGAGCAACGAAGGGATTTTTTTGTGTCGGCGGAAATATACTCTTAACATTATTGCAGAAACGGGATTATTAGGATCTCGTCCAACAGGTTTACCGATTGAGCATAATCACAACTTAGCCACTTCTAACGGCGAGTTGTTGGAGGATCCGGAGATATATTGTAGACTTGTGGGTAGGCTGATTTACCTATCTTTTACTAGACCTGATTTGGCATACACTGTACATATATTGGCCCAGTTCATGCAACTTCCTAGGCAACAACATTGGGACGCAGCTCTTCGTTGTGTGAGATATTTGAAAGGGTGTCCGGGTCAAGGTATCTTATTGATTGCGGATTGTGATCTGCAACTGACCGGCTGGTGTGATTCGGACTGGGCAAGTTGTCCTCTGACAAGACGATCTTTGACAGGTTGGTTAGTGCTTCTTGGTTGTTCTCCGATCTCTTGGAAAACCAAGAAACAACATACAGTTTCTCGATCTTCCGCGGAGGCGGAATACCGTTCTATGGCGGCAATCACGGCAGAAATGAAGTGGCTAAAGGCTTTGTTAACTAGTTTGGGTGTGGCGCATCCTCGGGCGATGAATCTCTTTTGTGACAGTCAGTCGGCATTACATATTGCCCAAAATCTGGTTTTTCATGAGCGCACTAAACATATTGAAGTCGATTGTCATTATGTTCGTGATGCCATTCAAGAGGGAATTATTCGTACTTCTCATGTTAAGACAGATGAGCAACTTGCAGATATATTTACGAAAGCGTTAGGTAAGAGACAATTTTTATATTTACTTGACAAGTTGGGCACTTGTGACTTGCATGCTCCAACTTGAGGGGGGGTGTTAAGTCCAAATATTGTAATTAGGGTATTTAGCTAATGGGCCAATGTTTAAGGCCTAATATTTCTCTCTTTAGGATTGTATATATACTCTTTGATTGACAGTAATACGAGGAAGGGAAATCAATTCCTGACACCCCTCCACCTGATGCTTTGTTAGGACCAAAATTGGGGAATTAGTTGAAGCAATAGCCTACGAAACAAGTCAACAATATGAACGATAAGCACTTACGTCCGTCGACTTCAGACAGGAAGCACTCTGCTTTAGTTGCCCGATTTGATACTTCGGCGGAAGTCCAAACCGTTGGAATCACCAGCTCAGAATTACGTACCTTCAGCGAACATCCTCTTTCAAAAATCAATAAAGTGTAAGAAGACAAATGGGCAACATAATGCTTGTAAATAGGGCATTCAAAAGCTCATAAAAACCCATAAAAAATCCAAAAATTTCTGACAATACCATTTTTTTTAGACAACCTATCAAAAGCTCATCAAAGCGGATAAAAGCAAGAACCTTGCATTCTAAACTGCAATTCAATTTCTCATACCACATAAAATTCACATGAAACCCACAAAAAGTTAAAAAAAAAAAAAAAATATCAATCACATCCCAACCATTCTTTGAGAAAATTTCCTAAACCCGACACAGTGGGTAGAAGCAAGAATATTGCATTTTAAACCCCTTAATTCAACATTTCTCGAGCCTAAATGGCAACCAAAACACATCAAGCGATCAAAGCCGAATTTCAAATTTTGAATTAGTTGAACAAACGAAACAAAATTAGCAAAATTGCCATACAAAATGAGTAAAGTGAAGAACTTACTTGAAATTGGTGAAGAATTGCAAAACTTCCGGACAAAAAACCACAACACCGAAGCTCCAAGGATCTCCAATGGAGGTTTATTTAGGAGGAAAAGAAAATGGAAGAAACAAGAGGGAGACGCATAACAAAAACGCACGCCCCAAACCCTTCTCCCCCTCTTTTTTGTGCACCCTAGCACATGTGTGTGCCCCCTTGCGTACATTTGCTCCCTATGTGGGACCCACTTTTCTTCCTTGGTTCCACTTTTGCAACATTCTCTTCAAATTAACGGCTATTCGAAAGTTGCACGAAATTTAACCAACTTTCGAAAATGCCACAAAATTACCAAAATACCCCTGAAGGACTATTCAGGTCAAAAGTTGTTAAAACGTCCCGAAAGAAAAATGAAGTCGGACATATATTTAGCAATCAGACAGTCTCTTATGACTAATGACAATCAAAACTCCGAATCAGCTCATAAACATCATGCAACGATACTTCTCCACGGCTAATGCTTGCCTAAAGTATACCTTACTTCACCAACAATATTAGGTGATTATTACAACGAAATATACGCAAAACAAACCTCTCTTCTCAAGAATATCGTCAAGCATTTCCCTATGGGAAAGGTATGCCCTACCAAAGTATACCTAAAGCAAATATATCTTCTCGAGAACAACAACAGAACATCCTCCTACGGTTTGAGCAACCTAATGACAAGATCTCAACATCGGCAAGTGATCATCAAACATATCTCTACGGCCTAAACCTGCCTAAAGCATAGATATATAACAAACACCGACAGAAGTCACATCCTTAAAGTCGAAGTGCAATTGAAGAAATTTAGCAATCCTGAGGGACGAAAGGCTCCCGACATAATACACTTGATAATTTGTTTTCATATGTATTTCCCCCCTTATTTTGTATGGTTTAATTATGCTCTTAGGAGCCATTTTTCCACTAATAAGTAGTTCTGGAGTGTTTTGTGTCTTTTCCATGTTTTTGACAGGATTTTGATAAAAAATTCTCTAAATGCAATAAAAACCATCACAGTAGGTCAGGCTAGGACCTAGAGAAGAATTGGGATGTCACGGTGAGTGTCGGAGAGGTTCTAGTAACAATTAGTGAAGAATTGGCTTAAAGTTGTTTGATTCGGTTCAAATGAGTTTGACAACCTCTCACTATTTTGGACATAACTCGAGCTATGAATACCGGATTGAAGCAATTCCAGTGGCTTTAATGGGAAACTAGATTCAAAGAGATTTAAAATGGTAGGTTACACGCTTGATTTAGACTTGAAAAGAACAAGTAATGGCCATTTGAAGTTGGTGGTCATATTTGGGCCCGAGAAACTGTTTGACCCAATTGGAAAACGTGTGCTTCCCATATTTTCCCTATAAATATCCTTTCTAATCCCATGTAAACTTGTCTTTGGACCCTTATTTGTTTAATCGTTTTAATTTTAGGGTTTAATCTTTCTTTACCTTCCTTTATCTTTTGCTAAATATTTTCTTTAATCTTTAATACAAGATTCAATCTTTAGTTCTTCCATTTGGTAATTTCTTCTCCCTTTTCCTTTTGTTCATGTTTGATTTAATATTTTATGCTTTTGATATATTCTTTATTATTTTATTTCATTAGATCTCCTTCTCTCTAGGGTTTAGGGGATCTTTGATTGATTGAATGTATATGTGATTGATAGATTTTCTTTGTTCTTTAATCCATTATTTGCTTTGAAGTTCCTAAAATCTGATCTTTATCATATAAAATTGAGTAAATATCAATTAAGTTGGTAGCCGAGAGGTGAAATTTCATATAGACTTGAGATTTTAGGTGGAATTAATCTAGTAAATTGCGATGGCCTGTTAGATTAATTCTATAGATCTAATTAATTGTGAGAGCCTGTTAGATCTTGGTTAAAACATATATGAGAATTATCAAATATTGATATTTAATCAATTTCAGGATGTTAATCATAGTGAACCTAAACTATAGGCCTTTAGTGTTTTAATTTTTAGTTTTATTTATTAATTTTTTTTAATCTAATAATCTTTCCCTAAAAGTCCTTTTACATAGTTTGAACTTTTTTAAATTAAGAGAAAATGTGTAACTCCCTGTGGATTCGACCCTACTTCCCTATCTATATTAGTTAGAGTTGCTAGGTTATTTTTATAGGTTAGCGACAGCCTTATGATTAACTAGTGCGGAGCCTTGTGATTAGTTGAGAAATTAACTAGAGCGGAGCCTTGTGATTCGATTCCACTTTTACGTGTGTTGAAACTTTTTAATTTCCTAAATGATCAAATTTCCTATCAGAATCAACACATTCAGGCTTGTTTTAAAATGCCAAAATTTTCTAAAGAGGAGGTAGAATATAAATGTCATTTATTCTCTTTTTCTTTTTCTATTTCTTTTGATTTTGGTATTTTCCTTTTTTCTTCCCCTTCATCCCCTTGTTCCTCTTGTTTCTTTTCTTCCACCTTTTCCTTTTCTTTATTTTTTCTAACCCCCTCCTCATGAGGACAAAGGTGTCTATCACAGCTCCATATATACTGTTATATGAGATGATTGCAGGGCCTTTGATAAGCTACTCTCCTTCAACATTGAGGACACTGTTGAGTTCGGCTTGGGGGAGGTAAGTATTTTATTGCTTTCCTAGTGTAGTTTTTATTTCTTACATAGGATTGTTGCATGGTTTGTACCGACCAATAGGGTTGGGAGTTTACATGCAACCAAAAAAATGTATTGCTTTCTTAGGTTAGTTTTATTGTGTTAGTCTGAATAAATTGGGATTTGAATTGTGGTATTCTAGATTTAGCTGATGATTTGTACCTTTGATTGCTTTTTTTTCGCAAACTTTGACTTAATAGTTGATATCATGTGCATGGATTAGTGGCTTTTGATTTGATGCTTAATCTCTTTATCCCCTCTAGTGTAACGACCCGACTTTTATGGACTGTTGATTTACGAAGGAAATCGACAAATGGATCATTACCAACATAAAAGCTTAACAATAATTTTATAATTCAGGTCTAAAATTCCTTTTATTACTTAAATACTGAAATAATAATCCCAAAAGTAAATAAACAATACTTAAAATACATAATTAAATGAAGTCCTTTCCCAACAGGCTGGGAACAGCTAACTAATAAACAGAAGGAAATACTCAAAACAAACTATGGTTGCACTAAAAACTCTAAAACACACAACCCGAGCCGACATAAGCCCATTCTAAACCTCAGCATCTTCACCTGAAATGGGGGGGTGGGTCCACCGTCAGTGGCGAGTAACTAGGCTGTCCCGCTTAAATACAAAACATATGGAAATACGTACAAAAATACATACGAAATACGTACAAAAATATGTATAAAAATACGTACAAAATACGTATAAAAATACGTACAAAAATACGTATAAAAGTACGCACAAAAATACGTATAAAAATACGTATACAATACCTGCAGAATACGGTTAGAAATACATACAAAATACATATACAATACAGATACCAATACGTATAACATACGAGTACAAATACGTACAACATACAAATACAAATACATACATCATACAGATACGAATACGTACATCATACATATACTTAGAAATACACCATTAAAATACCGACTTACCAGACGTATGCAGCGGAAGACTTAATGTTCATAAATAATACATATATACACGGCAATACACATATACACATAACCCTTCCCATGAATTACTTATTTATCATATTTTACCCTTAAACCCTCTTTTAACCTTCTTATCGGACCGGTCATAATGCTCGTTGTGGATCCCGTGTGCACCACAACTTTCCTAAAACATGCCGGGGTGAACTCGTGTATTCAACCCGTAGCCCTCCTTTGCAAGAACTAAGCCTAAGCTATGGCCATAACCCCTAAATAGAAGCTCGTGTACTACTACTTAGACGACTACATATCTTAAGATCCAGAACTGCCCAGAGACCGCAGTAGGGCAGTGGCTTCGACTTAACCCGACCTGATGACTCGTGTATCATCAAATGGGCGTCCTTACGTATCTTGTCTTTTCTAAAGGCTATCGTGAGACCACTAATTAACAAGCAATATCTAAAGGCCATCTTGAGACCTCTAATTCATATCATATCTTATTCCTTTTCTTCTTATTCATATTGTTACTTTCCTTCATATTGCAACTTATCCCTATTAATTCCTTTAAATTATATTAATTCCTAAAATTATTATAAGTCAAGAATTAGACTAAAATTGATCAAGCTTCACTAGGACCACACGACATTTTCATAAATAAAATAATAATTCAATAAATTCATAAAATCATCATATAAACAATTTAATAAATCATATAAAATAACAATTAACAACAGATATTACCTAAAACATGATAAAAATTCTACTTTTCATAATTAATACCACTCGACATTTTTACACCAAAACTACCGAAAATTACACTTTAATTAACTAAATACAATTACCAACATTTACTCATATAAACTTAATAATAACAATATAATTAAATCATGTAACATGGATTAAACAAGATCACAAAAACAATTCCTTTGGGTACATATAACACACGGTCATCATGGCCAAAACAATACATCAAGAACTATTTCAAGATTTCATAATATCATGACTTAATTAAAGGTTAATTAGAAATTAATAATAACAATTCAAGATTTTTCAAGATTCAATAATAAAAATTAGATTTTTAATCCCCTTTTAAATATGGAGCCACTCGACATATATGAACAAAAAGAACAAACATAATTCTTTTTAATTCAAGGTTTTAATATAACTAATAAACATTAAAGATCATCAAAATAATTCAAGAAAAGGTCATAAAAATCATCTTAATATTCATCACAATACTCGACAATCATAAGATAAATCAAGAACATGGTTCAACAATTTTTATACAATTATTCATCACAATTATACAATTAAATAAATTAATTCATGCATATAATTAATTAAACAAATAAAGATTCATAAAGATTACATAATATTATCAAGAAAATAACATGTATAATTATTTCATATGGTTCGAAATTTTAGCCCTAAAACATGATACTAATTCTTTTAATTCTTCCTAGTTTTAATCCTAATTAATTATACAGAAAACTATACCAGATTCAAGGGGGTTAGTCTAGTTACCTGATTCGCAAGAAAATCCAAGAAAATTACCCCTTTGGAACATGAATACCACACGGCTAGGCTAGGAGAAAACTTTAGGATTTTTCTTTGAGTTTTGTAGTATAAGAAAATGTGTAAAAAGAAATTAGGTTAAAAAGCTTGTTCCCTATTTATAATATAAGGAACCAAAGAAAAATAAATTAAACAAAATATAAGGGAGGGGGCCGTGAAATGAGAGTGAGAATAGGGTGTTTGGCTCATTTGATAGACTTAGTAAAATTAATTTAGGTTAGGGTTGTTAAAATTAGGTAAATCATTATGGGCTCATTTAAACCATTGACCTAAAACAAAATAAAAGAACCAAAATCCCTTGGCCATAAACAAAGGGCCGACTAAGTGAGAGGGTATTGGGTCATAGGCCCAATTTCAGGATAAGCTATAAGAAATAAGAATTAAACAGTCCAATAACCGGGCCTTTTGGACTCAGATTCGCAAAATAACATTAATAACCGCGAAATTTTCTACCCCTAAATTTTGGGTTATTACATCTAGTTTTTAGCTTTGTTCAACTATGTGTGGATCTTGGACTATTTAGCTTGAATTGTGAGGAATTGAGCCTACTCGATTCACTTCTTGTGTGTTTAGTTCCTGGTGTGACTAATTGCCTTGACTTAGGTCCTTGTACCTTGCCTTGTGAGAATTTCCTACACTAGTAGTCTGATTTAGGTTCAATTGCAGATTGTATGATGAAGGAATTCATTTCCTCAGTATTCCCCAAACAAATGAGATATAATTTTTATCCCTTGATCCCTAATTTGTAGCTTTAACTTTCACTTGATTGATGAACCACATTACAAACCTAATAAGCCTAAAATTTGTAATATTCACTAGTACAAAAAATCAATTTTGTTGTAGGGTTTTATAGCTCATTTGCTGCGGATTTAGGCCACCTGCAAATATAGGGGAAGCAAATGAGAATTGTCACGTTTGCTGCAGTTCATGAATGCAGCAAATGAAGTGATGTATTTGGTGCATAAGTTCATATGAATGCAGCAAATAAAATTAATTTTGTTTAAAAAAAATACAATTATGGTAAAATTAAAAAAATCAAAGAAATAAATTTAATGTAGAAAGAAATAAAGTAAATCAATAACTATCATAAATTAGTAAAAAAATAATTTTATTCATAATTTTGATGAACTGATACAAAGAATTCAAAATTCAAAAAATGAAATATATACAAGAATTCAACAAAGAAAAAAAATTAAATTTATACAAGAATTCAAAAAAAAAAAAAAAAAAAAACTGAACTTTAATCAACAAAATTGGACAAATAAATTGCCGCCCCCGAGACACAACCTCTTCTCGCCGCTGCTCAACACTGCCGGTCGAAGCCGCCGCCAAACACTGCCGGTCGAAAGGGCACAAGACAAGAGACGATGCTGAAACAAACCAATATGGTATTGATGCAGTAAAAAATTAGAGTATATATAGCAATTCAAGCAATATGAAATGGACTAGATTCACCACCAACTATTCTTACCACCCATATGAAAAGCATAACCAACAAAGCATACCCAATAAACATATTTAAAGGTGATCAAATATGAATAACCAAAAGAGCTAAGCTTGGATTGGATAGCAGCCTTAGGATAAGCATAATAAAAAAAGAGGCCCACCTTACATTGCCAATGTTGGGATGATATATTTTGGTCAGAAACCTGACCTGTTATAAGCATTCAACAAGATGTATCAAAAGTTTCAGACTATAAGGAACCTTTTATATGCATTCAAAAACAGATACAACACAGTCCTTGGGAAAGAGGAGGGGGGGTGAAAGCAAACATGCATTCAGGAAACAAATTTTATTTTTTCATTATACATACACTTTCCATGAGAATTAATGTAGGTATTATAAACATCACATAAGCTTATATAAGTCATCAGCCGATCATGGAAAAGGCGCCTTCACTGGATAGAGATCAATTCATCCCATTGAAGCTTCAATCGATTATTCAAGCCAAAGGGCACTTACATTGAATCTTGTATCCTTACAAGTGATTCTAATATGAATTGTCATTCTACAAATGTACTGTGATAAGCCAGGTATAAAATAACAAAAGGTAATGGTGACAAAATCTACTCCTTATACTCTGGTAATATGTGAAGCAGGAAACAAGAAAAAAGAGTGTATAAAAGAAGATCTCATCCAAACCGAAATCCATGGTTAAACCTAATATCAGCTAATATTACATATTTACACCTGGTGAGATTACACCTTTAAGAAATATATAAAAAAAAATAAAAAGAGCAACATACCTTCTTTCGAACGGAACATAACAACAATAATAATTCAACCATAAACCCTAAAACTTGAATTCAACCATAAACCCTAAAACTTGAATTCAACCATAAATCAATGATAATAAGATTAAGCAACAATAAAAAGACCAACAACAATAGCAAAAAAGTGGAAGAGAGCACTACAGCAAAACCCAATTTCAACTTGAGGCACAAACATAAACTACACTAAACGCAGGCTTGAAAGCAACATCATAAACACTTGCTTTTACCAAAAATTCAAACCCTAGCTCACCAACATCATAAATTCGAACCCTTAATTGTAGATCAATTAAAACAGAATGTAAAGCCTAAAGCGCTAAAATCGAAAATAACTTAAATCATAGAGTAAAAAAATAAAAAATGCTAAATCGACAAATAAAAGAAATAGAAAAAGAAAGCAAAAACCTGGATTTTAGAGCAAGAATATTAGAATGAGGAGAAAGAGAGAAGCGAGGACCTGAGAGAGGAATTGTGATGGTGGTGCAGGCCACTTTTCTGCCGCCGTCGTCTAGGTGGTGAGCACCGAAAACCTAGATCCAAATCGAAGAACAAAAACCTAAGAATCGAAGAACAAAAACCTAAAAATCGAAGAATAAAAACCTAAAAATCGAAGTAAAGGTAGAAGTTGAATGGCATTTCAATATAAAGGAAAAAAAAGCCTAATCAATTTTAGGGTTTACTCAAAAAAATAAAACCCAAATCTAAAAACCCAAAATTAGAGATCGGTAGCAATTCAAGAATCAGATATACTGAAAAGGAAATCCAAATTCTTTAACAGGTTTAACCATGTATTCAAAATAAAAAACAGAAGAAAAAAATTACATTGAACCAGTAAGAAGAAAAATAAGAAACCGACCTAACCGTTGCTGACTAAGAAGCCGAATAGACTACTCCGTGAGGCACGAATGGCAATCGGAGTGGTGGCTGCAAGCCGGCGGCCGGCGAACTGGAGAGATGAGATGGAGCGGTGGCTGCAAAGAAATTGAAGCAGATGAAGTAAGGGTTTTTTTTTGGCTTAGCTTCCTCTCTCTCTTAGGCTTAGGCTAAGGCTAAAGCAGAAATTGAAGTAGAGCGTTTGGGAAATGGGAATTGAGTACATCAGCTCTTAGGCTTCACATTGTAGTACTTGCTTCCATTTTTGTAAAGAAAAATCGTATAAATGATTTCATATTTACGAATAGTCGTCTACCATCTTATATAAATATTTTACTTTCTGATATAAAATATGAAATCCAATTGTACAAATCACATTTCATATTTACGAATCGATATAAAACTAATATATAATATCGTTTCAAATATGACAATAAAACCTACCATCTGATATAAATATCTTATTTTCTTATACGGAGTATAAATATCCAATTAAAATAAAATAAAATAGCCAACAAACTAAGAAACAACTTTTTAAAAAACAAAATGTACAAATGACATTTCATATATACTAATCGATTTAAAACTAATAGATAACATCGTTAAAATATGACAATAAATGCTACACAAATTTGTATTTCATATTTACAAATCGATATAAAACTAAATATTTTTTTATATTTTTAAAAATATATTGTATACATATCATAAAATAATAAAATATATACCCGGTGCATTAGCACCGGTTCACTCTAGTTTCAATATAAAGGAAAACAAACCCCTAATCAATTTTAGGGTTTACTCAAAAAAATAAAACCCAAATCTAGAAAAAAGGATAGAATAGCATACCTGATCGAAGGCGGTGGCTACAGAGAAAGGGAAGAAGCAGCAACGACAACGGTTACAGTGGGAGCAGAGGTGACGAGAACAAAAGAGCGAAGGTGACACTGCACGAGTCAGAGGGAGAAGGGTCGCATGATATTACTAATAGGACATCAGCAAGGGGACGACGGTCGGAGCAGTAGCGTCGTCGCCAAGAACATCCATCAGTAGTGCCCTCGCGTGAAAGCTGAGAGGGAATTTTTAGCGTGAGAGAGAGAGAGAGAGAGAGTTGTGAGGAGGGTTTTAAAAAAGTTTAAATATGAATGAGGTTACAGGAAGTGGGCAAATTTAGTTGCATCGTGCATATATTGTATATGATCCAAATAAGACTTATTATTTACGGGTCTTTATTACAGACTGCAGCAAATATAAACATAATAATACATTAAATCTCAAATGTATTATTATTTGCTGCATATGCTTAAATCCGCCGCAAATGAAGTGCAGCAAAATTGTATTTTTCTACTAGTGATTCCTAAGTTTAGCTTGGGGGAGCTGTTTATAGGATGATAGGTGTGGAGTTTGGGTGCATCTTTGGTTGATTTTAAAAAAACTTATTTCTTTAGTGTTAGTGTGATCTTTTGTGAAGCCCTTGGAATTGATTTTTTTTTTTTTTAGTAATCCATGTCATTTAAATACAAAAAAAAATCAAAAAAAAAAGTTGAGAAAAAAAATATATTGACATGGAGGAAAATTGTTATTTCGGATGAACTACTACAAGAGGGGGGATGAATTGTAGTATGGAACTTAGTAGTCAATTTTTGCGGAAATATAGAACAGGAAAGAAAAATAAAGAGAAACGATACAAGAGAGATTTAGCGAGGAAACTTTCCAGGGCCCAACTGGAAATAAAACCTCGACCCACTAGTGATTTCTCTAAAACACTTCACTATAGGGCAACAAATAAATTACAACCTATAATACTCTACTGGACCCATAAGTTCCTGTAGGAACTTACTTATCTATTCTCTATATTCTAGTGTTCTTTTTCCTTTTCTCTTTCTCTTTCTCTTTCTATTCTCTGTTCTTTTTCTCTTTCTCTTCTCTTCTCTGTTCTCACACTTTTCTCATATTCTCACCCCAATTACATGAATTCTCTCAAATCCTTTACAAATTCCCTATTACAAGAGTTCACTCAAACTCACTTCTCTCTTCTCAAAATACAGACTCTTGATAGAAATCAAACTCTAATATGTTGACATAAAATCTGACTGAAACTTGACATAATCTGGAACATACGATAGGAACTTTAAGTGGAACCGACTCAATGTGTGGACATATGATGTAACATTTTAGCTCTCAACTTTATTAAAGTCTGGCTCACCTTAGAAATGAAGATTAAATCAATATTTATAAGGTTTAAAGTCGTGCTCCCCAAGAAAACACTAAATACACCACTAAACCCACTAACAATTGCTGTCAGGAACTTGTAGCTATCCACTAAACTTGCTGCCCATTACTCCTAATCTTTAGCCACGAAACAACATGATGTTTATGCATAATTTAATCCATTAAATTATTGATTAAATTATATTCTTAAACTTGAATACTAGCTTGAAAGAAGAAGATAAATAACTGACTTTATCATCCTTCCACTCGCCCACTTCTACAAGCACACACACCCACTTTCTTTGACTCCTTTATTTTAGGTCATCTAACAAAATTTACTGACTGAATATTTCAGAATAAAATAAATCTAAAAACAGTATTTTGACACTTCACACTCTCCTTAAAAATAGCCTAGTCAAAAAGCTTGTAAAACATGATCCATGCAACAACTTTTGACTGCTTAACAACTTTAAAGAATCATTTTTTATTCTTAATTAATAGCTGTCCAATTAATCAGAAAAACCAACTTAAGCTCCTAAATTTTAGGTAACAAACGTTTACCACATATTAATTCAAAATAGTTTGTTATAACTTCCTAAAATTAAGGACTCCATTCTCCAGCAATATTCTGAGTGGTTTTACCAAATTAAATCAGTCTAAAATTATGCTATAATCATGCTAGCCACATGGACTACCATAACTGAACAAACAGACACAAGTTCCTGTAGGAACTAGACTCGTGTTCCTGTAGGAACTGGACTCAAGTTCCTTTGACAGACAGACCAAAGTTCCACTTGTAACTTAACTCGTGTTCCAGTCAGACTCATGACTCAACATATTTACAAAAGTCTTAGAAAATTAAAATCTTAATTTTCTAGTTTCTTCTCACCTTCAAGATGCTCCAACTTTGGAAATCTTGATTCTCATTTCTCTTGATTTGTTTCTTTACAGGAACTTAACTCATGTTGCATAGGAACTTCAGTTTAGCTTGCTTGTTTGCTTGATTGTGCTTCTTCAAGTATTCTCTTTGCAAGGCTTCAACTTGGTACCTTTGAGTTGCATTCCCACATAGAAATTTTTCTCTTCTCCTTTTGATCTCTCTTGAATACTTGAATACTCCTTAAAGTTCTTCTTGGTTGATCTTCTCTTTGAAATTCTCGTTTAGAAACACTTCTCCATTTGTATTCCTTCGCTTGAACTTCTTTATTTAGTTGCTTCAACTTAGAAGCTTCTTTTGATTTGTTCCAACTCAGGAACTTATATTGCATACATCATCAAAGATGATAGGAATCTTCTTCCTTAAGACCTATGAACTTGTTCATGCACATCTCAACACACATGTTAGTTAGATAATCATCATGTAATTCCCCGTAATTTTTATACCTTAATATAGAATTATTATTACAAAAATATATGATTTTATACCCATAACGAATATTTTCGAGATTGGAATTAATAAAATAAATTAAATATTTTACTTTATGGGAATATAAATGATCTATATGTTTGAAATCATTTTTATGAAAATTGTGGGTGATATTTAATATAACTCAAAAGGTTTTAATTGCCTGTAGGGAACCGTTCAAACAGATAAATAAATAAATAAAGAATAAATATTAGAAATTCAGTGTTTGAAATTGATAAGGGCTTAAAAGAGTTTGCCACCGGCCCAACCTATTGAGAAACCCTGAGCAACTGTAACATTATAAATACCCCAGGGTAAACCAAATTAGGTCAAAAAGAAAAAAAAAAAAAAAAAACAACTCTCTTTCTCTCTCTCAGCGTGACCCAAAGAAGAAGAAAAAGAAAAACCAAAACCTCCATAACCACCACCTCCTCACGCTCGACCACCGCACCACCACCACCGTGCCTCCGCCTCTGCCTCGCAAGCTCACCGGAGCCAAGCCACCACCACCTCTTGCTGTGCGTGGTGGTTGTTTTAAAAAAAAAAGAAAACAAAAACCCACACCGAGCCACTTAAACCGCGGCAACTGCCACCACCACCGAGGCCACTGTCTCTGCCGCGCCGTGCCGCTACCGTGCCGGAGTCCGACGCTGCCGCCTCCAGCCTTGCTGCCATTGCCGTTGTCCTCCGAAGGTGGGGCTGCGTGAGTTCGTGCATATGTGTATATGTGTAGATGTGTATATGTATGCGTATGTATGTATATATATATATATACACGTATATGTAAAAAAAAAAAAAATTAAATTTAATTATATATTTTAATAATTTATTTTCTTTTAAAATCTTGGATTAAAGAATGTATTTATACAATTGATTAAGTAGTAAATATTATCTTCGGGTAATTTATGGAAAGTCTTAGGATAGGTTAGAGCTGCTGGATATTTTTAGGACTCAAGTTTAATATTATTGTCTTTTATATTATAGGCGAGGAATATTACTTAGGCGAGTTCTGAAAGGAAAAGGTGGAGTACCACCAAGTTTATTCAAGGTACGCGTGATTGATAAGTGTTCAGACGTAGTGTCATGTTAGGATTTTGCATATTTCTATCATGATTGTTGTGATTTTGTGGAACATGAGTTATTGTGGTGATTTTTGTTGTTTGTATGACTTGTGTTTACAAACTGATCAAGAAAAGAATAGGAAAGATTATTCCATGTTCCTGATTATAAAGAAAGATAATGCATGAATAGGTTCTTTGAATATTTCATGCTTCGGTAGTAGTAATTTATTTTGCGTATGGACAAGTTGTCCCTTTCAAGTTATTAGTAGCAATTTATTTCGCATATGGACAAGATGTCCCTTTCAAGTTTATTAGTAATGCATGAATAGATTCTCCGAATATTTCATGCCCTTTAATAGCTTTGGGATACCACCTAAGACATATGTTCTTAATGGGAATCTCGTTAATAGACAAATGTTCAGTGTGTTTTATCTGAACAATAAATTAAAACAAGTGTTATGTGAATTGTGTGTGTGTGCTTGTTATGTGTAACAACTCTCAAGACACTAATCACTTAAAGTGAAAGATTCGGGTAAGCATTAAAACTCTCGACAAGTGCACGTCGTGAGTATTAGCATAGATGTGGGTTGGG
Organism: Salicornia ramosissima; assembly: GCA_951394345.1. Classification (NCBI taxonomy): domain Eukaryota; kingdom Viridiplantae; phylum Streptophyta; class Magnoliopsida; order Caryophyllales; family Amaranthaceae; genus Salicornia; species Salicornia ramosissima. Next base: position 39,190,797 of record OX596239.1, on the reverse strand, counting down.
GTCACGGCAGCACTCGTGACTTTAAGGGAACCGTAGGATCCACGTGTTCCATTAGCGGATTGAGCTCATTCCTTTATTTGTGACGTGGGTAGCTCCCATTGTCACCTCATAGGCATAGACAACTCGCCTGGTGCTTACACTGGCTTCGGCTCTAGAGGGCCACTTAATAGTAAATGTGTTAACAAGGAAATAATCACTATTTACTCACCATAGCAAGTGAATATGATTGTTATATGCAATAAATCTGTGTGCTTATTTAATTGTCGTACTCAGCTTTGTTGACGCCGTGCAATTTGGTCTTGTTGATATCTTGACCCTGTGATGACCCAATTATTGGTGAGCAGTCGTTCAGGGTCAAGGTAAGTTTGTGCAGGAATTCAGGGACGCTCTTGGGCTTGAGTGATGAGTGGTATTTCTGAAATATTTATTTACTTTATGAATTATTTTTCCAAATTCGATTTAACATTTTAGTTTGGGAGATTTGAGACATTTTCATTTATTAAGTTGGATTTATTTTGTTTAAATTGATTCGATAAATTTCAGGGCCTCAATGGTTCCAAGTAGTAATAAGTTTTAGATTTATTTTAAACTTAGTACTATATTATTTCCGCTACAAAATTCTGAGTAAGCCGATACGTTTCCACACGTGACGATAATGCCTTAATAATTCTCAATATTTCTTGAAAACATGATTTATAAATTGGTGAGAATTATTGGGGTGTTACACATCATTTGTTCATTATCATCAAAACTACACTTGGCTCAACAAAAAAGAGTGAACAAAAGAAGAAGAAAATGAAAACAATGTTAACTTTAAGTGTAATCTTCCTCTATTTAAGTTTAGTATTAAAGTGTTGGGTTGATTTGGAAAGTGATTTCGATAGTTATTGTTGGTTGTTTCGGAGGAGTTGGAGAATTAGATAACCAAGTTGGTTTTCTTTTTCTTTGGTTCGCTTTGTTTTTGCTCCCCCTTGTTGGACTTTCATCACCACATGGCCTTTGTATTCTATGCCATATCCCTAGCCACGTTACAAGCTCATGGAAGACCTTTTGAAATATGCAATTGTATTCTAGTTAGATGAATAAAATCACTTGTCAAGGATGAAGGCATTAGTTGCATTTCGAGTCGACTCATAAGTAGTGACATTCTGACCCTTATTAAACACATGAGTGATTGTGAGTTTGGGAGGACTATGTCACATTACTTCAACACTTTGGCCAGGCGGAGAGAGCTTGGGCGCACTTTGAGCCCACCAAAAAAGAGAAGAGTGATCTTTGAGTATAGCTAATCTTGATCTTTGATACACACATGGTTGACTGAGATTGAATAATTAGAACAGGCCAATGAGTGATTCTAGTTGATTTGATCTGGTCGTCTTTGAATTACATATTGTATGGATACTTTGAGTCATTGAATTTATTTTTGAAAAACTTGGGCAAAATGGCTCCTAAGAGCACAATTAGCATAATAAAATCATACAAAATAAGGGGGGAAATACATATAAAACCAAGTTATCTAATAATCTTTTCCTAAAGGTCCTTTTACATAGTTTGAACTTTTTAGGATTAATAGAAAATGTGTACCTCCCTGTGGGTTCGAACCTATTTCCCTATCTATATTAGTTAGAGTTGCTAGGTTATTTTTAATAGATTAGCGACAGCCTCATCAATACTCATACATTAATAAGACTAACCTCTGTTTTGCAGGTACTGAGTACTTTGACTAAATGATAGCTTAAATACGTGTAGCTGATTAAACATAGCCATGCTATCTATTTGACGTACCTAACTAGTTGTAGTCATGGTTATGGTCAATGTAATTGTACAATATTAAAGGTCAAATCAATTTATCGGATGTGATAAACACTTGAAGGAAAGTTTAATAGCTGCAATTAAAGGACCCAAAAAAGTTCATACAAAATTGTAACAAAAATGGAATTTGTTTTAGAGTACGTAGGGTTCAAACAATACAAAATCCTATATTATATTATTACTCTCATGTAATTAAGTATGTTATAGTTCATCCTTGGCATCCTGGCCATCAACGGGGTATTCAATTTTGGTGCTTGTGTCAACATCATCTACAGATGTTGATGTAGTCGTTGGCTTCTCAATCTTGAAAGGCGTAGTTGCATGCTTTCTCATGAATTTGTATAGCTCCGCACCACTATTCTCCGACTCAAATTTGATCTGTCAATTCCCAAAACAAATTTTTAAAAAGATTTTGTCAACAAATATTTTACTACTACAATTGGTCTACAACGTATCCTGATATAGTCAAAGGTTTGTGCCGTTTTATTGCTCATTTTAAATAATTTTTTTTATTTTATGGGTCCATTTGGTACGTTGTAAAACATTTTCAATGTAAAATGGTTTTTCAAGAAAATCATTTTACAATGGAAAACTCATTGTTTGGTTGAATGGAGAATGAGTTATGAGAATAGAGAATGTAAAACAGTTCCCCTTTAATTTTAGGAGAAAACGTTTTCAATTATAGTGTAAAATCATTTTACAATTAACTTTTCAATTTCATTTTTCAAACAAACCAAACAGTAATCGAGGAAAATAGTTTTCAAGGAAATCATTGTACGCCCTACCAAACGGACTCTAAATTTTAAAATGAACAACAATATATAAAATTAGCAAAATCACCCTTAAATGTACCATAAACTTAGATATATATAAGAATTTCTATTTTTAATCATATAATTGTGTAGTCATAAGTCTCGGCCCAACACTATGACATATTTCAGCCCAGGACTCATCCATGAAATTATACTCCTATTTTAATTTGTTTTAAATTTCTGACATGGGCTTACATGCAAGACTGGGTTTATAAACGGCCCAGCTGCACCCTATTCAAATTTAAAATGGACTTAATTTACTTCCAGGCCGTATGGCCCATTTAATTATCAGGTTTGTCTTGGTTAGATCACCTCTACCGTGGCCACTGGCCAAAACTGTAAAATATTGAAATTCATTACTTACTGGATCAGAATCCTTCTTTCCTGCTGGATAGAAAAGAATTGTTGGGAATCCTTGTACCTGCAAAATTATATTACCATACATTTATTCAAGCCATACAGGACAAATTATATTATACTCTCTCTATAACATATTAACTGCAACGATTTAACGTTTTTTCTCTCTATTTTATAACAAATCGTTGCACTTATTATATTACAGAGGAAATATAAATAAATTGTGAATGTTAAAATACAAAAAAGGGGTACCATAGCTTTGGGATGTTCATTTTTGGTGCCATCCATCTTTGCAATTACCAAGGAATCAACGCTTTTCAAATGCTTCCCAAGCTTCTTGTAGATTGGCTCCAGTGTTTTACAATGTGAACACCAAGGAGCATATATCTTTAAAACACACACACACACACACAAAAGTTGTTAGTTTTTTTTTGTTTTGCGAATTTGTTTCCCAAGAAATAAACAATAACCCATCATAAATAGACGTGTAAAAATTTTCACTGATTTCACTGATTTGTACTGCGTGAAATGATTTCACTGAAAACTATTTTACTCATTTTACATTGTTTGGTTGGACTGGAAATTGAAATGGAAAAGTTAAAGTGTAAAGTGGTTTTACACTCTAGTTGAAAACATTTTCCTTCCAAAATCAAAGGAAAACTGTTTTCCATTCTCTATACTCATAACTCATTTTCTATTCAACCAAACAACAAAAAACACTTTTGAAAATAAGTTTTCCGTTGTAAAATTATGTTCATGAATAACCATTTTACATTGAAAACGTTTTACACCCTAACAAATGGACCCTACATTTATGTCTATCTCAAGTGGGTTGTTTCACCACTAGATAAATGTTATTTTTTACCATAAAAATACAGTTTGTAGTGAGTACTAACTACTGAAATGCAAATATTAGTGATTACCTGAAGAAGGACATCTTTGGATTCATCCAGCACAATTTCTTCGAAATTTTTACCCACGACAATTTTCACATCACCGTCATTCTAGAAAATATTGAAAATATTGTTAGATTTCTTTGTATATATGTACTCTCTCCGTCCTAAAATAAATGCTCCATTTTCCTTTTTTGTATGTCCCAAATTAAATCCTACATTACTACTTCTTACCACTTTCGATATTATGGTCCACCTATAAAATTACACTTATAACGTTAATTAATTCTACTTTTACTATTTTTGATATTATGGTCCACCTATAAATTCACACTTACTACTTTTGATATTATGACCCACTTATACTTACTATAACATTAAAAATCACTCAATTTCTCTATGCAGCAATTAAAAAGGGACAGAGAAAGTACATTTTAGCATATAAGGCAGAAAATTTGAAGTACACATATTTAGCAATAAGGATAAAATATGCAACTCACTGTCTCAGGAATAGGATCAGATTTGTAGAATGGCTTAAGCTTATCTGCCAAAAAGTTCTCAATAAAATACTGCAAACAGTTAAAATACACAATTTCCATCAATTTACATTCATTAACACGTTAGACAACCTAAGCTAGCTGAAAAAATTCAATACATATTTGGAAAAAATGGAATTTAATAATCCCACATTTTGGTGGTCTGCTCAAAATAATCCCACTTTTATACATCATCTGCTTAAAATAATCTCACTTTTATACATCATCTGCTTAAAATGGACTATATCATCTAAAATCGGTCCATTTTGAGAAGAAAAAAAATTAAAGATGGGATTATTTTAAGCAACTGATATATAAAAGTGGGATAATTTTGAAATAAATTAAAAGTGGGATTATTTTGAAATAAATTAAAGGTGGGATTATTTTGAAATAAATTAAAGGTGGGATTATTTTAAGCAACTGATACATATTTGGGGTGTAGAGAGCAAAGAGCATAGTTACTATATACGTTACCTTGACATTTTCCGGCGTAATTTCACCATCAATGAAAAACTTCCTACGATCAACATTTCCTGAGTATGCAAGCACCTAGGATGGACACATTATTAATTAGGAATTATTGTACATGTTTCATGATTGAACTCCATTTTATACATTATTTATCTGAATTCTGAAACTATAAAACATATGTGAACTTATCACAATTTACCTACACTTTACTAAATTATTTCATTTCTTTTATTACAGATTAATCTAGAAAATTCTATATGAGTCATTGTAAAATTTAAGAGAATAGAAATATCTAGAGATAGTAGTTAGTAGAATATTCGTATTGAATTAGTTTAGAATGTTCTAGATTTATGTATGTAATTGATAGAGTATATAACATATTCCTGGGCCCTAACCATTAGCTTAAGCTGATAGTTGTGGCCCAGGAATATGTTATATGATAGAGTATATAACATATTCTTGGGCCACAACTATTAGCTTAAGCTTTTGGTTGAGATGGTCTTGTAACATGGTATCAAAGCCAACGTGACATAGAGGTCACGAGTTCGAATCTCTCCTCCCTCTCATTTCTAAGTGGAATTAATTAATTCGCATCAGGTATGGTGGAGCCTGTGCTGCATCCACATTAATCTGATTAAGAGATCTCGTACAAAAATATTGAGAGGGTAGAAACAAGGGTTATTCTATCAAGTTAGAGTGAGAATGAGAGACATAAGCTCTCAAAAATATTTTTGTCATCAATAAATTATAAGTTATAACCAATAAAAATACAAGTGCGTCACACAATTAAAATTATGGGTCGATCAAAACTTATGCACGGTCCCCAAAAATTTTATCATCTTCTTATTTACCGAAAAAATAAGATGAATAAAACATACACTAGACTTAATGAGACGGAAATCAATGGATTAAATGTCGGTACTTACTCTTGGTTCATCTCCAACGACACCAAAGAAGTCTGTCATTGGTTTTCCATAATCCTTATTGTCCATTTGCACGAATGAGAAAATAGCCTGAAAATGTAGAGTAATACAATTTTATGTTTATAAATTATTGAGATGACAACTTAAGGAGATTGAATCATATGGACAACTGCACAACAACTATTAATGTTCAACTAGTATTCTGGCCCGGACGTTGCCCCAGATTGCAATCTTTTTTTTTATTTTTTTTTCTTTGTCATTGATTATTGAAATATTTTGATTATTTTATGTCAACACAATTTTTTGTTTGTTATGCTTTGAACAATTTTCTCTCACATAACTAACAAATAAAATGAAACAAAGAGAGTACCATTCAACAAAATAGTAAAACAAATATTAAGTTTTAACTATTTAGATTTACCTTTCCCTTGAAAGCCAAGGCTGCTTCATGGAGTGAAGAGATGAGATTTTCATATTGTTGAGCAGGGGCAAAAAGGAAAACCTAGAAAATAAAATTTTGAGTGTTAAAGTCAGAATTTATAATGTTAAAATTGCACAACATGAATCGTCAGTTTGATAACCTATCATAAACCAACTTAATGGCAATGAATTTATATATAAATTTGGAATCAAATCTATATTTATTCCAATTGTGATTTTAGTTTACCTCTAATTAAACTATTTTTTTTCTTTTCACAAATATCAAATCGCAACTAATATTACATAATAGACAATATGAAGTTAGGGAATGAAATATTTTTTCCATGGAATTACTAAATTATAATTTAAATTAATTCCTATTAATACAATTTATTATCAATAAGTAAACGGGCAGAAATGTCATGAATAAAAATAATAATAAAAGGAATTACATTACCTGCTTCTGGATTGGATTTCCTAACACAAAGGAAGCAGTTTCAAGGGTAAAATTGACTACCAGAGGGTTTTTATTGCTGGACACAAATTCTACAATTTCTGATTTTGTAAATTCACCATCTGCACAGATTGAAAGTTCAACTAGTTCAGATGATTGATTTTCATTTCATTTCACATTTACTATACTGGATGTTAAATATGTGCCTAAAACTACTAGAAAACATGTTATTTGCAAAAATGTGATGCCATCTTAAAAGAGAGGGTTGCAAATGATTTTTTCCGTCACAATCCCGTCGTAAATGAGTCATTTTAATAGAGTTTGGGTTAGGTGTACGGTAAATTTTAGCGATGGGCTCAAAAACCGTCGCAAAAGATCTACATTTGCGACGGGATATAGGCTCGTCATTAATGCATGTGTACCTATCGTTAATGGATCAATTTTTTGTAGTGTAAGTATGTTTAGATTTTGCAATTTATTTTTCTATCTCTATTCATCTATCACATAAGTTCCATATATATATATATATATATATATATATATATCAAAGTAGTAAATATTGCCAAAAATAGGCCAAATTTTAGCTGGTTCCACAATTAAACAAACCTTTTGAAAACATAAAATTAAGCTAATGATTTTATAATTTAAGCCAAAAATAGATTGAATTGTTAGGCCGCCCGCCGCCGAACCATGCTCACACACAAACAACAATATTGTCAGCTGTAGGCCTAAACCCACACGACTTTATTTTTTGGCTTCCTCCAAAACGCCTTGATGATGTATGTGTCATGTGTAAGCTCAACTAAATAAAGTCTTTCCCCATTTCATACTTTTCCAATGTGGAATTGGGATGAATTTCCAAACAATCATTCCCTCAGATCAAGACTACATTTCCATGGCCTTTCCTCGAACAATAATAAACCCGATCTGCTTGTTGCCTCTTTCAGTTGTGCCGTATATGCCTTGCTTGGGCTGTGCAGAGATACCCACAACATTTCAGCATCCCATACGGAACTTGCCGCCTGAACTTCCATCAGCTTCCATGATTCTATGAACTATCCACCGAGAACGCACATGCTTACCAAACATGTCCACTAGCACTGAGTTACAAGGCATCATCGTCGGTCTTAAGGCAACCTCGGACAACACAACTTGATCACACCAAGAGGACTTTCAATACAAAGACACTCCAGATCAACAACTTCGAGGATACACAAGGGCATCCACAACACTCCATGGCAGACGCACAACCCCGAACCAAACTGCCCGGCTCTGATACTAGTTGTTAGGCTGTCGAACCACACTCACACACACACAATAATATTGTCCGCATTTGGCCTAAACCCTCACGACTTTATTTTTGGCTTTCCACAAAACGTCTTGTTAATGAATGTGTGTGAACTCAACTATATAAAGTGCATACTTCATATTTTCCAATGTACGATTGAGTTGAACTTCCCAACACCAATGACCTTAACTAACATGAAACTAACTGGTCTGAAATAATTATTCAACCTCTTTTTATCTTTAATGATAACAAGGTTAATCTAATTCTGGATTTTAGAAAAAAATTGGATTAATTGTGACAAACTGGTCAAAGGTTGACTTATGATGGCAAAATTTCGTTTGAAAGTATGGTCTCATTGCATAAATGTTTAAATTTCTATGGAATAATGGAGGAAATGCTTTAAACAATTTGACTAATAAGACGAGAAAGTGGGAGTTAGTAGTAAAAAGCATACCAAACTCAGAGAACTTCTCAATCTCCTTCTTCAGTAAAACTAAAGCAGGACGCCTAGCCTTTGGGTCAATTTGGAAAAATTTAGCAACATCTGAGTTAGTTGTCTGGTAAAAGTTTACATCATCTTCTTGTTTTGCTGCTTCATTAAGTACCTCGCTATCAGAACCCTGCAAATATATATAATGGACCCAAAAATGTTTTACACTAGTCATTAATTAATATAGAAATTCTTGGTAAGACGACCAAAACACAAAGTCTTACTCTATTCGTTTTTTTTTAATTTAGCCACTTGTGTTTTTATCAAAATTAAGAAAATATTGAGAATAGGAGAAAAAAATAAATGATGATTGAAAGTTGTATAGAAAGTAAGAGATAGGGTACGGAAAATGGATAAAAAGGATTAATTTTATTAAAATTAGTCAAAAGTAAAAGAGAGAGTATGGAAAAACACTCGGGACTCATAAATTAATAAATGTAGGAGAATAAATATGAGAAGTGAGTAAATTAAAAAAAAATCCAAAAAAGGAAAATGAGTAATTAAAAAAAAACGTAGGGAGTATTAGAAAAAATTTAGGGTTTTTCTATGTAGTGACCCTGTGGTATAGGATTTTCTATGTTGTACCCCTCCAAAATTAAACATGTAGTATGCAATTTGGCAAAAAAAAATGTCAATGATGAAAAATCACAAAAACGTTTCCACAATAGAATTTGGGGTTTTGTGTTTTAACTTGAAAAAATAGAATTTGGGGTTTTGTGTTTTAACTTGAAAAAAAAAATTTAAAAGTTTTTTATTTCACAAAATGAAAATTTTATTAAAAGATTTTTTTTTTTTTGCAAATTTTCCCAACTTTTATTTATATTAAATAACTTTTACATAATTTTTCATACTTTTTGTTTAGGAAAGACATAGTCTCACTATTGTGAGACGATATGACCAAGTACCTACTGTGTTCAATAACAGTTTATAAAAGACATTAGTATGTAAAACATGAAATTTTACCGTAAGGCTATCAAGATAAGCCACCACAAGTTTTGTTTCGGCAAGGAAGATATCTTCTGCCTCCTCAATGCTCGTCATATTGTATAATGCATGCCCTGTTTTCTTCTTTAACCATGTCACGATCCCATCCCTATTAAATTTATTATCATAACATCCATTAACTATATAGTTTCATGCATGTCACAAAATAATTTTGTACTAATTAAAAAAATTCAACTTATTAATACAATGTCACAACTTTGTATATAAATCTTACATAGGTAAATTAAAAAGTTACACTATTATGATAAAAAATTACAAGTTTTAAGTTTTACAATTAAATGTTATATCAGATTGCTAAATTTATAATTTACGTTTTTTCTTGCACTTAAGATTAAATACATATAGCTGCAATTCAAAAACTAACAAAAGCTAATATTTTGACATCGTTTTGCTAAACGATGGGTTGGAGGAAATTTCAAGGAAATGGACATGGCGTAACAACATCATGATCATTTAATTTGTTTGGATAACAAGAACAACAATATGATGCCTTTTTTGCAAAAATAATTTTAGACTTTGATTAAACATAAATCAAATAAATATACTTCCTCCGTTCCAAAAAAAAAAAGCAACAGTCAACATTTCACGCATGCCGAGACATTACTTTGACCCTTAATAACTACAATTATGAATAATTAAAAATTATAAAAAGTTTATATTAAGATAGCATTTTACAAGACGAATCTAACAAGATCTCACTTGACTATATTTTTTATTATGTATAAAGCTCAAAAGTTGGTCAAAGTATATAATGTGAGTAGTGCAAAATGTTGACTGTTGCGTTTTTTTTTGGAACGGAGGAAATACTTATGATAAAACTTATCCATATAGATGATCCGACTCTATGCTTCCCTATGTTCCACAAAATTTTCAAAAGTCTCTATGGGAATTGAACTACAATTTCATTTGAAAATTTGGAAATTCAAGTATTTGGACACACAAAAATTTCAAAGCTAGAAAACTTGAATTTTCTTTGTTGAATGCAACATGTAGTTACGATATGATCTTCAAACTTCAATAAGGTGGTTGATTTACCTCTTACATATTTTTTATGTTATTAACTGGGGTCCACTAGGGTGTGCTAAGACAACAACATCATAATATATATCTCAAATAATTTAGTAGTGTCCCATAAATTAGTATTATTCTAATAATTTTATTTTATAATAGAGGACGAAAATCTCTTTTAATTTATTTAAAAAACGTTTGACGATCTATCATTTAATTTTGAACATTTGATCTTTGATATTTTAATATTCGCTCTTAATTTTTCATTAATTTAACGTCTAATTTTAATGTTCAAACGGGACATCGAATTCATTAAGACGGCCCTGATTATTAATCTCACAATTTATTCTTTTGATAAAAATAGTACCCCTTCTAATCAATGCTAAGGTATTGTTTAATTATACAGAATGAACAATAATTTGTATTTCATTTGAAATAACTTCATTATCTTACTTAATTCGTAGAAATTGGCTCATTGTGTTTGGTTGAGATGCAAAAAAAAAAAAATCAAATTTTCTAGTAATTTTTATTTACCTAGGCATACATTGTCAGTTGATTTATTCTCTACATTGTGTCGGAATTCCAAATTGCTACGAATGTCAAATGATTCTACTAGCTACACTTACTACACTTTTTTGATCAACCAAACATAATTATATTCCTACAATTTTTTTTAACTTTTTTTATGTTTTTTATTTATTTTTTATAGATGGGAAACATGTTGAAATTTCCGTGACAAGGAAACCCAACCCAAAAGGGAAAAGAAAACAAGTAAAAATGTAGATTTTATTATAGATGTTAAATTGGAAGAATATCACCTTTGGTTTGGAATTTGAAATCCCCAAATTTCCCAAACAAAGGATATGAAATTAAATTCTAGAAATTCAAATCCAAGAATTGAATTGAACTATTTCAAATGAAATTTGGATATCCAAACGTAACCTTACGTAATTCGTAGGAATTGACTCATTGTGTTTGGTTGAGATGCGAAAAATCAAATTTGCTAGAAAATTTTGATTTACCTAACTAGACAGTGTAAGCTGATTTATTCTCTACATTATTTCGGAGTTCCAAATTGCTACGAATTTCAAATGATTACACTAGCTAAATACTTTTTTGATCAACCAAACATCATTAAACATAAATCAAATACATGATCAAGTACTTATGATGAAACTTATCCATATAGATGATCCGACTCTATGCTTCCCTATGTTCCACAAAATTTTCAAAAGTCTCTATGGGAATCGAACTACAATTTCATTAGAAAATTTGGAAATTCAAGTATTTGGACACACAAAAATTTCAAAGCTAAAATACTTGAATTTCCTTTGGTGAATGCAACATGTAGTTATTAGTTTATTACGATATGATCTTCAAACTTCAATAAGGTGGTTGATTTACCTCCTACATATTTTTTGTGTTATTAACTGGGGTCCACTAGGGTGTGCTAAGATACCAATAGCATAATATATACCTCAAATTTAGTAGTGTCCCATAAATTAATATTATTCTAATAATTTTATTTTATAATATATAGAGGAAATCTCTTTTATTTTAAAAACTTTTGATGATCTATCTTTTAATTTTGAACATCTGATCTTTGATATTTTAATACTCACTCTTAAATTTTTATAAATTTAATGTCTAATTTTTATATTAGAACGAGACCTCAAATTTATTAAGACGGCGCTAATTATTAATCTGATAATTTGTTCTCTCATTAAAAACAATACCCTCTAATTAATGCTAAGGTATTGTTTGGTTATAATTGGAATGACTAGTAATTTGTATTTGATTTGAAATAACATCTCTTACATAATTCGTAGAAATTGGCTCATTATGTTTGGTTGAGATGCGAAAAATCAAATTTGCTAGAAAATTTTGATTCACCTAACTAGGCAGTGTAAGCTGGTTTATTTTCTACATTATGTCGAAATTCCAAATTGCTATGAATTTCAAATGATTCCACTAGCTACGGTACACTTTTTTGATCAACCAAACATCATTATATTCCTACATTTAAATTTTTTTTTAATGTTTTTATTTTATAGACGGGAAACATGTTGAAATTTCTAGTGACAAGGAAACCCAACAAAAAAAGGAAAAGAAAACAAGTAAAAATGTAGATTTTATTATAGATGTTAAATTGGAAGAGTATCACCTTTGGTTTGGAATTTGAAATCCCCAAATTTCCCAAACAAAGAATATGAAATTGAATTCTAGAAATTCAAATCCAAGAATAGAATTGAGCTATTTTAAATGAAATTTGGATATCCAAACGTAACCTTACGTAATTTGTAGGAATTGGTTCATTGTGCTTGGTTGAAATGCGAAAAATCAAATTTGCTAGGAAATTTTGATTTACCTAACTAGGCAGTGTAAGCTGATTTATTCTCAGCTACATTATTTCGATGTTCCAAATTGCTACGAATTTCAAATGATTACACTAGCTAAACACTTTTTTGATCAACCAAACATCATTATATTCCTACTACAATGCATTTCCTAAGAATTTTGATCTGCCAAACGAATAACACAAATGCAACCAAACAATTAACCCCCTAAATAAATAAATAAATTAATTAAAAAGAAAGAAATGAACTTACTTGGTCCTGTCACCCTCATAAAACTTATGAAGACCATCATAAAAGAACAAAAGAGTAGGAAAACCATCAACCTTATACTTATCAGCTAACTCAGTTTCTTTTACAGCATCCACCTTTGCAACCACAACATCAAACCCAGCTTCCTTAAGCTCAGTGGCAGCAGCAGCATACTCAGGCGCCAACTGTTTACAGTACCCACACCACGGCGCATAAAACTCCACCATCACCGCCTTATTACTCCCAACCACCGCATCAAAGTTGGTCTTATTCAGCACCGCCACATCTTTCTCGTTGATTAGCGGTGGTGGCGCTTGCCCCTTGTCCCACGCCTGGAAATCCTCGAAACTCGTGTAGTCGATTTCGTCCCCTTTGGGTTGGTACTTTGGGTCTGCGTATTCCGGGTAGTCTTTCGGTCGGGTCGGAGCCTCCAAGAAAGACAAGTCCTCCTCGTCATCGTCAACGTCGATCTTTACGGTGGATGCCACGGCTGAGATCACGGCGGTGAGGAGGATAAGTTGGAGGAGGATTGAAACAAGAGTTGGTGTTTTCAGGGATGATGATGCCATAATTCTTTTTTGTTTTTGACTTTGATTGATTATTTGATTAAGGTGGTGTTGTTTGCATGTTTGTTCTGATTTATAGAGGTAAAACAAAAGGGAAAAAAAAAATGATGCATGAACGTGTTTTAAGTCATGGATCAGAGAATAATTGCACGTTCATTCTATGATTTAATTAATTTATTTATTTATGTAATGTATGTTATCTAATTTGCTTGACATGTTTTGGGTTGTTTTTATTCTTTGACTTTCAACTTGGCCTCCACGTGGGGTGTTTGGATTGGTTCATGTCTGCCTTGTGAAGTAGTAGCAAATGGCGATGTGACATTTGGCGTATTTTTGTCACCATAGTTGACCTAAGCTAATTGCTTTACTTCACGATTCAGTAGTTGATATGAGAAAGAGCTAGCCTTGATGATTTAACTCTTCCGCTTTTGATAAATAGGAAAATGTCGTTAATTTTATTATTAGCATACTACTTTAAATGTAATGACAATTTGGTTTAGAAGGGTTTCTTTTGAAATTGTCTAATTGCAGCAGAACTTGAAAAGAAGAATGAAAGAAAGAAAACAAGATTTGCACCTTCACAGCTCTGAGCTCAGGCCTAAATTTATAACTAATTTTATTAAGTGAAAGTATTGTGTCGGACGGTCCGACCGTCGGATCGTCCAACACTTGTATTTTTTTAAGAAATAAAGACGGGAACCAGGTTTAGCAATATGTGTCCAGGGTTAACACTATGTGTCAAGGGTTAACAATATGTGTCCAAGTTAAACAAGTTTTCACCAGGTTTACAAATATGTGTCCAGGTTCAACAATATATATATATGTCCAGATTTAATAATATGTGTCCAGATTTAACAATATGTTTCCAGGTTAAACAACTTTTTAACAGGTTTACAAATTTGTGTCCATGTTCAACAATATGTGTCTAGGTTCAATAATATATGTCCAGATTTAACAATATGTATCTTATGTTTAACAATATGTGTCCAGATTAAACAAGTTTTCACCAGGTTTACAAATCCGTGTCCAGGTTCAAAAATATGTGTCCAGGTTCAATAATATATGTCCAGATTTAACAATATATGTCCAAATTTATAAATATGTTTCCAGGTTTACAAATTTACGTCTAGGTTTACAAATATGTGTCCAAATCTAACAATACATGTCCAGGTTTAACAACATGTATGTGTCCAGGTTAAACACATAAGTGTCCAGGTCCAGTGGAATGGTCTGACAATAATGTTACTATCAGACTGGTCTGACACAAGACCTTCTCTTTTATTAAGATGAGTAGTCCTAGGGTTCTGCATATACTGACTAAGATGTTGAACTGTGTAAGCTGGCCAAATCAGGTCTAGTGTTTGTAAGAAAATTTAACTTTCCTACTAAACTTTTGTATTGCTTAGGCTCGGGTATTAATTCTCCATCAGTAGCATTTAGCTTACGATTTAGAGGAAGAGGAGTAACTGCTATCTTAAAAGAATTAATTCATGAGGCTTGTAATAACTCTTTAGTATACTTGAGCAATACCTTGAGACATGTATTTGACTTCAAGACCTAAAAAATAATTCAACTTAATTACACCTCTTTTATCCCAAAAATTCCATGAAGATGAGCTTTAAGTTGAACAACAATAGCAGCTAAATCATTCCCTGTTAGAATTATGTCATCTACATACATAACAATAATAGTGGATTTTCCATCCTTATTTTTAGTAAAAAGAGAATAGTCATTCTTGGATTGTTTAAACCAAGAGAAAGCTATTCAGAAAGTAACTTGGCAAACCATTGCCTAGATGCTTGTTTCAATCCATACAAGGATTTCTTTAAGCTACAAACCTTCCCAGAAACAACATTAATACCAGGGGGCACCTTCATGTAAACTTCCTCATGAAGATCACCATGTAAGAAAGCCCTGTTAACATTCAATTGAAACAAATCCCTACTCCTATTTGCTGCTATTGCTAGAACAACTCTTATTGTTGTCATCTCAACAGCAAGAGAAAAAGTCTCCTCAAAATCTATCCCATATTTTGGTGTATAACCTTGGGCAACCAAACGAGCTGAGCTTTATACCTTTCTATAGATCCATCAGCCTTAAGTTTAATTTTGTAAACCCATTTACAACCTACACGCTATAGGTTTCTTTTTGGAAGGTAAATCAACAATTTTCCAAGTATGATTTAATTCTAAGGCTTGAATTTCTTTACTCATGGCTTCTACCCACTTGGGATCTTTAGAAGCAACACTGAAAGAAAGTAGGCTCCATAGGCAAAGAAACTGTTGAAACAAAACCTATATGGGAACTAACAATATCTTGATAAGAAACAAGATTACACCAATGAGTGTTAGAAATATGAGCTGCTGTTGATTTTGTATTATGCAATTTATAAATGTAACCTTGCAAATAATTTGGAACCTTAGAAGCTCTAGTTGAAACCCTGAAGTTTTTATCAGATATATTACAAGAATTCTGAGGCAAAATGGGTTGTGAGGCCAAAACATAATGATCAACCACCTCAGAATTTAAAGAATCAAAATGAACATAGGATGACCTTGTGAAACAGAATCTGAAAAGTTAGAATAATCACCTGAGTTCTGTGGAACATCATAATAAACATCAGTGGAAACTTAAGAATGAACATTACCATTAGAATCATCATTAGTAAAATGTGTAGTTGTGCTTAAATCCTCAAAAAAATGCTCCTGATTTGATGAGGGCAAGAAGAATTGAAAACTGTACTAGAAGATCCAATTGTTAGACTCATAATGGTAAGGAAAAAATTTCTCATGAAAAATGACATTTCTGGAAACAATGTTTGACTTAGTTTTTAAATTTAGAACCTTGTACCCTTTTTGAGTGGGCGGATAACCCACTAGTACAAAAAAAAAAAAAAAATTATTGCTGAATTCTATATGTATATATATATATATGTATATATGTATATATATGTATATATGTATATATATATATGTATATATGTATATATATATATATGTATATATGTATATATATATATATATGTATATATATATATATATATGTATATATATCCCACAAATGCACACAAGTTATGTATAATTAAAAAATGTGAACTTAATGAGTTTTATGGTTGAATTAAACGTTAACTCTGTTAGTTTAAGTTAACTTTAGGTTAGATTATAAGAAACCCTAATCTCCACTATCTTCTTCCTTATAAACCTGCCTTCATCTTTCTCTCTTCTCCATTTTGGTTCCTCCATTTTCGTTCCTTTCTCTCTCTCTCTCTCTTCTCCATTCTTATTTCTCCATTTTCGTTCCTTTGTCTGTTCGTGTCTCTACTCTCTGTTTCTCTCGTTTCTTCGTATCTCTGTCTCTCTCGTCTCTTCGTTTCTCTGCTCTCTCTGCTCTCTGTCGTTTTTTCGTCTCTCTCGTCTCTTTCTTTTCTTTTTACTTCAACACCATGTCTCAAAATTCACACAATTTTCAAAATTCACGCAGGTTTGATGTTAATGGTTATTGGGTAAAATTCAGGACGTGTAACTGTGATCCCTCAAGTTATTTTGACATTCGAGTTTCTGAGTCTAAGAAGAACCCTGGGAGACCATACTACAAATGTGTTGGTTGTGGGGAATTCGAGTGGATAGAAGATGGAGCTATGATGAATAACGAATTAATTGAGGAGGAAGCATCTGAACTGGCCGAGTTGAAGGTTGTTGTTGAAGCTATGGCAAAATCTGGAAAAAATTATGTGAAGATGGCAGTGGTGTTATACTTGATGTTAATAGTGGCTTTTATGATGTATAAGTAGAATTTGGATAATTGGGGGTAATTTTTGGTAATTGGGGATTTGGGTGTTTTTTTTTTTTTGTTAAGAATGATATTAGTATTTAGTTTGTGATGTCAGAATTTCCCTAAAATATTTAGGATTTAAGTTGTTAGGGTTTGAGTTTGTGATGTATTTCCATTGTTAGTGTTTAAGTTAAGTTGTTAATGTATTTTGGTATGGATTGAGTATGAAATTTATGAAATTCCAATTTTAATTAAAGTTTACAAAACTTTACTTTCTTTCAAATTAGCTCAATCATCAATTAATGTTAGTTTGATTTATGATATATACCAATTTATTTGGGATGAAAAATATACATTACATCAAAAATATATAAAAAATACACATCAAAAATATATCATAAATATACTACAAAAATATATACATCATATGAAAAATATACAAACTGAACAATTTGTATTTTGATTTTCATATATTAGCCGAAATTGTTTACATCATACCAAAAATATACATCATATTAGCCGATCCATTGTTTTTAAGTATAACCTAAAATATACATCATATTAAGCAAAAATATACATCATATTAAGCCGATCCCTTGTTTGAAAATTACCTAATATGTTAAGCATAACCAAAAATTTACATCATATTTTCAGATTATTTCAAAATACCCAAAATATACATCATAGTAACAGTTTCAAAATACCCAAAATATGATTGCCACATACAACACATCATCCTATTTTGTTCCTGATGGCCCTGCCCTAGAGCTGCTCCTGGTTGCTGCAGTTGGTCCAACTTTCTGCTTACCCTTGCCCTTATTCTGCTTCTGCCTTCCTCCCATTTGGCATGAGTGTATGTTGTGCCCAAATTCTTTACAACTGCCACATCTGTAGGTCTTGCTTCTTTTTCCTTATTCTTCACAGGTCTACCAACCCCTCTTTTTAGCACTGGAGGTTCAATTGTTGGATAGTCAGTTGTTGGCCATCGATCTTTGTCTGGTATGGGCCTAATTCTACTGTCATAAGCCATCTTATACCTCTTGACCGAGTACCACTCATGCACAAAGTTGATTGGGTCAAGTCTTGCATGGAGAATTGCTCTCATTCCATGTTTGCATGGGATTCCTGTGAGTTGCCACTAATTGCATTGACATGTGTGGTTAGTCAGGCTTACTACAAGTGAAGCCCTTCCATCACCTATCTCGTACTCACCCCTACTAGAAACAAATGCCCTGCATGTCCTAGACTCATTGCACAACACTTGGACCCTCTTCACTATGTTTGGACATATATCATCCATGTTCCATTCATCACATAAGTCCCTTCTCTCAGCCAATCTCACCATGGTTACCCTTCTCAAATCTGTATTGCACAAAGCAAGCATATTATATAAGTTAATGTAATATATAGTACCTAACAAATATGAATAAAGAAACTAGAAATAACATTTCATTACTTTCAAGTAGGGTCATAATTGGTTTGCTTCTGTCTGTTCCAAGTGTTGCATTGAAGCTCTCGACAAAATTGTTTTGTTTATGTCACATTTGAGTCAATGTTGAACTTGTGCTTTGACCATCTTGATTGTTCACCCAAATTTGCAAGCCAAACTCTTGCAGCTGACCTTTCTTTGTCTATTTGCTCCATTGCCTTACCAAATGTGAACTCATTGTATGCTCCTGCTGCAAGCCAAAACAGTTGCCACATCTTTGGTCCAGGATAAGCCCTCTTCCAGTTTACACTTAGGTGTTTAGTGCAAAACCTTCTTCCAACTGCGGGCCAAATTTCTTCACAAGCACTATGTATAGCCTGTAATTAAATGATATGGAAAAAATGTAGTAGTTAAGTATGATTGCAAATAATTGTACTTTATTACATAATAATGAAAATACCTTGTGTCTGTCAGAAATTATGCACCAATTGTTTCCTCGTTCTGTTGATTGTAATACTTACTTCAGATGGAACACAAAATTCCTCCATGTGTCCTCATCCTCTGCAGGTCCAACTCCCCAAGCAAGTGGGAACATCTCATCATTACCATCCATGGCTATAGCTGATAGCAACACTCCCCCATAATTACCCTTTAAAAAGGTCCCATCTATCCCAATAAGTCCCCTACATCCAACTGTCACACCATCTAAGCAGGCTTTGAAACAAATGAAAATGTTACTAAAGGTTAAGGGTCTTTCAGGGTGATTTTGGGGGTACCAAGAACATTGAGCAATAGAGTCAGGGTTTGTGCTTTTAACTACATCACAATATGTAGGGAGAAGCTGGTATGACACATCATATCCCCCATGTATGTCATACAAGGCCTGATTTTATGCCCTATAAAGTGTGCTTCTCTTCATCTCAACTCCAAACCTCTCCTAAAGTAACTGGTTCAGTGCTGCTCCAGGGATGTCATTGTTTGCCTTAATTTCCTCAATCAAAGCATTTGCGGCCCAACGTGCATTAACCATGGGGTTGTCAATCTCAATTCCCAAACAAGTATGCTCACTTGGCTCAATGGATTTTATAGCCCAAGTTACATTGTCCACTAGCCTAGATGAATGCAACCTCCAACCACAACTCTCATCACTACACCTAACAGTATATTGTAAATTAGTTGCCCTTTCAACCACAACTGAAAACCCTACTTGAATGAAATAATCTCTTATCACATCTCTCAGTTGTTGTTTTTCAGAAAATAAAAGCCATGGTTTGAGGACAATCTTACCAATTCCATCATCTTTGTAGAAATCACCATTGTTGTACAACCTCTGGATGTAATTATCAAAATCATCACACTCATCCTCCCACACTGGACCCTCATGTGGATCAAAGTCATCATGAATCACTGGCACAATGTTATCATCATTACCATCATCTGGATAGTCAAAGTCATTCATGTTATGGATACTCTCATCCTCAAAAGTCACATCCTCACTTTGAACAGACTCAGTAGGCTCATACATGTAATCATCATCACTCAAACTGTCCTCCTCAAAGTCATCATTATCATGACTCAAATCAACTTCATTTGGTGTCCTCCTACTACTCCTTCTGTAATTAACCCTCTTAGTAGATGGAACCCAAGTACCCTTCCTATTGGCGGAGGTCCTAGGTACTCTTTTTTTTAAAAATGGTGTGTTTTTTTTAGATCTTGAAGACTGTCCAGGTTCAAATGTAAGGGTGGGTGTGGGCATGTATTGAAATTGTGAGTCAGATTGGTTGTTGGGAGTACCATCCATTCCCCCATCTCCCCTGCCTTCCCCTTCCCCCCTGCCTCTGCCTTTCCCCCTGCCCCTGCCATTACACCTACCTCCCCTGCCTTCCCCATCACCACTGCCCTTGCCTTCCCCAATACCACTGCCCCTGCCTTCCCCGTCCCCACTGCCCCTGCCTTCCCCATCCCCACTGCCCCTGCCTTCCCCAATACCACTGCCCCTGCCTTCCCTAATACCACTTCCTTCCCCATCCCAAATGCCCCTGCCTCTGCCTTGCCCCCTACCTCTCCCTCTTCCCCTGCCTTTCCCTCTTCCCCTACCACTGCCCTTTTCCCTAGTTGTCCCTGGGTCCATCCAATGCTCCATGTTTTCATAAACTAAGTCCTCTATTGCTTTAGGTGATAATGGAGGTTGGTTAGAATGGACATCAATTACACTAGGTTGGTTTGAATGAAGTTCAGGAGGGACAAGTTGAGAAGTGACAGAGTGAGATGAGGGTGTGGTATCACTATCAACAGTGAGGTTTACTCCTTTTCTTTTAATTGGCAACTTGCTTCTAGGTTTAGGATGTACATCAACATGTTCTGGTCCATTAATTAGGGGTGACTGAACAATAATTACATCTTCCTTAAACCTAGGACTCTTTCTAGTTGGACTAAGCATTTGTTTTTTTAGGAGGAGTTGTTTTGGCCTTTTGTGTGGTTGTTTGAGGTGGTGGTGATGGTTTTACTACTTTTGCAACCTCATTTTCATTGTAGTTTTTAGTGGTTTGTTCAACCATCTCTCTTAATTTCATAGCAACTTCAAAGACAGGTGTGGGTTTGGACAAATCACCCACCCAAATGTAGATTAGGTCTCTATTACTAAGGACACTAAACATCTCCATCAACTGGGAATCAGTTTGAATGTAATGGTGCTTCATTTTGTGTACATATGAAAAATGGGGGTACTTTGGAATTGGGTTTTCCTCTTTAACAGCACTATCCATCCATTCATGAATTAAGTCCAAAAGGTTAACTTTATCAACATCATTCACAATGACATGAGTATCCTTCCCCCTATACTGAAACCTCAACACCAAATTATCACCCATTTGTAAATAACCTACACAAAAAAAAAACCACAAAAACACAAAAACAAGGACAAAAAACTTCAACAATGATTAACTAACAACAATTTTTAAACCTGAAAAATTATATATAAATGAAGTAGTATAATTCAACAAATTAAGCTACAAAACATAATTCAATAAATAACATTTAAACAACAATTAAAGAACATCAAAGCATATTCAAGTAAAAAACCCTCATAATTCGAATTAAAACCCAGAAAATTCGAATTTGTAACCACAAATTTCGAATTAAAACCCCTATAATTCGACACAAAGACAGCAACAAAATTCAACCTAAAACATGCATTTAAACAACAACAATGCATATTCAAGTAAACACCCCCAAAAATTCGACCTAAAACCCCCAATTAAACAACAACAAAGCATATTCAATTTAAAACCCAAAAAATTGTAACTAAATTGCATAATTCTAGTTCAAAACCCTAACCTTGAAAGATAAGAATTAGATAACAAAAAACCCCCAAAAAATTCGGCAATAGATAACCAAAAAACACTAACAATGAAAAATTCAACAATCGCTGTTTGTTCAAACCCTAACTACGAAAAATAACAAGTAAATTCAAGTGAGAAAACATACTTGAGAGTATCAGTGATAGCAGCCAAAATACACAGAGAAGCACGAATCGGTCATCAATGGAGACCCAGAACCCACAATTGTCACACAGAAAGAGAGAAGAGAGAGTGTGAGTGTATCGAGTTATGAGGGATGAGTGAGAGACAAAAGCTGAGATAATCCTTTCAATTTTTAACCATGGTTAGATTTCTAACCATCAATATCATTAAACTAACGTTAATTCAACCATAAAACTCATTAAGTTGACATTTTTTAATTATACATAACTCGTGTGCATTTGTGGGATTTTTAAACTTTGTGGAGTACCACTGGGATTTCGCTATTTCTTAAGTGCCAGTGGGAATTTCCCAAAAAAAAGCTCCATCTAACTAAAAACTACCACACTAATAATAATCTGAAAAACACTTAAAAAAACTTGAACAATTAATTTTCATCTTCATCACCGAACCTCCACATGGAGTGACTGCACCATAACACCATGCCAAGTAGCTGCTCCACCACGCCTGCAGCCGCCTCTGCCGCCAAGCCTGCCCCGTGCCTTCCCCATGACTGTGGTCGCTTTTGCCAGTCAGATCTACACAAATAACATGAAAAATCGAAATTGAAAAATTAAAAATTATAACAGA
Organism: Salicornia ramosissima; assembly: GCA_951394345.1. Classification (NCBI taxonomy): domain Eukaryota; kingdom Viridiplantae; phylum Streptophyta; class Magnoliopsida; order Caryophyllales; family Amaranthaceae; genus Salicornia; species Salicornia ramosissima. The sequence goes on along the minus strand of OX596239.1, from coordinate 39,167,847 downwards.
AGAAAATACACCAAATCATCTCCAACAATATTATAATTACCCAAAAAATGGAAAAAAAAACCCCTAAAATCTAAAACCCCCTACCCGAACTAATGATGATTAACAAATTAATATACGTACAAAAAACTTGGGCACCCAAAAAAGCCTACCAAAACAAACATAATTTGAAGTAGAAACAGATCAAAATACAAACGGTACTCTGCCATGCCCACACACAGAAATTCTTCTTGATTGAAAAATTGTTTTGAAAAAAAATGAAATTTCCTAAACCCCAATTTTGTAAATCAAACCCACAAATAAAAGATCTGAAAAAAAAAACCCTAAAACGAAAAATCCAAAAAAAAAAAATCGAACCTTAAAACGAAAATAAAAAAAAAATACGAACCCTAACTTCATAAACTAAACCCAAAAACCATAGATCTGAAAATTTCAATGGTTAAACACGAAAAAAAAATCGCACAACATTTATCCTAAACTAGAAATTGAAATGTGAAAAAAAAAACCAAATTAACCCAGAAATTGAAAAAACAAAATAAAAATTTGAAAAAAACGAAAAAAACTAACCTTCATCTTCGTCTTTTTCCTCGATGGCAGATCGTGAAATAGGAGAGAGAGAGAGAGTGATCGTCTTTGGCTGCATAATTTGGTGGATCGATTGTTCATTTATTTTTGTACTAGTGTGACTAACTCGCGAATCTGAACTCAAGTTTTTGATCGAGTTTTTGATGGTGTTGATGATTGAGAAGATGGCGGAGAAGGGAGAACTCGAGATTGTTGATGGTTTTCTACATAGGTTGAGATGGTGAGAAAACTTGAGATGAAGGGAGATTAAGAGAGGCAAATTTCATAAAGAGAGATAGAGCAGATTCAATAGAGAGGGGAGTTTCACTTAGGGTTTTGAGAGTTAAAAGGAGGGGTTCAATTGGGCTGGTGTGGGGCTTCGGGTTACACGTGAACAATTGTGATTATATTGTTATTTGCGGGGTCTTTGTTTTCGACTGCAACACATATAGGCATAGTATTACATAAAATCTCAATTGTATTGTTATTTGCTGCATACGCATAAATCCGTCGTAAATGACGTGCAACAAATTGATTTTTTATACTAGTGACCCAAGAAAACACAAGCGCCAGCTCTAGAATATAGTTTTGACATGTTCACAAGAGAACTAGAAACATAACACAAACAACCAAAAACTCTCAGGTCCCCCAAATCAGGTTTAACCTGGCATAACTTCTAATAAAGAGAAACAAAACCCAAAACTTGCAAGAGCATCCTATTAATGAGATATGCAGCTATAAGAACACAATCACCCCAATAATATATAGGTATATTAGCTTGAAATAATAAGGCTCTAGTTGTTTCTTGGAGATGCTTATGTTTTCTCTCCACAACACCATTTTGTTGTGGAGTATGACTACAACTAGTTTGTTGAGAAATACCTTTCCTTTTATACCAAGATAAAATAGTTCATTCACATAATTCTTTTGCAATATCACTTCTTACAACATGAACCATAGTAGCAAACTCAGTTTCAACAAATTTAATAAAATTCTCTAAAATTGGCACACAATCAGACTTATATTTCAACAAATGCACCCAAGCAGCCCTACGAAAATCATCCACTATTGTGAGAAAAAATTTACAATTATTTGCAGTAACATGCCTATAAGGCTCCCATATATCAACATGTAATAACTGGAATAGCTTGACACTTTTTATTACATTTCTAGAAAAAGACAACCTAACCTGCTTTACTTAAGGATAAATTTGACAAATAGAATCCATACAAGAATTCTTGACACTAATGGTAGGAACTATATGAGAAAGCTTACTAAATGGAAAATGACCTAATCTTAAGTGCCATAATTTTGCCTCATTCACCGCTTTAGTAGTAGCCACAGTTTCTACTCTTTTGGTCAGTTTAGAAGCAATTGACTCAGCAGCAAAATATATATAGGCATTACTTGAATTGAAGTTACCAAGAACAATTTCCTTTATCAAGGAAGGCCCTTGTAAGATACACTTTATGTCATAAAACATAATAGAACACTACATATCTGTACAAATTTTAATAAATAAAATCAAATTAAAATGAAAATCAGGAACATATAGTACGTTTTATAAAACAACTTCATTTGTAAGATGAACTGTACCAAAATGAGTAATCAAGACTTTAGTCCCATTTGGAATAGTTATAGTGCTATTAGCATTCTTCATAGGAAAATAAGAACTAAACAAGATTAAATCATGACAGATGTGATATGTAGCCCCACTATCAATTATCCATTGAGAAGTAAAATGAGAAAATAAGCCACAGTACCCGCAAAACATGCTGAACTTGAACCAAGATCAAATCTAACAGTGTTCCGTCCAGCTTCCATAGAAGGTTTGCTATCCAGCATACTTAAAATATAAGAATATTGGTCCTTTATAAAAGAAGCTTGCACAATGTCATTCTCAACATTTGCATTATTCTGACCAGCTTCATCAGCAGGAGCACAATGAACATACCTCCTCTTAAACTTGTAACACCTATCTTTTGTATGACCTTGCATCTTGCAATGACCACAACCCAAATTAGCATTCCTCTTAACAAATGGTTTCTTTTCTTCAAAATAGGGCGTTTCATTAGCATTTGATGATGTTCTGAATTTTGCAGTCCTATAAGGCCCATTATCAAAATTCTTCCTCCTATCAGCTGTCAGTACTACATCATCACCTTGAGCATGTCCTTATTGTTCTGACAACCCTTTGTGTTTCTCCTCTTTCAACAGCATACTATAAACTTCGGCTATAGGAGGTAAAAGGTTTAATGATTAATATACTACTCCTGACTTACTTATACTCATCCTTAAGCTTCATCAAGAATTGCATTAGCCTATTATCTTCCTTGATCTTGAGAAACTTTGTTCCCAAATTACAAGTACATGTACCTCCACACTCACAAGAGGGCATGGGATACAAATCATCCAATTCATCCCAAAGAACCTTAATCTTGGCAAAAAACTCGGGTATTGAATCATTTCCCTGATTTAGTGATCCTATCTCTTCTTGCAATGAATACAACTGAGTAGAGGTTGTTTGACCATACTTTGTCACAAGGTCTTTCCACATAGCACTTGCTGTCTTGAAGAGAAAAACACTCTTAGCTAAAATAGGTCCCATGCATTGTACCTGGGATCTGTACCAACTGGCTTCAATTCCATCAATGAAACTCATCTTATTCTTGGTTGAGAAACGAATTAACATTGACCTTTTCTAGGAACTAAAACCTTCTCCATCAAACTTGACTGTCACGAACGATTGAAGACTACTGTCAGAGGGATGAATATAGTAAACACTACTTAGATCTTGAGTAGATTTGAGTCTTGTTGCCATAATACCAAAAAAGCTATAATCCTAAAAAAAAAACCAGCAACAGGAATGAAATTGAATATCAGAAAAGAATCAAGAAGATTCTGAAGAAAAATAGAAAGAAATCAATACTGAAACTGTTGAAAGATGAAAAAAATATAGCAGAAAGAACTGGAAACACTAGTAGAAAAATCCCCTATTAGTATCGTTTTTTTAGCTTATTAGTATCGTTTTTCACACGATACTAATAGAGGCGTTAGTAATAGAGAATTCTATTAGTATCGTTTGTGAAAAACGATAGTAATACATACTATTAGTATCGTTTTTATTAAAAAAACGATAGTAATAGATGATCTATTAGTATCGTTTTTAACTAAAAACGATAGTAATAGACTCCATATAATACTAATATTTTTTTATTTAAATTTATATTTGATTTTTGGGCCAAAAATATATATATAAATATACATCCTTTTCGCATTATCTGCAGCCCTGTTCAATTTTGTATAATGTACAATAATATAATATTTTTTTAATTAATTAAAATTTTTAAACGATACATATATAATAGAAGTTCGATGTATATATTCATATAAAATATAGTTTACAAGAACGTTGGATACGATCGATGTTTACGAAGTAACTATAAATAAAATGTATAAACAATGTGCTACTAATAAAAATTTTATTTAATTAGGATCGGACAATAAGAAATTTAGCCTACAGAACCTCGCCCATTGCTCGCGAACCTCATCCAACTCTCCTTTGGTATATGGGGCAGATCTTCGAATGTAGTCCTTCAAAATCAAAGATTGAAAAAAAAAACATATAAGTAATGTTATAGACGCCATCTTGCTTAGACTTTTAGGGCCACAATATTTACAAACTAAAAAAAAAGATGTTCTGTTGTAGTCCTACCTAAGCTATGATGGGCAAATGAAAGATAATTTGCACTAAATTAAACTTAGAGTAATCTTAGCTTAAAACCTGATTTGCTATTGTTTTTAAGGTTTATCCATGTTCTATATCATTGATAAGTGGTATTTTGGTAGTTATTTTCTTAATGTTTTTAAGGTTTATTTTCTTATTTTATTTAGCTTTGGTTAGCGTTTTTAGGCTTTTTAGTTTAGTTTTGCTCTTGTAGTCCCCTTCCCCTTTTCTATGTGATTTCCTCTATTTTGCCTTGTTTCTGCGTTTTCTTCCCCTTTTGCAGGTCCCGAGTCTATTTCGGAACCCGAGTAAGCGAGCCGGGAACCTCGAGGAAGCCATAGAGTCCTTTATGCCATGGCATGTGGAAAGAAGGCCTCAGCGGGCGCTGGGAATTCCTCAGCGTCCGTTGAGATGTATTTGGGCATGGCTGAAGGCATAAGCAATTTGAAGGCCTTTCAGCAACCGCTGATGGATTCCCAGCGGCCGCTGATCCTGAAGCTGCCAGAGCACTCCCAAGCACCAAGTGAAGATAGCGGCCGCTGACCTCAACTCAGCGCCCGCTGTCCCCTCCCCTGTATTGAGGCAGTGGCTTCACAAAGGCTAGCAGCGGCCGCTGACCCCAACTCAGCGCCCGCTACCATTTTCCTTCCCAGCCTGCAGGCCTATGTTTATAGGGTTCAGCGGGCGCTGTCATCGCCTCAGCGCCCGCTGAAGTGCTTTTTCTGCGTTTTTTTATTACTTTTCTTTTGTTTTGGTTGAATATTTGGGTGTTGTATATATACCCTCCTCTTCCCATTTCATAAGACAACTGAGGTTAGAAGCTCACTTAGGGTTTTAGTTTAGATTTTGTTGCTTTCTTCTTCAATTTCCTTGTAATTTACATTGTTGTTCTTAATTTATGCAAGTAGTTAGTTTGTTCTTCATCTTCTTCTTGTTCTCCTCTTCAAGGTACTTTTATTGCTTTCTTTATTTGCTTTGATTTCTTGTTCTTTGTTGTTAGTTATTGATGTCTAGTAGTTGATAGTTGTTGTTGTTGTTTATTTAGTTAGTTTATTTGTTATTTTCATGTTTGTTTAGTTGTTTATTTTGATTTCATTGTTGTTCTTGGTAGTTTAGTTTGTAGTTTTCTAGGTTTTAGTTGTTGGTTTTAGTTGTTGTTTTTGTTGTTCTTAGTTTTAGGTTTGATTTATGTAATTAGTTGTAGTTTTTATTATGTTTTTATTAATTATGTATGACTAGTTAATTTCTAGGGTTTGAGTGAAACTTCTCAAATCCTCCATGATTGTGGTTTAGTTGTTTCTTGACTTTTGGTTGTGATTTTGTCGGTACCTTAGGGTTCGGTAATGTTGAGTCTTGTGTCTAGCTAACATAGGATTCATTGAAGAATTCCCACCGAAGGACCGAAAGGTGAACGTGGGTGATGAATTCCTTTGCCCGATTGATGGAAGCACCACGAAAGTTGGGCCTTCGATCAAGGGAAAGTTACCGGTCTTCGTGATTTTGTGCTTAGGACTCGTTACATGTGTCGCTGCACGAAAGTGAGTTGTATATGTCTCTCCGGTCATCGTACTAGCTCGAAAGAGTAGTACGATCATAGAACGACCTCCCCTTATCCACGACCTAAGTCTAAGTTTCGATTGATTCATAATTCATGGTGGTATGAGTTGTGGATCTCTTACCCTAGTCCCTTTTATTCTTGTTTCCTTAGTGTAGTTTTAGTTAGTTCTCTCCGCCTCTCGCGACCATCACCCGAACTAGCTTGTTCGACGCTCATGCCTAGATTAGTGAAACGTACCTTCCCCGTGTTCGACACCCCCACTCATACTACGACGGGGTTTTTTATTTGGTAAGAAAATCCCTCCTATCAATCATTCATGAAACATTAAATGACTTATTTGCATGTGCTTGGCAGAAAATAGGGTGTTTTGAACAAACACAGTTATTTTAGCTATTTTTGGGGTTTTCATGGCAATTTTCCTACCAACCAACCTATATCCTGCTTTTAAGGTTTATCCATGTTCTATATCAATCTTGTAAGCATTAAGTGACTTATTTGCATGTGTTTGTGCGGAAATATGACGTTTTGGAACAAAAACAAGACAAATATGACATTTTTTATGGTGTTTTCGTTTCCATATTCCTACCAATTAACATATATACTGTTTTTAAGGTTTATCTATGTTCTATATCATTCGTGCAATCATTAAATGACTTATTCGCATGTGTTTGGGCGAAAATAGGGCGTTTTAGAACAAAATCAAGGCATATAAGTCATTTTGGCTAGTTTTTAGTGTTTTCGTTCCCATGTTTCTACCAATCAACCTATATATTGTTTTTATGGTTATCCATGTTCTGTATCATTCATGTAAGCACTAAATGACTTATTTGCATCTATTTGGGCGAGAATAGGGCATTTTGGAACAAAAATAAGGCATATAGGTCATTTTTGGTAAGATTTTGGTGTTTTCGTTCCCATGTTCCTACCAATTAACATATATATTGTTTTTAAGGTTTATCCATGTTCAATATCATTCTTGTAAATATTAAATGACTTATTTGCATGTGTTTGGGCAAAAAAATGGCATTTTGGAACAAAAAAAAGAAGCATAGGTCATTTTTTGCTAGTTTTTAGGTGTTTTAGTTCCCATTTTCCTACCAATCAATGACTTATTTGCATGTGAGATTGTGTAAAGCGATAAGCAAGAGTGTTTAAAAATAAAATCATGTGAATGGTTACATGTTTATTAATTATTAGAGTGGCGTGATTGGGATCTCATGCCACAACTACGCCCCCGTTTAAGAATCTAATCATTTACCATGTCAATGGGCACCCATCCCCCATTTATGATCGACATAGTTAGATTTAGATCCTTGAGACGGCCCACAGAAGCGACAGTGAGATTATGTAAAGCGATAAGCAAGAGTATTTAAAATTAAAATCATGTGATTGGTTACATGTTTATTAATTATTAGAGTGACGCGATTGCGATCTCATGCCACAACTACGCCCCCGTTTAAGAATCTAATCATTTACCATGTCAATGGGAACCCATCCCCGATTCATGATCGACATAGTTAGATTTAGATCCTTGAGACGGCCCACGCAAGCGATAGTGAGATTGTATAAAACGATAAGCAAGAGTGTTTAAAATTAGAAGCAAGTGATTGGTTACATTGATTTAAGCAAAAGCAAAGCAAAGAAAGCAAGTGAAACAAAAGGAACAAAACTAAAACCAAAGTAAAACAAAAACAAAATAAAACAGGAGTAATTCAAAAGAAATCAAAACAAATCAAGAGAATCGAACCACAAGGCAAGCAAATTAGGCACATAATTCCCAAAATCATCAAACTCTTGCCCCTAACAAAGCAAATATCCTCAAACTATCGTCTCAATCCTATATCTAATCCTAAAAAACTAAGCAACCAAGAAATAAAAGGGGAGTTGGAAAGAACTCACCGAGGCATCACCATTTTCAACTGTTTTACCCTCTCCATCATAATTCATTCTAGCATAAATAAAAAAAACAAAACCAATTCAAAATCTACAGGCATCTAATTAACAACTAAAAAAGCAAACCTCAAATGTTTTCACCATTTCAGCAATTGCATATCGAAAAGACAATTGTGCTCAAATTATATCAGAACTATTATCAAAAAACAAGTCTGTCTTCAAAATGGTGCATACTCACCTTCAAAATGCTTCAAACCCAATTAGAAGTGTGAATATCAGAAAGCATCATAGCCTCAATCTGAATTTTATTTTTGGGTATGTTGTTTGTAGGGTTAACAAGGTGAAAGACGAATACCGTGAGCTTACTTAGGGGTTCAAAAAACTGAAGGAGGATGGATTTTGAGGAACTTGATCTGACTCCAGGTAAAAGGTGACCCATTCGAAGCTGTGGGCAGTACTATACTTAGTTACTTCCCATCAGAGGACTAATTGAACGGAGGTTTATCACCTGACCAATAGAAGACATTTAAAATATTTTTCAAGTTATCATAGCATTAGAATAGAAAAGGAAGCTAATATATAATATGATATCGATAAATAAATAATCGATGCATACAATTTAATAGAAAATGTAATATAATATGATAAACATTTACCAAAGCTATGTAGAAATGGGAAGAATCAAGTGAGAAAATATACAACTAAAAAAACCATGAATTAGATAACAAAAAATATTAATTTCATGGTAAAAGGTGATAAGGAAGAGGAATTATAATTGAAGTTTTTATACATTTTTTTTTTTTACTATTTTAGTGCTACACACTAATTATAATCTAAAGTACAATCCATGTTTGCAATTACTCTCAATTTAGCAAGAATTCAAAAGGGCATCATTAACCCAACACCTAATATTTCTTGTTCTTTTTAAACTAATTGAATGCATAGGTTGGTCTAAATACCTTAATAATTCTAATGAAGAAGGGTATTATTTGGTCATCCACCCAAGCATACAAATGTAAACCTGCAATGGAAATTGTTAACAGTACCATGCTACCATTGACTATTATAAGAACTTTCAAAAGATTAAAACTCCATCAATGGAAATTAAAAAAAAAAAGTCAGATATATTAGTTACCAAGTAGGCAAGTAGATTTTACAAGCTTCTTAACACTTGCAATCACCTTAAAAAAAAGGGGGACAACATAAAAAATTTAAGATATCAAACATTTCATCAAACCTTCAATATACTTGTAATAGTTTTTCCCTATCATCAAACCTTCAATATACCTTCAACGGAGAATGGTATAATTTATTTCCAATGATTGTAAAGTCATATGAAGAGACAAATGGTCACAAAACTACATCTAGAAAGCAACAAATTCAACTAATATAATGGAGGTTAATGAAGTTAAAATAAACACTAAAAAAATATTTAATTTAACATAGCTCAGGGAGAAACAAAAACAGCAACTCAAAGAGTGAAAATTTATTTTCCTTTCCTAAATCAAATTCTAAAACGAATAATTATCTACTAAAACTCTATAAAATATGAAATCAACCCTAAATCCCAAGATAATCAGATAAAACACACAAAATAAAATAAAATTTTGAAATCAACCCTAAATCCTAAGATAATCGTCACTCATCACAATCAAAATGTTTCAAAACTTGAAAATCAAAACCATAAGTAAAATTCAAAATGTGAGTTAGTTCGAGATTGAGGGAAATCAATCCTACAAATTTGAAAGCCCAACTTGGTAGCCTCAAACAACACCATCAGCTCGTTTTTCATATCCACAAAATCCTAACCCAAACAACAAAATCCCCAAAACAACAATCAAATGGAACAAATTAGAAACCCTAAAATATAAAAGCAGATTAAAATCCCTAACCCAAACCCACAAAATGAAGAAAAAGAACGAAGAAAAGAAATCGAAAAAAGAAAATTTAAACCTAATGAAATCTAATGAAAATCCAGAAAAATTCAGAAAAGGAAGAGCTAGGTTTACCTTGGGCGTGGTGGTGGCCGGAAGTAGCAGGAAGCGGAGAACAGCAGGCCTTCGTTCTAGTTCGCAGGAAGCCTTCATTCTAGCAGCGCAGTGGAAACCAACGAGAAACAAAAAACAGAAGCAAACCTTCAATTGCAGTAGCAGATAAACCAACAAGCAGTAGCAGTGGAATTAACGAGCTGATTAATGAGCAGAAGAAGCAGATTAACGAGAAGAAGCAGATTAACGAGCAGAAGCAAAAGCAGATTGACGAGCAGAAGCCAGCACCAGCAACAGGCGAACTAGCGAGCACGGACTAGAACCGAACAGGGTGTCGATCTGCTCAGTGGTGGTGGGTGTCGACGGAGCACTGACCAGCAGGTCGACGCGAATCAAGTTAGGGTTTTGGTGATGAGAAGTATTTGGGGGTTTTGGTGTTGAGAAGTATTTGGGGTTTTGGTGTTGAGAAGTATTTGAGCAGTGGGTATCGTGCTTGTCGTCCGTGCGTGGCTATTTTTTTTTTACAAAAATTTATATTGGTATCGTTTCTAATAGAAACGAAACTAATCAACATGTTATTACTATCGTTTTTTTTTTAAATGATACTAATATCCTCTATTAGTATCGTTGTTAATAAAAACGATACTAATGACTTCTCTATTACTATCCTTTTCACCAAAAACGATACAATTATAGCATTATTACTATCGTTTTTCAAATAAACGACACTATTGGGGCGATACTAATAGATAATTTTCTACTAGTGAAAAGAAATGCACTCGATCCAACTGTTCGACTTATGGCTGAATAAATGTATACAGAAAAAAAAAATCAATCTTTGACTCCTTGCTCTGATACCATGTCAAATTGCAGCAAAACTTGAAAAGAAGAATGAAAGAAAGACACAATATTTGCACCTTCACAGCCCTCTATTATTAGATCAGGCCTAAATTAAACTTAGAACTAATTTTATTAACGTGTTCCACTCATTTTGATCGGTTTAAAATATTAGTATGACCCACCTTTTACATTAAAAAAAAAGGTTTTGAAGCAATGAAAATTAGTGAACACCACAAAATGTGGGACAGATAATTTTTCCCATTTATACCTAGATTTACACCATATATATCTATATCATTAACAAATGCAATTAAGATTGTTCGGTGAACCTACAAAGATTTAACAAAAACTAACACATCAAGCTGCTGTACCATGGGACACATTTTGTTGGCTAAAACAAGAAAGAATAGGTACCAAAAGTAGGGTCAATTGAGTGACATCTCTTTGCAAAAGTAGTAAGAATAAAGAAATAGCTGAATCCCAAAGCAAGAATAAAGAATTTGTTGGCGTGGACGGCAACCATTTTCGGAAAATTTTGTACACCAAGTCCACCACTAACTTCTCTTTTCTTGTCTTTTTTTTTTCTTTTTTTTTTTGAAATAACAATAATGCATGCTTTGTGCATGAATATAAATATAACTGCATCCCATGCATAACTCATAATATCATACATACATATATATATATATATATATATATATATATATATATATATATATATATATATATATATATATCACATATTTCATCATTTGTTATATATTAGTATTAGAACCTAATTAATACATAAAAAAAGAAGGAAATGGAAGCTCCAAAAGAGGTAGAAAAAGAGTTACAAGTAGGTCAAGTACCACTAATTGGCCTAGCAGAACTGTGTAATTGGGCATTTTATAGAGCTCTCATTGCAGAATTTGTTGCAACTCTTTTATTTTTGTACATCACTGTTTTAACTGTGATAGGATATAATCAACAAACTGACCCTTCCAAGAACTTAAATGCTTGCCGCGGCAGCGTAGGAGTTCTTGGCATTGCTTGGACTTTTGGTGGCATGATCTTTATCCTTGTTTACTGCACTTCTGGAATTTCTGGTTAGCTACCTAGCTACTTTCTTATTGTGTTGTTTTTACATGTATTTCCTTGTTTAGTATGCACATTGCCCTGTTTGGTAATTAGAGTTTAGAGTTTGTGGTTAGAGGATTACTTTTTGTTCAGAGGATTTGACTGCTGATTTGAATAGTTGTTAAGTTTTAATAGGTTTAAATATGTGGATAAATTAGTCAATTAATATTTCTATCTCCAAAACTCTGATGAAAAAAGGTGTTCAACCCATATTTTTCAAAAATGAGTTTTCATCAGAGTTTTTGGTACAAAAATCTCTTTTAAACTCTATTTTACCAAACAACAAAATTTATTTCGAATGGTCAAAACTTTAAACTCTCTTCAAAACTCTAATTTCCCCCAAAACCTCTATTTGCCAAACACCCCCGTAATGTTATAAAATAATATTTTTATAGATTCATAGCATGAATGTTCTAAATTACTATTTACTTAAATAATATTTTTTAAACTAATCAAGCTTAGTTGAACAATGAAAGAGTGATACAAAATCTATAATTAGAAGCACATAATAGCCACACATCAATGCTTGTTACAAGCCTCAACTTAAAGAAGGGGTATTTCAATTTTTTGAAGATTAGAAACTGGTAGAGTACATAACATACTGCTGGGCTTCAACTATAAACTTAAGCTTTTAGTTGAAATGATCATTTAACATGGTATCAGTGCCAACGGTATACAAATGTCACGAGTTTGAATCTCTCCCTCCCTCTCCTTTCTAAGTGAAAAATAATTCGTGCTGAGTATGAGGAGTTTATGTTGCGTTTACATTTCAAGCTCAAATGGTCTTTCATTGTAAACAGGGGGAGTGATAGAGTATAACATATTCATAGGCATCAACTATCAGTTTAAGATTTTTAGTTGAGATGATCCTCTAACGAAAACAAATATGAATAAATTTGATGAAATTGATACAAGTAATTAAATTATTAAATAATAATATAATATTGTTGACTTATTTACATGGTAGGTGGTCACATAAACCCAGCAGTGACATTCGCACAACTCCTGGCACGTAAAGTGTCATTGGTACGAGCCATACTATACATGATGGTTCAATGCGGAGGAGCCATATGCGGTGTAGCATTAGTGAAAGCCATTCAAGGCAGTAACTATTTCAAATACGGCGGTGGGGCCAACAAGCTCTCAAGCGGGCACAACGTAACCGCTGGTTTGGCCGCAGAGATCATGGGTACATTTGTCCTCGTTTACACTGTTTTCTCTGCTACTGATCCTAAGAGGAGTGCGAAGGATCCCTTTGTTCCCGTAAGTATCCCTTAGCTTTCATTTTACTTTTTTTTTATCCTGGATTTAAATTTGCTGTCCCATAATGTGTTCCATTTCGTATCCCGTTCTCTTTAATTGGGCCATTTTCTAATCAAATTTAATTTTACTTAAATGCCTTTATTTGTTTTTAAATAGAAAATGTCCAATTAAAAGAGACAATAGATTTTTGTCCGTTTTTCCTTCATCATAATGTCAATTGTACCTTTAATAAACTTAACTAACCTAGCATGTTATAGATATACTCCCTCCATTACTAATTACTATCAATTTCTTATTGTTTGTTTTTCAAAATTTTCAATATACATGTTTAAACATAAATATTTGAACTCTTTCCATGAATAATTTTGGAAAGATTCCTAAACCTGTCCCAAAATGCAACGACTTTTTTCCCAATTCTCAAACTACCGTCCACGTACGCGCAAGTTAAAAAAATATTGTTTTCTTTTATCTGGCTTTAGATAAACCGCAATTGGTAGTAGCAGTTTATATGCAATTTTTTAAACTTACGATCACACTGATTTGTTAGGGTAATAGAAGTCTCTTTTCTTACTGGAAAGTCTTCAAGTAAAACCAATACTCGTAGTAGCTATTTTTCACTAAAACTTGGAAAAAAAAAAATTGAACCGTCTATATGGACGGTAATTTGGGAATTGGGAGAAAAGTAGCTGCATTTTGAAAATTAAGATTCTTTCCCGCATTATTGAGGGAAAGAGTTCTGATCTAAATTTCTACCGCTGTAATTTATAAGAAAAAAATATTCTTAATATGTGATATAAAAAAACTTAGATGGAGACGATTCTAACAAGAACTCATATGTCTGACTAACTACATTTTATTTTCCTATATATGAAAGAGAATTTTCATGTTAAAGTAATGGTTATATATATAAATGAAGGTACTGGTACCACTTCCAATTGGATTTGCGGTATTCATGGTTCACCTTGCAACAATTCCCATCACTGGAACTGGTATTAATCCTGCTCGTAGCCTTGGACCTGCTGTAATCTACAACAACCACCAAACCTGGATTCATCATGTTAGTATAATTTTGCTTACCCTTCAAATTCGATTAGAATTGTATGTCACTATGTTGGTGGTTATTAGATGATGAAGCAATGAAGAAAATAGTGAAAATACATGCCCCACTAAATTTTCATATTGATAAATTTTCCCAAGACTTGGCAAAAAGCATGCCCACCATTAAAAAACAGAAATGGAGGAACCTGTTTCGAAAAAAAACACAACAATTAACATTTCACTCATGTTGAGACAATACTTTGACACTTAATAACTATAATTGTAAATAATTAAAAATTATAAAGAGTTGATATCGAGATATAGTATTTTACAAGACGAATCTAACAAGATTCCACTTGACTATATTTTTTTATTATGTGTAAAGCTCAAAACTTGGTCAAAGTATAAATGTGAATAGTGGAAAATATTAACTGTTGCGTTTTTTTCGAAACAGAGAAAGTAATATATATTTATTGATTACAGAGTTTTATTTCCAAAATTAAAATATAATATTTTATAATGCAGTGGATATTTTGGGTTGGACCCTTCGTTGGAGCAGCAATTGCAGCATTCTATCACCAAGTTATCCTAACAATCGGCACTGTTAAGGTTTTTGGATCCTACAGAATCAGACATTAACTATAACTTTTACACTAATCTATGTATTTATTTTGACTAAGTTATTTTTTAATTTATTTGTTCATTATAGTTGAGGTGGAATTCAACTATAAATTTGTAATATTTTACGTATTTTGTTTTTCTTTGAATGATATACTTCCTCCCTCCGTAGCATAAAACTTTCAATAATTGATTTTGCACGCATTTTGAGTAAGCGATTTAAGGGTGTAAATGAAGGAATTAGTCAAAATGGTTTTAATACAGGCAAAAATATGATTATAAGTTACTAATATTAAAAGTATTTTGATTAATTCTTTCGTTTACAGTACACTATTAAATCGCTTCCTAAAAATACGTGCAAAATCAATTGTTGAAAATTTTATGTTACATATGGATATAGAGTATATTTTTTTTACGCCAAGACATGGCAAAATTTATTAATGCTCTTATAAATACATTATCATTATTTCGTAATTTGCAATATCCATGTTAAGGTCTACGAACTCCATACTCTAAACATACATGTTCCCACCCCTTCCTTATATTTGGGGCGGACCCAGGATTTTCAAACAAGAGTAACATGACGGGTCAATTGATCAAATAGGTATTTAAAAAAACACCAATTTGTTACGTTGGTATAAAAAACTATAAAAGTAACATGTTAGTATAAACGTTAGCTACGCATGACATATGAGTATAAAAATTTAGCTTCGTGTGACATTTGAGCCTAATGTTAGGTACAATTTTAGGTCAATTGACCAAATATGTATTTAAAAAAACACCCATTGGTATTAAAAATTACAGAAATGACAAGTTAGTATAAAAGTTAGCTACGTATGACAAATGAGTATAAAAATTTAGCTTCGTGTGACATTTGAACATAATGTCAGGTACAATTTTATTATTTTTTTTTCATTTTCCATCCTTTTTGTTGTATTATTGTCTTTATATTATGATTCAATCTTTGCAGCTAATTTACTACTCCCTTTGTATGGTTAGTGCCCCTTTGGTGGAATTTTGGGCTAGTACCCCTATAATGGGTGTTGTTTTGTTGTGTTTGAGTTTGTCAATTTAACTCATGACTCATGTACAAATTAGTTAATTCCTTGTATGTCATAGTACGACGCCCAAAATATGGCAGGGATGTTCCAGCCAGGCGTCCCTACCATAGCATATGCGTCTGATCTAGACGCCCCAACTATGTGAGGGATGTCCTATTTATGATTTGGGCTTCAAATTTATTGGATATTCGCCGCAAAATTTGACGTTATAAAAAAAACATACCGGCGGTGGTGGCACTAGAGAAATGTTCGAGGTGGTGGCCTTCTTTCTTCTCTTCTTAGACGCTCCTTCGGACACCTTTTTGCCAGGTCGTTGATTCATGGTGGTGGTGGTGTAATGTGGTGGGATAGTGAGTAGTAGAGACTAGAGAGATAGAGTGAATTAAGGTGTGAGTTGCTGCAGGATGGGATGCTCCAACAAACAGCTTCAACGGTCAACACATTATTCGTTCACTATTTACTTGGCTAATTTTAGCACTTATTTTAACTTTATTTTATTGCTTTTGAGTCGTAATAATTTAAACTTGAACTCTTTTAGTAGCTTTAGTAGTTGCTTTAGCTAGACTTGCATTGGAAGCTTGGATCCTTGCTTGTAAGTGCCTTGAGGCATCAAAAGCTAAGGCCTTGAACACAGTCACGAGTGGCCTAGGACGAGCAGGTGCAGCAGCAAGCCTGAGCCGAGGGTACGCTATCACTAGCAAAGGGCGCGACGGGGTCCCTCGCGGACGCGACAGGTGTAGCTTGCGGGCGCGACCGTGATTGGTTGGGTTTTGTTCATTAGGTGTCGCGGGCAATGAAGGTTAGTGGGGGCGCGTCAAGTGTGGCTCTATCCGCGATACGACTTCAAACCTGCTACGAGACTTATTGTAGGGGTCGTTTTTACTCGGCCGCCTACGTCTCACGAGTTGTTTTGAATGCTCGTTAACGCCACACATGAATGTGGTCTAGTAGGAGTCGCCACCGTGCATTTTATACTGTAACACCCCGCATTTTAGCAACGACGTTATTAGTGATAACGTCGTAAACAGGCAGTTACCAATCGATTTATAATACAAAAATATAACTAAACTCGTGGAAGTAATACTTTTATTAATAATAATAATAATGGAATCCCAAATTACAAAAGGTTAAACTAAACCATAAATCTAGTCCTAAAACTAGAAATAAAACCTATTGCAAACACAGGAATTGAAAACAGGGGCCTAGACACTCAACAACTTATCCCGCTTCTAGCCTCTGCTTACCTGCAAAATAGATTTGGGGGTCCACCATCAGCGGCGAGTAACTAGACTGTCCTACTTAGAACTAAGACCACATTACATACAATAATAGGGTTAGAAACACAGGATACAAGTACTACAACAGAGTTAGCAACGGAAACATAACAACCAATAAACATCATATTCAAAGATAACCATGCTTACTTATCAATACAATTAATCTGCATTATTAGACATCAAGAATATTTCCGACACGACTAAAGTCGATACAACAAATAAGTCCCCGACATGATTCATCACAGATGAACCGATAACAACAAACAAGTCCCCGACACGATTCATCACAGATGAACCGATACGACACGGCGCAAGGCCGATACAACAAACAAGTCCCCGACATGATTCATCACAGATGAACCGATACGACACGGCGCAAGGCCGATACAACAAACAAGTCCCCGACACGGCGCAAGGCCGATACAACAAACAAGTCCCCGACACGGCACAAGGCCGATACAACAAACAAGTCCCCGACACGATTCATCACAGGAACCGATACGACACGGCGCAAGGCCGATACAACAAACAAGTCCCCGACACGGCGCAAGGCCGATACCACAAACAAGTCCCCGACACGATTCATGAAAGATGAACCGATACGACACGACGCAAGACCGATACAACAAACAAGTCCCCGACACGATTCATCACAGATGAACCGATACGACACGACTCGAAAAGACTCAAAAGACTACAAACAAAACATCAACCAAGTTTTAAATTCACGCAATATCATACAATCATATCATCTATCCATTAAAACTTGCCCTAAAAATCCATGCTCATGACACGTTATAACTACATCACCAATTGAGATATCAAGCTATGCTAAGGATATTACACGCATGTCTCTAGGTAGGATAAAAAAATCATTTACTCCAAAGAGCTCCACCGCAACTACATTAGTCAAAGCAAGATTATTATTTGATCATGAACATTTAGTTATCAAATCAGTCAACAAAACAAATTAAAAACTCAAGCTTTCAACTACATAGCCCACGCATGACTAAAACAAAAGGAAACAAGCCTTGATCATCATGATTACACGCACAAAGCAAGATGATTAAGCAATTCAAGAATTCCACCTCAACACCAAGATTCACGGTATTTGCCTTCAACAGGATTCATCAATTATTTAATTAGCGAAGATTCAAGAAGCAAGCTTAAAACAAGATAAAAGCCCATACTTTGCACCCAAGATCACACGCATAAACTCAAGCAAGAACATGATTCAAGAATTCATAGATTAGCATCAAGATTCATAAATAACAATCACTTAAAGACATGTCATGGAAAGATTATTCAAGAGCACACATAAAACAAGCAAGAATTGAAGATAATCACCTAGTGCTACACGGTTTCACGCATGGCACAACAACAAACAACAATTTCCTAAACTATCATCCTATGCAATCTAATCCTATTCCTAAGTAGAATAGCTAGTTACCTAATGAAGAATCACGCCCAACACCTCGCCTTCACTCATCACATCCGCAAAGCCGAGAAACGGTTCACGCACCTTCTTGAACGAACTTGGTGCAAGTCTTTAAAAAGGTTGAAGATTGAGTTAACTCTTGAGATTTGGATTGCTTTGGAAGAATGAAAGGTAGAACCTTTTATTGTTGGCTATGGATGCCGTGGGGTTGATCAAGGAGGATGAAGTTGTTGCTTTTATTTTGTGTTGTGAAACTTTGAATAAAAGGATAGGCTTTTAGGGGGTTTCTATAGGACTAAGACTATCACTAAATAAGGTGGTTTTAAAAAGAAAACAAATAATGAGGCAACAATACTAAGAGTGGCCGGTTATGAAAAGAACAAGCAAGACTTTGGGCTTGATTTAATTAAACAAAATTAAGTCTTTGGGCCCAAATCGGGTGATTCGGACTTAAAGCCTTAATTTTACACGAAATTTTTCGGCCCAAAAATCCGGGTCGTTACATATACGGTCCACGGACACCGAAGAAATACCAATGCCAGGAGAAATTGGCCCCATATGGTCGTGCACCAGAGTATGGGTTTGGGGACAGGTTACGGGCCAATCGTGCATTGGGACCGCCCGCCTGTAAACGGTCTCTACTAGGTCTTTTTTGTGGTCTTAGTATTATTATTCCCGAGTTCAAAGATATCTCAAATTAGATCCTCAAAGCGCATATTACTAGGTGGGTTTGAATTATTACAAGTCAAAACTAATATCGTGACCACTTTGAGTTAGATCTGTATTAAAAAATCCTAGAAAATAAATCAAATAAAATATGAATAACACATTAGAAAAGAAATACAAAAATACAAAAATAAATATGTGTAGGTTCAATGTGTGTTCCAAGACAATGTGGTTCGATGTGCAGTTGGGTTAGTAATAATATACAATTATGATGATTATGACAATGATTACGATAACAATTATAAATAATATGTGCAGATTTATACACAATTAATATAATTCAAAATGAATTCCAATGATTAAAATCGTTCATCATATTAACATTAATGACGTTAATTGCCAGTTTTATTACCCGCTGGGCCAGATCTATACATTAAAATTAAACCAGATCTATTTATTTACGATAATTCCGGACTATTATATGAATATATTATTATTTATAATATGCAATTCAATTGATAAATCGACATATTCAAAATATATGATTTATTTACAATGAAAATAATATTTATTTACAGATCTATGAAAATGTAGCGATCAGTTTGTAACACGAAATTTGAATGATAAAGACCGTGTTGTATAGATCGCATTATGAATTGAATGATAACCAAAATTAAATTATTTTTGTTCTGAACTATGAAAATAAATATATATATGAATCAAATTTTTATGTATGATTATACAAGATACGTGAATGAATCAAACTCATTACACGTTCATATTGCAAAATCCCAAATCATAGCCAATCGGGTTGTAAAACGACAATTATGACACAAAAAAGTTATTATGATAAATGTTGATTTGAATATTAGAGTTCACTTGAATAATTCAAATTGCTTGTAATATTAACCATTATCATAAATCATGTCATTAATCATCATATATAAATGAATAGAAACTAAGTTGAGACTTCAGAAAGATGTACCTAGTAATGCCTTGATCAAACAACCAAGGAAGGATCAACGATGATGAATGCAATATGCTTGTTTGAAGTTGATTGATGTTTTGTGATGTGTTTGATGATGTTTTGAGGGTTGTTTGATGTGGTATAAGTGTATGGAATTGAAGTATTCAATGCACGGGAAGGATTGGTGGTGTTGGCGTATCATGAAATGCTTGGAATAACGCGTATTTCTAGGCCAGAAATAGCAACAAAGACCCGGGAAGGAGCCATAGCTGCGCCTAGACGCAGCCCCCTGTGTCTAGGCGCAGGTATGGCTGCTTCCGGATGCTTTCGTTGACTTTTTGGTGATTTTACGCATGATTTTCAGGATTATGATTCGATTACGATGTGATTATGATTGAATTTTTTGATTTTTGACATTCCGGAATATTTCGGGGTGTTCCGGGATGCTCTGGGATGCTCCGGGATGTCCCGAAATATTCTAGAATGTTCCGGGATGTCCCTGGACGTTCTAGAATGTTCTAGAAGCCTCCGGAAGCTCGAAAAATTACAGAAAAATTATTAAAAATTATGGAAAATTATGAAAAGTATGAAAACACTAATATTCTTTGCGGGACAATTTTCAACATTCGTAAATGACGAAAATGCCCCTAAGCATGCAAAAATCCTAAATAATCTATAAAAAGCTTCTAAAAATATGATGAAAAATATAGAAAAATATGAATAAATTATAAAATTATTTTTATGATTTTTAAAAAAATTTTATGATGCAAAATGACATTTTTTAATTTTTTTTATGAATATAAAACATAGAAAAATGCATGGAAAATATGAAAAAATTCCTAAAAATGGTGAAAAAATATGAATAAATCCCGTAATCACCGCGAAACCTAATAAACGCTTCCAAGGCAATTCAACCATGGTTTAGCAATTATTTGAGGTGTATTATGCATTTTCATTATCAATTCCCCTTAGTTGTACCTTATGGCAATATAGTACGTTCATCATTAGTCTCTACATTGGGGAGACACATTTAGGTGTCTACACTTATGCTTTACATATTTTATGTTTATTAATGAGTTAAGCTTAGCCCTTGATTACCCTCTTAATCAATGATTTAGATAAATCCTTTCCTTTCAGGGTATTAGCTCTTTAAATAAGCTTCTTTGCCTTATTTGTAATTAACTTTTGATGAATGAATTTGATGATGGAGATTTCTCTCTCTTCTTGGTGCTTAGTGAACCTTTCCTTGGTGGATAAACAAATCTTGCAACCTTGGTGATTGTAAGTCTTTTTCTATTCTCTGACTTGGTGATTTTAAGTAGAAATTGTTTAGTTCATGATTATAATTCCTTAGTGAGCTTATTTTCAAGTCCATATCCTCTTTTTATTGTTGTTTTCATGTTCTTATTTTTGGGAGAAATTGGTATCAAGAGCCTAGGTTTTAATACCACCAAAGATCTTATTGATTTTGTGCTTAAAATTTCAGATTTTATTGTAGTATTGTTGAATGCATACAAGGTGTTTGATGAATTGCTTGAGTGAATTTTTTCTTCTTTAAACCCCATATTTCCTTGTCAAAAACTTTAAGGGATATTGAATAAGCCTAAACTCCACAAAAAGTAGTATCATCCTTCACCTAGCACCACAAAATTCTTGTTTGAAGTTGTGATTGTTGAATGCACTCTAAGTGTTTGCTAAAATGGCTATGTGAGTTTTCTTTCTTTAAACCCTATATTTCTTTATCTTATCATGAAAGGATATTGAAATAAAGCCTTTAACTCCACAAAGAAGTATCCGTCATCACCTAGTCCACAAATTTCTAGCCATATTTCATACATTAACGAATATTGAGGAGGGATCATGGATGATGAAAGGAGGGATGATGGGTTTAGGAGAAATACATCTTTAGATCGAACTAGACTTGATAAAGTTGAGAAGAATATTGAGGAGTTAAAAGCGGGGATGGCTAAATTAATTGACATCTTTGAGAAGAATTTTAGGAACAGTCCTAGAAATCAATCATATGAGGATACCATGGAGGGAGAAATTGATATTGAACAACCTAAGAGTCCAAATGATCGTGATATCAAACTTGAACTTCTGGAATTCGATGGTAGTTTGGAACCTAATGATTTCTTTGCTGATTGGTTGAGGAGATCGAATTGAGAATATTTTTTATTACAAGGGCTACGATGATGAAAAAAAAATGTAAGTTAGCCATTGTGAAGCTCAAGAAACATGCAACAATGTGGCTTGAAAATTTGAAGAATCGAAGAAAGAAAGAGGGTAAATCCAAGATAACCTCATGGGAGAAATTGAAGAAACACATGCAAAAGAAGTTTGTTCCTAGGGATTTCACTCAAGGTGCCTACCTCAAGATGAATTCTCTCAAGCAAGGTTCTATGTCGGTGGAAAGCTACACAAGGGAATTTGAGAAGCTCTCAATCTTATGCAATTTTGATGAAGCTCCAGAACATAGAGTTGCTAGATACATCGGCGGGTTGGTTACAAAACTGGGGAGCAAAGTTGAGTTGTATACCCATGGGCCATGACGACCTTGCATAACAACAAAATCTGGTTCGGCCGACCGATTTTACCGACCGACAATATCATTGTCGGCAAATACCGACCGTGCTCGACCGCAAACCGTCGTTAAAATTTTCCGACCGTCATCACTGTCGGGAAAAAATTTACCGACCGACGTTGCGGTCGGCAGCGGTCGGTATTTGCCGACCATATTCATGGCGGTCGGTATTACCGACCGCATGTCGGTCGGAAAAAGTGCCATATTTTGCCTTTATTACTTTAGCAGTCGGTAGCGGTCGGTAAACACCGACTTACTGTGTCGGTCGGTGTTTTCCAACCGCTACCGACTGCTAAGTCGGTCGGCCGAGCGAATATATTTTTTTTAAATCAAGTCGGCTCAAACCCGACTCTCTTTCTTTCCACTCATTCTCTCATTATCCCCTCTCTCTTCTCATCCCTTCTCTCTCTCTCCTCATCCCTTCTCTCTTAATCCCCTCTCTGCTCGGCGAGCCACGCCCAGCGAAAAGGTGACCACCGGCGAGCCACGCCCAACGAAAAGGTATTCATCTTTTTTTTCTTTTTCTTTTTTCTTTCCAGATTTTTTTTGGGTTTCCATTTTTTCGTTTTTCCATCATATTTCTGGGTATTTTAGATCTAGGGTTTCCATTTTTCATTTTTTCGTTTTTCCATTTTTTCTACGTTTTTCCATTTTTTTCTGGGTATTTTAGATCTAGGGTTTCCATTTTTTCGTTTTTTTCGTTTTTTCTGGGTATTTTAGATCTAGGGTTTTCGTTTTTTATTTTCAATTTCGAATTTTCTTTTTTTTTACATCTCTAATTTATCATATTATTTATTATCTTATTTGTAGGTTTGAAGATCTGAAGATTCAAGTATGGTCAAGAACAAGTTTTTTATGTTTATGATTTTTTTCCCATTTTTTCATGAATTATTCTGAATAAAGAGGTAGATTGATTGTTTATGTAAAAATATTCATTTCTTTTATTATATGTAATAGTATATTGTGATT
Organism: Salicornia ramosissima; assembly: GCA_951394345.1. Classification (NCBI taxonomy): domain Eukaryota; kingdom Viridiplantae; phylum Streptophyta; class Magnoliopsida; order Caryophyllales; family Amaranthaceae; genus Salicornia; species Salicornia ramosissima. The sequence continues at coordinate 39,144,280 of OX596239.1, read as the reverse complement.
TGTTTATAGAAATTTTATAATTTTAAAGTACACAATATTGTGATTTGTTTAAAGCAAAATAGAGTATTTTTTGGGATCAAAGGGAACCAGTGTGCATATTTGCACTGCTGGTTGCCCTTTTTTTTATTTCGTCATAACCCTTTTTCCAGCCGACATGCGGTCGGTATTACCGACCTCCACGGACACGGTCGGTAATACCGACCACATGTCGGTCGGAAAAAGGGCCATTTTTTTGCTTTTTTTGGGTCAACAATCGGTCGATACACAATTTCCGACCGAGTACCAGTCGGTAAAAAAACAATACCGACTACAATTCGACCGACCGACGTGTACCGACCGCTGCCGGTCGGTAAACAGATTTACCGACCATTAGCGGTCGGTACACGTCGGACGGCCGAACAAGAATTTCTTGTTGTGTTGATGATGTGGCTCAACGTGCTCTTAGGTTGGAGAAACACTCCAAGAGGAAGAATAAGGATCACTCTCCTATTGATGATGCCATGGTAGAAGAAGACAAGAATGACAAGGGGAAAGCTCCTATGATTGCACCTTCCAAGAATGAGGTTGAGAACCGCAAGAAATAAGTTTGTTTTAAGTGCAAAGGGTATGGACACATAGCTTCCCAATGCCCAAACAAGCGGGCTTTGGTGATTTGTGAAGCAAAATAACCCGAAGGCAATCTTGGTGAGAAATCAAGTGATGATGGAAAAGAGTCTCTAGTGGTTGATCCTGATGTTGGACACGTGTTGACTCTACGACGTGGTCCACTATTAGAGGTGGAGCCCTTAGAGGATCCAAACGATGGGAAGGTAACATCTTTTAATTCTTTTAATTCATTTAAAATCTTCAAAATGGAATTGGATGATGATTACCATGACCCCCCTTATGATATTTGGATGAGCTTGCCTAAGAAAAATATTGAACATTCTTATTATTTGATGCATTACATTCATGTGTTGGGAATGTAATAACCCAAAATTTTGGGCTATTTTAAATTTTATTTAATTAATTAATTATTTAATTAATTAGTTGATTAATTAATTGTTAATGGGTCAATTAACAATCTAACTTGATAGCAAGCCTAATTATTAATCTTGGCCCAAATCCTCTACAATGTTTTACTAGGTAAAACCCCCCAAAGAGCCGGCCCTCCCTTTCTAATTTCTTTATTTGATTAATTTAATTCAATTACTAATATTATTAGGCTAGATATCTATAGTTGACCTTCACCTAAAAATCAAACTTTTATCCTAAAATCTTTACTAAAATTTAAGAGGAAAAGAACTCCCCTTGTTGTTCAATAAACCCCATGGCTAACTCATCACAACAACAACAACTTGCTACAATATTTTCATTCTCTCAATAGAACAAAATTCAAGAAAAGGAAAAACTTCTAAACATCTTTCCATTGATTCATCAACCCAAGAAAAGGAGCAAGAGGGGCAAAGGAAGACAAGAAAAACCGTGATTTGCCTTGAAGTTTTCGAACCAAACCCATCAACAATAGGTAATTAGTTTGTTATATTTAATCTTTAGGATTAATTAGTCACATAATTAATAGAATAGGTTTAGAACAATGTAGGATTGCTTAGAATCATGCTTGTGTATTTGTCGAATTTCTTGTTGAATAATTGTTATGAATGTCGAGTGCCATAAGTATGATTCTTTGAATATTTGACAAGTTTATTTCATGTTTTCGCCTTATTTTATGATTGTTATATGATTCTTGCTAATTAGAATTGTTGAATTATCTTTTGAATAGTTTATGAATGATGTATATGTATGTGCCGTGTAACACCACCATGGTTCGAATGCTCTTGCTTGATAAAAATTGATCTTTTTGCTATAATCTTGATCTAACTTTAATCTTCAATGATAATCTTGAATTAATTATTAATCTAGTATAGTTCTTGAAATATAAAGATTTAACCTTGATTGTTTTCTTGATAAAACCGTGTGATAATCTTGATTTGATCATCAATTGGTTCGAAAATCTTGCAAATAATTAAAGTATTAATTTTTCGTTTAAGTAATCTAGTATTATGGATTTAAATCTTGATATTACTTGAATTTAGAAGGAAAGAATTAATTAAGATTATTTTATGTAGAATGCCGTGTGGAATGATAAAAATAAAAGAATGATTTTTAACTTATTTCTTGATAAAAGATTAAATTTTGAACCTGATCTTGAGTTTATTTCTACTTAGTTAATCAAAGCTTGTAATTTTGTACTGATCAAAACTTGATTTGATGTTGTGGACCACTTGAAATTTTCGAATAAAAAGAGGGAAGTAAAAGGCTAGATTTTTATGATTCTAATGATTAAAAGACTAGGTTTTGATTATGTTCCTGGAATTATTTAATTAAATTAAACTTGTAATGTGAATTTATGATTGAATGAATTATCTTAATATGATGATGAACTATTGAAGGAGCCGTGTGGTTGGTAAGTGCAAGGGTAAGTTTCGGCTTTCGTTCTTGTATCGGTTGAATTATATTATTGAACCACGAATGTTGCATGTTATTACGTATGAACTTGTTGAATTGATTAATTACGTTGCATGATCAGTTTTCATGTGATTTAGTTGAATGTCGAGTATATTGCGTCTGGGTCTAGAATTTTGAATCAAGAAAAGTTGAACTAGAACTGATAGAAGTCAAGTCTTGTCAATAAAGTCAAAGTGTGAACTGGAATATTGAACTTGAAAAGATAAAACTATGAAGTGACCGCCTATCTAGTGGCTAAAGTACCATGAACGTGGGTTTAGTCGAAGCCACTGCCCCTTCTGCGGTTTTGGGGCAGTTCTGGATCCCAGTGCTCGGGAAAATGACCCTTCGTGGTTGACCGGCATGAGACAAGGAAAGTTGGGGAAGAGTTAAGGTTTCCCCTACGAGCATATGACTGTGTCACGGATTAGCACTTGAAATGAACTAGGAATTGAGAGTCAATAAAGAAGTCTAGAAGTCTAGGAATGAGTTAAGTTGTCTTCGTGTGTTTAGATTTGATTCCTATTATGATTTATTCCGCTGTGTACTTGAATTATAGTTTTCATGTTAACTTGCTATGATGAATGTTTAGTAAATCTATTCTTGCTATTATATTTCTAGTTGAGTTCTACTGATTAAGTAGAACAAGCTAATTACTCCCCACTGACGGTGGACCCCAATAATCCCTTTTACAGGTACGGAAGAAGAATGATTGGGGTATACGCAAGGGCTGGGTTTGTGAGCAAGCGAGGATTTTAGCATTTTATACCTTTCCTAGCCTTTGTAATAAGTATTTTAATGGATAATTAGTAGTTTTGATGTTAATAATGGACTATGGAGTCCCAATTGTAATGGACATTTTATTTGACTTTTCGAACAGTTTTATAATCTCTTTAATAAATTGAGTAGTTTAGAGCTTCCGCTATTAATGAATAAATTTAGAATCGTAAACTTTTAATTAATCATTGATTCGTATTGTTGTTTTCTCCGAAAACAACGCTGATATAATACGGGTCGTTACAGGGAAAATTGATGAACCCCAAGAACCTAAATTGTTTCAACCTTTGGCTCGTTTTGGGTGTTTTCGTTCCCATCTTCGCACCAACTAACCTATTTCATGTTTTAAAGGTTTATTCATGTCGTGTTACATTGAGATAAATATTCTATGACTGATTTGCATGATTTTGTGAAAAATAGGGCGTTTTGGAACTAAAAGGAGTCAAATAGGTCATTTTTGGGTCGTTTGGGGTGTTTTCGTTCTCATTTTCGCACCTACCAGCCTATTTCATGTTTTAAAGGTTTATTTAAGTCCTATAAGATTCATATAAATATTCTTTTACTTAGTTGTATGATTTTGGGCAAAAATAGGATGTTTTGGAACTAAAACGAGACAAATTGGTCATTTTCGGCTCGTTTTGGGTGTTTTCGTGAGTAAAAATGTGAAATTTGAAGATGAGAAAGAAACATGTCCGGTGATAAAATGCATAATTGCGAAGGACTCTGTCAATAAGCCGAGGAGAATCTGCGAAATAATGATGCTAAAACCAAGGCGTCAGAATCTAAATCTAGAAAATACAAACAAGCTCAAGCAAGAACCATGATGAACTGCAGGAAAATACGGATTGAAGCCTTATACAGACGATCATACATGTCAGACTGTTTGAAGCGTACATTTTATGATGATAAATTAGCCACCAATCATGAACAAAAGATGAAACTACAATGACAACAACAATAATCTGACAAATTTACATAAACAATGAACACAATCGAAATACCTTTAATTAAACTGAAGCGCAAAGACAACTTAAATAATTTCACTACCAAACTAATTGTTTGCTGACCACCACCTTTGACAAACTATGTCACTACTGCACCAGCCGTGCCCAACTTTGTTCCATTATGACACGAAATGACAAGTCTCTTCCTAGACGGCTAGAAGTGATGATAATTGATTAATTGGAATGACTTAAATCATCTAAATCCAACTCATATACTATTGCACTAAAGAGGAAGAGAACACTACATTTAATATATTTGGCTCGTAATAAGATGGCTTGTGTGAGGACAATTAAAATTGGCCATTTGACCCCAAAGATAAAAGGAATAATAATAGGGTGAATAAACAAGCTTCACAAAGGATGTGATATTTTGGAAGTGAAATTTGGAGAATACTTATTCAATAAACAACATAAGCATAGGTTTCGTCAAATGCATTCTATGAGGACTGGTGAAATGTAAAACACAAGTCTAAGCTCTCCTGTACTTATGTAAAAGAACATATTTTCAGAATGATACAATATTGGACCTCAGCAAAACTATTTTGTTCAAATATAAATTGTGAGCCAGAAAAAACATCTAACAGTTGTGGACAAAAAGCAAACAAACACAATTTGATATTATAGAATGAGACCAAAACAATCAGAGACACCATTCATTAATCAAGGATCTGTGCTCTTCTAAAAGTCTCCACCTCATTTCCCCTCTTGTCTCTATATTGATGATTTCCCATTTATTAACAACAATCACAAAAAAAACAATCAGAGAACCATTGTGAACTTTTTTTATGGGCACCATTATGAACTTTCAATAAACTGTTAAATACTAACATTATCATCTCAATTTAGGCTAATTTTATTTAGCCGTTATTGACAATTAAATTAGATTTTTAAAGAAAATAAATTCTTTTTAAATGTTTCTTTCATTTATTTATGCTCAAGTTACAATTACAACAAATCATCAAGAGTAAAAATTGGTAAAACAACATTTGAACTAAAAACCTAAAATATAAGGCTAAAATAAACAATTAAACAAATACAATGTAAATTGTAAAATATAAACAAATCAAGTATAATTGGGGCTAAAAAAATTTTTTCCTGTATTTTTTTTTTTAAAAAAAAGAGAAAATTAAAAGGAGTAAGTAATTAGAACCCTAATTAAATTGGGGCTAAAAATCAAAGAAAAAAATCACTAACAACAACAAACAATACAAATCTGGAAAAAAAAAAATTAATTCAACGACAACAAACAATAATAACTTCAACACCAAAGAAAATTAATAGAACCCTAATTAAATTGGGGCAAAAAAAAAAAAAAAATTGGAAAAAAGGAGAATGAACAACCTAATAAATTTTTGTTTTAGTTATATTGAAATTGCAAGTTGAAAAACATGTTTACTTCCCTTCTTTCCCGGGGAAATGATTTTAGCACTCCCCAATTTGATTTTGGCAATCCTCTTCCTCTCACATGAATAGTAACATTGAGGAGATTGGGGAGTGCTAAATCCACTCACCCTTTCCCGCTAGTTCATTCCCTTAGAGCATGAGCAACAATGGGTTAAAAAAATGCGCATGAGAAAAAAAGAGGAGCAAAATGGAAAATGCACAACCACACCAATGGGCATAAATATCCTTCCCCATGAGCATTTGCCATTCTCCTCAAGATTTGAGGAAAAAAAACAATCAGCCCAAAGTAGGTGAAGGACCCACGTGTATGATGCATCCGGAAAAAAAAAAAAAAAAAACAATGATACTAACTGGGCGCGTCAGTCAGCCCAATCAGGGCGTGACACGTGTCCCAGTCAGCAAATCGACCAATCAGAATTCAGCTACTTTATAACAACGGCTCTACATTTGTAACGACTATTTGGACCCCGAAATTAATTTTAAAAAAAATCACCAATGTTCTTTTTTTTTTTCTCTATAAATAGACATCCATTTTGATATATTTTGGCACACTTCAAAAATCTCAAAAATTACTAATGTCGTGTTTGTGTGCTAATGTAATGAAGTCAAAATTATTAAGGGAAATTCCCAGTGGCATACCCGAACTTTTTGGAAATCCCAGTGGTATACCCGAGTTTTTTTAATCTCAGAGGTGTACCTAATGTTAAACATAATTCCCAAAAGTAACCTTTTTGGTTAAAAATTGTTAAAAAACACTAACCATGGTTAATAAATTGAAAAAAAAAACAAAAAAAAAATGAAAGAAAAACAACCACAAATTAGGGGCAATCGGATCATTTTTTGTAAAATCGGACCTCAAATCGGAACTCTTAAAGATAAAAATGACCCGTAAAACCTTGAGCGGACTATTTTTCACATAAATCAATGTGCACAAAACGAGGTGAATCGGGAACGCAAATTGGGGGGGCAATCGGATCATTTTTTGCAAAATCCGACCTCAAATTGGACCCCTTAAGGGTAAAAATGACCCGTAAAACCTTCAGTGAATTATTTTTTCATCTAGATCAATGCGCGCAAAACGAGGCGAATTGGGAACGCAAATTGGGGGCAATTGGATCATTTTTTGCAAAAGTTGACCTCAAATCGGATCCCGTAAGGATAAAAATGACCCGTAAAACCATGAGCGGACTATTTTTTCACGTAGATCAATGCGCGCAAATCGATGCGAATCAGAACGCAAATTGGGTACAATCGGATCATTTTTTTGCAAAAACCCATTAATTTAATATATTATTAGTTTTAAATATTATTTTTTAAAAAGAAAATTAAAAAAAATTGTTAACAAAAGTTAAATCTAACCTTAAAATAGGTATATTCCATTACATTTAACGGAATATACCTTCTAAATATAACAGATGGGAATTAGACATAATTTCAGGTATACCACTGGGATTAAAATAAACTCGGGTATACCAGTGGGATTTCGAAAAAGCTCAGGTATACCATGTCCTTTCGTTATTTTTAACTGATTAAGTTATTTTTTAAAATTATTACGTAAATCATAATTTTTTTAATCGTGATTAATAATGTTAAACTAATTACCAAACCATAATTGACTAAATTATCACTCATAATTTACTACATCATAATTTACTAAATATTAAAAGCATAATTGTGTTAAAATATTAAAAGATGATGTGTAATATGGTGAGGTATATAAAATAGTAGGAGAGATTGTTGAGGAATTTTTTTTGTTTGCCATTGATGTGGTGAAAAAGTTGTACATGAAGAAAAATAGGTTGGGAAGAGAGAGAAAGTAGTAAAGAGACTAATGAAGAGTTTTTTTTAGCCCATTAGTGCTCATGCTATTCTTTAGAGTACTTTGCATTAAAAGCAAAATTAAAGCTTCCACAATTTCCAAACATTTTTCTTTTGCAATAAGTCAATAACCCATATTTATATTAAAATCTCCATATTTCCAAAATCAGTCACTTATATCTTAATTATTATTTTAAAATTTTCAAAGGAAAGTGATCTTCTGGGCAAAGTTAATATTAAAAATAATGTAGATAATTTTGTTAACATCCAAGAAGGACATAAATTTTTAAGTAAATATATTATTGTTTAATTTATTTATGTTTATGTTGTCATTTAAAATTTTAATTGTAATACTATATAGGACTCTATTTGGTTAATAAAAATTGGTTTTTTTTTTCTATTGTGAACAATGACAGTGTTTTTTTTTTTTTTTTTTTTTTTTTTTTTTTTTTTGACGTAGACAATGATAGTGTTTTGAATGTATAAAATTTAAAAATACCACCTCTATTTCTATTGTGACAATTAATCTAGCATAAATATATAAAATTTAAAACTATCACCTCTATTTCTATTGTGGATAATGATAGTGTTTTTAGTTTCTAATATTTTGAGTTTGTACATAACTTCTTCTTTGGATTGTTTTCTGATATATATATTTTTTTAGTTTAGGGTTGTTAGATTAGTTTGGTTGTTTTAGTGTGATGGATAAAATGTATATGCTATTTTATTTGTTTAATAAGCTAATTTTAGGTTTAATATGATAGTGTTTTTAGTTTCTAATATTTTGAGTTTGTAACTAACTTCTTCTTTGGTATATATATATATATATATATATATATATATATATATATATATATATATATATATATATATATATATATACTAGATAATACCCGAGCAAATGCTCGGTTTTAATTAATGGTTAGAAAAGATTTTTTTTAGTGGCTACTATATTAGTATAAAAGTATTGATATAATATACCGAATAGAAGTATTGATATGTTGGGATGGATAATACGGGTTTATAAAAGTTGTTTTTTGGTTCCTACATTAGTGTTAACTCCATATCGTAATACTCACAACTTTTGTAATTTAAGTTGTAACATAATGTTTACAACAATTTTTTTACTATATTTAATGTAAAAATTATCTATATAAGTGTAACTTTTTTATTTTTTAAACCGACTTTACTTTTGTAGTGGGCCTAATTAATTATTCATTTTTCACTCTATTTCTCTTTAAATCCATTTTTTGTCTAGGAGTCCGTCTCACATACTTATGTAGCGAATATCGCAATACGGAGGTAATATAAAAGATTAGTAGAGATGTAAAAAAAATTAATTATAATAAAATACACCCCCCATTTTTAAATATTTGCTCATTTGTGTTTTCATCAATACCAATAAACTAATAGAGTAATAGAAAAAGGGAAAAAAATCATAAATAATGATAAAAGTTGTGTAAAAAAAGTAAGAGAGAGAAGATGATAAAGTAACGTGAGAAAAATATACGAAATATTAATAAATATAAAAGAATAAAATTTTACTATATTGAGATAATGAAGGAAGTCAACAAATTAAAATGAAAACAGCCCAAAAAAGGAAAGTACGCAAATTAAATAAAGACAAGTGAGTAATTTAATTAGTAAAAAAAAAAATTATGTAAATTTTTGTCAATTATTATGTCAAAGTTTTTTTTTATGATATTATTTTAATTTAAGGGAAGATATTTGTTTGGTATTTTATTTATTTATTAGAGTATTAATTGTTAGAGTATTAAATATAGAGAGAGGTAGAAAAGTGAGATAGAAAATAGATATAGATTTTTTTTTTGTTAGGAGGAAAAAATGGTAGTTTGGGAAGGAAAGGGGGTATATTTTAGTGGTAAGAGTTTTAGTAAGATATATATATATATATATATATATATATATATATTGTTAGATTAGTTTGGTTGTTTTAGTGTGATGGATAAAATATATGTGCTATTTTTTTTGTTTAATAAGCTAATTTTAGGTTTAATTTTATGCTAATGTCTGACATAACTAATACGTACCTTCATTTTATAAATCCCGATGGATTCTTCATTTCCAAGTTTGTTTATTTTTTACTCCCTCCATCCCATTTTAGTTGCTACATTCCATTTTTGCACAATTTTTTATGCAAATCAATTTTTATGTGATGCCCACCATTGGTAAAGGTAAATCGAAAAAAAATGACTTAAAGAGTATAAAAATGACAAAAAAGATATTAAAAATGTAAAATATGTATAGGGCCCATACACTATAAAAGAAAATGTAGCAAGTAATTTGGAAGAGAATGAAGTGAGTAAAATTGTACTCAGTATTTTAACGAAAAAGCTGCTGAAAAACGGAGGGAGTAGATGTTAGAGATAGATGAAGCTAATAAGTTGGGTGGTTTTCGAGAAAAAGATAAGAGTTAGAGAAAGATGCATCTATGGCCGTCTGTAAAGGTTAGGAACTCCTTCAAAAGTGATTACTTGCACAATATTGAACGTGTCAACAGCCTTAAGAAGGATCAAAAGAAGCCTTCTCAATCTACTACTCCTAATTTTCTTCATCTCAATTTTGGGCTTCCCTCTTTCTGTAAAGAACTTCTCATGATTTTCACTTGTTGTTTCTGCTTTGGAGGTATTATTGCTGTCTGTTTCTGCTGCTTTTATGTCTTGTTCTTAAATTCTTCTCCAATTCCTGTGGTTGATTTTTTGGATTGTGCTTGCTTGCTTGCTTTTATGTTTTGTGGTTTTTTTTGTTGTGATTTTGTCGGATTAATTTTTTTCCTCTAATGGTTTTTGAATTTTATCATTGTCAATCATAACTAATAGGAAAATTTATCAACAATTACCTAATAGATGTCAAATTTTGAAAAAAAAGCTACTCTTACCTGATATCAAGATATTTTTCTTTGATAATACCTCGAAATACATCGATCCACTCATACTATTAACAATTTTGTTAATTGAGTTTGGAATTCAATTCTTTTAGATAAAACTAACTAGTATCAAGTTTTTTTTTTTAACCATAAAACTACCTTATATTACCCTTTTTTTAGGGTGTGTTTCGTTGGTATTAATGGGAATCAACTGCTTCCATTCTTTTTCGTTTTAATTGTGTTTGTTACGTCACTTTTGTCATTTCCATTCCTTTTGTCATTCTCCATTATAACACTTTGCCAAAAGCACCCATATCTTTTGGATTCCTTTTCCCCACTTTCCACCCAACCACCCCCACAAACCACCCTAACACCAACCGTAACAACTCACCTCCCCTCTCCCACCCCTCGTTGGTGCCGCTCACCCTAGCCCCACCCACGAAAGCCTAACCTCCCAAATAACTAAATAAACCCTAAATCCACCGTAACCACCTCCATCACCACCCTAAACCCTCCTACTCTCTTCGCCACCCTCTTATAACCCCCCAACCAACGCAACACCTCCCCCCCCCCAACCAATAATAAACTCTAACACAACAACAAACCATAACAAAAAAATTTGAAAGAGACTGCAGGGGGGTTCGAAAGAGGCTGCTGGGTGGTTCAAAATAGGCTGGAGAGGGGTGGGGGAGGGTCAACATGGGACGGAGAGGGGCCGGGGATGGGTGGCGATGGCTGGGTAGTGGTGGTTTCATGATTTCTAGGGTTAATTTTGGGGGAGTTTTTGGTGCCAAAGGGGGGCGGCGATGGGTGGTGGGGGCCGGCAAAGGCCGACGAAGGGTAGGTGAGGGCAGGTAGTGGCGTGAGTAGGAGTGGGTAGGGGTGACTTGGTTTGTCATGGTGGCTTGAGAGGGTGGTGGGAATTGTTTGCTCTATTCCCTTTATTATTTTCCACACAACATAGGATGAATTAGGGAATCGCTTTCTATTCCCCTCAAACAGTCAAACCCTTTCCTTATGGCATTCCCTTTCCCTCTTGGGAATCAAAAGGCCCCTTAGTATGATAATGTGTGTCATATTAGGCTTTGAACCGGACCCTACTGCAAGTCAGCCGAAACAATTTAACCAACACACGCATCTGTAAAGGGAAGATAAGGAATCCTCACAAATGCGTGTGGTGAGAATTGAACCCAGTACCTTGTGCTTGGAATTCTGAAGCTTTAACCACTAGGTTGAGATTTCATCCTAACTACCTTATATTACTTGTGTCCCTTGCTATTTGCAACATTAACTACTCCTTATTTTTTTCTAAGTTGTATTGGAAGAGTATTTAGTACTCGGTATTTGGAAGAGGAGTAAAAAGTCGAAAAAGTGTGAGGCTATTTATTAAAAGTTTGCGGGGTCTATAGTTGGTTTCACCTTCCATGCTGAGTTGATTTTGACTAAAAGACGATTAACATCATCGTAGAGTTGTTTAACTTTGCGTTCATAAACAATTACCATACCACCCATTAGAATTCCAAACAATCTTAGAGCCATTGGTAGTAGAGGGTCCAAGACTACTTTGCAAATTTGGATGATGTCAATTTGATCAAGCTTTCTCCGATTGATTTTGGAGTGCTTTGTGGCTGCCATCCATGATATGTCATCTATCAAACAAATCTTATGTTGAGAATGAACTTTATTTTGGCAGCCTATTTACCAACCAATTAATTATTAAATAACTTGAACCATGAACATGCATGTAGATGTCTTTCACTAAAATCTATAACTCATCTTCAAATTTGGGCCACATTTTTTTCCCTTCCCACTTCCTCAAAGAAATTGGAATACATCCCCCCCCCCCCATCCTTGAAGTTGCCGGCTAGTTGAGAGAATAGTTGAGAAAAAATGACCTTTAAGCGGCTGCCGGTTGGGATACTGAACAAACTATGATTGCAAGCAATATGTACCGAACTTGGCTCAAAAGTTTAGAAGACATATGGGGCAAAAGGCCCAAAGTCATAGAGCATAGCAAAGCAAAATCTGCTGTGAAGTTGGCCAAACTACTACAGCTTCTAGATTTGTGGATGAAAAATATGCAGCCTTTGCAAGATTCACCTTCTGGAAGGACTAATTCACCCCGTCCACCAGAGCCATCATCATCTTCGCTTCCTCCTGGACAAGACTATTAAAATCCACCAGAAAATCCCATGGGAGGTTGTGGAAATAGTTTTACTTCAGAAGAAAGGATAAGAAACAACCCAGGCACAGGAACAAAGCTACCCATCGATGAGTTCAACATAATGCTGAATGATGGTGTGGTTGGAAACAATCAAAATGCATCTGCCTCCAACTTAGGTAAGGGAAACACGTATGAGCCTAAGTGTCAGCCATTCAATTTTTAAAATTGAAAGAATCGGGGATATGTTATTAAGGATCCAAATATAGGATATGGACTCGAAAGCACGGGTTATTTTCCTTTTTTTCATCACCAAACAATGAATTAAAAGGAAAACTACAAGTTATTAGAAGGGAAAAAAATTATATTAAAGGAAAATGGTAATAACAACAAAATGAAAATTGAATATCAATTAATATTGTTAAAATTACAAGCTTCAAGCCTGCAATTATGGAACCTAAAACCAAACCACTAACAGTGGAGAGTCCAAATTTCATCTCCCATATCTGACCCATATCCCATGTCGTGTCGTATCGACACGGGTACGAAGGGGGGGGGGGGGGGGTGAAGACTCTGATCAGCAGAGCTTCAACTCTGATACATCGGTCAGATCATTTTCAGTTCCTAGCGAAGATCCTGGATTCGACTGTTCAAACACTTCAGACAGCTCTTCAGGAAGGTTAAGACTTAAGAAAGAAAATGCCCCATGAATTTATCAAGGTTGCTATGCATTTTACCTAGGTAATGTAGCTATATATTTTATTTAGGTAATGCACCATGTTTTAATAACTATATGTTAAGATATAGACCACTGGCCCAAAAATAACCCCATTTGAAAAAATTGAGACCAAAGAACTTGACCCAAGCCTATTTTTTAATGAATAATACCCAAATCATCCTGATTCCAAAATCACAGTGGCAAAAAGCAATTGATTTCATGTCTGAAACTAATTGAACATGGGAACCTGTTTGATCTGACATGAATGGAGTATAATTTGATATGCTTGAAGTCGGACTTAATTGAAAATATTCGTTTGCCACCCTAACTTAGGTATTATACCTGGCCAAAAAAACACCAACTCAATATCGACTTAAAAACCGACCCAAAAAAATTGGTCATCCACCAATCATGTGTGGGGAAATGTTTTGTCCTTTACAATTTTGCTCCAAAGTATTTTTGCAGTATTTTGTTTGGTCAGTCTACTTTTAAATTGTAACAAATTAATCAAACCTTTATCTTGAAGGATTTCATTGCACAAAAATTTGATCTTGGGCACAATTCCAAGTTTCCAACATATGCTTGTGTATCTTACAAACCATCTCTGCACACAACATAAACTAATCATGCCTACAAGGCTACAAGATTAAAATGTTACACCTATTTACTTTTAGCTTGTATTCTGTATTAGTTAAGATATGTTTAGCATTGTGGAATGACTTCAATTTATTATAAATGAAAAGAATATTGTTTTGCAACCTAAGGATTAGCTCATTTTGAGCTTCTGTCTACAATGCATCTTCCTACTTCTAGAGGTTTTAAATTGGACATAACTAAAACTTTACAAGCTGTTAAAAATTGTGAGTCTTACACACGTAAAAGGCTCGTACTTAGTTCCATTATTATTATTATTATTATTTAATGGATAAGAAAATCCGCTCTTTTTTGAGCTACACATATACGGGAATCGAGATGCTACTAATATGGTTTGAACCCCTCTTAACCTTTATTACCTAGTTCCATTTATCTTGAGGATATTAAAGGTTCTAGATATGAGTTATATTAAATTATACCAAACATGAAATTTGAAGTGTTTCAATGTAAAGTGAAAAGAATAGATTAAGGGGGTGTTTGGTATAAATTTTGGAATGGAAATAGAATGAAAACAAATAAGAAAATGATAAGTTTATATTAAATTATATTATTATTTGTTGTTTTGTGTAATTAAGAAAATAGAATGAAAACAAATAACAGAGTAAAGTATTTTGTTTTCACAGGGTTGAAAACGCAACAAAATTTTGGTAATAGTTTTCATTAGGAAACGTCATGTATTACCAATATCTTATATCAAACATTAAGTAATAGAAATGCTTTTTAATACCTTTTCTAACTGTATAAAATAACATTAACAAACATGATGTATGTACTTAGCATACAAAATTGAACGTCATATTAATGTCGCGCACGGGGGGATTTCGTAGGTTTTAGTTTGAGTTTTGTAGTTATCAAAAGCTAGCTTGTTTGAAGACTTGAACTTGTAAAGTACTTGTAGTTTTATTTTATTTAATTTATGACCCTAATATTTGTACTTAATTGTGTACACATTTTTAAGAGGATAGAGGGTAAAATATGGTTTTCTTGGCTTTTCTAAAAAGGAGAGAATATAATTGTTAGAGGGTGAAAAATTTGGCTAGTCCATATATGTTAAGGAGGATAAAAAAGGGAAGGAATATTCAAATAAGGAAAATAGTAAATTGCGTATTTATAAATACGCTCTTTGTTAAGAAGTTTTTGTTACATACTTTCACTTTCGACACTATTCACGAATAAAGAAAGTATTCTAAATTTCTTCTAATACATAAGAAAATAAAATAGTGATGTGGGGTTTTATTTGATTCATATTAGAGGTGACTTTGTTTATATTAAACTAGCCTTGTATGCACGCTTTGCGTGCGATAATATTTTAAATGTATCTTTTAATTTGTTAAATAAACAAAAAAAAAAAAAGAATGTGGTGTGTTCGAAAAATTGAAATATTTTTCGAATTTACATTCATTCACATAATTATAAACAAACTTTTTTCCTTTTATTTGGCCACCCCAAAACAAAAGTTTATTTACTACATTCTATCAGTTATCAAATTTTTGCGATAATCAAAAGATAAAATTTTCATGTGACAAACTATGTTAATATGGGGGTTGATGTATAGATAATTCCAAAATATAAATTTTGGTGTTTTTATTTTATTTTTATGAATGTTATATCTTGTAATATTTTCATTTTAAAAAGTTAAAAAATTGTAATAACTTTTCTTAATAGTAAGGAGTGATGCTAATTGAATTTTTGTAATTTTTTAGAGGGCAAAGTGTACTTTTTCAGGGAGGCACCATGGATCCCCTTGACTTATATAATAGAGATTATCATAATATTTGTTACATTGCAATGAAAAATTTAAGTTCTGATTTGGTTTATATTTAGCATAAGTAATAACGTACTTGGTTTGATACGCTTTAAAAGTAATTTAAATAGAAACAACATAGAAACAGGACTTTTGTTGAAAAATGAATTATATAGAGCATGGGAAATGAATCATTTTTATTTTATTCATTTATATATTTATTTTGTGTGTGATGCAATTGTTCAATAATTAACATTAGCTGATGGCGTATCCATCATGCAGCTTTCTCCGAAGAAGATGACATTCGCTGCATTTAGAGATGACATTATTGTCTGTCACCGGCCTGTCCATTGAACAAATTATTCTTCATCAAATTGTACTTGCACATTAATTAAACATATTCACTTCACGTTTAACACCACTTCAAACTGTGCAACTGTAATTAGTTTCGTACTCGTGCAAACGACACACTCCGCATTTCATTTCTCACAAGAAATGGCCTCCGCATATATAGCCGTTTGGGGTCTCCCTAACAAGGGTAAAATTGTAATTTCGTCTTAGTTTGCTAATGCTCAATATGATTGTTATTGTAGTATGTATATAGTACAATGTTTGTGTTATGTAGTATGATATATGTTAATATTTTATTTAGTAGAATTTGATGTCAAAATTGTAATTTATTTATTAATAGTGGTAAAATATAATATGATGTTTGTGTTATGTAGTATGGTATATGTTAGTTTTAGATATCTATAATCTATAATTCTATAATTCTATAAAAAAAATATATACTAAAACAAAATATGCTTACATCATATGTTGCCACATGTCAAGCTCTCATAAAAAAATTTCCCTCCAAAACACATAGTGATGTCATTTTTTCCATTAATAATGAATGGTCTAAATTTTGAAAAACAAATAATAAATGTTGCTCTCAAAATTCAAAGAAATTATAAATACACCTTTTTGTTTCCAAAAAAACGAAACAAAAATTCTTATTAAAAACAAAATTGCAATAGTTTATTTTCAAATTACAATCACTTCATTTTTTTTGTTTTACTTTTTTTGCAATTTGTAGCATTTGATGTTTTATCTTAATTAAATTGCAAAAAAAAAAAAAATTGATTATTTTTCAACGACTATAACATGAAAATTGACTGCTTTGATTGGTTCTAAAAAAGAAAAAAATATATAAATGGTGCAACGCATTAGATTAAATCAATTTGTTTAATATATGGAGTAATGATGCATTAATAAAATACATTAATAGAGAAGTGTTATTCCCGCTGGTAGGGCTGCTCATTTGGATCGATCCGATCCGAAAGTTCGGATATTCGAAAATTTCGGATCGGCCAAATTATGATCCGAATCCGATCCGAAAGATCCGAAATTATCTGATCAGATATCGGATCGATCCGACGATCTGCATTTTGTTTACATTTTTTTTTCATTATTAAATATTCAAATTTTAAATGTCTTTTCCCACCTTATTCCAACTTCCAAGTCGCCGGTTATACCTCGCGTCCACGCGATATGTCTCAAATTTTTATGATTACTATATAATCTAAAGTCTAGTTTTAAATATTAGAAACTTGTCCAAAAAAATAATTAACTAACAAAGTTTAAAAAAAAAATTCGTTTGCATTAATTTTTGTACAAGTTTGTCTTTAGATTATATTGTAATATGTCTGTAATCGAACATTAATTTTTGCTATATTTTTTAATTAACATTATAGCACATCTGTAAAAATTAGCAAAAATATGTGTAATATTTTTTAATTAGCATATCAAGTACAAGTTTAAAAAATATGCCTGTAATCGAACATATCGCGCGGACATATTACAATATAATAGTCCACAAGGACCACAAGTACAAGTTTAAAAAATATAGCCACAAGTACATGCTGTACACACACAAAGGAAAAAGGCCCAAAAAAAAGCCCATTCGGATCGGATCGGATATCCGAAAATCCAAATTTCGTGATCCGTTTTTGATTCGAAATTTTTTCGGATAGTTCGGATCGGATATCCGAAATTTTTTAAAATTAAAAATATCCGCTTTTTTCAGATCGGATCAGTCGGATCGCGGATCGGATCGCTCGGATCGGATCACTTTGAGTAACCCTACCCACTGGTACACCCGAAAATTTAACAAATCTCACTGGTACACCTAAGGTTTTTAAATTCCCAATAATAAACCTGAGTTTTTGACAATTCCCAAACGTGACATTTACTAACCAAAATCGTTAACTACTTGCCTCGATTTATGTGCAATCGGTTTGTGTGACAAATACATTACACAATTAAAGGCTTTGGGTGTTATTTTAGTCGTTAATGGGTTAAATTTGAGGTCAAAATTTGCAAAAAAATGACGATATTCATCTTCAAATGCGTGCTAAAAACAAAAAAGAATGGCAATTTAACGGAATATTATGTTTTTAAACGGAATATTCCTTCTAAAATGTCACGTTTGGGAATTGTCAAAAACTCGGGTTTGTTATTGGGAATTTTAAAAACTTAGGTGTACCAGTGGGATTTGTTAAATTTTCATGTGTACCAGTGGGAATAACCCAATAGAGAAAATTATAACCCTACTATTGGCCTATTGGTGGTATACAATTCATTTAATAGTAACCCAATTTGGCGCTTTCCAATATTTATGTTGTTATTGTCTAAACATTGATATTGATAGAATATAAAAAATATTTTAACAAAACCTCATAGCGTACATGATTTTTATGGCTATAAATATTTCCTAGGAATTATAACTACATTTTTATTTCCACAAAAAACTTTTTAAAAAAGAAATTACTTCCTCTGTTTTTTTAGTTGTTGCACTTTATTATTTTATCTGTCACATATATTCAAAAAGGGTAACAACTAAAAAAACAGAGGAATTAAATGGAAAAGTGTAGTAGTTAGTTTCAAATTACAAATTTTATTTTTGGCAATTTACAGGCATTTGAAGCTTTACATTAATCAAAATTGTGAACAGATGATTGTTTTTCAATGCCTGTAATTCAAAAATTGGCTGACTAATTCGAGTGAATTTTTCTTCGGCACTTCTTTAATTTATTGTAAATTGCAATATTTCCTTAAAAAAACTATATAAATCGTGCAATGTACAAGGCTTTATTTGTTCATTTAATGGATTAATACTGCATTAATAGAAAATTAAGTAGTGAAAATTAGAATCCAACTACTTTAATTTGTTTTAAATTGGAATGTTTGCTTAAAAAAATTATATAAATCGTGCAACGTATAGGACTATTTGTTTATTTTATGGATTAATACTTTTTTAATAGAAATTGATGTAGTGCAAATTAGAATCCTACTCTTGGCTTCTTAGGAGTATACAATTCATATAATACCAGCCTAATTTAGCGCTTCTGAATGCTTTCATTATTATTGTCTCAATTATGATAAAAAAAATTAAAAAAATTCTACCAAAAAAAACTTGGGGCTATATGATTATTTTGTTAGAATTAAAAAAAGAGAAATTATAATTTCAATATTTTTTTTTAATTTTAAGAAAAAAATAATCATTATAAAAAGAATAGAATTGAGAAAAATTAAAATTAAATTATGATACATTTAAATATTAATAAAAAAAATTACAAATATAAATTAAATTTACTAATTAGTTACTTTGTTAAAACCGTGCATCCCACGGGTGCTAACCTAGTAATACACTATTAGAAAACTTGCTATTTACAACGGGAATTTCCATCACAAAAATGTGATCCCGTCGTAGAAAAAGGTGGTCGAAAATGATTTTTTGCCGTTGTTAAAATATGACCCTGTCGCAGAAAAGTAGGTCACAAATTTTCCCGTCGCAATTTCGTCGTAAATGAGTCATTTCTTGAAGAGTTTGGATTAGGTATTATGTAAATTTTAGCAACGGATTTAAAAACTGTCACAAAATATCTACACTTGCGACAGGATTTAGGCCCGTTATTAATGTGTATCCATCGTTAATGGATCAATTTTTTGTAGTGATATGTTTGTAATATGATGGATAGTCTTGTAATATCTTATAATAATATGTCTCTTTGTATTAGGGAGCAGTCGCGAACCCATTCTTATACAAGGGGTGACAAATGTCACTCCATTTTTTTAAAGAAAAAATAATGAAGTTGAAACAAAACATATTTTCAAAATTGAATGCGTCTCATGCAAATGAATCTAATTTGAAAACAGCTGGATCCAAAAAGCAATCCTAAATTATTAAGTTATGGAGTATTATACGCTAATTTTCATACTTGCCTTTTTTTGTGGTTATACTTTTACAATTATATTCTTTAGGGTGTGTTGATTCAACTTAAATAAGTAGTCAAGTACTTATTTTAAGAAAATTCTGATTGGATAGAAAAATTCTGCTCAGATTAGAAATTTTAGATCAGACTAAAAAATTTAGATCAGGTTCGAAAGATTCAGACGAATTAAACGCACCCTTATGAAATGTAGTTAAAGGTGGTCTCAAAATTATATTGATTCAAATTGATTTTCGATCTAGTTAAAGGTAAATAATGATTCTTTATTAAATTGATTATGAAATGTAATAAAATGATTCACCTAGTTCCATCAATTCTAAGGCAAAGAGTTAGCAACCTAATTCAATGAAGCAAGTATTTTTAATCAAAACTTTGTCGAATCTAAATTCTATTTGTATTTGGTCATTGTTAGACAGCATATCGCTCCCCCCTCCCTAACAACTATGCGTGAATTAGAACTCCAAATGGCACTTGTTCCTGTTCTGGAACTTCTTCTATATAGTCAAAGGTGTTTAATGTACTCGGGTTGACTCTGTGTGATCCTCTTCGGGAATTAGACCTGCAAAACAATGAAAGGCTGTTAACCCAGGGGTGGAACCCGGGAACGCCCCTCCAATGCTTAAGTTAGAAATCGGAATAAATAAAGGAGTCAAAAATATGTGGAGTCAGAGAATTATGAATCAGATATCTGGAAAAGTGATATGATTGGCCCTTTTATAGGCGTATGTCACCCGGTTAGGGCTTGAAGTAGATCAGTCAGATTGGCGTGTGGGCTTGGCCCATGACACGTGTCACCTCCTTATTTGTGCATGTATACTTGACGTATATTTAAACCCTAGTGGAATCGGAATTGGACTTAGGGTTTTATTCTGTTATTTTTGGGCTAGTCACCCTGGTGGGCGTTTAATGGGAGTCTTCGGACGTTAGATGTCGAGCGGAACTTCGAAACTGATCTCTAACATGACACAGGTCCTTCAGAGATATTTCTTTATTTTACCTCGAGGGTCCTTACTTTGATCGTGGTTTTACCTCGAGGGTCCTTACCTCGACCTTCATGGACTCCTATCCCATTGGTAGACCTTACCTCGTTGGTCTTGTATTAACCTAGATGTTGATGACCCCCCAGGTTCCTCGATGGATCTAGCCTCGATGATGAGGGTACCCCTCAACTTAGCCCCTGAGCCCTTGATGGTTGCTTACCTCGACGAGGGTAAGGACCATCTAGTGGGTTCTTTATCCTTTACCTCGAGAATTTGTTTGCGATGATGCATTCCTTGTTTGAACATCTTAATGCCTCCTAATTACCTCGAAGATGTCTACCTCGATAGTAAGAGATATCCCTACCAAAGACTTAAGGTCTTTGATCTCTTTCTCCTCAGGGGATGTCACTTTCTTTTGATGGGTGTTATGTTCCATCCCTCAAGGTATATATATCTTGGGATCCTTACCTCGAGGGTCCCCCTTTCCTCAAGGGTGATGGTTTAACCTCGATGATCATGGATACCCTTATCAAGGGTTTGATGATAACCTTGATAGATGATTAGGGACATGGGGGAATGCTTCTTTTATGACTGATTAGCATCCATCGAGGTGATTCACAACCTTCTATCATTACCTATATGGATGTTCCTTACCTCGATGGATAAAGTTTATTGGGGTAAACTTGGTATAGCCACTCAGCGGTCGTGATGATGAAGATAGGTTGGAGTTCTTGGAGGTTTGATTGTTTTCACCTTGTTGGTCTCTTCTTGAATGTCACGACCATTATCATGGTGATAGGTGGAGATGCTTGAAGGTCTGACCGTTTTTCCTTAGCCTTTTGCCTGAAGGTCTGATCCTTTTGCCTAAAATGTCTGATCTGCAACGGTGATGATGGTAGAATTACTAGGAGGCTTACCCCCTTTCTGCCTCGTGGGTCTCTTCCTGAATGTCGCGACCATGATAATCTCATCTGCGAGCATGATGAGCTCCTTTAAAATTTTCCTAATCAAATGAATAACCGCGACCGCGATGGTACTCCCCACCACGGATGATAATGTTATTCCTATAGGAACACTGCAAGAGGGGGGGTGAATTGCTGTGTGGAACTTATAGCACAGATTTTCGTCAGAATTGAAAACCTAAAGGAACTTTGAGAAAAACGAAATGTAAAGAGTCAAATTTCAACGAGAAAAACTTCCTGGCCCACGGAAGAAAAACTCCACTTTTATATAAAGGCCTTGTAAACTATTACAACCCTAATTTCTCTCTGGACCTCGTGAGTTCCTGTAGGAACTTACGATTCTATTCTCTTTCTCTCTTTCTTTTTATTTCTCTTTCTCACGACTCTTTCTTCTCTGTTCTCTCTAAGTTCTCACACACTTCTCTTCACTTTTCTCTCAATTACAACTCAAATAATAACTCTAGTATATTGAAATGCATGTAAAACTGGATTGGAACTTTGGAACTTTTGACACAAACTCTAAGTAATATAAATCTGAAAGTGTGCTCTCTTGTTGTGTGTGTGTTTTAAATCAGAATTATGTGTGTGTATTTATAGAGTGAATAGTTATAAAATTGCTTGGAGAAGAAGCCTAAATAACCACCCATAACCCCATATACACCTCCACCACTCTCACTCACACACCACTAACTTTGACTAACTTAAACAACCCACTAACTTAATAACAAATAAAAATAAAAACTAAAAACCGGTTTTTTTCTTTTTTTATTTTTCTTTTTTTAATTCTCAACCTTTAAATTAATTTCTAAACCAGAAATGAATTAAAGAAAATCAGAATTAAAACAACTAACCTAATCCTAAAATTAAGGACACCAAATTGACTACTAACTAATTCAAAAACACCTACCCACTATTCCTAAAATTGGGCTGCACTAATCCAGTCAGTGTTTGACCATTTTAAACAGATTAAAACAGTCAAGGAGTGATTTAAACAGTCCCTAAAAAATAGCAACTGTCGTGGACTAAAGTAACTGACAGATTTGACACAAGTTCCTCTGGGAACATGACCTAGAGTTCCTCTGACAGACACGACTAAGTTCCAACCAGACTTAAATGCATTAATATACTTACATTTACCCTAGAACATTACATTATAACCGGCAGCATAGAACCGGCAGCTTATAAAGTAAAACCAGCAGCATAAACCGGCAGCATGTGAAGTCCAAGACCGGCAGCTTTGAACCCTAAAACCGGCAGTCTTAAAATCCAAGATGGCATCTTCAAGACGGCAGCTTCAAGATGGCAGCCACATCTTCAAAACTGGCAGCCTACTTTAAGGTTCCAAAACCGGCAGTTTGTAGAGGAATACAAGAAGTCATCCATGCAATCAAAACTACAAAAAGCTTCAAGAAACCTCACTTGACAGCACCATCTTTGATTCATGATTCGAACCTCCACTTGAATCACCATCTTGTTTCTTCAAATGATTGAACCTTCATGCTTGAATCTTCAATGCTTATTTATCTTCAAGATCTAAAATTCTCCAAGAACTCAAAGATACTTATTAGTAATTAAGTTTGAGGTTTATGTTATCATCAAAACATAAAAGGAATATGTCAACAGATAAGTAGAGCCTATTGATGAAAAATTACCAAGTGTTGTTTTCTCTATCTTTCTGTGACCATGATAGGCTCCAAGTTTGGATAATCCATTGAGGCTCTGGGGTTGATGAATCCCACAAACTCGAAGGATGTCTATCCAGCCTTCCCATCCTTGTTGGGTGCCTGCGTTGAATAGGGCTTCAGTGTGAGCCTAAGGTGATCTATCGAGGTTCATGGACTAATGAGTCCTTTGAACTCAATGGATACTTGTCCAACCTTCCCATCTACCTCAATGAGTGCTTATATTGAATAGGGCTTAAGCCTAGGATGATCCATCGAGGTGCTAGAGCTAATGAGCCCCATGAACTCGATGGATACCCATCCAATCTCCCCATCTACCTCAACGGGTACCTATGTTGAATAGGGCTTATGTATCAGCCTAAGGTAAATTTTCGAGGTTCGGGGATCAATGAGCCCCATGAATTCGATGGATACCTATCCGGCCTTCCCATCCATCTCGGTGGGTGCCTACGTTGAATAGGGCTTCAGCCAAGGATAATCTATCGAGGTTCTAGAGCTAACGAGCCCCATGACCTCGATGGATACCCATTCAGCCTCCCCTTCTACCTCGATGGATGCCTATGTTAAATAGGGCTTAAGGGTTAGCCTAAGGTGAACTATCGAGATTCAGGGTCTAACGAGCCCCGTGAACTCGATGGTTTCCTTTCCAGCCCCCCTATCACTCTTGCCTGATAAGTGCCTATGTGGAATAGGGCTTACGTTTCAAGGTGACGATTGGTTTCTTAGTTTGACCAAATTCAAAGGGCTCCTTACACTGTTCACCAGTCCTGAGTTTGTGAATTTATGACGTCTCAAGATTTAACTGTGATGGGGGTAAAAGACGGTTCATATTCTTTTACCTCCTATATATTCTTGATTCCAATCATTACATCTCACTCTTTTCTCTCTCAAGAATTTTCTCTTTAAAAGTCATTTATTTTCTTCGAAGGTTTTCCCCCTTGCCGTGGTTGTCATAAACTCGACCTAGTCTCCATTTGTTGAGATAACAGTCCTTCCCTTCTTTGTATTTATTTGAATAAAGTGAGTCATTGTCCTGTCAAGTAACTTTTTCTTTATAGACTTAGTAACCTAGGTATTGGACATGTCAAGTTCTCCACACCCTCTGCCCCTTGAAAACTCGGGGTTACTTCAGATCGAGAGTGATGAAGGGATTGAGTCCTAAATTATCCTTGACGCTATCCCCATTCAAACTGAGTCGGATGGCTCAGTATCAGGGGGAGAGGAGGTAGATATCTCTTTTCCTTGGGAGCCCTCAATAACACATCCTAACTTATATCATTCTTGTTACCAAAAACACATTGATGTAGGTATAGTGAGCATTATGAATCTCGACGGTACCTCTTCTTCTAGTCAGGATGAGATTGAAAGTCTAGAATATCCTGAGATTCCTCCTGAGAGGGATCCAAATTATTTTTTCCTTGCCCCTATTTTTAACCATCGCCTAAAACAAGATCTTTGTTCATTTGCTGCCCAATATCATTTCAAAGAGGCATATGTTGTAGTTCGTCCTATTAACCTTTAAACCGTCCGTTCTCCCCCAGATGGATGTGTAACTATATATAGATTGTCCATGGTTAGAGGCCTTAGATTTCCTTTGCATAGTTTTGTTGTAGAGCTTCTTTCTGGGTATAATATTTCAATAACATCCATGGTTCCCAACTCGTGGGTCACCATAAACTCTTTCCTCAGCATATCCTCGATGCTTAAGGTATCCCCAATCCTTCACCTTTGGCAAAACTCGGTGAAATTAGTAGAAAGTTGTGGTACTGACCATGGCAAGGGCTGGTACTACTTTCAATGTCGATTGGCTATAGGTTTGTAGATAAGATTCCCACCAACCAGGAGGGTTTTATGAGAGAATTTTTCTTTGTATTTTTTAGCGAGGGTTGGAAAATTCCTCGAGTTTTCGACCAAGAGCCCAACTTTCATTTAAACCTCCAAGTTCACAAAATGTCCGCGGAGGAGAGTGTGGTGGCTATCTACTGTGAGCTGGGCTGCAAGTTTATAGTGTGATCCCTTGTGTTTTGTACTTCACTTTAGGATACCACCGCTTACCAAATTTGTCCATACATGTAACACCCCTATCATTGGGTGAACAGGAGCCCACTTGTAGATATTCTCCTCTTTGGGTCCTAGCCCGCAAGGATTTGCTTTGGGGTGGGAATGGTCAACCCAAAAGGTCTCTACTAGGTTGAGGTATCCATCTCTATATAAAGAAGATTGCGTTCTCCTCAACTTCCGAGTCGTTAGGTTTTCTAGGGATTGGATGACTTGATTCTATGGATTTGGAGGTTGATTATTGGAATCCATGAATGCTTGAGTTTATTAGATTGTTAATTTTCCTAAATTTCTTGTTGCTTTTCATGCTTGCTTGGTGAAGTAATCATGTTGAGTTCTAGTGATTTTGGATTAATTTTCATGATTGCTTTCAAGATTTTTTATGGAGAATTTTCTAAATTACTAGAGATAGTAATTGGAATTGTAAATTGATAGAAGTACCTTGACAAACTCGGCTTTAGGATTTGCTATTTTGGCTAGTCGAGAGAGGTTGATTTAACATCTCCTAAAATTTCCTATTGCCTATTCGAGAGAAGGTTTAGGATTGGGTTTGTTAATGCTTTTTGAAGATTTACATCACAATTTAATTTCTCAAAGCATGATTGGTTTCCAATGATTGGAAATCCTCCGAATAAAGTAGTATTCAAGGAGTCTTATCCCTAGACCTTTTTGTATTAATTCCTTTTATCCTAGATTTAGTTTTTCCATTTAGTTGTTAAATTTCCACAATTCAAAGAAAATAGCAAAAATAGAACCTCAATTTGCTAGATTCTCTTAAAATCAATTCCAATCCACCTTCTTCCTCGTGGATCAACCCTAGCTCCACTAATACTACGTATTAGTTAGTCAGGCATTATAAATTGTGTATTTGGGAAGCGATTAGGGCCACGACACCCTAGGAACCGATCAAATTTTGGCGCCGTTGTTGGGGAGGTACAGCTTGATTGGGATTGTATTTTAGAATTTCCTAGCATTTTGAGTTATTGTTTTCATTTTTTTCTTTCTTTTAATTTTTAATTTTTTTCCCTTAATAATTGTTACTTGTATTTTTGTTGGTTTAATCATTGCTAGTTTCTTTATTCCTCAATTTGAAGGTGAGTTGTTTTGGGTGTATTTTAATCGTGTTCAAGGTTCACTTCCATTTGACCACACTTATGATTTGTGGCAAATGTGTGAAGTCATATATTCAGGTTTGAGTGTTTTTACTTTGAATGTTGTTTGAGTCTATGCATAGTGGTGAGTTTCGAGCTTTGACCTTATGTAATGCTTGGAATTTTTACTGTTAGCTAGCCCGAGAGTCCGAGACACCTATGAATGGGATATGGTACCCATTCTAGCCAATTTCAACCCAACTTTGGTTCATTTCCTCCTTTTTCTCCTAATTGTAGTGATGTGCATCCTAATTTTCATTCTTCACATGATTGCACGCATTACAAGCAAGATTCTCATGTTTCTAGTGATGAAATTAGCTATGACTCTTCCCTTCTTGATGAGTTTCTAGCTAATTCCTTCTAACTCTGTTCATACAATTGTATGTACTCCTGAAGCGATAAAGAGCTATAATGACTTGATTGAAAAATGTTTTGAGGTACATAAATGTCTACCAATAGGAGGAGATGGAAGACAAGATATCTTTGAGAAAATAAGTAAATTAGTAAAGAGACTTGAGATAATAGAATCTTGCTTTGAGGATGAGATGGATGATGTAGGATATACGAATGACTATGAGGGCGGTTGTGGCAAGGATTACTCAAGCCCTAGTTTGAGGAATGGGATTCAAGAGGGGGTAGATGTTGCTCTAAAGGATTATGACGAATCCTTTGAACCTGTTTTTGCCTCTCCCTCTCTCCTTGAGCCCACCACCCCTTCCATGCTTTCTTCACCTAAATCTTCCAAGCTCCATGTTTCCATTGAAGAGGAAGAGGATTTGTTGCATTTAGCCGATGACGTTTTTGCATTTCTTGATGGAAACAATGGTGAGTATAGAGAAAATCTTATGGTTTTAAGTGAACGTGATGGTGGCGTAACCATAGTGATGACTCTAGTGATAGTGAGGATGAGGAGTTTTGTTTTGATTATGAAAATCTTCTCTTTGAGAATGAAGGTGATATTTATGAGTGTCTAAATCCTCTTTTTGAGGATGACAAGGAAACTTGTGGTATCAAGATCCTCTCTTTGAGGATGACGATTTTAAGGCTCCTGTTATCATTGAGTCTCATTCTTTCCCCACTTCACATAGGTCGTGTGTCCTAGTTCCTTCATCACTCATTTGTCTTCCACCCTATGTTTTCTGTCCACCATTTAATGTGTCTTTACCCCTTCATGGGACTCATGACTCTTCTCTTGATACCATAGCGACAAAAATTTATGGTAATTATAGTTTTTCTTATTTTGATTTTGATTTAATTCTTTTAGTTTTTCTTTTAGTTTTGTTCCCGGCCCCCTCCCCCACATAAGCAAAGGATGACTTTCTATTGTCATTTTTCTTATTTCCTTTTCTTTGCTTATGTGGTGCTTTCTAGATTTAATGGCGATGTCCATGACACGCTACTACGAGCTCTGCGATGCTATTTACTAGATGGCGTCCTTCTCCCTTGTACACAATTCTCCTTGACTTTCCCCTCTTTTCTTTTATTTATTTCTTTCCTTTATATTTTTTTTAGAGTTTGGTTCTTGGTTTCTCTTCTTTTGCAGTTTGATGATTCAGCAACTCAATTGGATAGATGATGGTACTATGAGTGGAATTAGAGTTTGTGTTGTTTTAATTTGAAGCTTGCTTTGTTGAGATTGTTCCAAATCCTACTCCTTTTAATTTATTGTTTGTTTAGTTTTAGGACTAGTTTTAAAAGGAGTTGATAATCGAGGATGTATCAATTTTATTTTTGGCTTTCGAGCCATTTGAGGATAACTGGATATCGATGGCGTTGGGCTTCGATTTTATTTTGACTACTGGTTGCTTAATTGATTGCTTGATTTGAGTTGAGCATGCTTGTTTTCAGCATTCTTAACCAATCAGACTACCACTTCATCAAGACATTCTTCTGCAAGCAACTCATTAACAGTCCGAGTTTGTCTCAATTCTACTAAACATTTGTATTTGATCTATCCTAACTAAAAATAGACTTCAACATCTAAGCTTGGGTCCTTTATGATTTCAAGAGCACATTCATACCTTCGTTGATGATAACGATTGTTGGGTTAAAACAATCGTTAAAATGCCCATCTTCTTCTTCCATTAGTTTATACTAGCTTTCTATGCACGCTATTTGTGCGTGTATTTTGAGCTTAAATGTTGTTTATTAGTAAAAAAAAAAATTAAAACAAAACTCTGTAACTAAGTTGACATCCATTTTACGATGGGAAAAAAATGGCGTACTTATAAATAGTAATTAAAAACACGTTAGTTAGAAGTATAAATAATAATAAAATTGGCTCTTATAATCACAGCCCCTGATTTAATTTAATTTAGTTAATGTTATGTGTGAGGTAACAATTTTGGCAAAACCTTTCACAATAAAAAAAACACAAACGAATTGAAAGTTTGCATAGAATTCACATCCATTTTGCAATAGTAAAAAATTAGGAAAAAACATGTTTCAGTTTGTTTAAAGACTTATGAATTAAAATTATTTACATACCCATAACTTTTATAAATTAAGATTTAAATCTTGTAAGATTTAAGGATATATGAAAAAATAACTTGATATTTAATAATTATATTAGTTAACACTTAGTGCTTTAGCATACAACTAAATTAATAACACATTTGCACAAACGCAAGATTAGAAAACATATATGCAATTTAATTGAAATAAGCAACAAATAACCTGAGAAGATAATGAGAAGCACTTATTATTCGGCAAATTTTTACTCTTCTACAAAATTAAAAGTTCATCCATTATACTCTTTCAGTTTTTCTCCTATCAAATTTATACTATAATAAAAAAGTAAAATATTTGTGTTAAAAACTACTCCCTCAGTAACGAATTACTAGCAACATTTGTACTAGCACAAATTCCTAGGTGAAATAAGGTAATAGTGGTATTAGGTGGTATAATGATAAAAGTAAGAGAGAGAAAAGTAAGAGAAAGAAAAGTAAATGGGGTATTATGTGGTAATATGATAAAAGTAAAAGTGAGAAAAGTAAGAAAGAGAAAAGTAAGTGGGGTATTGTGTTTTTTTTTTACCAAAAAAGGAATAAAATGAAATTGGAAAAAATTGTTGCAAGTATTTTGTTACACCTAAAAATAGAAATTGTTGCTAGTAATTCGTTACGGAGGAAGTATATCAATATGGATGTCTATATGTAGAGAATTCAAAAATATAAAATTTGGTGTTATTATTTTATTTTTTTGAATTATTTATTTTATAATATTTTCATTTTAAAAATACAAAAACTTTCCTTTTTAGTTAATATTGATGTAGTTTGATATTTAGAAAAATTTAGGGAGGTATCTTTTTGAGGGGGGACACCATTGCCCCCCCCCCCACTTATACTAGTCTTAATTATGTGCACGTTATACGTGCTTTAATGTATGAGTATCTTATACTCCCAGCGTAGCATGAAACTTTCAACAATTAGTTTTGCGTGCATTTTGAGGAAACGATTTATTAAGGGTGTAAATGAAGGAATTAATTAAAATGGTTTTAATATACAAGCAAAAATGTGATTATAAGTTAATAATATTAAAATTATTTTGACTAAGGGTGCGTTCTCTTCACCTTAAAAAATAAGTTTCAAGTTTAATAAGTTCAGATAAGTTATATCTGGTCTATAAGTTCCAATAAGGTCTAATAAGTTGTAATAAGGTCCAATAAGTTCTAATAAGTTCAATCAAGTCTAATAAGTTCCAATAAGGTCTAATAAGTTCTAATAAGTTCCAATAAGGTCTAATAAGTTCCAATCAGGTTTAGGTTTTTTATCATTAATTAAATAAAATTAATTAAATTAATCCGCAACATAAACGAATTTTATTCTATCAGTCTTGTTTTATATTTTTTTAGAGAAACCAATCAGAGTTCGATTGAATTAAACTATTTTTTTATATCATAAAATAAGAATGATATATTTCAAATAATTCACAATTCTAGTACTAATTAAAATTAAATAAAATTCCCTTGAATAAAAATCCACATCAATACATTGCTTCAGATTCATCATCGGAGCACATAATTTAACCTTCAATATCATTTTCTTCATCGAGCATATTTTCTTCACGTACAACTTGCCATATCTCATCTTTAATATTTGTACGAACAACTTTCATTACCTTTAGTCGTTCGCCATTAGCTAAATGTACATCAGCTCGTGGTTATACATTTTCAACAACTAACTTGCGAAATCGAAATTAAAGAAAATTAAATATGTAGATAAGTTATTATTGGAATTTATAATATTAATTAATAATGAATTTGAAAAATGAGATACTAATTATTACTACTTACTTAAACATAATTCAACAATAAAAAAAGAACATAAATTCAAATGTATAAATTATTGCTTTTTTGGATTAATAATAATAATAATAATAATAATAATAATAATAATAATAATAAATAATATATTATTATTATTATCATCATCATCATCATCATCATCATTACTACTATTATTATTAATAATTTATTATTCAATCATATTTAATATGTTCCAATAAGTTCCAATAAGGTTTAATAAGTTTCAATAAGGTCTAATAAGTTACAAGAAGGTCTAATAAGTTCTAATAAGTTTCAATAAGGCCTAATAAGTTCCAATAATGTTTAATAAGTTAAATCAGGTCAGATAAGTTCAGGTCTAATAAGTTGAAGAGAACGTAATTCCTTCATTTACACCTTTAAATCGCTTCCTCAAAATGCGTGAAAAACCAATTGTTGAAAGTTTATTTTATATTACTGAAGGAGTATAAAATTGTATTATACATTATTTATGAGCTTGTTGAAAATAAGATTGTGATTGTTTAATTGTATAAAATTTAATTTCATCTACTACACTATCTCTGATCAAATTTTCGCTATAATTAAAAGATAAAAATTCAATATGAAAAACTATATAAAAATGGGTGTCCATTTGTAAAAAAATTCAAAAAAAAAATAATTTTGGTTCTTTTATTTATTTTTGTAAATTATAAATTTTGTGATATTTTCATTTAATTTAAAAAGATAAAAAATATATATTTTTATATGGAGTAAATAATTATTTTCTCTTTGATTGATAATTCCTTATTTGTTATTGATTGATTAAATTTAATTTATATTCTAATTATCTTTATTTCATAAGTAAGGGAAGATCGGTATTTTAATTTAGACATTTTTATATAATAGAGATTTATGCAAATAAAAAAGAAAATATTTGTGTGAAAACTATACCGATATGGGTATCTAATTGTAGAGAATTTGAAAACATGGATTTTGGTGTTTGTGTTTGTGTTTTTTTTTTTGGAATTGTATATTTTGTAATATTTTTATTTTAAAAAATACAAAACTTTCCTTTTTAGTTAATATTATATAGTTTGAGTATTTAGAAAATTTATAAAGGGTAGTTTAGACTTTTTTAGGGGGGCACCATGGCTCACCCCTTGGCTTATATAATAGAGATATGTACAAAATTGTAGAGCTTGAATTTAATTGAAGTTCAAACCTTGGAACAATATGTAGAAACTTACCTAGAAAATGCCTCAAATCGATAGAATAAACCTTAAAATTCAAATTCTTGAAGATTAAAGGTAGTTTCGTATAAAAAATTAGGAGAATTTTAAGAGGAAAGGGTTGAAAATTGCTACTATTGTTATAAAAATGATCTTTGAGGTTTAAAATTCGACCTTATGCGTTCAGAATTGGAAGCTATGTGACTCTCAACGCTAAGCATATAGGGGGCTTCTAATTTCATACTCTAGTTGCCAACAACCATCGTCTAAACTTCGCAAGAATTGTCAATGAATTTTAAAACTTTCTCTAAGATTTTTTTTAATCGGAACTTTCTCTAAGATTATTAAAAGTGAAAGTATTGTGTCGGACGGTCCGACCGTCGGACCGTCCAACACTTGTATTTTTTTATGCCCAGACTCAATACTTGTATTTTTTTATGTCCAGGTTCAATAATATGTGTCCAGGTTTAACAATATATGTCCAGATTTAACAATATGTGTCCAGGTCCATGTGTTCATGGTAAACAATATGTTTCCAGGTTCAATAAGTTTCACCAGGTTTACAAATTTATGTCCAGGTTCAACAGTATGTGTCCAGGTTCAATACTATGTGTCCAGATTTAATATTATGTGTCCAGGTTCAACAACATGTGTCTAGGGTTACAAATATATTTTCAGGTTTACAAATTTGTGTTCAGGTTTACAAATATGTGTCAAGGTCTAAGAATACTTGTCCAGGTTTAACAACATGTGTCCAGATTCAACAATACATGTCCAGATTTTACGATATGTGTCCAGGTCCATGTGTCCAGGGTAAACAATATGTTTCCAGGTTCAATAAGTTTCACCAGGTTTACAAATTTATGTCCAGGTTCAACAATATGTGTCCAGGTTCAATACTATGTGTCAACTGTCAAGATTTAATACTATGTGTCCAGGTTCAACAACATGTGTCCAGGTTTACAAATATATTTTCAGGTTTACAAATTTGTGTTCAGGTTTACAAATATGTGTCTGATCCAGGGCTAACAATACTTGTCCAGGTTTAACAACATGTGTCCAAGTTCAATAAAACTTATCCAGGTTTGACAATATGTGTCTAGGTCCAATTGAACTGGTCTGACAGTAACCTTATGTCGGACTGGTCTAACACAATACCTTCTCTTATTAAAATGCCCTATGAAACCTAAATATCCCTAAACTTGGTATTTTCTTACTGCAAATAAATAAAATTCATGCATCCAAGCTTAGCTTCTCTGACAAATTACTATAATGCCCCTTTTGCTTGAAACATTTTTCTTTAAGAGCATAAAAATTGGGAAGCCAATTAAAATGACTACACATGCAATACTTTAATTTTAAGAAATGAATCATTTTAACTTTCAACATCGCTTGTTTAAGATTGACTCAAAAGTCGTGTCAAAAAATAATTGTATTTGTAGTCATTTTGACCAACTTGTCTATATTCATGCACATAAAGGGCGTTTAATGGTGTTCATTTAAAAAAACCATTTTGAAGGTCGAAATATCCCATTTAAGATGGTCTAAAAAGAATTGTTTTAGGGTGTGTTTGGTTCATTAGGTTGGAATGGATTGGTATGGAATCTCATACCACATGAGTATGGATTCTAAAACCCATACTACTTTAAAGTTGTTTGGTTTTGTGGTTGGAATGGATTTTAAACTTTATTAATGGCATGTTTGGTTGCATGTTTTTAGGTTGGAATGGAATGGATGTGATACTAGTAATGAACAATATAGTGTTTGGTTGGGGTATTTGGGTATGGAGCCTCATACCCAATGGTTTCTCAACCCCATGAATTTCATACTCACCTCCCCCCATAAGTTTCTCATCCCCATACCATTCCATTCTTAGAGGATTACCATTCCCATACCATTCCTGTGACGACCCGACACGGTTAAACCGGCGCGGAAGAAACCGACGAGTCGAATTGTCGATCTTACAAACAAACTTACTTAAAATTTAAAACAAAATCTCAAAAGATATATTACTAAATCCCAAAAGTACAACACCCACAAGATTGTACAATACTAAACCCAAAGTAATCAATACTAAGAATTAACTCCAAATACTATCAGAGTTAGAATATACGAAATACAAACACTAATCGTCCAAATTAAAAACAAGATACAGTCTAAGCAAATAAAGAACCAACGGCACTCGTCCAACCCAAAGCTAAGAAACACCGTCATCATCGGAGTTACCTGAAAATTAACAACAATCCACTGTCAGTGGCGAGTAACATAACAATCCCACCCTAACATGGATACACATAATCATAGAATAAACCAAACGACACATCAGGCAAAACATACCAACATGTGACATAATCATCATAATAATACTAATAGTAACAATTAGTGACAATAACATAAACTTGACTAACTTTAATTATTCAAACTTATCCATACTTAATCTTTGTTGCTACCATTTACATTTTAGACCGGACTATGCTCGTACGAACGCATCTTACGCGAGCGAACTTTCCTATGATGCCAGGAATGAGAATCTTACTCCCAAACCCATGAACCCCATCTTATGGAAATTCATATCAAAAGACGACATAGCAAGTATACACTATCCCAATACCGCGGTTAGGATAGGGGCAACGTGTAATGGCCCAGATTTTTCGGTATTTTTGCCATTTATTTATTTATTATTTATGTGATTTTGTGTATGGTCCAAAATTTATTTTGGACTATTTATTTTATTTTATGTGAATAATTTCGATTAAATTCGATTATTTTGTTTCTGATTGATTATTATTTATTTTATTATTATTATTTAATTAATTAGAATTTTTATTATTTAATTTTCTAATTAGTTAATTAATATTTTTGGGCCAAATGCTATTTAAGCATGATTAGTCATGCAAGAGTGCAATTAGCCCAATTATTTATCGAAAGCCCAATTAGGCCCATTTTCCTTGCTATAGCCGATTATTCCCTTGTTATATGGCAAGTTTTGCCACTTGCTTCATGTTCACACCTTAACTAACTTTCTATATATAGAAGAGTTAGTAAGGCTTAAACTTCATTTGCAATCTTAAACACTCTTGATCATCAATTCAAAAGCCAAAAACACTCTCTCCTTTGCCACCAATTCCCACGCCATTTTTGGCTAGTGAATCCCAACATTTGTTCATCTTCATTTCAAACTCAAAACTTAAAGATTAATCCTCCATTGATCTTTAATTGTCTAAACACAAATTAAGCCTCCATAATTCCAATCAAGACTTCTAGTTCGGGTTGGTTTTTGGGCATTGGTTCGTGTGGGTTCGCGTTCGTGGGGTAGTTGTGTGGATCGCGTGGTAAAGGGCCGTGTTGTAACGACCCGACTCGCTTAAATCGGCGCGGAAGAAACCGACGAGTCGAATAGTTATAAATTACAACTCAAAATACTTAAGAAATTAAACTAATTCCTCGAAAATATTATTAATCAATCCAAAAACGTACAAATACCCACAAGTTTGTACATACTAGTCCAAAAGTCAAATTAGAAATACTAGAATACGAGTAACTCCAACCACACGTCAGAGTCTAAAACAACGTATAAAGAGTCCAACAATAACGTATAAAGTCTATACAATACCATTACTATCTATAAACGACAGAAATAGAAAATACATCAAATAACAGAAACAATAACGTCGCTCGCCCAACCCAAAGCTAAGCAAGAGTATCGTCATCAGAAATACCTGAAAAACAAACAACAGTCCACCATCAGTGGCGAGTAACATAACTGACTCACCCTAATGGGAATACACATGCACATAGCATAAATCAAATAAACAACATCATTAAACAAAGTACGAGAACAACCCAAAACATGATTTCGACTCAAACCAACTTAATCAATTATCTTTGGCGCAATCATTCATATTCTAGACCGGACTAGGCTCGTACGACCACATCTTACGCGACCGAACTTTCTACTATGTTAGGACCGGGAATCTTACTCCCAAAAATCCCATGAAACCAATCTTACTGGAAATCCATGTCCCGTGAAACCAATCTTACTGGAAATTCAAAGGATAACATAGTAAGACTCCAACTATCCCAATACCGCGGATGGAATAGGGGCAACGTCTTAACCCAAAAACAAAGAATCTTACTCTAGGTTTAGGGCGTCTAGAAATGAAATCAAGCTAACTTAATATTAATTATCTTAATCATCTTAAACCATCTCATCATAACTAAATTAAATTCAAGAATTGCCTTTGCGCCTTGATTCTCGAAAATAACTAGTTAAAACATCGAAGTTATACTCAAGATTGCCTTTGCGCCTTGATCTTGAGTCTAACCAACCATAATCCATCATTCATTAACCATTCTTTAATCATATTAGACACAATCTTTAACTTTCTTTATCTTTTAAACCATTATCTTTAACTTTCAAGATTCGACCAAGAACTCATAAATACTCATCAAGAACTCTTAAAGAACTCAATTAATTCAAAAAGAACTCATAAAGAAATCATTCAAGATTCAAGATCTTCAATCAAGAACTCAATCAAGATTCAAGAACTCAATCAAGAACTCATCCAAACTCATACAACATCACACGCATAGTTATCATATTCAATTCGAAAATTACCATCCAATTATCCAAAATTCACCAAACTTTAACACAATAATCATGATCATATAACAACATATAATCAATCATAAAATCATGAAAACCTTCATCAAAACATCATACAAACCTCATAGAAATCAGAATATAAACTATACATAAAACCATGGATATTCATCATCAAACAACCCAAACATGCATTTAATCTATACTATAAACATAGTATACCAAGAAGGTTGAGAAAGTATGTTACCTTATTGAGGATTACACACAAAATCAACACAAGAATGCAGCCCAGAAACACGACAAACACGGCCAAGCAACACGGCAATCACACGCACGGTCTCCCCACGGCACCATCTTGCACACACGGCTGCCCAGCACGTTACCACACGAGCCACCACTGGCACCACCACGAGCACCACTGCACCACCACGAGCACGGCCACGAACACTGCAGCACGGCCTCTCACACGAACCACCACTACACACACAGCTTCACACACGGCACCCACTCGAACAAGACCCCAAAACCAAACCGAACTAGTGATCTTGAACGAAATGAATGTGTTTAGGATTGTGTTTGAACACTTAAAGATCAATGAACTTTGAATCTTTACGTTTTGGGCTAGGAAAAATGATGAACAATTGATGGGTTCAATTGCTCAAGAATGGCGTGTGAACTAGAGAGCAAATGGAAGAGATTTGTGCTTGAATTGATGGCAAAAGCTTATGATGGCAAAATGAGCAAAAGCCTTACTAACTCTCCTATTTATAGAGTTAGTCAAGGTGTGAACACAAGGCAAGTGGCAAGCCTTGCCATGCCTTCTAAAAACCGGCCATGAGGGGCAATTGGGCCTAAAATGGGCTCTCGTGATCCATTGGGCTAATTTACATATTTTACATGACTAATCATGCAATAATCGATTTAGCCCAAAATATTAAATAATTAATTAGAAAATTAAATAATAAAAATTCTAATTAATTAAATAATAAATAACATAAATAATAAAAACTGAAAATAAATATTTCGAATTAAATCGAAATTAGTCACATAAAATAACATAAATAGTTCAAAAAAATAAATTTGAACTAACACATA
The DNA here is from genome assembly GCA_951394345.1 of Salicornia ramosissima. NCBI lineage: Eukaryota > Viridiplantae > Streptophyta > Magnoliopsida > Caryophyllales > Amaranthaceae > Salicornia > Salicornia ramosissima. The sequence continues at coordinate 39,106,328 of OX596239.1, read as the reverse complement.
AATACACATAAATATCGGCAAAAATACTAATAAAATCAGGGTCATTACACGTGCAGTGGGCAGCCGTTGATAGGAGAGGTTTTCTTACCAAATAAAAACCCCTGTCATAGTATGAGTAGGGGTGTCGAACACGGGGAAGGTCCTGCCGCTTAGCCTAGGCATACGAGCGACGAACGAGCTAGGTCGGGGTTGCCACGGGAGAAGGAGGAGGAAACTACGGAAACAACTAAACTATGCTAGGAAAGCAAGGATAAAAGGGGACTAGGGTTAAGAGGTCACAACTCATGCCACCATGAATTGTGAATCAATCAAACTTAGACTTAGGTTGTGGATAAGGGGAGGTCGTTCTATGATCGTACCACTCTTTCGAGCTAGTACGATGACCGGAAAGACATATACAACTCACTTTCGTGCAGCGACACATCTAATAAGTCCTAAGCACAAAATCACGAAGACCGGTAACTTTCCCTTGATCGAAGGCCCAACTTTCGTGGTGCTTCCATCAATCGGGCAAAGGAAGTCATCACCCACGTTCACCTTTCGGTCCTTCGGTGGGGATTCTTCAATGAATCCTATGCTAGCTAAACATATGACTCAACATTACCGAATCCTAAGGTACCGACAATATCACAACCAAGCCTAAAAACGACTAAACCACAAACATAGAGGACTTGAGAAGATTACTCAAAACCCTAGAAACTAAACTACTCAAACATAATTAACAATAACATAATTAAAACTAAAACTAAAAACATAAATAAAAACTAAATTAAGAACAACTAAATTAACAAACTAAAACTTAAAACTAAGAACAACTAATCTAACAAACTAACAATTAAACATAAAACTAAACCAACAACAAAACCTAAATAAACTACAACTAAAACCAACAAGAAACAAACATAAATAACTAAAACAACAAACAAATAACAAACTTAAACAACTAAAACCAACAATTAAACAACAAAAAGGTAAGAAATCAAAGCAATAAAAGAAAGCTATAAAATTACCTTGAAGATGAGAATAAGAAGGAGAAGAAGAAGAAGAACTATACTAGCATCAATTGAAGAACAAAATGTAAATTACAAGAGGAATTGAAGAGAGAACTAAGAAAACTAAACCTAAACCCTAAATTGAGCTTCTAACCTCAACTCATTTTATGAAATGGGAAGAGGAGGGTAAATACGCAATGCCCAAAAAGGTCAGCCAAAACAAAAGAAAAGCAATAAAAAAAACTCAGAAAGGCACTTCAGCGGGCGCTGAGGCGATGACAGCGCTCGCTGACACCTATAATCATAGGCCTGCAAGCTGGGAAGACTTATGGCAGTGGGCGCTGAGTTGGGGTCAGCGGCCGCTGCCAGCCTTTGTGAGGCCACTGCCTCAATACAGGGGAGGGGACAGCGGGTGCTGAGTTGGGGTCAGCGGCCGCTGTCTTCACTTGGTGCTTGTGAGTGGTCTGGCAGCTTCAGGATCAGCGGCTGTTGGGAATCCATCAGCGGCCGCTGCAAGGCCTTAAAAATGCTACTGCCTTCAGCCATGCCTAAATACATCTCAGCGGACGCTGAGGAATTCCCAGCGCCCGTTGAGGCCTTCTTTTCACATGCCATGGCATAAAGGACTCTGTGGCTTCCTCAAGGTTCCCGGCTCGCTTCCTCAGGTTCCGAAATTGACTCGGCACCTACAAAAGGGGAAGAAAACGCAGAAACAAGGCAAAATAGAGGAAATCACATAGAAAAGGGGAAGGGGACTACTAGAGCAAAACTAAACTAAAAAGCCTAAAAACGCTAACGAAAGTCAAATAAAATAAGAAAATAAACTAATAAAAACTAAGAAAAATACTAACTAAATACAGACTATTAGTCGTGCACGAAGGGGTGGTCCGACAGTGGCCGTGCGGTGTGGCCGTGCTCGAGTGGCGAAGCCGTGTGCGTGTTCGTGTGAAGCCGTGTTGCTGCGTGTTCCTGGCCTTGTGGTTGGGTATTTGGGCAGCGAGTTTTTGGTGTATAATTTGTTTAATCTTCATTAAGGTAACATACTATCTCAACCTAGTTTGTATACCTTGATTCATAGTATAGATTAAGTGATTAGATTAAACCAGAATAGATGTTTGTAACCTTGTTTATGCGTGAATTATAGGCTGATTTTGGGTGATGGTTTTGTGATGATTTTTACTTGATTATATGTATTTCATGATTGATTATGTTAATTTCATGTTTGATGTTGATCATGTTCAAGTTTCATGAAGTTTTGATGTTTGGAAGTTGATGAAAAAGTTGTTGAAATTGGTCATGATTATGCGTGTAATTGATGATGATTATGAGGTGAAGTTCTTGGTTGAAATTCTTGAATCTTGATTGAGTTCTTGAATCTTGATTGAGTTCTTGATTGGTTTCTTAAATCTTGGATGAGTTCTTTATGAATCTTGTTAAGTTTTTTATGGATTCTTGTCGAGTCTTGAAAGTTAAAGAAAGTTAAAAAGAATTAAAGAAAAGATAAAGAAAGTTAAAGAATGGTAATTGAGGTTCTAATATTGATTGATTTACATGTTATTCTTGAGTCAAGGCGTAAGATGCAACTTAAGATTAACTAAGTTTGTAAATTAAAGTTAAAGATTTGCTTGATTTTGCTACTAGACGCCTAATCTTAGAGTAAGATTCTAAGAATTGGGTTAAGACATTGCCCCTATCCTATCCGCAGTATTGGGATAGTTGGTGGTCTTACTATGTTGTCTTTGGATATGGATTTCCCGTAAGATGGGTTTCATGGGGTTGGGAGTAAGATTCTCAATCCTGGCATAGTAGAAAGTTCGTTCGCGTAAGATGCGTTCCTACGTGCATAGTCCGGTCTAGTATGTAAATGATTGCGCCAAAGTTTAAAGATATGTTAATTAGTGGTTAAAGTTGGTCGAGTCAGCATGATTACTTGTTATGATTCGCGTGTTAGTATGTTTGATTTGATTGTTTGATTTATGCTATGACCATGTGTATCCCCGTTAGGGTGGGACAGTTATGTTATTCGTCACTGACGGTGGACTGTTGTTTATTTTTCAGCTAATTCTGATGATGAGGTTCTTGCTTAGCTTTGGGTTGGGCGAGTGCCGATGTTATTTAGATCTTGTATTGTTGTTTTACATTTCAAGTTTAGACTATAGTAGTGATATCTGTAATTCCTAACTTTGACATTCACTTTGGAGTTAATGTTGTTCGTAGTAGTAGCGCGCGTTGATAATTGGGTTTAGATATGTGCAATCTTGTGGGTGTTGTACTTTCGGATTTAGTATATATTCCATTTGAGATTTTGTTTTAATTTTTAAGTATTTTAGTCTGTTAGAACTGACTATCCGACTCGTCGGTTTCTTCCGCGCCGGTTTAAGCGATTCGGGTCGTCACACAACGTCTTAACCCAAGTCTTAGAATCTTACTCCAAGATTAGGTGTCTAAAAGTAAACTTAAGCTATCTTTACGTTCATTACATCTTTGTTATTCTCGAGATTGCTTCTTACGCCTTTTTTTGAGTCTAAACATGTATCTTACCATAATCTTGAACTTCTTAAATCAATCTTAATCATTTCTTTATCTTTCTTTAAACTTTCTTTAACTTTCTTTAATAAACTTCAATAAACTTTACTCAACTTTCATAAACTTTTAATAAACTTTTACACATAAATATTTACATGAATTATTTCAAGATTTCAAGATTCATTTAAAGAACTCATCAAGACTATCAAGAACTCATCAAGAACTCATCAAGAATTCAACAAGAACTCAACAAAAACTCAACAAAAACTCATCATCACTCGAAAATCCCCATCAATATAAACATCAAAACATACATTAAAACTTCACATGAATCATACAAAAACATGACCACACATAAGATTAACATAGGACATCATAACATGCACGAAAACTCAACAAAATATCATAAAAAGAACACCCAAATCAGCCCTATAATTCACGCATATCATAGCCAATAATAATCAACAATTCATCCTAACATTATCATTTAATCTACCCTATAACCATAGTATACAAATTAAGGTAGAAAAGTATGTTACCTTAATTACTTGAACGCAAAAACGATAGCAAAACTTGCTGCCCGGAATACCCAAACCACACGGCCCAACCAAGCACAACCACACGAACACGGTGCACACACGGCTGGACACACGCACACGGCACGAGCTGCACGGCATGAACACACGGGCACCACCTCTTGCACGGCCTGGTTGCACGCCCCACTGCACGGCTTCCACACGGCTTCACACTCGAACCACCCTTTGAACATGAACCCAACGAACAAAACCCTAAAACTAAACCCAACTAGAAGTCTTGATCAATAGAAATGGAGATTGTTGTGTTTTTAGTCACTTAAAGATCAATAGAAGTTTAATCTTTAAGTTTTGGAATTGGATAGATGATGAACAAATGATGGTGGAAAAAATGCCAAAAACGGCGTGTGGAAATAGGGAGAAATGGAGAGAGTGTTTGGCTTTTAAATTGATGAGCAAAGTGTTTAAGATGGCAAAAATGAAACATAAGCCTTACAACCTCTTCTATTTATAGAAGTGGGTTAAGGTGTGGACAAGAAGCAAGTGACAAAATTAAGCCACTAATCAAGAGGGGCCGGTTTTTAGCAAGCTAAAATGGGCTTGATGATCACTTGGGCTAATTGCACTCATGCATGACTAATCATGCCTAAATTGCATTTGGCCCAAAAATTAATTAACTAATTAGAAAATTAAATATTAAAATTCTAATTAATTAAATTAAATTAAAATAAATAATAAAACAACCATTCATAAAATAAAAATAAAAATAATCGCAATTATTCAAATAAAATAAAAATAATAAATAGTCCAAATAAATTTGGACCATAAATAAAATAACATAAATACACAAATAAATCAAAACAGAAATACCAATAAACTGGGTCGTTACAATTCCATTCTACCTTTCTAAACCAAATGCCCCCTAAAAGATTGGATTGTGAATCTTAGGGGGGAGGTGGGTATGGGATTCTGGGGGTATGGAATGGAGTTAGAATCCCATGGGTATGAGATTCCATAGTTTAAAAATTCAACCAAACAAAAAAAATAGATGGAGTGGATTCTAACTCCATTCCAATCCATTAAAAAAGACACAACCAAACTTCAGCTTTGAGGTTTAGAATCCATACAACACTGGTAGGGATTTTCATATCATACCATTCGAGATTAGTTAGCCAAACGGGGTATAATTATGGCTATAGAATAAAAATAAACAATACATCTATTTCATATTATTTGCAACTTTTGCAAAAGATGGATGCTACAAATTATTTGCAACAAAAACTTTCTTGTTTTTAGGTGGTGAATTATCTCTATATATCTCTCTCCCATTTCTTCTCACAAATTAATTTTGTCAAAAAATTCATGCAACCCTCAAAATTTAAATAATATGTAACAAATAAATTAAAACTACCAAAGATTTAATGAAAAAAAATTAAAAAGAGACAAAAAAGAAAAGTTCAAATTTGAGATTAAAGAAAAATTGGCTTTAGCTAATCATCATTAAGCCCGTCCCACTTAGGGCTCGTTTACATTAGTCGAATAGAGATGAACTGAACTGAATTGAACTTAATAGAATGTATTAATTAAACTTAATAGAGATAAACTGAATTAAACTGAACTTAATAGACATGAACTGAACTAAATTTAATCTGAAGTAAACAAGTCTTAACTTCAAAATTTTTGTAAAGTTTGACACATTAAAAATAGACATTTTTTTTAGTTGAAAAGCCCAATCCATCCAAAACAACGCCTAAAATTCCATGCTTTGGTCACACTTCATTAATGGGTCCGTTTACTAGAGCAAAAAATATTTTCCCTGAAAACAGTTTTCTTATTTTACATCGTTTACTTTTGATGAAAAAATAAAATGTAAAACTTTGGGTGAAAACTCATTTTACATCCTATTCGAAACATTTTCCTCCAAACTTAGAAGTAAAACTTGTTTTCCGAAACAATGAAAAAGTTATATGAAAATGAATTTTCTAACGTAAAAAAAATGTTTTACACCAAGGTAAACGCACCTTTTAACTCTAAAAATTTTCGAGGTGGATTAGTTATAGGCTTATAGCCGCTACAGAGTATAGCACAGGGGAAAAGAACGGGCAGCACTCCATCTCTCTTTCTTCACCTTCTTCATTCCTCCGTCGAAGTGTGTGACTGTGACCGCTTGAGTTTGGCACTGGAGTGGCTATTGTGCTGCCTTTCGGCCTTTCCTCCATTGAAGCAGAGCTTTTGAGGTATGATTTCTTTTTCCTACTTGTATCATGGAAAATCAATTATACAGTGGATTCAATTTTCTGATGGTTACTTAGGGTTCTGCTAGGGTGGATAATTGAAGCTGTAATTTGTTGCTGAGTTAGAAGCGAATTGAATTTTCAGTCCAATTTTGATGCTAATGTGTTGTAGACTACGAAAATGGACCTTTTCTTCCTGAGCCCAGGGCGGCCCCCCTTCTGCCCTGGCTCATGGACGGGCCTGAACATACTAAACATTATCAATGTCTATCTTTTGATAGAAGAATGATACATGACAAGGATATTATCTCTGTGCTTATTGTTTTAATGTATAGTATAAATTGTTTTTTTTTTTTTTTTCAGAGTTATGGTTCAGATTCTGAAAATGGAATGGAATCATAGTAACTAGATTAGCAGTTTTAATAGAAAATATTAAAATAGATTTATAATAAGATCTAATCTAAACATCACCTTCATCATTTATTCATTTATACATGCATCCTACAAAAGTAACCAAGATCAAATAGTGGTAAATTTACTTGTTGTTTTAAGGAAAAGGTAGGCTTTGGTTATTAATTCAGAGGAAAATGACCAAAACAGCGCCCATCCTAATCACAATAACAGGACACCGCCCATTTAGTTAGATGACGCACTACTCTATACAATTATGTACAATATTTTGCATCAAAAATTAATGTACAATATTTATAGCATAATGAAAAATTGATGTGATAAATAGCAGTGGATGCTCAAGTATCTTCAATAGCTAATTGGATATAACAACTCCAATCTTTTTTGAAGTAGTCACTTGTTGCCAACCGTGTTCTGTTACAAATCCAATGGCAGATTTTGAGGCTATTATTTTTGCTAGATTTGCTTCACAGTCATGAACCAGAGTCTGAGCTTTTGCAGCAATAACAAGTTAACAACCATTCATTCATTGTTTCAAGCAATAGTCCCTATACCCACACGGCCAAACTATATATTAATAGTTGGCGAGCTGCATCAAATTAACTTTATCCACCCGCTTGGAGGGGGACTCCAATTGCCTCATTTTTTTTCATAAGACGAAACAACAAAATGTAAATGAAAGATAAAAAACAATAATTTGAATGGACAATTTCTTCTATAAACCTTTGAACATCAATCAACCCGTATTGATTTCTAAATAAGACATTGTTATACCAAATTCGAAGGATGGTCAACAACTTATCTGTAAAATACGAGGTTTAAAAAAACAAATAACTTAGAATAACAAAGAATTGTAGCATATAGAAAATACACAGGTTTATAAAGACAAAAATTTTTGGTGGGAAAGCTAATTAACAGCATAAATCACATAATACATTAAAACAATGAATTTAAAAAGTTGAATATTGAGTCTCAACAATAGCAAAGACATGGTAATTATTTCTTAAGTTGCCAGCCTCAAACCTAATGAGAAACTTAGTAAGACTAGGTTTTATAATTTTTAAGAGAAAATGATATAAAATTCTGAAAAAAAAAAAATTTCAAAAATTTGTTAGCCAGTGATATTTCAATGTCCAACATTGATCATTTTATACTTTAGTGATTGAAAACAATCTAAAATGGAGTGAGTTAAAGATGAAAGATGCCTAAAACCTTAACTTCCTTAACATCCCTTCACAAATCTGACCATTGTGTCATTATCCACCACCTAGGAAACACGGGGACGGCTATTTGGGTGCCGATTCCGTACCGGGGACGGGGACGGTGCGGGTACGTCCAAAATACGTACCGGGTACGACATCTCAGATGTGGGGACGGCAGGGTTGGGTCGGGTACGACTGGGTTTGGAGCTGGGGAAGTTTCGGGGACGGGAATTGGGTGAACTAGCCGTCCCCAAAGGCTGCTGATCTTCAAAATTAAATTGGGGATTAGGGTTTGCGAACACCTCGCTCATCACTTTTCTCACTCCACCACCAGTCACCACCACCAGCTTCGAGTATGCGAGTGCGCTGCCGTCGTCTCTGCGTCCCCTAGCCACCGCTGGTCAGCCGTATCCTCCATCGCCTTCTGATGCCTTCCGCCGCTGCCTTCTGTTGTTCGAATGATGGTGTTCGAACTTCTCTCTTTTTCTTCTTTTCTATTTCTTTGTTTCTTTTGACCTCTTATTAGAATCTTCTTAGTGTTAGGTTACTTTTCTTACTTTACTTTAAATGGGCTTCACTAGTGGGTGGGCCTCTTTATTTTATTTTATTCTTTTTCTTTTTGGAAAAGGCCTCTTTAATTAGTTACTAGTTAGTCAGGGCCGTCTATTAGCATGTTCTCCTTGAGCGACCGCTCTGGGCCCCCTTTTTTGTGGGGCCCACATCTTTTATATGTAGTACAGTAATATTTAAAAAAAAGAAATAAACGGAAAAGTAGTTAGCAGTGAAGTTGAGTCCGTGAATTTCGTAGACTTGTGACTATTCATCTTCTTCATCATATTATCACAATATTTCAAGTTTCAACAATTTTTTTTTCCCTTAATTTTCTCCAATTGGCAATCTTCCCTCAATTATTTCCTAATTACTCTCCTAAATCCTAATTTCCATAATATGACTCTTAGACTTCTTTATTCAACGTTCATAATTTTTTTCCATATAGATTGAGAATAAGTTGTTAGACAATATAGATCGTGAGGATTTGATCGACGCATTCGCTTCAAAAAATGCTCGGAGAACTAGATTTTTCAAATGATTATCATGTAATTCGTATTTTTGTGAACTTTTTAATATTAAATATTATTAATATATTATTTATAAAATATGTCTCCATTGTTTAGGGCCCTAATTTTATTTTCGCTCCGAGCCCCAAAAAAGCACGAGACGACACTGTAGTTAGTACTGTAGTAGTTATTTCTAAATTAGTTTTTTTTTTCTTTAAAGGTTTCTCAATTAGTTTCTTGTTTTGTTTGAATATATATATTTTTTATTTTGTTGGAATTTTAGCATTTATTTTAATATATATATATATATAAGCCGTACCCGTTTTTAGAAATTTTGAATTTGCCGTTTTCCGTACCCGTCCCTGTTTTTTAACCCCGAATCCATCTCCGTGCTAACTAGTCCACCACAAAACCCCTCACATGGAATCAAATCAAAGAGAAAATAATGTTAATACCAAACTTAAATTAAGGTTATATTAGGCATTGCAAAAGGACTTATTTATTTTTATCCAATTATCATTATGCATTTAAGATAATTATCACTAAATACAAACAAACTCTTAAATTCATCATTTAATTTTCAGAAACAATCTGTTACAAATTCGAAAAAAACAAGATATGAAAATCAAAATTTGTTGTGTAAAATATAACACAGCATTACAGTAAAAATCTCCAAATGCATAACAAATTTCCTTAGTTCATCAACATAAATAAACACAAAATGAATCTAGTAAGTTCCATATTAACCCAAAGATAATCATCAAATCGAATACACCTTCTTCAAAGAAAGAAACCAAAAATCAATAATTAAGGGAGAAAATCAAAATTATAATAGGGAAAAAGGAAACAAAATCAAAATACCTCAGTAGCATCATATGGAGTTGATTAGGAGTAGCCAAGGACCTTGCTTTATTTGCTTTTACTAAGAGGGGATATTGTGGTGTATGTTATAGATGAAGTGACAAGGCCAATCCAAGATGAGATACCGTGGTGTATTTTGTTTACAGATGATATTGTATTAGTGGATGAAACTAAAATTGGAGCTAATGCCAAATTGAAGCAATCGAGACAACGGTTAGAATCTAGCGGATTTAAGATAAGTCGGACTAAGACTGAGTATTTGGAATGTCGTTTTGGGTCACAGAGGGAGGCAATTGATGCTGTGGTGAAGTTGGAAGGAAAAGATCTAGCCATGAGCGAGTGCTTTAAATATTTTGGGCCAATCATCCTAAAGAATGTAGATATTGACAAAGATATGACTCATAGGATTACGTCGGGGTGCCTTAAATGGAGGCGGCCACAGGAGTGTTGTGCGATCAAAGCATCTCTTATAGTTGAAGGGGAAATTCTAAAGAATGTAGATATTGACAAAGATATGACTCATAGGATTACGTCGGGGTGGCTTAAATGGAGGCGGCCACAGGAGTGTTGTGCGATCAAAGCATCCCTTATAGTTGAAGGGGAAATTCTACCGGATTGCTATAAGACCAGTGTTCCTAAGAAGGAGCACATTCAAAAGGTAAGGATTATAGACATGTGGATGTTGAGATGGATGTACATGAACACTCTACGATATAGAATCAAAAATTAAAAAAATCCTTAGGAAAGTTGGTGTTGTGCATATTGCGAATAAGCTAAGAGAAAATCGCTTGCGTTGGTTTGGACATATAAAATGGAGTCCTAGGGAGCACCGGTACGAAGAGGGGAAGAGTGGGATCAGGGAGATTTCAAACGAGGTAGGGGGGACCTAAAATGACTTGGTGGGAGGGAGTTAGAAAGGATATGAAGCAGATGGATTTACAGGAGATTGAGGCTCTTGATTGTAGGGGGTGGAGGAAATCTTTGTGGATGATTACTCGGAATAATCACTTTGGTTTATGTAGCCGATCCAACTTATGGGAATAATTCTTTGATTGATTGATTGAATTGATAAGAGGGGAATGAAATGACATTGATAACCTAAAAAAGTGTTAATATCTTTGGAGAGATAAATTTGTTAAAGTATCCAAAATAAAATTAATAAGCAAAAAAACAGAAAAAAAGATGATGACATCATCAATAGCTTAGGCGGGAAGATATTTTATGAGATGAGTGACACATGTGCAATTTTAAGGAATAGATGACATAAGCATTGACCTGTTTTGGTATATATTATAGATAGATTATAGATGGGATATGGTAATGACATTTGTTAACTATATATTTTTTTTGACGGGCAATCTTTTGAATTGTAGTATTATTTTCACATGTAATAATTATAATAATGAAATTGTAATGTAAATGTCTAGTATCATGAGATCACTTGGTAAGCACTATATATCGGGAATATCTAGTGTCTAGTATTATTAGATTACTTTTTAGCCAATATAAATTTGAAATTTTATGAGAAAAGTACATATAATGTTGTTGAAAAACAACTCAAAGTAACAAATATCGTTATTGTTTTGCCTTGATATGAATCTATTCTATTTGATTTGTAGCATTTGAGCCACATGCCCTCTTAATGGCCTGGTTCTTATTGAACTCTTGTCTGTTTCCTAGGTGTTGCTATCTCAAGATAAGAAGCCACTTGTAGATTCAGACGCGAATGATGGGTATGTCTCTCTCCCACTACCTCTTATTGTCTAATTCATTATCTCCATGACAGCATCATGATTTTATGCTTTCTGCATAAATTGCTTTTATTGGCTTTCTCCCTTTTGTAATTTATGTTATATTAGGTATCTCTACATTTCTTGTTTGATCTGTATTAGTGTATTGAATTATTCTGGTTATTTATAATATTCATTTTTTAGTATGCTTTTTTGGCTTCGAACTTTAGGTTGTGTTTGCAGTATAGATATGTTTGCATAAAGACAAGATGACAAGCTGTTTCTTGGATTCTCCATGTTCTAGCTAATGGGTTCTTTTTATTTAATACATCCGATGCTAATATTTTAGCGGTTATCATTTGTTAATGGTATTCTTTTTACTAGTTGTAATCTGTATGGAGCGTATAACGCTTCAGTTTGTCTGCGGTTGAAGTTCACTATTCTTTTCATGACAGATATTTCAGAAGAGATAAGGGCTCTGCAGCTTGATTCAACTGGTAATCTAATAAACAGTGCTGGATTTTTTTTCCCTACTGGTATATTAATACTTTCACTTAACTTTTTCATATGCTTGTGAAATAAAAGATAGCGATGTAATGGAGGTGGACGAAACTAAGCCCAAAGAATCTGATGTGCCTGTCAACATGAACGAAGGTAGATTCCTCTAGCACAATTCTCTTTGTATGTGTTTTTCCCCAACCTTTGGCCTTTGAAATCAAGTAATTGGTAAAACTTCAATTCCAAATGTTCTCTTTTGTTTAGGTTTCCATAGACTTCAATGTTATAATATGTGCATTGCCACAAGCAGTAAATTACAGAGTTTTATCAAGTAATGTATGTGCTAAATTAGGAAATGATAGTTTCTTAGCATGTATTTATCTTTGTTAACATGTGAAGAGTAAAATCCTGAATGAATTATGGTCTTTGCATTGTGGTTAGGACTTGGCATTGATGCCTTGGCAAACATTATGTAGATCTACATGTTATCAAAAGAAGGTTTTGGTCATGTAAATCAGAATAATTTCTGAAGGAATGTGTACTCTATGGTGATTCTTGTTTATTGTTTGAATGGCATAATGCTGAAGTATGATATCTTCAGTTAAATGTTTTGATGAATGATGCTGACAGACATAATGCTGAAGCATGATATCTTGTATTTATGTTTCAGTTAAAATAGTTTGTAATGTGACAGTTTATGTGTATAATTTGGGCTAATGTTACAGTTATCGGGGTCTAGTTTACAATTTCATGGTTAATAGTTGCAGTATTTTCTGTTTTGATGTCACTAGAGAGAGGCAATATTATGAAGGGTATGATTAAGGTAAGAGGGGAAATTAGGGAAAATTCTGAATTGTCATCATTATTATATCTATTGTGCCATAAATTAGGAGATAAAGCTGCAAATTTTGATGGAGATTTGATAGGTATAAATCTCTAGTGCTTTCAAATCGCATTATGTTCATCCCTTTTTGTAGGACAATTGAATGCCTCAAATTTTGTAACCCATACTTTCTAGGCTAATACAAACAGCAGCCACCTTTATCTATTTTTCTTCTTCCATCGTTGTTGGTAGTGCAGCTAGTATTGCATTAATATTTTTATAATTTTCTGTCCAGAGGCTCAAGAATTGTCAAGTGCTAAACAAATGCAAGTAGAGCCAAAAGGTATTGTTGAGGATTTGGGATGAAGTTCTAGATACTCGATATGGGCTCTTTTTGTGTGAAACTGTGAATACTTGGATCTTAGTTTTAACAACAAAACAGTATATCTATGAGACTTATAGGATTTTGTCATGGCATTATCTTGATATTTTTTGCATATCAAATTCACTTTATAGGATTTTTTTGCTAGCCAATCATTTTTGGTAATTATTTAAAAAACATTTTGACTACTCTGTTGAGGTTAATTGTATCTATGTGACTTAGTTGACTAATCTGATTAATTTTTTGGAACTTTACAGAGATGGAAAATGTCAAAGCTCCTGGGCAAGAAGTAAAGGAAGCAGAAAATGTCGATGAAGAGGCTAAGAAAAAGAAACGACACCTGAATGTTGTGTCTATTGGTCATGTTGGTGAGTTAACTTTTGATATTTTTTCTCGCACTATTCATAATGAAAGGTTTGCAATCCATTTTTATGAACCCTACTGATATCTGACTGCTCCGAGTTGTATCATGTTTAAGGTTGTGTTATCTCCCAGTTATAGTGTTATGGCCCTTGTTGATTCTAAAGCTGTTTGATTTCTTGTTCCTTTCTTTTTTTTTTTCCCCCAAAATTTGGTTGTTGTTAAACCCATGTTTCACATAGGGGGAAGTTAGGGAACTAGTTTCTTTCGCCTATTTCTTACTTGTCTAGCTTTTAAAAACTTGTTATTTTTCCCATGGGGGAACTAGGTTTTATTTTTCCAAATAAAATGTAATTGAGGGAGTAATACCTTAAAATATTCAATAGGAGCTTTGCTTAAGTTCATGAAAAATTTCCTCTCCAGTATTCTGATTATTCTTTTATCAAAAAATTGAATTTTCTCGCGAATTATTCGCTGGACTCGAGACCAGCCAACTTTATGTGGTCCCGGTCCTTTTATTTTAAAAAATTGTCTTCCTCTTCTCAGTAGATTTTTTTTCTACTCAATTTTTTTCTTCCTTCCTCTCTCTTCTTCCTCCATTATTGAAATTCTGTAAAAAAAATTAAAAAAATTCATACAACTAAATTCATTTTTAAAAAAAATCAGTTTTCAAGTTCAAATTCTAACAAAAATGGCGAAAAGCAAGTACAAAATTCAACAAAATGAAGAATAAAACAATCAATTGTAAGCTTGCTTTTATTTTTACAATCTTTGAATTTACAACATTAAATGTTAATTTCGCAAAAAAAAAAAAACTAATTGTTCACATTCTAAAACATAACTTTTAAGTACTAAATGTTCACACACTGTAAGAGCAATGTTCACAATACTAAATACAAATATTCATCCCTTAGTGTTACAATGTCACTAACAACATAAGATTTACAATGTTCACGACATTATAGTGCAATGTTCATGACATTATAGTGCAATGTTGGAATGTACCTGCCTCTTCAGTCACACAGCAAACAAAAGAGAGAAATAAAATGGGAAAAGGTACTGCTGCACTTTGATTTAATTATAGGTTGAAGATGAAGTTGCTTACAATGTAATGGGTTAAGCCCATAACTCTCCCAAGCCAAAACAAGTCTAATTTCTGGATAAATCACAAAAATGTCCCTCCTCCTATTTATACTAGCTACCTTGTCTTTTCTTCACTACAAATCCTTCCAAAAAGCTGAGCAAATAATCAGTACATTCTAAAGGAGACAAAATAAGAAAAAAGTAAGAAAATACATAAATTAGCTAAGTAGTGGGTAGTGGTCCAACTGCTCAGATCCCTCTCTGTTCTGCCCCCTTGTGTCTGCGTGTGTAAGTGTGGGTAGTGGTGGAGTGCTTGGGTGGGAGCATTTCAAATGTGCACGACATTATAGTGCAATGTTCACGACATTATAGTGCAATGTTCACGACTTTATATTGCAATGCTCACGACATAAGAACACTATACATTAGATTATTATTTGCTGCAATGTTCACAAACTATAAGAGAAATGTTCGCAATACTAAATACAATATTCGTGACTTACACTTTAAAAAAATATTATGACTTAGTATTAGAATGTCACATGTAACTTACGATTGACAATATTCATGATATTATTTTGTAGTGTTCACGACATAAGAGACATCGTATCTTAGATTATTATTTGATGCAATGTTCATCATTTTAAACATAATGTTCACCGGACCAACATTCATTATTATTATTACTATTAATTTCCGGCATCGTTTTTCCTGTTTGACATTTCCGGCAACTTCTCCGGCGACGGTTTTCCGCCCATTTTCCGGCGATGGTTTTCTGACAACGTTTTTTGGTCGGATTTTTCAGCGATGTTTTTTCCGGCCGACTTTCCGGCATACTTTACGGCGACAATTTTAGGATGGACTTTTCTAGAAAAGTTTTAGGACCGACGGTTTCCGGTGACGATGTTTCAACAAACTTTTCTGGCAATGTTTTTTCCGGCCGACTTTCCGGCATACTTTTACGGCGACAATTTTGGGATGGACTTTTCTGGAAAAGTTTTAGGACCGACGGTTTCCGGTGACGATGTTTCGACAGACTTTTCCAGCAATGTTTTTTCGACAGACTTTTCCTAGCACAATTTTTTGGTGGTCGTTATTTTAAATAAAAAAGAAAAATAATAAAAAATCATAACAAAAATAAAGAAAAAAATATATGAAAAAGAAAAAAAATGAAAATGAAAAATTAGTTTTTTGCAGTATATGCTTGTTGATTGGATCTGCTTGTTTTTGAACAAATATTAAGGTTGGATAGATGACTGAATCTGCTTGTTTTTGAACAAATATTAAGGTTGGATAGATAACTTAATTTACTGCTTTTTGTATACTCCATAAAGCTTGCAAAAGGGTGGACTGCTTAAGATGTTAATCTTATCATGTTGCTTAGTTTTTAAAGTGATTTGCGTGCTTATGATTTGTGAGATCATTAAACTGGTTTATGGCACTTTTGTTTTTCTATATTAAGTTTGGGTTCTCCATAAAAGTTTGAGATTGTGAAACATTGATGGTTTGTTTGCTTACTTTTGTCCTTGAGCTTCTTTTTCAATTTTCAAATTTAAAAATATTTCTTATGCTTGGGTTTCAGATGCTGGTAAATCTACAATAGGTGGCCAGATACTTTTTCTAAGTGGCCAGGTTGATGATCGAACAATCCAAAAGTATGAGAAAGAAGCCAAGGACAAAGCGAGAGACAGCTGGTGAGATAATTTTTTTAGTAGCAATGTTAGAATTATTTAATACCTTCATTTACTCTGTTGTTTACAAAGTGCTATTAATCCAGCTATTAGTCAGTAAGACAGAAATTGATGCTTGCAATCAGTAATAATACTTGAAGTGTTTTTGCTAGATTGGAAGTCTATTTTTTCATTGTTTATTGGTCTGATTATAGGAGAAGACTGTTGGTGAGTTCCAGTATTTCTGTTCCAGCGTGCATAACTCCGGAAATCTTTTCAGACTTTTTGTATACTTATTATTGCATAATTTCAGTGTTACATAATTCACCTTTCAGTTTGCTTTTATAATTCGCGATTCGCCCAAAATGAGCCAAAAATAGTCCAAAACTGACCATGGTTCGCATTTTTCGGATTGCAATTCGTAGGCACTTTATGGGAACTATGTAATGCTGCATAATATTGCACTCAAGAATGAGATTCTAACTTGGTCTACTACCTCTGTAACAAGTTATTTGCAACAAACAATTTGACACGGACTCTCCTGGAAAATTTTGTTGTGTCTATTAAAATAACAGAAACAACTTGATACGGAGGTAGTATATAGTATGCAACAATAGGATAAAAATGCATATAAATTTTACCAATTCGATAATAGCATGCCACACCATAAAATTGGTGCAGTAGTTAATGCAATTTAGATTTCCATGTGTATGGTATATTTTGTGTGACAACCTTAGGAAATAGGAAGTTGGTTGTCTGAATGCTTGTTGATTTTGGATTCTCACCATTTAAAGCATCATGTTGGCCTCTGTATTGCTCACATTTATCTCTTCGAATTTGTTTTATGGTATTTTGAATGTCAAATTGCTGACCTTTAGTTAAGATTTTTTTAGTGGGGTTATTGTTATAACTTCATCCTTTATCAGAGCACAACGGCATTCAGGGCTAACAATGTTGAAGGTAGAAAATTGTGTTGCCTTTATTTTTATTTATCTGGGTGTCTGATGGAGTAGGATACTTGGAGGTATTATTTTACTTGACTATTGACTTTAAGCAATTTATTTGATTGGAATTGTTTCTTTATGCAAGGTACATGGCATACATTATGGATACAAATGAGGAAGAACGTTCTAAGGTATTTGTCTTGAACTGGATTGTATCTCTATGATTCTTCAGGCTTTATAATAGTTCCGGGCTTATTTCTTAACTTGGGATTAAATTTTGTTACTAATATTGTGTATATTAGTTAAAGATTGGTCATTGACTGTGCTTAAATGCTGATGGACAGGGGATAACAGTTGAAGTTGGAAGAGCACATTTTGAGACAGAGACAACTAGGTTTACCATTTTGGATGCACCGGTATTTATGTTTATTCTTCATTGCCATCTATAGGCATAAATGACGTTCGGTGGTTGTGAAGTAGATTTCTTTTGACTTCAATGATATTATAATGAGTTGGATCGCAGTAGCTTCACATTTAGATGTAGGGGTACTTTTAATAAGATAATGGAATGTATTAGCAGCAGCAATAGTACTATAGTAGTAGTGTAGTGTCAGTTCACCTCTGGCCGTGAACCAATTTGGTGAAAGTAGCGCATAAATTTAGTTATAAGGACTATATCATTCGAATTTCGAAAGCAGAAGATTTGTAAAAGTGGGATTTTTTAATCAATTTTTTAGCTTAAAGCATCAAGGCTTTTGTTCAAGCGAGTGATGCAAATCTTTTGATGTTTAAAACTTTGTTTTGGCCGGTGAGCAGAGGAGGGGACACATGGAGGAGATCAAAACCTTTATTGAAAATAAATATGGATTTCTGAACAAGACTTTATATACTGTTATTGGGGACAGTTGGGCCTTTATTTCTATGGAGGAGAGCTGTATGGTTTGATTCAAAAGTTCAATGTGGTAGTGTATTATACTCCCCTCATAAGAGATGCTTTTCTAATTACTCCTATTAGTGTTTGAAAAGGCGCGCTTGAGGCTCGCCTAGGCGCTAGGCGATAGGTGGTAGGCGCCTAACTTGGCCAAGGCGAGGCTCATGTGAGGCGCAGGTGAGGCGCACTGAGGTGCACTTTAGTTTTTTTCCCTTTTTTTTTTTCAGATTTTCCCCATACCTTCTTAGGTGCGCTTCACATCAATGAGGCGCGCCTAAGGCTGTAGGAATTCCAATCGCCTTGGTGCGCCTTGAGCCTTTTTATACATTGACTCCTATAATCCTCCCACATGATACCCTCTTCTTTTCTTTCTCTCTTGTTTTTCATTTGTTTTCTTTACGATGATTACGCTACTCTTAACCCAACTACAATAGTCTTCAAGTAAGAGTAGTCATTAATATATAGATCTTATAATATAATTATCTATATGTATATATAATGTTTATATAAATAATATTTATGGTTCTGTACTCAGCATACCGAATTTGTCAAGGGTAGCGTTTCACTTAACCAGTTTCTTACCCCATATGTAGCATTGGTACCACTCCCTATCCACTCTAAAGAAGGAATTTTCAATTACCAATCTTAAAACACGAGTCTTACATATATTCAGTTATTTTCATGTTCAACCTTTCGGCTTTCATGGAGGCTACTTAACCGTTCGCCACAGCAGTCAACTTCTGACTTCTAACCATACCAACTTGTTGACACACACTCCTTAACAAAAGCCTTTACAAAAATTAGCATTTTTGGTTAATTACACCTTCAATTTTGCTATCTACGGTTTGAACTTTCGATTATTATTATTATTATTATTATTATTATTATTATTATTATTATTATTATTTATTTAATTTTTTTTTTCGTCTTTAGATCACGCTCGAAACATTTGATGCAGCCGAATTTCTGTTCACAACAGCTGAACCTGCAAACATACTGTCTGAACTGACCAAAATCCGTGTATCAAAAAGCAGTGAGCTAAACCAGAAAAGTTTGGCTTGATAAGCTTAAATTCTGTTAAAAATGAATTTCTATTTGCAATGGCCGGACCTGCAAAAATCCCGACTGAACTGGCCGAAATCAGCGTATTGAAAAGCAGTGAGCTAAACCAGGAAATTTCGGTTTGGTAAACTCAAATTCCGTTCAAAATGGTTGATGCGCAATGATTCAGCTGCTTTTTCAAACTATGGGCAGAATCATTGACATCACATTTATTTTCTACTCGATACCTTTTCAACTTGGTAGCTGATATGAAAATAACATTTAGAGAAGAGACTTTTAGGACTCGAGGAAAATTTGACATTATATAAGAAAGATTGGAGAGTCATGATATGCATGGATGATTTTTGTGATTCCTCACATTTGATTCATCTCTAACTGTCTTTTTAAAAAAAATAAAAAGAATTAGACTTTGTTGTTCTTGTCTTATATGGGTTCTTGTATTATTTCTCTTTGTTTTCTATCTAGTGTTGTGATTTCTTTTTTGTTTTTGCAGGGTCATAAAAGCTATGTACCAAATATGATCTCTGGGGCTTCACAAGCTGATATTGGTATTTTGGTAAGCGTTAAGGATTTCTTTCCCTTTTGTTATAGTCGCATTGATTTGGGAGCTCCGGTGTCTAATCTTTGCTAGGTTAATCTTATGTACATGGCGGTACATGTAGGTGATATCTGCTCGGAAAGGGGAGTTTGAAACTGGATTTGAAAAAGGAGGTCAAACTCGAGAACATGTCTTGCTTGCGAAGACCTTGGGTGTATCTAAGCTTATAGTTGTGGTCAACAAGATGGATGATCCTACCGTCAACTGGTCTAAAGAAAGGTGTGATTTTTTTTTTTTTTGATGATTTGATCTGAGATTCTGAAACTTAAGATCATTTTTCTAATCTATAACTGTGACTTTACCCCCTGTTTTTTTTTAACCCGTTCCCCGTTTCTTGCAAGGTTGGGGGAAGAGAGTGATTAGGGCAGGGTTTCATGAATAGCCTGTTGTACCTGTGACTCTTCATTTCACTTCATGTATGTGTCAGACAATTGATAGACATTAATAAGATACTTGGGACACTTCATTTTGGAAGCAAAATCATGTAATTTTTTCATAAAATGGTCGTGGCCAATATTTAGATAGCAGAGTCCAAGTAACATAATAAATACCTAATTACAGTGCAGCTGTTTACTTGGGTGTTTTCTTTTCTTTATCTGGGAAGTTGAATGAAATTTATAAGTTTTTACGAGAGAGGTAGATGTTATGGAGGTTAGTATTTGGCTTTAATCACCTTTCTAGTTTGATATGTATCCATTTATTTGATGGATTGATAAGAGCGAGTAGTATGCTGATGTTTTATGACTAGCTCTGGTATGAAGGTGAAACTTAACATGAATTATTTCCCTTCCATGGTTTTACTGACGTAAGAAAATAAATGAGAAATGCATATTTCAGGAAATTCTTTTACCTAATTATTTTTATATGCATTTTTCTTGATACACATTTTAAGTATCAATGTATTTCTTAGTTTAGTGGACCTAATAATAATTTGTCTTGAACTAGTAATCTAGTATTTTGAAGAGCTTGTCGAAAATCCAAGGGTTGATTGGCCTCAATAGTGATCCCATTATTTTTTTCTTTGTTTTTTCTATTAGATAATATTTTAAAAGGTGGTTGAAAACAAATGAAGGTGTGAGAATCATGATCATAACCTTTGTTAAGCACCATCTTAAGTTATGGAGAAGCTAGATAAGTCAATCAATACCTTTGTAGCTCGAACTGAATGTCATATGAAGGATACATTGTCCGGTGAAAGTTGCTACTTAGATTACCGTGTTGCTTAAATCTTGTGTTTTATAGCCTTAGTAATGAGTCTTGGATAGCTTCTCGTCATACTGAGGAGAATGTTGATTTTTTCTTTAAATTTGGAGATCCTAAAGAATAGTATGATCTGGTTCTTAGTTTTAAAAAGAGTGCGCCTAGGTACAAGGCGAGCAGATGCACCAGAAAAAGCGCCTTAGAAAAGGCAGGCGCAGCCTACAAAAGGGGCCCAAAGGTGCGTGCCTCTTAACGTCTCTTTCAAGACGCGGGCGCGACGCCTTTACCGCTTTTTGTACAAACAAACAGAAGGAGAAGACATTTGGCTTCGAAAATAGTCCAGCAAAAATCTAAGTTATTCAATTTAAGCTTTTAGATGCATTTTTGAGTAAAACCCCTCAATTATTTGCAAGATTATACTATGAATTGACTCTCAATCAAACAATTTGTACTGAAATTCCCTAAATCATGGAGCAATAGAAGATTATTGATGCTTCCATGCTGGGGTTCACAGAGGATACCAGCCAGTCACCAATGAATTATGGCACCATATCCTTGTCCACATCTGGTCAACATTTCAGGTCAGGTTATTTATCTCTTTGTTCATTTTGTTCCACTGAGCTGAATTTCTCTCTTTATGATATTTTTTCCCATATCTTCCTCTTTGTAATTCCATATTTTACTCAAACATTACCCTTTGAATCTGGGAGAAGGTCAGTGAGTGAGTGGCCCCAATTGTTTATTCTTTACTTAAAAAATCGGCTTGATAAGTACAAATGTGAAAACTTACTTGCCCATATTTTTCTTTTACTATTTTTTTTTTAACATTTTGATAAAAACCGCCTTTTCTTTTAAAAACTTTGTATATGATATTATTTTTTCTCTTTTTCTTTCTTTTTTATTTATTTCAAGGAGCAGTCACATGACTTTGACAATTTTTTTTTATTTATTTAATATAAGAACACACTTCCAACTTTTTTTTTTAATAAATAAGAATGACAAGTTATAATTGATTCATATATTTTTGGCCTTATTACTAGAATTTGGGTTAATTTTACAATTTTATGGCAGAAAAAATAAGGATGTAGATATAATTGCCCATCACCCACAAGAGGCACATCACCTTATGCCTAGGGATCCTTGAAGTATTTGTTTGATTTTTTCCAGCGTCCGACTCTGACGTAGAGTTAAATATTTGTAGACGGATTCGTATGCAAATTTTTTATTTTTATAATTCAAATCAAATTTTCCTTCTTGCGGGTTGGATCGGACTAAATTACCTTCCCTACATATTAAGCCTCTCAATGTACCTAAAGCAATGTCTAAGACGGTGATGATGTTTGGTTTGAGGATTCAGGGTATTATGTATAGTTATTATCTTTGGATTGTGGAATTTAAAGTAATGTTTCGGCTTTATCGTGCTTTTTAGTTCTTAGTAAGGTTTAAATATTCGATTATTCGTTGAATCTCTTTTTTGGTCAAAACCTATACTACACACAATGCCACCGCCGGTTCTACTTCTTTCGTCGCCTTCGCCGCCTCGCCCCCCATCACCAGTGGCCAAAGATTCCCCCTAAGGTTGCACTACCACCGCACGGTCATAACTTCTTTGGAGTTGTACCTTCACATCTCTTCCTCCACACCACACGCCGATGTTGCCGTTGCGTCCGCCGTCACCCGCGGCCCCCATCTCGCCGGCCGGTCGACCCATCACCACTCGTTTAAGGTTTTCTTGGAAATTTTCTTGGTTAACCCTAAATTCCTCTCGCACCTCTTTTAGGGTTTCAATTCTTTTAAATCGCCAAGGCCCCACGTTCCCTCCTTCAGGTGGTCGACCACCTGCCACGTAAGGACCTTTGAACTCCTCTTTATTTTGAGGGTTAATTTTTGCAATCTTGGCAGAAATCTCTTCCCTAAACCGTTCTTGTTCTTCTTGGTGATTCAAGAAACCCTCCGTGAGTTGTTGCAGAGAAGTCTGCACTTTCGCGGATTGGTCGGCCAGAGTCGCCTTGAAGGTGGCAATCTCCAATTCCACCGCGTCCAACCGTTGTGACTGAGTTGAGCCACCCATTTCGCCGCCCAGAATGGCTCACTCTGATACCAAGTTGTTGCACACTGGAAAATTAGAACAGAAATAGTAGATGATAGTGTTGCTTACTTTTGAGAGGTAAGCACTCTCCCAACTAACATAGCCCAAGAAAACTGTTATTTTTTCATATATCCCTGAACTGGTTTATATCCCCTTATTTATAGGCTAATAGACTTGCTATCAAAGACTTAATTGCCCTTGATATGCCAACTCATGGCTACTAACAAACTCCTAACAGAAACAGTAACAAACTAACAGAAAAAACAGTAACAAACTAATAGAAAAAACAGTACTAACAGAAAATTAAAGAAGAAAAAAATTATTATTCTAAAATTATCTAATTAATTCCAGTAAAAGTCAATGTCTAGCAGATCCCTAGGTACACATAGCTCTGTGTACATGTGTCGTGGCAATGATGAGGTGGCTGACCTTGAAGGAATTTGGAGTTGTAAAGGAGTGGAGAAGGGTTTTCTTGAAGGAGATGGAAAATTTCTGAATAACCTAATTGATTTGGGTGAAGTAATGCAAGAATTTGGGCCTGTTCAATCCACATGTTCTAAGCCCAATAACCCTTACCGCCTTACCTATTGTTAGAACTAAATATCCCTTACCCACATCCCACATTCCAACCTAACCCATCTTTGAAGAACCCTAAAGGTCCAATTAAACACTCTTCTGACCTTCCTTTTAAGTGGGACATGATTGAAGTTAGGTTTACCAACTTCAAGCCCATTTTCTTAGTTTCATCTTTTCAGTCCCATTACCCAACCTCCCACCCAATATTCCAACCCAGACCTCCCATTACAAACCCATCCAAACATTTAAAACATCACACATCTTTTAATGGCCAAGCCCATTCACTAATATCCAACACCCCGTTTCTTCTTTCTTATTCAGTTAATGAGACCAGTGATTTTGGTGGGCTCACTGCCTCAAGACCCACATCTTTTTCGTCATTTGCTCATTCCATGGCAGCTTCTTACAATCTCCAACATCTATTTAGTGTATTTTCCATACTGAAGGGAGTTAGAAGCCTTGTCAATGAAGCGCTGGAACGACAATGGAAACCGGGCATTAATTTCAAGTTCATCCGTGTTCATCTCTATGAAGGCCGGGAACATGAGGCGTATTACCGTCCACCTTGAGGACAAGGTGGTTCTTCGGGAGGCGGGAATTGCTAGTCATTGACTTTTACTAGAATTAATTAGATAATTCTAGAATAATAATCTTTTTCTTCTTTAATTTTCTGTTAGTTTGTTACTGTGTTTTCTATTAGTTTGTTACTGTTTTTTCTGTTAGTTTGTTACTGTTTCTGTTAGGAGTTTGTTAGTAGCCATGAGTTGGCATATTAAGGGCAATTAAGTCTTTGATAGCAAGTCTAGTAGCCTATAAATAAGCAGATGTAAACCAGTTCAGGGTTATATGAAAAAATAACAGTTTTCTTGGGCTATATCTTAGTTGGGAGAGTGCTTACCTCTCGAAAGTAAGCAACACTATCATCTACTATTTCTGTTCTAATTTTCCAGTGTGCAGCAGGATCATTTTATATAAATATTAAAAACTTGCCAAAGTGCAAAAACAGAATAATGCTAATATACCACCTAAAACCCCAACTTTCTCTCTCCTAACTCTACACATACTGGCATACTACAGTAAGATCTCCTGAAAAAATCAAAAAGAAAAGAATTGAAATCAACAATTCTGAGCTGCTGATTGTTAATTTAGCTTCAATCAATGAGCTAATACTAGTTTCAGGTAACGTGCATTGTATTTACTCAGTTACATTTATAACATCTATTAAATTTCAAATCAACTAAACTAATTTTCGATTACCATTGAAAATAATGAACACAACCTGAAAAGATATATTACATAACCTAAAAGGATTAACATTGAAAATAAACCAGCAAAATAATATATTTAATATAATCTCAATTTATCTACATTTCAAAATATCAAAATATGGTATAAAATAGCATAATTAATTGTTTCAATCTAAACAGTCGAAAGAAAACTGTCACATGAGCAAGGTGGGAATTCAAATGAGTAAAATTGTGAAATTATGTACCACGTGAACATCAACTGAGTATCAGCAATAAAATGGGCAATATGGAAATAAGCAGGTAGAAAATGAGCCAAATTAAGCATGGCAACATAAAGGAATAAAATTATTAGAGAAACAAGCATAGAAAATGTGTAATCTGAAAATGAGCAACATAAAGGAAATGGACAAACTTAGTAGTTAGTACTAATAATGAGTAGCTATACACGAAATGAGTAAAACTAACAAACAAACTGAGCAATATAGAAACAAGCTCAGAAAATGAGCAATTGGAACTAAATATGTAAGAAATGATCAAACAAAGTTATACCAAAGTTTAATTATACATAAATGAGTGAAAAAAAGCAATCTAAAAAAAATTGAACAATCTTGAAAAAATGACCGATATGGAGAAAATGACCATTCTAGAATAATTGAGAAATCTATAAAGCAACTATTTTTATTATTTGTAAATTGTACTTTTTGTGTAAGTGTATGCATTTTTGTTTTCGTTAATTGATTATTATTGATATTGATTTTTTGGGTGTTAGAGGGTTCCTATTATTATGAGACATGACCAGAAGATGCCCAAAGGCATTTGCTGATGTCATTATTCATCTTGTTTGCATCTTAATCTTTTTAATTTAAATAAATCTTTTTTTCCCCAGATATGATGAGATTGAGTCCAAGATTGTACCTTTCTTGAAATCATCAGGCTACAATGTCAAGAAAGGTAATAAACAATTTTTTTTTTTTAAAATAAAAATTCGTATCTTGTTGAGGAAAGTTGACAGCCACTCTATTCCCCTTTTCATAAGGATCTCCTGACCTTGCTTCTAAAAGGCATGCCCAAGGCGCGAGGGGAGGTGAGTCCATTCACCTACCCCTTGACCCCTTTTTGTTGGCAAGGCTTCGAGTTATGAAATTATTCTATTTGCCTTTGTTTGTCCCCTATTCATGAAAATTATATAGTGCACTCGGGTGCATGGTGATCATCATGCATCCATGGTCAAATTGAACATTTATGTTATACACTTTTAACATTTATGTTATATATTTTGAATATGTTTTACATTTAGAAGAAATTTGATTAGTTTAAGTATAAAGGAGAAGTGGTTAAAATGCACAAAGTAAATGCTCTATATCCATAACATCAATGTTCTATTTTAAGTACATGTGCATGGTGGTCATTGTGCACCCAGGTGCACAATATACGTATCACCCAATTCAAGTTTGCATTTCCCATTGAAGCAAAATTTCCAAATTGTACCTCCATGAAAAACCCTAGAATTTCCCTTTCAACCAATTCTCGCTGGAATCTTCATCAACTCTTGCTGGGAGCCTCCATTTATGTTGGATGTAATAGGAGGTCAATTTATCCTTTTATCAATCATAGAATACAAAGAAAGAATGAATGAGAAAGAGATATGTTATTAGAAAACAATCAGAATGAATATTTACAAGCTTAATTGTGGGGTCTTTATGTTATGACACGTGAATAGCATGCAATTGGTAACGGTAACAATTACCTCCCTATAACAACCTTTATCATTGCACATGACATTAATAAGTGAATTAGCTATAAAAATCCCACCTCCTCCAAAAGAGGTTATTCAATTCAAACTCCCAGGTTGCCTCATGACTAGGACAGCCCTGTCAGTGCACCAAGTATTGCACAACAGCCTTGTTTCTATGCGGTTGCATCTTTTCTTCAGCATTTCTTCCATGCAACTAGGACAGAATGTAGGCAACAACAGGCAAGGTTCCTCTAAACAGTTTCAAATGAGAAACTTGGAATACAGGATGTAGCTTTAAGTCATAGCTTATCAAATTTGAAAGGGTCCAAAATATTTATTCCCAATATTTTTTTTTCTGTTATCAGCTCCTACAGTTCTTTGCTATAAGGCTGTAGCTTTAGCGAAACCCAACTTCCAACAGTCCAACTTCAAACTGCCTTTCTGTTCTAGTGGTATCAACTTGTATCTTCATTCTATGTTGAGCCCTCTGCATGTGAAACTTGAGCAGCTTGATCATTTCTTCCCTTCTCTACAGTGGCCTATCAATATCTTTGATCTTGGTTTCCCTTGGTAAGTATGGAAGATCCAAAGTTGGAGGCTGGCAATATTGATAGCCAATTAGGGTGTCGCGGCCCTATCCACCTAATTAAATATAGAACTCATATTACCTAAATATTAACACATACTATTAGTGAAGTTAAGGTCGATCCACACGGAAACACTTTGATTTGCCGGTTCTAAAATAGTGTGAAATTTAAAATCTAGCAAGTAACTAGCAAGAATGATTAGGAAATTCGAATGGGAAAACGATCTAGGGACTTGAATCCTTTTCACTTATATGGAGGAATTACAATCATTAGCAATTATCAAAGTATAAAATTATAAATTGCTTCTTACCATGTAAATTAGCTAGAACAATCAATTGACTTAGTCCTACTTCCTCTTTCGATTAGAAATGAAGACACTCTAAAATCAGTTCACACTAGCCTCTTTCAAAAAGCATAAACAAATCTTAGAAGCAAGCCAATTAAGAGAACTCTTAATCTACAAAATTACCATGAAAAGCTGGAAAGTAGGACTTCTAAACTAGACAAATTCAATTCACCAAGCAAGTTTGTAAATCATTAAGAATTTATGGAAATTTAGCATGAAAAACAACTCATATATCAAATAACCAATGATTAAACCCCAATTTAAGCCATTCAATTCATCAAGCCCCTAAATTAAGGAGATTACTCCCTAAAAGTAAACATATGAACAACTACTATGATCAAAAGTAAGATCTCAATCAAATTCGTCATCCAATTCAAGTTAGAAGCTAAGTAAAAATCTAATCAAAAGCTTAAATGTAAGTAGCAACTAAATGAGAGAATTAGTGATTGTATTACCTTGGTCATTAATCTACGTAGTGAATTTGAAACCTACAATTGGGAACAATCTTGAAGAAGAACAATCAAATAAATCTCAACAAAAAATCTAAGGTAATTAAATGGGTTTTTGCTTAACCTAGAGAGATTAATGAGAGAGAATATCTAATTAGAACGTCACTTAATGCTAATGAATGTCATACAAAAACAAAGTTTGCTAATAAACGATGAGCGAAACATAAAGTGAAGCAAGGGCGTTTGACATGACCTTCCTACGCAAAACTGCACGATTGTGTTAGTGTTGAACGATCGTCCAATTTTGACTAGCAAAATCATGTCAACTTAAGGACATTTTCTGGCGAAAAATCTTTTGTCATGATATTAAATCAAGGCTGCACCACCGCATCGCGATCGCATAGTAAAACAGTTTGAGCTTACCGCGACCAATATACTAGGCCGCAACGGCCACAAACCATCCACATTGCAAGCGAATGTGATTTCGCGACCGTTATCGCGACTGAAACCGAGATTTAAAACCATGCTTCTTGTTGCACAATTGTGTAATTTAGCATAGCGTAGACGTGTCACTTGCTCTGACTCTACCCATCTTTTCTTCTTGGCGCACGACAATGAAGCTCTTGCTGTATTTATTGTCCTTGGCCGTTCTTCAAAGATTCTAGGTGTTCGACACGCTTCCCAAAGCTCCCTCGGGATCTTCAATGACCCTTTTTAGCTTCCTAAAAATCAGTTGAATTCCTTGAATTTCCTATATAAAAGCACGTAAGGAATAGGGAATGATTATTTTTTATGTATTTATTTATTATTTTGACGGAAGAAACTATGTATTAATTAAGATTTTCAAGCATTACATATTCCCTTACTAAAGCAGTGGTCTCTTCAAGCCAAACTACAAAATCATTAACAGTCAAGCTAGACTTGGATAAAATATGAGCAACTTGATTCCCCTCTTTTTTAACAAAAGAAAAAGTATGAAAACGACAATTGTTGCAGAGCTGATTAATATCTTGCAAAATCATCCCATATGTGAAGCCTCCTTCTTATTTTTTCTTAGATTGTGAAATAATGTCAAACTATCAACCTCAATGGTATGCCACATAGACCTTGTATTACTTTGTGGTAGAAATGCGTATGCTATGATTGATGCGTGGGCATACAAGAAATGATAGAGTAAGAAATGATGCTATAAGGAAGTATTTAGGGACAGCTTTATTTCCGTAGTGGGCAAAATGAGGGAGAATTGACTAAGATGGTTTGGTCATGTAAACAGGAGAGTATAATGCATCATTAAGGAGGCTTGAAGAGTGGCAAGGGGGAGACTAGGTGAGGGGTAGAGAAAGAGAAAAACAAACATCGATGGTGGTTGAGAATGACTTGAGGTTGTTGTGACTAGAGGAGAATTTAGCGGTAGATAGGGAAGATTGGAGGATGGTACATGTGGATAAGGTTCATGATAGATATTTTTTTATTCATGTTTAGCTAACCCTAAATTTCTTGGGTATAAGGCTTTCATATTGCTTAGGCTGGAATAAAAATTTTGTTGAGTGAAATTTCACTTGGTGATTGATTTTTGTTTATATTTTTGGATTATTTGATTCTAATAATCCAACATTTGCCCGTTGCACTATTAATAATTCAACCTTTGGATTATTCGACAATAATCCAACCTTTGCCCCTCATATTCTTTCAATGCACCGGTTGACTTGCAACCTAAATAGTAGGTAAATTTTTTTTTTTAAACCATTTACCCTTTTTTAATAATATTATGAAAATAATTATAAAAAAAGGTTTAATTGCAAAAAGTGAATTAATTAAACAATAACAGGTTTAATTACAAAAAAAGTTTATCTACAACCACCCTTTACCACCCACCACCACCGTCCAGCCGCAACCCACCGCTATCGTCAAGCCCCCACCCACCGATTCGCCCAAACCTAGTCGCCCTCCTTGCCGACCCTCCAACTGCCCAAACCCGAGCCATCCCTACCCCATTCGAACCCCACTCAAATGGAACTGCCCACCACAACCCACCGTCCAACACCTAGCCGCCGCCACTAGGGCCGGCAAAAAGTGACCCAACCCGCTAACCCGACCTGAACCCGACCCATTAATAGTGGGTTGGTTGAAATTTTCAACCCGTCTAGTTAAATGGGTCAACCCAAACCCAACCCATTATTATATGGGTTGGGTTATGGTTGAAAATTCTAACCTGATTATAACCCGTTTGACCTGATTATCTGATGTTTTTTAAATTTTAAGCGGTTGTTTTAACGTGCATGCTCTTTTGAATGCTCTATTTTACTGAATTTTAAGCTAATACAAACTAACTATTATCAATTAGATTCTAATATTTAACTTTGTTAAAATTGTAAATTCTTCGTTGTTAGGATTTAATGTAAATACTTCATATTGTAGAAGAAGTTTTTGGTAAAAAAAAGTAAATGGGTCGACCCGAACCTGACACGTTTATTTTCAGGTCGGGTTAGGTTACAAAAACTCAACCCGTTTATTAAATGGGTCGGGTTCGGGTTGAGGGTACATGACCTGATAACCCCACAACCCGAACTCGACCCGTCAACCCGATTTGCCAGCCTTAGCCGCCACCCGTAACCCCCCGAAAAATTAGCCACCGCAATCCCTAACCTCTGAAAATCTAGCCACCGTGACCCCTAACCCACGAACAGCAACCCAAATTAACCACCAACATACAACAACCACCCACAACCCAAATCCACCCCCCTCCAAACCACCAGAAAAGCTCCACGTAGAAAAACCACCACCATCAAGCCCCCACCAATCGAGCCCCCACCCCGCGCAAAGAGAATGAAGAAGAGAGGAGAGAGAGTGGTGGTGCATTGGTGACGTGAGGGAGGAGTGTCGGTGGTGGTGGTGGAGGTGGTTGGGAAGAGAAAGAAAGTGAGGGAGGAGTGGTGGTGGTGGTGGAGGCGGCGGAGGTGGTAGGTGGAGAGAGACAACTTGAGGAGAGACAGTGGGGAGAATTTCTGATTTTTTTTTTTTTGGTTTTTTTTTAAATTTTGATTTTTTATAATTTTGATTTTTTTAAAATGAGATTTAAAAAAAAAATAAAAAATAAAAATAGAACAATTATAACATGCCATGTGTCCCATTTTACCTGTTTTATAAGTTTCAACAGGTCAAGGGGCATTGAAAGAATTTGGAGGGCAAAGGTTGGATTATTGCTGAATAATCCAAAGGTTGGATTATTAGAATCAAATAATCCTATATTTTATTAGTTTCACACTTATGTTCCTATTATTCATGGACATAGATATTTAAGGCTGATCATTTTGAATTAAATTGATGTACATTCTAATGTTTATGTTGCATATCTTTGGCTAACGTACGTAATGAGTCTTAAATTCTGAATAATATAGATTATGTGTTTCTGATCTCTTAACATTCTATATTTGACTGCAGATGTCCAGTTCCTTCCAATATCAGGTTTGGTTGGATCAAACTTAAAAACAAGAGTAGACAAAAGTACATGCCCATGGTGGAATGGTTCATGTCTTTTCGAAGTGCTAGATTCCATTGAAGTCCTTGTTCGAGATCCTAGTGGTCCCTTTAGGTAAATACTAAGTTTATGTTGGAATTATATTCTCTTCTTCCGCAAAAGATAATGTATGGTTTTTCTAAGTATTGAACTTAATGCTATTTAATTTGATTTAGTTTTCTTAGTTTTGAAGCTAGGTGTACATCAAACATGTATCACTGGTGGCCTTGTACTTTGTTTTTGTTTGTTTTTACTTCCAACCAATGTTATCTAATCCCCCCCTCCTTAATTTAAAAAATGCAAGGCCCCAAGGCGCACAAGCTAGGTGAAAAGAAAGCATATATTGAAGAATGGAAAGCATATAAAAATGTTTAGTAATGTTATTTTTTCTTTCCAAAGTTTGCATGTCCAAGACCAGATAATGCATTTAGACACTAGTTTACCATGCCCATTTTTCTACATATTGAGGGTTACACTCACAGAGTCATAATGTGTAATCGAATTGGATTCTCACACTTGAGCCCAAGCATAGTAATTGCCAACTGCCATTATTTCTGAAGAATTTGATTTTAGTGTGATGATTTTCCTATGGTATTGCTAACTATAGTTTCCGGTCCTAAGCCCGGATAAAGGAGGAAGGTTGTGGTAGGCCTGTGACAGCCAGCGTAAAAATATGTCACATCCAAGCGCATCGTTGGACGAGAATAGTACTAGGATGGGTAACCTCCT
The DNA here is from genome assembly GCA_951394345.1 of Salicornia ramosissima. Classification (NCBI taxonomy): domain Eukaryota; kingdom Viridiplantae; phylum Streptophyta; class Magnoliopsida; order Caryophyllales; family Amaranthaceae; genus Salicornia; species Salicornia ramosissima. Next base: position 39,073,955 of record OX596239.1, on the reverse strand, counting down.
GGGATGTCCTTGTGTTACCATGCCGCCGACCCCACCGACCCCGTGGTTGGCCGAGAATAGTATTAGGATGGGTGACCTCTTAGGAAGTCCTCCTGCCATCACTTTGGGATTAAGGTGCAGCGCAAGAAGATTGCTAAAGTTTAATGGAAAAATTGTTAATCACTCTCCTTCAAAAAAATTGTTGATAACCTCCAATTAAGTACCTCAAATTCTCGAAATATTTATATGTATGTATATATATATATATGTATGTATATATATATATATGTATGTATATATATATATATATGTATATATAAATATAATAATAATAATAATTTGACCACTGCATAAGATTCAAAAAATTTAAAATCCATACCACTTGGCCCCATTTTGGTGCCCAACTGCCTAAGAAACCACCCCTCAAACACTATCATCACCACTACCACCAGGCACCACTCATAATGTACAAACCATAAATTTTGCCCAGATTAATTTGGATGGATGCTAAATAAAAATTTATAATACCAAATTTTACAAACCCTAATTTTTCCAAATCAATTTGGATGGGTCTTAAATAGAGATTTAAATTGCCTAATTAAGAAAGTAGTTTTATTTTAATGAATTCAAACTAAATCTTTCTTTCTCTCTCTATCTCTCTGGCTCAAAATTGGTCTCAAAGTTGCTCGAATTTGCTTGTTTATTGCTTGAAAATGTTTTAAAATAGTCAAAATTATTCGACATCTTTTGGGCAGTTACAGGGTTGTGGTGATTTCTTGGGAACTTTGTTGGCGCAAGCATTGTATGTTGGTTAGGTTGAGGCTGAGGTTGTTGACAAGCGTGATATGTCGTTGGCTACGTTGTTGGCCAATTCGTGGCTGTTATGCTTCGCTTGTTGGCTGTCTTGGTGGCTGCGTGAATTATATGCCTCCTTGCTATACTTAACCCATTAGGGCAGGTCGGGCCTTGGCTAGGTAGACTGGAGGTGGTGCTCAGAAGGTGGTCGGGTGGTGGCAGTCAAATGATGAGGTAAATGGTGGTTGGGGGGGGGGGGTTGGTGTGGAAAACAGGGGGGTTAATGGTGATGATGGTGGTTGGGCACCAAAATGAGGTCCACTTAGTGGAAAGTTAGCGGTTTTGATAACTTTCCATTAAGTTGTGGATTTTAAAGTTTTTGAACATTATGGGGTGGTTAAATAAAAAAAAATAAAATTATTATATTTCGAAAAAGTGGTACTTATGTGGTGGTTATTATCAAATTTCCTAACTTCATGATGTGATGGAGAGTTTTAAATCAAAATCTCAATAAATCCTTGCTTTGATTGCCTTGACTGAGCCAAAGTCTGAATATTCTAATTCTAGGCCTGGAACATATCTGTTTTAAAGAGTGAATTTATGCTTGGAATGGTTGCAGCTTTGACAATTGACATGTTTTCCTTTCTCCTGTTGTGATCTACCCGAGTACATCTTTATCAGAAGTAAAGTATTTTCTTCTAATGGACAGTTTAACTGCAGGATGCCTATTCTAGACAAATTTAAGGACCTGGGGACTGTTGTCATGGGTAAAGTAGAATCTGGAAGTGTCCGTGAGGGTGATTCATTAACTGTCATGCCAAACAGGGTATGATTTTATTCTCTTTAGTATTTTATTGAAGCTGATATCACTTTAGATGAAATATTAAAATGTGGCATGCAGGTTAATGTGAAAGTAGTTGCCCTATATGTTGATGAAAATAAAGTCAGACGTGCAGAGCCTGGTGAAAACCTGCGGGTTAGGTTGTCTGGTGTTGAAGAGGAAGATATATTGTCAGGCTTTGTTTTATCAAGCATTTGTAAGTTATTTGGGCACTATAAATTTACATTTGTTTTGTGACAGACTGGGAAATAATATAATCTTAATTTGTGAAAAAATTGATGTGGTTCAATTGTTGCCATTGATGAACTGTATGTATGGTTGCATTCATCATTTCATGTTGCACCCTGTTTTTTTCTCCCTGCATAATATCTGATGCGTTAGAACATTTTTGTAGGTATATTTAATAACCAGAAGAATTTATTATCTGATAATAGAAGCATTTATAATTGCATGTATGATATATGTTGGGTGTATTGTAAAAGTACTAAACTTATGTATAATTACACGAATAATATAATGACTGTTTCTAAGCATGTGATTTTAGGAAAATAGATCTTTGTGTTGTTAGTTTTCAACTTGTGTCATTAGTAGTATGTTAATGGAGGATATCAAGTATTGAATTGACTTAAATTGCTGACTGGAAGAGAGTCTTTGTAATGTAAATATCAATCAAATTGTTTTAAGTGAAGCTGAAATTCAAGTTTGAGGATAAGAACTTTGTTAGACACTTTTTTTTTGCGGGAAAAACACTGATTTACCTTCAGTTGATAGCTTACTTCAAAATATTGGATCAACTTGAAGACTACTTGAATGTTTTGTTGTTGAATACCTGAAATCCATGGCTATTAGTTGTTTTTTTTCCTTTTTCCAGAACATGTGTATATATTGTTTAGTATTTGTTGTTTTTAAATGTATGTTTTGTATCCAATTTAATCAACTAAATTTGACAACGTATTTAAATTACATCGTATTATGGTTTATTGTACAAATGATAAGGCTAGAGAGGGCTAAAAATAGTGACCCATGCAATTAGATCTTTATAGATATTTGAACTCTCAACTCTAATAATTGGTTGTTATTATGCAATTAAGCAAATCTTATGTATTGGATTAAAGTCATTAAACAATGTGATTTTTTTTGGTTTGTACTAAAACATGTTTTTCCTTCCCCTTGGTGTTTATGAGGGACATTAGTGATGCCATGCTTCAGCTTCACCTTGACCTGGCTTATAGAGAATTACTATCTAGCATCCATAAAAGAAATATTCACAAGAATAATCCCTACTTTCATGGATGTTGCCAAAATAATCCCAACTTTTGATTATTCTTGAATAATAACCCCAACTTTAAGGTCATCCTTCTCAAAATAATTTCAAGTGTTAAATTTATTACTTTTGTTGATCCATGTTTGGACTATTGTGAGTAAGAAAATAAAAGTTTGGATTATTTCATAAGATACCTACTAATGTTGGGATTATTCCAAGATAATCAAAAGTTGGGATTATTTTGGCAAGGTCAATGAAAGTTGAGATTATTCTTGTGATTTTTTCCATGCATAAATGATTGAGCCTAGGTTGGGGGTTATTTCACGAATCCGACCCCTGACTGAATCATTGTTTCGGTGACTGAAAAAGAACATATAGAGGGTATTTATAATAAGTGGGGTGCTGTTTACCTTCCTGCATTGTCTTTACAGTGATTGGTGATTTTGGCTCTTGACCCATGTTCTACCTCTGTACAGCCAAGCCAATTGTAGCTGTTAATGAATTTATTGCTCAGTTGCAGATCCTTGAGTTACTTGATAATGTAAGTGAGATGTTTCATCCCCCCCCCCCCCCCCTCTTCTTTTTTTGTCTCTTAATTTTTGAAGATCCATAGTAGTATTGGGCGTGGACTATATTTGTAAATATTACTCCTTTCATTTGTTACAAATATGCTTGTGCTCGATTTTGTATCCTAATGGTTGCTGTTTTCTCAGGCAATCTTTACTGCTGGCTACAAGGCAATCTTGCATATCCATTCTGTCGTTGAAGAATGTGAGATTGTAGAGCTGCTGCATCAGATTGATCTAAAGACTAGGAAGCCCATGAGAAAGAAAGTTCTTTTTGTCAAGAATAATGCTGCTGTTGTGTGCCGTGTCCAGGTTTGTTTGTCTCGTAAATTATTTACTATGAGTTCTCCTGTTGGTTGCCTATGTAGCATGGGTACTTCATATGGGTAGCTGTCCCCGAACCCGATTCGTCCCCGTATTGGGGATAATTCTGATTCTTCATGATATAATTGGCCGTACCCATTAACATTATTTTTTTAGATTTGCCGTTTTCAGTCCCCATATTCGTTTCCGAACCCGTTCCTGACTCAGTGCAACCTAGGTTGCTGCACACTAACAATGAACATAGGAAATTAGGATGATAAACTTGCTTACTTTCGAGAGGTAAGCTCTCTCCCAAATCACCAACTTAAAGAAACTAAGGTATTTTCCATTTCTCCCTTCTCTGATTTACATCCCATTATTTATAGACTAATAGTTTGCTAAGCAAAGACTTAATTGCCCTTAATGTGCCAGCTCATGGCTACAATGGTTCGAAAATGCAGTTTCGGTTGAGATCGCGGAAACGGTCGCGGGCGGTAATTATTATTTAAACGGCTACTAACAAATTCATGACAAAATATCAGGATTTCTTTAAACAGAAAATAAAAGAGTGAAACGATTATTATTTACTAATAATTCTTCTACTTTCTTCTTGAATTATCCCATTAAATCCAGTAGTTACGGATGTGCAGCATTTCCCTCCTCCCGAAGAACCACCTTGTCCTCAAGGTGGACGGTAATCAGCAACTTAGCTCGACCATGGTAGTTAGTGTCTGGCAGCTCAAAGCAGAACATTATTTTCAATTCAAATTGTATCCCTTGATTGGTCGGTGAGGGTTTGATCGTGAGCGATCCAACTGGGGAAACAAAATGTGGGAACTTGTAGCTGGAAATCGTGGTCTGGATGAAATAATTTGAAGCAGAGTTGAGAATGTAAGTGTGGAGGTTAAGAAAATTTGAGTAGCAATTTGATGGGGAAGGGAGGACACAGTCACTCCATGTGACGATGGTATGAGCTGTGTATTTAGGAAAAGGTGAGATGAATGGTTTGTGTACGAGGAAACAAGCATTAGGAAGATCAAACTTAGGCCTTTTGACATTATATATTAGTGGGCTTTAGGTTTGTGGGTTTGGGTGAGGAAAATGAGCTTTGATTAGGGAATATGGGTTGGGTACTTGGGTTTGTTAGGGTTAGTAGAGAAATAAGTTTATTGATGGGTTTTAGATTGGGCTTTTGGGTTAAGTGTGTATGAAGTAAAATTAGGGATTAATGGTTTGTAGGGGTAAATGAGTAATGGGGCAAGGTTGATTCATGAGTTGAGAGTCAAATTTAGGGGCTTTTAACCCTGATGAGAACATTGGGCTTGAGTTAAAAGGCCCAAGGAAAAGTGCATGTGAATTCTGACTATTATGTGCATGCATTCTACGTGACCCCATACTCCACTCATTAATTGATTCATCACCTTGAGTATCTCCTACTCTACTTCTAACAGAATATTCTGGAATCTGCTCTTTCTCCTTCCCATAGAATCTCTCGAAGCTTCTGTACTCCATTGTTGGAAGTTCTTGATGCAAATTCCTCCACAATCGCCACCAAGTTTCACCACGCGGTTTGTCGCCGGTGAAGACACATGAACCATCGCCGGTAATTGTACTGGAAAATATCTAGGCCCACCTTGTAACCTACTTGCATCGGGTCTACCCTTCATGAATCTTTCTCCTTTTTCTAGCCCACAGCAAGTTCCAATTCCACCACTGATTGTAATATTCCCGGTCACCAAACCAGTTCCCCACCCGAACTGCTACCGTTGGCACCACCTCTTTCAAAAAAATACTCTAGTTGATTTACATACGAAACTGCTAGATCCACTTATCAATCTACCAACATCCACCACAGCTCGAAAATGAGCTCCACCTTTGCATCCACCAGCAAACTTGATGACATTGCCGCCGCTGCCAGGACCACAGCCGCAGCCGCAGCCGCATCCTCCAGAACCACCTCTTTTGAAAGGTACCCTAATGGGTTTTTTTGCAAAATCTTCAGACCCACCACTTCATCCTCCTTGGTCTAAGCCATTGTGAGCCACTTCAGCGAACGTTCCACTTCGTTCACCTTGAGTTCCGCCGCCAACAAAGCCATCTGGGAAATCTCCCGATCGCTCTTGGCCCATTGCCTTCTCCTGTGCTTCGTGGTTGTTTCCCACCTGTTGAGAGGTGGATCGCAGCTCCTCCGCGAGTTGCTGGACACTTGTTCCAGCCCAGTAGCAATTTTCTGCAGAGGTAATTGGAGGCTCTGGGTAGCTTCGGTTTGGTCTGCAATGGTTGTCTTCAAAGCACCCGACTCATTTTCGAGCGTTTCCAAACATGGAGAATTGGATGGACCCACCATAGCGCTGCCCAAGACGGTGGCTCTGTTACAAACTGCTACACACTAACAATGAATATAGGAAACTAGGATGATAAACTTGCTTACATTTGAGAGGTAAGCTCTTTCCAAAAGACATTTTCCATTTCTCCCTTCACTGATTTACATCCTATTATTTATAGGCTAATAGTTTGCTCAGCAAAGACTTAATTGCCCTTTGTATGGCAGCTCATGGCTACTAACAAACTCATATGTTACTATTATTTAGTACTAATTCCTCTGCTTTCTTCTAGAATTATTCCATTAAATCCAGTAGTTACTGATGTGAAGCATTGGTTCTTTGTTTTTCATTTTCTGTTTAAAAAAAAATTATCATTTACATCGTCGCTATTGGAAAACATTTACATCTTCGCACTTATATTATGTTTAGTAACATTGAGGTCCAGTAATTGTCAGACTCACAGTGACATGGAGTTGGCACGTTTACATCCAATTTGTCAAGAGGACTTTGCGTTTGTTTTTTTTATTGATGTGTTTCTCTGTGTAGCCAATTACAGATGACTCATGAAATTGGTCTTAACTTATTGAGTTGTGTTCATTTAGGTAAACAACATGATCTGCGTGGAGAAGTTTTCTGATTTTCCACAACTTGGAAGGTTTACTCTTCGAACTGAAGGTGATTGCTTTGACGCTGGTGAACTTTTGATATTTCCTGCATGTTTTAAACATTAACATTAATTCGTCTACTTGCAGGTAAAACTGTTGCTGTTGGAAAAATTACAGAGCTTCCCTCTATTGGTAACAATGCTTAGACCATTTTTGTTATGAGAATTGAGGTAAATCCCTTAATGCCCTAACTTTTTTCTTTTTTTTTTTTGTCTGGAAAGTTTGCATTTTCTTAAACGATTTATACTTTAAATTTGCCCGCTATTATGTTAACTATGGATATCTGCTATGACTTAACATAGCTTTAGCATGATTAATGGCACAAAATTTAGAGAAGATGATAGTTGTATTACTAAATAGCGGTGTACAGTAAAAAGATTGATGATTTCACTTACGAGAGTTGTATTCTCTCCTAAGTATGAGCTTTAGAGAGGCTCACTCTCTCCCACTAAACAATGTAAAACACTCTCAATATTCAGCATACCCCCTTCCTCTCTAACATGGATGTTATTTATAGGAGCTACCTCTAACTAACCCCACTAGAGCCTTATTGTGCATTCCAAAAATACGCCTTCCAACTTAGCTAGTTCATAACAAATTGCTTGATGATATTAATTAGATTTCCTCTTTTTTTTGTATTTTTTTTTGTATTTTTTTAAGGTGTGCATTAAAATAAAGGGTAAGGTAGCTTATGATACATGGGTGTAGATTCAGGAATTGCAAATTTGCAATTCAAATTATTTTGTTTAACATTTGGAAATGGCTAATTTTACGATTAGCATTGGCATGTTGTTTTGTGTGGTGTGTGGACTGTGGATGAGCCGTGAGCGTTGGTATGTGTTCGTCTTGGCATGGGGTTTTTATGCATATTGGTGCCTGTGTTGTGTGGGCTGTTCAATTGTTGTAGGATATATTTTATTTATTTATTTTCATGTTCTTATTTTGAGGAAAAGATATAGTTTGATTTTATTTGTTGTAGGGGTCTTTGTATCACATATTTCAGGGAAAAGATAGGTCTAGTCATTTATTTAATTTGTTATTTTCTTATTGGTCGTCTTAGATCTAGAATTTTCATTAGGATGTATTATAAATAAACTTGTACTTGCATCAATAAGATATATGTGTGTGTTTTTGAACTTATAAAGAAAGGGAGCCGTGTGCATAACAAGGTTGTGTACCTTCGTATTATTAACTGTGTTAAGGATTACTAATTGGGGGATTGTGTATCACCAAGGGATCCTCGTTAACCGAGTGTTGGTGAGATAAATTTTCGTTCTTACTATCAAATTCCCATAAAAAAATCCAATCTTTATTGCAAAAATTTAAACTTTATTAAATTTCCCATCTTGCATCCTAGCAATAGAGGGTATGCCTGTGTGAGTTGATTGTTTTGGTGGAGATGCTTAGGCACTGACGTTTCTGGTGAGGTTGTTGGTGTTATGCAAGATGATTAGGGGCTTGCAATGAGGGTGGTATCTTTATTGCAAAAATTTAAACTTTATTAAATTTCCCATCTTGCATCCTAGCAATAGAGGGTATGCCTGTGTGAGTTGATTGTTTTGGTGGAGATGCTTAGGCACTGACGTTTTTGGTGAGGTTGTTGGTGTTATGCAAGATGGTTAGGGGCTTGCAATGAGGGTGGTATATTAGGATGGTGTTTGAGGTATTGCTCGCGTAGTCAAGGATGAAAATTGTGAGATTGTGGTTTCATGATAAGCACCAATTATTTGAATTGTAGTAGAAAATCAACTTGGTGGAGCTTTGGGGTAATTTTGGAAAAACAACAATAGATAGTATGGTGCTGTGGTGTGCCACCTTTGCTAGTTTATATAATAACATTTTATGATGCCTTCTTTGTTTCAGAATTGTCTGAGTTTTGACATAGTTACCGAAAGTACAGGACAAAAACTTGTAGTAGAGGCCATGTGCATGGAGGCATGTCAGCGGTCAGACTGCTTCGTATATAAAAGAATGCACAGGGTATTTTAGTAAAATTGTACAACCTGACCAAATAGCAGTGTTAAAACATTGTTCATCTCCTTCTTCCTCCTTCCTACAACCATTAAAGCATGCCTCACCTCCTCCCTCCTACCTCCTTTCTCCTTCAGCCGCCGAATTAAACTAAAACCCCAAACTAATGAGTGTTAATTGGGAAAGAAATCAACCCTAGGGGGAAGGAATTAATCTTCGTGGTGTTCGCGTTCTTCGACGTCATGGTTTTCGCGATTGTTCCACTCGCCGTGGTGGTGTTCGCAGTGGTCAACTCTAACGGGCGTTAGTTTAACCGGTTAGCACAAAATTCACTTTAACTAAAAGTTTGCTATGCTTTATCACATAGCACAATTTGGTATTAGGCATTAGCCATGTGGATGTTTTAATTAGAAGTTACCGTTCCTTTATTTACTTTGGGTCAGATTTTTATTGTTTTGTTTATGACTTATTCTTCCTGGATATAATGTTGAAAACTAATCAACATATATGATTTTGTATTTTAGGTATCACTGGACACAAATTTTGATAATTCTTGGCGTAGTTCAATTTATGTAAAAAAAGGACTAAAACACCCTCTATGTAAGATTATTGAATATTGATATACTATGTTAGCATAAGATATGATAGTAATAACATAGGATATGACTTTCATGCAAATAGACAAATTTGCCTTGTGTGTATGCACAAATGCTCATTCTGATCATATCTAAGCGAGGATTAGCTTTTGCCAGTTGCAGGTGTAGCAGCTTTGAGTTTGTATTTTTAATTGACGGGAAAACTGTACTTGATGACTGCTTATTTTTTGGTTTTTGAGTGCGACCTCTCAATATCGTTGCGAGTTTGCAACTGTTGGTCTAGTGGTCTACATCTTGCTGGCGATGCATTCACAGTACTTTGAAAAGAAGTACATTTACTTGAGTATCTTCAACAGAAAAGATACTACACCGAGCAGCTATTGGAGTCCGGATTGCTGTCACAGGACTTAAGTTGATGTGTAAAATGATTTTGTAAGTACTGCTGTCACCAGCTTATATAGTTTTTATATTATATGCTTTTTATTTATCTATAACCTGTTTGGATCAAATTTGTACAAGAGCATGGAAGCAAGGTCTCCATGTCTGTTAGGATGATTTCGTGTTCCCCATTTCTATTTATTGAGGATATTTCAAACTTCATATATACACTTAACGAATTGATTTTTTTAAATCGATTTGCCAAAGATAACCTCATTACATTTTTGATGCCACTTGTTTGGTGCTTGCTATACAAATATCTAATTAACTTGTAAATTTTTGCTTCTTGTCCTTTTACAACAAAACCTTCCGATTGATTCATATATACTTCCTCCTCTAATTCACCTTAAAGGAATGCAGTTTTTACATCCATTTGGTGAATTTCAAGACCATGAATCGCGGACAACGCTTTTTTTAGTCTAATAGCTGCAATTCTTGCTACCAGAGCATAAATGTTAAAGTCGTTGATACCATACATTTGCCTAAAACTTGGGCCATTAACCAGGCCTTTTGTTTTAATATGGTTCCATCGACTCTTTTTTTTGTAAAAAAAAATACACTTACAAACTAAGAAGTTTGGAACTTGGAGGTAAATCTGATAAAATCCAATTATTATTATCTATTATTGAATACATTTTATCATTCACGACTTCCTTTTGAAAAGCGGAATCATGCAATTTCATAGCCTCATCAAAGGATGTAGGATCCTTCTCCATATGGTAACAATGTGAAGATTGAGCTATAATGGACTCCCTTGACCCTTCAACTAAATATAGCTGAAAATTGATCCAAAAGATTTGTTTTCTAACTCTTTTACTGTTACTAATTTCTAAAATTGTAGTATCATAATCATTATTCATATCATCTACAATTTTGAAACTAGTACTAGATATCATGGCATTTGGTCTAGGAATTGATAAAAAAAAAAAAAAAAAGTTTCATCAAATATTGCATCGCTTGACTCTAGTACGATGTGAATAAAGACAATCATTATATTCAAGAGCATAAAACCTATAGGCGTTGCTAGTTTCTGCATAGCCTATAAAAATATAATCAATCCCTTTTTCACAAAACCGTTTTACATTTAGGCTCTGTCAATTTGACAACAACCCTACACCTTTATACCTTAAGGTAAGTGAGATTAGACTTCTTTTTAAACTAAAGTTCATATGATGTATCTTTGTTCCTTTTATTTGGAACCCAACTCAAAACATAACATGTGGTTAGCAAATACGTCACTTAGGCCCAAATTAGAAAGCATCAAATTAACTAATTCTTTTAGTATCTTATTTTTCCTTTCCTTCACACCATTACTTTTAAGTGAGTAACGTGCGGTCGTTTGATGAATTATGCCAATTGAATTAAAATAATTAGCATCATAATAGGAAAAATTAGAAATAATCCCCTAAGATTTTTCACGTTTTTAGCAATTACCCCCTTATTTTTATTTTTTTAAATTTAACCACCTAACATTTAGCTCCGTTAAGCAAATCACCCCCAAATTAGAATATTCTGTTAAATTTAACGGAATACTATTTTTGATTTGTTAATTAACAACTCAAAACAAAATTAACACACTAACTTAGATTATCAATCCACTAATCTTTGTCATTAATACATTATATCCATCTTCTTTCTCTCTCCTCTAACCACCCCCTTGCCACCACCACCATCTCCTCTTCCTCCTCCTCCTCCATTGTCTTTATCTCTCCTTTGACCACCCATACCACGACCACCACCATCACCATCATTTTTCTTTCTCTCTCCTTTGACCACCCCCTGCCGCTACCACCACCTTATTACCCGAACCCCAGCCACCCTACCACAACCACCAAACCCAAGCCAAACCGATCCCAACCAAATCAAACCCACCTCACCCACGATTCGAACCACCCCACCAGTAATTCAGCCCACCCACTATAAATTTGAACCATCCCACCACCAATTCAACCCACGCCACTACCAATTCGACCATTCACCACCAATTCAACCCTCTCCACTACCAATACGAACCACCCCCACCACCAATTCGACCCACCCCACCGTCAATTTTACCCTTTCGAGATCAATACAGGTTCAAATCAAACCACCATAGATCGGAGGAAATGAAAATTAATTTGAAGAGGTTAATTGCTTGGTTGAGTATTAGTGGAAGAGGGAGAGAGATTTAGGTCTTTTCGGAGGGCCAAAGGAGCAAGAAAGAAGTGGAATTGGGAGAGGAGGGAGGGTGATGAAGTGGTGGTGGTGGTGGCGTGGTTAAAGGAGAGAGAAATGGTTGTGGTTAGAGATGGTGAAATGAAGAAGATGATGAATGAATGATTAGGGAGAAAGGTGAGGGTTTGATTCATGAAAAATGATCCTCAATGTTAGATTTTAATGGATTTTGGTGATTTGGGGTGATTTGTTTAACGGATCTAAATGTTCAGGGGTTAAATATAAAAAAATAAAAACAATGGGGTAATTGCTAAAAACGTGAAATGGTTAGGGGGTTATTTCTAATTTTTTCATCATAATACTCACCACCTCTATCCGTCCGAATTCTTTTAACTTTTAAATTAAGTTGCAATTCTACTTCGGATGTATAGATCTTAAACTTACCAAGGGCCTCATCTTTGAATAATAACAAATATAAGTAACAAAACCTTGATGAATCATCAATAAAAGTTATAACTTATTTTTTATTACTCAAAGATGGTGAGATTTGAAAATCACTATACACCAATTCAAGCAAATAAGATTGTCTTGTCACATTTGGAAAAGGGGTCCTTGTGATTTCATTTAACATTCATTTCTTACACTTCTCTAAATTCAAATCAAATGATGGGATTAAAGCCAATTTAAAGATGTCATATAAATGAAGATAATTCACATGACATAAATGATTGTGCCATAGAGAATAAACATCAAGCATATAAATAGAATTATCCACTTTATTATTAATATGAAATTTAAACATTCCATTACAATAATACCTTTGGCCAACATAAACACCACCATTGGAAATTACAAACTTATCAGACTCAAAAACAACTCTAAAACTAAATTTATTCAAGATACCTCCGGACACAATATTTTTTCTAACTTCGGGTACAAAAACAACAGCCTTAAGCTTAAGTGTTTTTTTCGCTGTTAAACACAATTCTACTTGGCCTAAACCTTTAGCCTTCACCGTAGAATTATTTTCCATGTACAAAATTTGTAACGACCCGACTCGCTTAAATCGGCGCGGAAGAAACCGACGAGTCGAGTAGTTAGAAACTACAACTCAAATACTTAAGAAATAAAACTAATTCCTCAAATATTGTTATTAAACCACCAAAAGTACAAATACCCACAAGTTTGTACATAAACTAATCCAAAAGTCAAACTAGAAATACTATAATACGAGTTAACTCCAACTACATGTCAGAGTCTTTAAACAACATATAAAAGTCCAAAAGTAATGAAATAACATCTAAACAAATACTGTCGCTAACTAATGCTAAGAAAACAGTAAATACAACAGACAACACAAGAAACAACGTCGCTCGCCCAACCCAAAACTAGGCAAGAGCATCATCATCTGAAGTACCTGAAAAATACAACAACGGTCCACCATCAGTGGCGAGTAACATAACTGACTCACCCTAATGGGAACGCACATGTACATAGCATAAATCAAACAAACAATCATCGCTAAACAAAGTACGAGAACAACCCAGAACGTGAACTCGACTCAACCAACCTAATCAACTATCTTTGGCGCAATCATTCATATTCTAGACCGGACTGTGCTCGTACGAACGCATCTTACGCGCTCGAACTTTCTACTATGTTCGGATTTGAGAATCTTACTCTCAAACTCCATGAAACCAATCTTACTGGAAATCCATGTCCCGTGAAACCAATCTTACTGGAATTCACAAAGATCACATAGTATGACTCCAACTAACCCAATACCGCGGATGGATTAGGGGCAACGTCTTAACCCAAAAACAAAGAATCTTACTCTAAGTTAAGGGCGTCTAAAAATGAAATCAAGCTAATTAATTAATTAATTCATTTACTCATTTTAATCAATTATCATCATTATTATCCAACATAGCTATATTAAGTTCAAGAACTGCCTAAAGCCTCGATTCTTGAAATTAACTAGCTAAAACATCGAAGTTATTCTCAAGAACTGCCTCTAGCCTTATTCTTGAGTCTAACCAATCATTAATCATTAATCTTTAATCATTCTTTAACCATATTAAACACTTTCTTTAACTTTCTTTATTTTTTAAACCGTTTTCTTTAACTTACAAGATTCAACCAAGAACTCATAAAGACTCATCAAGAACTCATAAAGAACTCAAAGAACTCATAAAGAACTCATAAAGAACTCAATCAAGATTCAAGATCTTCAATCAAGAACTCATCCAACCATACACCATTCGCATATCATCATCATTATTCATTCGAAAATTCAACTTTAACTTATCCAAAATTCATCAAAGTTTAACACATTAATCATGAACACAAAACAACATATAATCAATCATAATATCATGAAAAATCATCACTAAAACATCATATAAACATATGAAAATCAGATTTAGAAACCATACATGAAATCATAGGTATTCAACAACAATCAACCCAAACATGCATTTAATCTATACTATAAACAAGGTATACCAATTAAGTTGAGTTAGTATGTTACCTTATTGAAGATTACACACTAAAACAACACAAAAGTTGCTGCCCGGAACAAGGTACACACGGCCCAAGCAACACGGTACACACACACGAGCACCACATCTTCTACACGGCACCACAGCACGACACCCACACGGCCCACTGCACGGCCACAGCACCACGCACACAAGGCCCAGCACGGCTGCCACGACCACTGCACCTAGCCACGACACGACCCTCGAACACGCTGCCCAGTCAGCACGGCACCACCACACGGTCCACACGAACACGAGCACACGAACCCCACTCAACAAGAACACGAACACAACCCGGAAAACAACCCAAACTAATAAATCTTGATTGAAATAAATGTGTTTAGGCTTGTGTTTGAACACCTAAAGATCAATGAACTTTGAATCTTTAAGTTTTGGGCTAGGAAAAATGATGAACAATTGATGGGTATCAATTGATCAAAATGGCGTGTGGAATTGGGCAAGGGAGGGAGTTTTTTTTTTGGTGCTTTGAATTTGATGGCAAGAGTATTAGATGGCAAATGAGCAAAATGATCTTAAGGCTCACTAATCCCCTCTATTTATAGAAGTGGGAGTAGTGTGAACACAAAGCAAGTGGCAAGCCTTGCCATGCTTGCTCAAAAACCGGCCAAGGGCCTTAAATGGGCTCAAAAATGGGCTCTCGTGATCCATTGGGCTAATTTGCGAAAACCGCATAATTAATCATGCCCAAATCGATTTCACCCAAAATATTAAATAATTAATTAGAAAAATTAAATAAATAAAATTCTAATTAATTAAATAATAATTAACATAAATAATAAAAAACTAAGAAATAAACATTTCGATTAAATCGAAATTATTCACATAAAATTAAAATAAATAGTTCAAAAATAAATTTGAACTAGCACATAAACAAACCTAAATACACATAAATACCGGCAAAAATATCGATAAAATCTGGGTCATTACAACCTCCCCTCCTTAAAGAAATTTCGTCCCGAAATTTCAAGGTGCAGGAGATCGCTCCCCATCGAACAGCTCCGGGTACTTCTGCCGCATAGACGCTTCCGTCTCCCAAGTCGCTTCTTCATGGTGTTGATTTCTCCATAACACCTTGACAAGCGGTACCTGCTTACGCCGCAGGGTCCTAACTTCCCGATCCAAGATTTGGACGGGTCGCTCCTCATAAGTCAAATTCGGCTCGATCACGACCGGATCCGCTGTAATCACATGAGTAGGATCATGTACATATTTCCTTAGCTGGGAAACATGGAATACATCATGAACATTAACCAAACTAGGTGGTAATGCCAATCGATATGCCACCTCCCCAACTCGTTCGAGTATCTCGTAAGGTCCCACATATTTCGGTCGGAGTTTCCCCTTCTGACCGAAGCGTACCACTCCCTTGAATGGCGAAACCTTAAGCAAGACTTTGTCACCTACTTCGAAAGCCAGCGGTCTACGTCGATTATCGGCGTAGGATTTCTGACGACTCTGAGCGGCCTGTATCTTAGACCGGATGACTCGAACCTTCTCGATAGTATCGCGTACCATCTCAGGTCCTAAAGCCACAATATCGCTGATATCATTCCAACATATAGGACTCCGACATTTCCGACCATATAGGGCCTCGTACGGAGCCATCTCAATGCTGGAGTGATAGCTGTTGTTATAGGAGAACTCTATCAAGCAGAGCATGCGTACCCAAGACTGGTGGTACTCCAGAGCACATGCTCGGAGCATATCCTCCAAAGTCTGGATGGTCCTCTCAGTCTGACCATCAGTAGCCGCATGAAAAGTAGTACTCAACTTCAGCTTCGTCCCAAAGGCTTCCTGAACTGACTTTCAGAAACGAGACAGAAATCTCGGATCTCGATCAGACACAATCTCCCTCGGAACTCCGTGAAGTCGGATTATGTCCTGAGTATACGCCTCAGCTAGACGCTCCATCGACCAGGTCATCTTCATCGGAATGAATCTAGCGACCTTAGTTAACCTATCCACTATGACCCAAATAGCATTCAAGCCATTACAAGTGGGTAAGCCTACTACGAAGTCCATAGATACCGACTCAAATTTCCAGGTCGGAATAGGTAGTGGCTGCAACAGACCTCCTGGTCTCTGATGCTCAATCTTGACCTTCTGACAGGTCAAACACCGAGCGACAAACTCTGCTACATCCCTTTTCATCTTAGGCCACCAGAACTGGCCTTTAAGATCCTGGTAAAGCTTATTACCACCGGGATGAACAGAATAAGGCGAGTTATGTGCCTCGGACATGATTCTGTTCCTAAGATCAGAACAGTCCGGTACACACCATCTCCCTCGAAAGCGCATACCACCATCAGAAGGGATCTCGAAACCTACAGCTTTACCTTGCCGTATAGCCTCTCGAATCCTAGCAAACTGTGGGTCGTTCTGCTGACCCTCGCGCAGCTCCTGAAAGAAATCAGGCTCGGCACTCATAGATGTCAGACGAAGTCTGACGGAACCACGGCTTCTACTGAAGCTCAAGCGATGTTTGCGACTTAGTGCATCCGCGACCAAGTTCGCCTTACCCTCGCAATAGTTGAGCGTCAGGTCGTAGTCCTTGATCAACTCAAGCCACCGCCTCTGCCTCATATTGAGGTCCTTTTGAGTGAAGATGTACTTGAGACTCTTGTGATCCGTGAATACCTTACACGAACCACCATAGAGATAGTGCCTCCAAATTTTGAGCGCGAATACTACAGCCGCTAACTCTAAGTCATGCGTAGGATAGTTACGCTCGTGCACCTTTAGTTGCCTCGATGCGTAAGCGATGACCTTCCCACCCTGCATGAGCACACAACCTAAGCCACTCTTCGAAGCATCACTATAGACCTCGAAGCCCTCTTCGTCGTTCGGAAGAGTAAGAATCGGAGCAGAGACTAATCTCTGTTTCAACTCCTGAAATGCTTGCTCGCAAGCCTCTGTCCAAACGAATCGGACCTCCTTCTGCAGGAGACTAGACATCGGTCTAGCTATTTTGGAAAAGTCCTGGACGAATCGTCGGTAGTATCCGGCTAAGCCTAGAAAACTACGAACCTCCGCCACATTTGTCGGGCTACTCCAATCTACCACAGCCTTAATCTTAGCTGGATCTACTTTAATGCCTTCTTTGCTAATCACATGACCTAGGAAGGCTACTTCGCGAAGCCAGAACTCACACTTGGAGAGTTTCGCGAACCACTTATGACTCCTCAATATCTCGAGTACCATCCGGAGATGTTCCGTATGCTCGGACTCATCTCTAGAATAGATCAAGATATCATCTATAAATACTACGACGCACTTGTCGAGTAAGTGGTGAAACGTCCGGTTCATCTGGTCCATGAACACAGCTGGCGCATTAGTGAGGCCAAAGGGCATCACCTCGAACTCGTAATGGCCGTATCGAGTACGAAAAGCAGTTTTCGGGATGTCTTCTTTCTTGACTGGAATCTGATGATATCCAGACCGAAGATCTATCTTTGAAAACACTCCTGCTCCTCGCAACTGATCGAACAGGTCCTCAATCCTAGGCAATGGATACTTATTCTTGATAGTTACCCGATTCAACTCTCGGTAGTCTATGCACAGGCGCATACTACCATCTTTCTTCTTCACGAAGAGCACAGGAGCTCCCCATGGAGAAACACTCGGCCTAATGAAGCCCTTATCGATCAAATCCTGGAGTTGTGCCTTTAACTCCAATAACTCAGACGGTGCCATCCGGTACGGTGCCTTCGAGATCGGCGCTGTCCCGGGTACCAAGTCGATATGAAACTCGACATCACGCTCAGGTGGAACGCCTGGTAGCTCATCAGGAAATACGTCTCTAAAATCCCTCGCTATAGGTATATCGTCCAACAGAGACTCTTTAGTCAAGTCTCGTACCTGACATAAATACACCGTATCGCCCTTCTGGCGATGCTTCCTCATTTTCAAGGCAGAGATTACCTTTACTCCTTTCTTAAGGACGAACCCAGAGTAGGTAACTCGGTTGCCCTGAGATCCTCGGAATGTCACTGACTGATCTCGGCAACGAATAATCGCTCGATACCTTGATAGCCAGTCCATACCAAGTATTAAGTCAAACTCCATCAGTGGAAACTCCTTCAGATCGGCCGTCGCTTGCTCCCCAGCTATCACGATAGGCACTCCTCGGAATTCACGCTGACAAACAAAATCCTCTCCGGAAGGGAGAGTAATAATTGAACTAACAGGAAGGCTGCCTCGAAGATTAGACCTCGAGACGAAACTACTAGCCACAAAAGAAACAGTAGCACCAGAATCAAATAAGACTAATGCTAACATACCAGAGACAAGAAATCTACCTGATACAACGTCAGGCTGAACCTCGGCCTCCGCCTCGGTCATACAGTAGACTCGGTTCTTCACTGGAGTCTGTGTCGGTGCCGGAAGTCGCTGAACCTCTGAATCTGGCTTTTTCTCGGGACAAGTCGACGCCTTGTGGCCTACCTTACCGCAAGTGAAACAAGTGATCGGAGAACCGTCACACTTCTTCCCTGGATGGAAGTCTCGGCCGCAACCTCTACACTTCGAGCCATCGCTACCCTTACGCGAACTCGGGGTCGAAGGGGTACTGCTAGATGTGCCAAACCGGGGCTTCTTAAACGAAGTTGTAGTCGTCGGAACTGGAGCTCTCTTCTTGCTCGAATCCTCCTCGGTAACCGATGCCTGTATCTCGAGTGCTACCTCGTAAGCCTGCTGGAACGTAGCCGCTCCACTGCTGATCACGTGAACTCGGATCCTCGGATCTAGCTTTTTGATGTAGCGCTTGACCCGATCCTTCTCTGACGGAACCACAGACGTAGCGAACCTCGACAGCTCTGTAAATCGATCGGTGTACGCCTGGACAGACATCTTACCCTGTGCAAGAGTAAGAAACTCCTCCTGTTTCTGCCACCGCAACTCGTCGGGGTAGAAACGCTCCTGGACCTTATCGATAAAGTCGGTCCAAGTCATCGCATGCAACGGCTGGTACGCGTCCTTCGCCAACGTCCACCAGTTATCGGCCTCTCCACGTAAGTAATATGCGGCGATCAGCACCCTCTCGTGATCGGGACAAAACGTCGCGTCGAAGAGCTTCCCCGTCTCGCGGATCCAGCTCTCCAAAGTAGTGGGGTCGGCAACCCCGTCGTAAGTCGGAGGTCGATGACGTGCGATACGATCGAACGTCGACTGCATATTCGGCGGTTGACGACTATGGTGCGCCAATGTAAGGATCGCCTCCTCGAGTGCCCGCAACCTCTGTCGTCCAGTACTCAACCGGCGAGGTGTAGACATGCTGCAACGCATCACAACCAAAAGACATAACAACGATAAAATGTTAGTCAAACACTCACCACAGTCAAGTAAACAAAATAAAGGAAGAAAGAAATAGAAAAAGATCTTATCCCGGTCTTTCTACCCAACTCTTCTCCCTTTACTTAACTAGAATTTGGTTGATCACTCGGGAATAATAAAGCTCTCAACTCCCGGGTTTAACTCAAATCCTAAAAACTTCGCTTAAAACCTATTCGGCTCTGATACCAACTGTAACGACCCGACTCGCTTAAATCGGCGCGGAAGAAACCGACGAGTCGAGTAGTTAGAAACTACAACTCAAATACTTAAGAAATAAAACTAATTCCTCAAATATTGTTATTAAACCACCAAAAGTACAAATACCCACAACTATAATACGAGTTAACTCCAACTACATGTCAGAGTCTTTAAACAACATATAAAAGTCCAAAAGTAATGAAATAACATCTAAACAAATACTGTCGCTAACTAATGCTAAGAAAACAGTAAATACAACAGACAACACAAGAAACAACGTCGCTCGCCCAACCCAAAACTAGGCAAGAGCATCATCATCTGAAGTACCTGAAAAATACAACAACGGTCCACCATCAGTGGCGAGTAACATAACTGACTCACCCTAATGGGAACGCACATGTACATAGCATAAATCAAACAAACAATCATCGCTAAACAAAGTACGAGAACAACCCAGAACGTGAACTCGACTCAACCAACCTAATCAACTATCTTTGGCGCAATCATTCATATTCTAGACCGGACTGTGCTCGTACGAACGCATCTTACGCGCTCGAACTTTCTACTATGTTCGGATTTGAGAATCTTACTCTCAAACCCCATGAAACCAATCTTACTGGAAATCCATGTCCCGTGAAACCAATCTTACTGGAATTCACAAAGATCACGTAGTATGACTCCAACTAACCCAATACCGCGGATGGATTAGGGGCAACGTCTTAACCCAAAAACAAAGAATCTTACTCTAAGTTAAGGGCGTCTAAAAATGAAATCAAGCTAATTAATTAATTAATTAATTTACTCATTTTAATCAATTATCATCATTATTATCCAACATAGCTATATTAAGTTTAAGAACTGCCTAAAGCCTCGATTCTTGAAATTAACTAGCTAAAACATCGAAGTTATTCTCAAGAACTGCCTCTAGCCTTATTCTTGAGTCTAACCAATCATTAATCATTAATCTTTAATCATTCTTTAACCATATTAAACACTTTCTTTAACTTTCTTTATTCTTTAAACCGTTTTCTTTAACTTACAAGATTCAACCAAGAACTCATAAAGACTCATAAAGAACTCATAAAGAACTCAAAGAACTCATAAAGAACTCATTCAAGATTCAAGATCTTCAACCAAGAAATCAATCAAGATTCAAGATCTTCAATCAAGAACTCATCCAACCATACACCATTCGCATATCATCATCATTATTCATTCGAAAATTCAACTTTAACTTATCCAAAATTCATCAAACTTTAACACATTAATCATGAACACAAAACAACATATAATCAATCATAATATCATGAAAAATCATCACTAAAACATCATATAAACATATGAAAATCAGATTTAGAAACCATACATGAAATCATAGGTATTCAACAACAATCAACCCAAACATGCATTTAATCTATACTATAAACAAGGTATACCAATTAAGTTGAGTTAGTATGTTACCTTATTGAAGATTACACACTAAAACAACACAAAAGTTGCTGCCCGGAACAAGGTACACACGGCCCAAGCAACACGGTACACACACACGAGCACCACGTCTTCTACACGGCACCACAGCACGACACCCACACGGCCCACTGCACGACCACAGCACCACGCACACAAGGCCCAGCACGGCTGCCACGACCACTGCACCTAGCCACGACACGACCCTCGAACACGCTGCCCAGTCAGCACGGCACCACCACACGGTCCACACGAACACGAGCACACGAACCCCACTCAACAAGAACACGAACACAACCCGGAAAACAACCTAAACTAATAAATCTTGATTGAAATAAATGTGTTTAGGCTTGTGTTTGAACACCTAAAGATCAATGAACTTTGAATCTTTAAGTTTTGGGCTAGGAAAAATGATGAACAATTGATGGGTATCAATTGATCAAAATGGCGTGTGGAATTGGGCAAGGGAGGGAGTTTTTTTTTTGGTGCTTTGAATTTGATGGCAAGAGTATTAGATGGCAAATGAGCAAAATGATCTTAAGGCTCACTAATCCCCTCTATTTATAGAAGTGGGAGTAGTGTGAACACAAAGCAAGTGGCAAGCCTTGCCATGCTTGCTCAAAAACCGGCCAAGGGCCTTAAATGGGCTCAAAAATGGGCTCTCGTGATCCATTGGGCTAATTTGCGAAAACCGCATAATTAATCATGCCCAAATCGATTTCACCCAAAATATTAAATAATTAATTAGAAAAATTAAATAAATAAAATTCTAATTAATTAAATAATAATTAACATAAATAATAAAAAACTAAGAAATAAACATTTCGATTAAATCGAAATTATTCACATAAAATTAAAATAAATAGTTCAAAAATAAATTTGAACTAGCACATAAACAAACCTAAATACACATAAATACCGACAAAAATACCGATAAAATCTGGGTCATTACAAAATTGGTCCATTATTCAATTCTTGAAAAGACTTGAACAAATGCATATCCTTGCACACATGTCTAGAAGCACCCAAATCTAACCACCAAGAGTTATCACTTGCACAACATTGATTTCAGAGATCATGGCAACAAAATGTAAAAGCTCATTTGAAGCTACATGTGTTTGATCCTTCTTCCCCTTCTTGTTCTTCGAAGGGCAATCCCTCTTGATATGAGAACCGCTACATATCTATCTATACTATCTACTAAAGTAAAAGCCACTAAAAAACAAAATTTCCCTCCTAAACTTCTAATTTCCTCCCTTCTAATTATTTACAATGATATTTAATGCTCCCTTTTTTCAAGGAAGCATTTTGTTTTTTTTTTTTGGGATATTTCCTCAGGTACCCCTGAGGTTAGGCCTAATAGCCAATATGCCCCCACTTTTTTAACTTGGATTAGGTGCCCCTAAGGTCAGTATAAATGGCCAGAATGTCATTACTACAAATTCCAACCTTGAATCAGGGCTAATCTGTTCGTTTTTTTGCAAATTTCAAGCTCAAATCTAACCCTTAAGGGTCAAAATGGCTCGTAAAACCTTGAGATGACAATTTTTGCGCACATATATCTAAGTCTTGATTCATCTCGATTTGCGCGCTTTGATCTACGTGTTTAAAAAAAATATCCACTTAAGATTTTACGGGTCATTTTACCCCTAAAGGATTAGATTTGAGGTCGGAATTTGGAAAAAATGGACAGATTAGTCATGATATGAGGTCGAAATTTGCAATAATGGCATTCTGACTATTTATATTGACCTCAGGGGCACCTAATGCAAGTTAAAAAAAGTAGGGGCATTCTGGCTATTAAGCCTAACTTCAGGGGTACCTGGGGAAATAATTCTTACCCATCTAAAACAACTATGTACATATATTTATTTTCCCTTATTATTTAATGCTTACCCATCTAAAACTCTTACCAATAAAAAAATCATCTCAAACTTCAAATTTTTCTTCCTAAATGCACATTCAAGTGAACAAAAAAAAAATGCAGCTCCTATCTTTCTAATATGGGAAAAAACATACATTGGAAAAAAAAATTAATTAAATGAAGAAGATTTATAGCCTTATTTTTTTTATAAAAAATAGTTTACAACCAAGATTTAATGTCATGGATTTGGAAAATAAAAATGTATAACTCAACAGTCTAATACTGAAATATACTTTTATTTCTCAAAAAAAAATTACCTTTTAAATTAAAAGCCTAATTTTTTCCCCTTTCGCACATAAAACAATTTTCAATCTTTCTCCTACATTTTGTCTTCAGATTGTACATTGCCGCCCAACCTTTTTTAGAAGGTAAACAAATTAAATTTTAGAGGATTAATGATGGCATAGAACAATCTAAATTTTAAAATATAAATCCAAATACTATTTATTTATTCATTATATCGATTTAGACATGTATTTTTCTCCATAAAATTTTAAAGTTTAAATACATACCTAATGACTAGACTATATATGACATAATCCAATCATAGTTTAGGTCTTATTGAAAAATTACTGAATGTAAATCAATTGAATTTTATCCTAAGCTGTACAATGAAGAGAAAAAAGATTATTTAAATTTCACACCAAATTATTTCGTTTAGGGGTGAATGTCCTCCTTATTGTTATAGAATATCTTAATTGTCATATTTAAATAGTTAATAAATATGTCTTAATTGGTTTTTTTTTTAATTATTATATAATATAATGTCTTAATTGTTACATAATGTCACGCCAAAGCAATTTGAAATTCTAATATAATGTCTTAAATATTAAATAAATATCAATTATTACATTATTTATGCAAATTAAATATTTAATTTAGTTAGATCATCATCAACATATTTTTATCCTATATATTAACTTAAAAAAAATTAAGCCGTGCATTGCACGGGCATTACCTAGTCCAACAAACAAAATGTCTTCCTTTCCTTGTTTGTAGCATTGGTTTTAAAGTTATATTTGTTGGAGTTCTTTGTCCCATTGGACACACCAACCCCTACCATGTTAACGGTATATTTTTTGACATTTTTATTTACATTATTATTATTGTCCTTGTCATTGTCCCTCATGTCATCTTGAACCCAGATATTTTCCTCAATTCGAGGATGAGTACCCAAATGCTCAATGGTCATGTTCTCACTTTATGTTTAAGAGTATTTTTTGTGCCTCTCCAAGAAGGTGATAATTTATCAATGATGGATGCAACAGCAATGGCTTCATCCATCACCATTCCATGTGATCGAATTATTTTTTAAGATATGTTAAATTTCATGGAATTGTTCTATGATAGGCCGATCATCAATCGTTTTAAAAGTATTAAAATTACTAACGAAGAAATTCTTACATGAAGCATCTTCAGAAATGTATTTGGCCTCCAACGTATCCCAAAAAAATACACACATATGTTAATTGTTGATAATAAATATTCATTTGGTCTAATTTGAATTATATTCATTAAACCTTATATAATACTCATTTAAATTAAATTAATGTAGAGTATTACACATGTAACTTCAAATTTGTATGCATTTGAACGGTGCACCCTAATTTACATACATAATTCAAAACAAGTTGAGACTTGTAAATCTTCAAATTGTATTTCCCAATCAATCAGCAATGATCATCTAGAGTAGGTTAAACAAGGCAAAAATAACATTAAGAAAGGAAGGGATTTTTACAGCAAGTATGGTTCTTGATCTTCATCATTGAGACACACATACAAATACAGATTACATAAAGATGCAAAATGAAGAAAAATTAAATTAAAGTGGTCTGGGGATAATAATATCTCCAATGTTGTTGTGCCATGGGTCAGCCAAGTGAGTTGCCAAGTTTTCCAGTGGACCTGTTCCTGGGTATGCTGATTGTTGAACGCAGAACCCCACAAACGCTAACAATGCAAGACGACCTACCCAATTTCATTTTTTAAAACATCTCTTATTAGCATATCATTGAATCACCTCCAAAAAAAAAAAAACAATTCCAACTTTTTATTTAACTTTTGCTAGTAAAACTTGGTCTTACAGTAAGACCGTATCACCTTAGAATTTGTACATTATTAAAGTATTTAACAAGTGCAAACCTTTTGGTGAGACGGTCGGTCTCACCGTAAAGCCAATTTTCATTAGGAAAACTTACAAAAAAAAACTTTGGAAAAGTTACATAAAATATACAAATAATTATATGTATTAAACTAACTTTTTATATATTTTCAATAATTTTTATAGATTTCTTTCAAAAAAATAACCTTTATACTCCATCTGCCCTATTAATGCTTCACTTTGACAATGTGCACTATTCAGTTTGTAACTTTGACTCACTTTAATTTTCATATATGTAAGAAAAAACATAGTTATGTGAGCTTTTATTTGATTCGTCTCAATACGTACTTTCTAAATATATAATTTTTTTTTTAATTATATACAACTAAAGATATTAATATTTAAAGATGTGTTGCATATTAATTGATGAAAATGATGAAGAAACTTATACTTCATCCGTTCCATATTAATTGCAACACTTTGACTAAAAAGCTCTCACATATTTGATCAAAGTATTGTAGCGGAGGAACTATAAAATAGAAGCAAGGTAATTAAGCTTACCATTTTTAATCTCTTTAACCTTCAACTCCTCAAACTTCTTGGGGTCTTTAGAGTAACCCAAAGGATCAAAAGCACCGCCGGGGTATTTCTTCTTCTCGGGATCTTTTTCCATACTCCTTTGATGCTCGACAAAGGCGATGGCGACGAATTCAATTGCTAAAATGGTAGGGAGATTACCCCACGGAACTGGGTTGCCTAAGTAGCTTGCTTGACCTCCTGGTATGGCTGCCCATTCTTGAGCTTTTACCCAGTTTCCTAATCCCAATGCTTCTGGTACCAGAATCCCTGGCTGCATTATTATTGTTTAATAATCCATTCAATAAAATGTCACTACCACAATCATTACATATTTTCTTCAATTTTTTGAGGGTTTTTTTTTTTTTTTTTAAATTTTTGGAAAACAATCTACATGTTTGCATCTGGCAATAGGCTAGGTTGCACTAAAACGGATACTGACAAGGGTACGGACACACAACGGGTATGGGAAAACGTCACTGAAAAATTTGAGCATACGGGTACGTGAAAGAAAATAATAATAGAATCTATAAATTTTAACATATTTTCAATAAAACACTGAGGTAAATATCAAATTTGGTGATATTATTCAAAACCTAAAAGACATAAACAATTAAAGCACGAAAAATAACTCGGGGTACTTGAGTAAGCTTCATTAATTAGTTCAGTGTGGGTACGTGTGTCTAACGTGTGTCAGTGTCGTCTCGGTGTGGGATGCAGGGTACGGCAGGTTGGAGGTGTGTCCATGCTTCCTAAGCCATAAGTACTAGGTTGCATGAAAACGGATACGTGTACTAATACAATACAGGTACGAGAAAACGCTAACTCAAAAGTTAAGGATATGTGGATACGGGAAGATAATATTATAAAATATATATTCCTAATTATTAAATTATTAGAAAAATATATAATGAAGAGAAATTATCTTTAAAATTTGATTGTCATTATAATGTTAATTTCGATGAATATTCGACAATGTTCGTGATTTACATTTCGCTTTTTTGAAGTCACTTCACACGTTTTTATATAAATTCTCATTCAATCTAAATTTATAAGGTTTAAAAAAGTTTAGAATGTGTCCTACAAGTGTTCAATATGTGTCTTGTAAATGTTCATATAACTAAAACTATTGGACACATAAGTTGGTGTGTCCAACACATATTGAAGCGTGTCCAACGAGTGTCGGTGTCCAATACGTGTCGGAAATGGGACACATCACTTGCTAGAAGTGTTCGCGCAACCTAACATAGGTATGGAGGTAAAGTCATTGCATCATACCGCATACACTTGATGAATTTTTTTTAATTTTTTTTTCTCTATTTGTTTTTATTTTATTTTGTCAGCATTGTATCCAAGTATATAAATATTATATCTAACAAATTAAATATTATATATACGTGCATAAATATTGTATCTTGTGTTTTGTTGGTGGTTCATACCAGCTATGGATGTATCATTGCTGTATAAAAAGTAAAAAATAAAAAGGGAACTTACAACAGCAAGCATTGCCCAGCGGCAATGGATGAGCTCGGACTCCTTGAACCGCTCTAGATTCTCTGGCACTTCCCCAAGCCTTAGTGGGTCAAACCCAAAGTCACTGTGCAACAACCATTTTTACCCATTTTCAAAATCTTGTAAGACAGCCTAAGTACCCTTAATCATGTAAAATATATAATCTAATTTTAAAAATATAGAAAAATTTTCATAAAAACAATCTCAACTATTGTTGGTCTTTCAAAAACAATTTTAAATACTCGTCTTAAATATCTCATAACCGTTCCAACTAACTTTAGGGGGTGTTAAAAAACGTACACTCTCAACTACTTTCTTATAAGTGGAATTATTAAAGGAAATCCAATTTTTCTATAGCATAAATCACTAAGTAATGAATACTTATTCTGAAAAACCAAAAACCAATCATAACCCTACCCTAAACTTTTTTCTTTTTTAATGAAAGGCACCCTACCCTAAACTTATTTCTACTACTGCCTCTCGTCAATTTGATTTGGAATTAAATATATTTAAAGTTTAAAAATATAAAATTAAATTATCTAATCTGAGCTGAACTTATATAATTTTTTATATATATTTTTATAATTTTAGAAACATGTGTCAAGTCAACCATAAGCTGAATTTGGCATGCTAAGCCCGACAGACCTCCAAAATTTACTTTAAATCAGGTTAATATTATTAAAAGGCCCAACAGATTAATACGATATTAAAAAGTAGGATTATTCCTGGATTTATGAAAGATGGAATTATTAGTGAGATAAGTGTGAAAGGTGTGATTATTAGTTTCCAATCTTTCTTTTATTTATCTAGGGGCTAGGTAACTAAATTTTTACACTTTAATTTGTAACAATTAAAACTTCCTAACAAATTCCCCCAATATTACCAACCAAACAAAGGAGCAATAAACTTTTTTGCACTACCTAATAAATTGTATTTATTTTCTTTTTATTCAACAAAATAAACACTAATGGCATGTTTGGTTTTGGTAATAAGTCATGGTAATGTTAATGGTAATTGATTTAAAGTATAATTTTGTTAAGAAATAAACTCATATTTTTTATTATAATGAATATTTGTGGGAAAAAAAAAGCTAAAATAGAACCACTATGAATTGAATTTTGATTTTCCTATTAAAATTAGTAATAAATTCATCACCATTTTCATCATTTATAAACAAAGAAAAAGCAAAAAGGGTATAGGATGGATATAGTATAATAATTTACCCAGGAGCAGATCCGTCAAGGTAAGGAGGTCTGGGCTGACCAGGCATCCATTCCGCAGACATTGTGAACCGTGATGAAGCCCCGCACGGGACATTAAAAAGTTGCACGGAGGAGGCTCCCCCGAACTTTGATTTTGAAGACGATAGCGACGATGGAAACACGGCAGCGATGCCACAACTCATCAACGCATTCGTACTAGCCATTTTTAGTTGTTGGTCCAACTTACGACTCCTCACTAAGCTATTGGACTAATAATAAAGTTGATAAATAAAAAAAAAACAAATAAACAAGATATTATATGTGGTTTATGGATAACAATGGGAAGCAATTCCAATATGTTGATCGGGCAATGTAACTAAGCTAGTGTGTGTGTGTGTAATATTTGTAGATAGGACTGGACTGGCCTGGAGAATCTTGATATTGTTATTCATTGGCCAAACTTAGCTTACTTGTTATCCAATACTATGCCACCTCACACTTTGTCTATCTCATTGTGTTGTCCTATATTTATTATATCCCTGCTCTTGATATCATACAAACATTCTTTTTGCAAGTTGGTACTTGAAGTTTTATTTAATTGCAAAATACTCCATTACGACTAGACCAGGCAATTAGACCGTTCGGATCGGACCTTTTCGGATCGAACCGTTTTGGGTCAATTTAATTTCGGATCAGATCGAACCGTTTCAGATTCGGATCAAGTTCAAACCGATATACAATTCGGGCCGGATCGGTTTAGATTGAACATTGAAGTTACAGACCAAAATCGGATAAGACCAATTCGGATCGGATCGTTCCAGATCAGATCATTCTCGGATCGGATCATTTCAGATCAGGACGTTTCAGATCGGATCATTTCGAGTCGAATCATTTCGGATTGGAACGTTTCAGCAATACTTGTTTGATTCTTTAAAAAGATTACTTTTGTTTATAATTTTCATGCATGCTTAACTAAAAAAGTCATTCAAATTCAACGACGATGTGTGTGATGACAAACTAACATGAAAAATATTCCCAACAAGCTAATGTGTATAAAAGATTTTGTAAACAAAAAAAAAATCTTTGGATCAGACGAGTTCGGATCGGTTTGTTTATGGACAAGACATGTTCGAATCAGGTTCTTTTAGGATCAGGCCTGGTTCGGATCAGACATGTTCGGATTCAGATGAGTTTCGGATCGGATTGGAAAGAGTTCGAATTGGTCCTGTTTGAATTCGGATGATTTTCGGACCAGATGACATTCGAATCAGATTGAGATTCGGACCCGTCCTGTTCGGATTCAGATGAGTTTCGGACCATGTGAGGTTCGGATCAGGTATTTCGGATTGGGTTTTAGATTTTGGATTGACTTTGTCAGGTCTACTAACGACTTATGTAGACAGGATAGTATTTTCGCCGCTCCATATTAGTTGCAACGTTTCCTTTTTCATGATTATGAATGTATAATTTACATTCGTAATATCTTAAATTTTGTTTTATCAAAGATTATAAAAATTAGGTCACAATAGAGTACACATTGAGACGATATAAAAGAGATCTCATATGACTATATTTGTTTACATGTATAAAAACACATAAGCGAATTATTTGAGTGATTATAAATAATGTCCAAATTGCAAATGTTGCGATTAATATGGAGCGGAGGAAATATTTTGACAAATAACACTATGAAACTATGAATAAGGGCTTGTTTACTTCAAGTTAAATTCAGTTCAATAAAGTTCATTTCTATTAAGTTCAGTTCAGTTCAGGTTTTTTCAATAATTTTGCTATTTACTTTCTATTATATTATTTAAATACTAATAATGATAATGAAAACTAGAGGTGAAAAAAATTGATACAAATCGTTAACCCGGCACGAAATCGACCAGTTATTAACGGGTTTGGGTTGAGGGATTTGACCCGTTTAAATAATCGGGTCAACCCGGAACGAGCCGTTTATTAAATGGGTCGGTCAGGGTTAAAGGATTCGTTGACACGAACCCGACCCGATTCAATTCTCACCTCTAATGATAATGAAGATGATGATAATAATAATAATAATAACAATAATAATAATAATAATAATAACAACAACAACAACAACAACAACAACAACAACAACAACAACAACAACAACAACAACAACAACAACAACAACAACAACAACAACAACAACAATAATAATAATAACATTATTGATGATAACAATAATAATAATAATGATAATAACAGTCTTTACGTCTACTGTCGAAAAAATGTCTGGAAAATAATAATAATAATAATTTTTACTTTAAAATCATTAATCCAAAAGTATTATTTTTACTTTAAAATTATTAATCCAAAAGTTAAATATTTATTTCAAAAACTATATAAAAGTTATTTCAAAAATTAAGGAGACAGAATTAAATTTTCAAATTAATCATTATTTAATCAAAAATTTAAATATTTTTATTTTAGTTCAGTTCAGTTCAGCAAAATTCAGTTCAGTTCAGCTGTATTCAGTTGTATTCAGCTAAAGTAAATGAGCCCTAAATAAAGGTTATTGATTATTTTTTTTTTGAGAAAAAAGATTATTGATTATTGATATGGATGGTAAAGTGACATAGACAAGATAAAGTCTTTGCACAGATCTAACATTATACAAGCATGTACCTCCTCCGTTCCAAAAAAAAAAAAACGCAACAGTCCACATTTTGCACTATTCACATTATATACTTTGACCAAGTTTTGAGCTTTATACATAATAAAAAATATAGTCAAGTGGGATCTTGTTAGATTCGGCCCGTAAAACACTACCTTAATATCAACTTTTTATAATTTTTAAATATTCATAATTACAGTTATTAAGGGTCAAAGTAGTGTCTCGGCATGCGTGAAATGTTGACTGTTGCATTTTTTTGGAACGGAGGAAGTATAAGTGTTACTATTTAAGTGACATTAGACAAGATAAACTAAATATTTGAACATGTAACTTACACGATATCCCCCCTCCTGGCTCCCGCCTGTATTCTGAGATAGAAACAGGTGTGGGGACCAGTTGTTGACCTTACCATATAAAAAAAAGGTGAATATGTAAAATTTAAATGCAAGATTTCAGATCTGCGCAAACTAATATTGTACAAAGTTTTTCTTAAAAAAAATAATACAAAATTTAAAGGAAAACTTTTGTAAGTGATTTTTCTTTTAAAAAACAATTATACAAAAAACTAAGCTGATACAGAATAATAAATACAATTAATTTATTTTTCTCATAAATTTCAAGTTGCCCTGTCCTTGAGGAACCAGGCAAACGAGGATAACAATGCAATCTTTTACAATTTTTGAAAATGCAATGTAATCTTCTAATTTTTTTAAAAAAATCTTTAACAAATTAATTAGCATTGAAGATAAGTAGAATTTTAATTTTTGCTGACTCTGACCAGAACAATGGCAAAAATTATACAGTAATAATTATAATTCATTTCAAACGAAAATAAAAAGTTGTTTTGAAAACTAGAAAATATTTAAAGTCAACATATAAAGTAGACAAGGTTTTAGGTTGGGAAATGGAAAGTTTAGGAGGAATGTTATTTTAGTAGTTGTCCTCTTAGTATATAGAATATAGATATTTTAAGCTCGGCTCTACTTTACTTCAGATTCAATTGAACAGTTTAACAATATAGCGAACCAAAAATAGCTATGTACGTAGTTAATTTCAATTACAATTAGATTTCATTGAGTTATGTATGGTTTTAATGATAATAAAAAAAATTATGATTTTCTAACTAACATTTGCAAGAACAAGTTCATAGGTCTTAATTAAGGGGAAAAAACTCTTAGTATGTTTGATTATATTTACTAAAAGAAACTAACTGATTTGCGACTGACCAAGTCTGTCGCTAATAGAAGTGGCAAAAGTGATCCATACCCGATTTTCCAGCCTGAATGACCCGACCCAAAATCCAAAACTTACCTGAATGCCAATTGCAGTCACTAATCCACTAAGTCGGTCTCTAAAATGAAGTAGCGACCAACATAGACCAAAATTGGGCGGACGCTAAAACCCCGGTCGAAAAATGACTTTTGCGACCAAATTATGGTTGGTCGCAGACAATTGCGACCAAGGTTTTAATTTTAGTTACTACCAATGTCATAGTAACTAAAATATTTTAGCGACTTGAGTTTTTCTTAGAAACTACATTTGGTAGTCGCAAAATCTATAATTATGAAAATCATTGGAGACCAAACTTGACCATTTTACCGACCAACATCAAGTAGCTAGTCGCAAATTATTTTGACAATTGAAAGATTTTTATTAGTTACTAAATAATAAAGCCATATACCAAAATCACCAATGACCATGAAATCCAAAAAGGTGACAAAACAAAATTGCTAGCAACCACCTCAATACCACCAAATCAAAATTGTTAGCAAAGCAACAAACAAACACACAATTACTAATCATAATATTAAATTTAAAAATTAATAATGTACAAAATGTCGAAATTCATCAATCGACTTCTACATAATAATCCATGGACCGCAATTACTAACGATAAACATATTTACGAGGTCCAAGGACATACTAGCTTAGAATAATGTAAGGGTTAGTTTTTTACTAGAAAAAACTTAAGATCAAAAATCAAAATGTTACAACCTTCGGGAAAAAAGTGCAACTAATATGTTAAGTAGAAGAGGGGGTATTTCCTCCCGATGGATCATGTGGATCATGGACACAAGTGTTGCCTTTCTCCATATCGAATATTGTCTTCTTCATTACCAACATATTTAAATGATATTCTTCTTTTTCCTTCAACCACTCGTCTTTCTCTCTCTCATATTTCTCTTCAGTAAGTGTTGCCACTTTTAACCACTTTTAAGCTCTCCGAAGTTAACCTTTAGCCTTCTTCCGTCATTTTCTTGCATTCTTCAACTTGATTGATATATTTAGATGTCATGGATGGGCCACAAGTTGTATCCTTTGATTTTGTAGAATTAGATGCCTTAAAAAACATACATGGAATTTCGGTATTAATTTCAAGTATATTCTGTTTAGTTTCAAATCTTTGAGTATTGTCAAGTTAAGGTTCTTGAATTAATTAATTTGGGGGAATATATATATGTATATGTGCTATTGTTGTTTTGTTTCAGTGTTGTTGTTGTAGTAGTATTTTATTTGTAGGTGGTATGTCGTACAATTTGTTATATTACTCTAATTTGGTAGTTTGATCGTTGTTCTGTTTCGGCTCTCTTTTGTCATTGATATGTTCAGGTTTAGGTCTTGATTCCTTCATGAAAGTTGTAGAGCTCGAAAAGATAATGAATTTAGGATCAAGAATTTCCTGATTCGTAGTTAATAGTGGGATTTTTGCCTTGATCAAGATTCTGGTTTGATGCTGTTTTGTTGTCTTTGCGGCTGTTCTATTTTTTATCATTGTAAATAGTTCCGTGTTAGTTTTTAGAACTTGATTCCTTGTCAGAAGTTGTAGATCTCGAAGAGTTTATGAATTTAGGCACAAGAATTGTGCAAATCGGAGTTGTACGCTAGAAGTTATGCTTGCTAGAATTTCATATTGTTTTGGTTGTCTTGTATGCGCATTTCTTAATCTTCTAGTTGAGAATTCATCTTCTGTCATATATGTATACATGGCTGCCTCGATATGTATAATATTTTATTAAGTTTAATATATTATGTATATATATAAGTGTTATAGTGCCTACGTAGGAGTACGCATTGGTGCTAGTTTTCTGAGATCATGTTTATATAGTCGCGTGTAACTCTAGGTATATGATAAGTGACTTATATAGTATATGTGATCATATTGTAGATCGCGGGTTTGTAGAGGAACCTTTTTTACTTGAGATTTGAAGTTGAATTATTTTGTTGCTGATAAAGTAAGATTTCTTGCTAAACCTGTACAGTTATAATTAATATTTATTTGACAATATTTTAAGAACTTGTATTATGAAAGTATTTTATATTGAAATGAGGAAGTTCCTCTATGTTACCAAGCTAATAAGATTTAGAAACGAGGAAGTTCCTCTATGTCACCAAGCTAAGATTTTGAAAGGAGGAAGTTCCTCACCCTTATGACGGTTTCTAGAGTTTTATTGTGGGGTTGTCGGTAAGCTGATAAGTGGTATTTTGGTAGTTATTTTCTTTGTTTTTATTAGTTTATTTTCTTATTTTATTTAACTTTCGTTAGCGTTTTTAGGCTTTTTAGCTTAGTTTTGCTTTTGTAGTCCCCTACCCCTTTTTCTATGTAATTTCCTCTATTTTGCCTTGTTTCTGCGTTTTCTTCCCTTTTTGCAGGTCCCGAGTTGATTTCGGAACCCGAGGAAGCGAACCGGGAACCTCGAGCAAAACCACAAGTCTTCTATGCCATGTTGGTGCTGGAAAAGGCCTCAGCGGGCGCTGGAAATCCCTCAGCGCCCGCTGGGATGAGTCCTGGTGAATGGTGAAGCATTTGGCAATGTTGAAAAGAAGGCCTCAGCGGGCGCTGAGAATTCCTCAACGTCTGCTGGGATGAGTTTTGGGCATGGCTGAAGGCAGTAGCAATTTGAAGGCCTTTCAGCGGCCGCTGATGGATTCCCAGCGGCCGCTGATCCTGAAGCTGCCAGACCACTCACAAGCACCAAAAGAAGATAGCGGGCGCTGGGAATTCCTCAGCGTCCGCTGAGATGGGTTTTTGTGTTTCAAGTTTTTTGCAAGGAAAAAAGGCAGAAGGTCTTCTATGCCATGGCAGCGGCCGCTGATGGATTCCCAGCGGCCGCTGATCCTGAAGCTGCCAGACCACTCACAAGCACCAAAAGAAGATAGCGGGCGCTGGGAATTCCTCAGCGTCCGCTGAGATGGGTTTTTGTGTTTCAAGTTTTTTGCAAGGAAAAAAGGCAGAAGGTCTTCTATGCCATGGCAGCGGCCGCTGATGGATTCCCAGCGGCCGCTGATTTTGCAGTCACCAGGGCATAATGAGCATACATATAGGAACAGCGGCCGCTGACCCCAACTCAGCGCCCGCTGCCATTTTCCTTCCCAGCCTGCAGGCCTATGATTATAGGTGTCAGCGGGCGCTGTCATCGCCTCAGCGCCCGCTGAGATGCCTTTCTGCGTTTTTTTTATTACTTTTCTTCTGTTTTTGCTCGCATTTTTGGGGGGTTGTATAAATACCCCCCTCTTCCCATTTCTTAGGCAGCTGAGGTTAGAGGCTCACTTAGGGTTTTAGGTTAGATTTTGTTGCTTTCTTCTTCAATTTCCTCTTGTAATTTGCATTTGCTCTTCAATTTATGCAAGTTTCTTAGTTTCTCTTCCTCTTGTTCTTCAATCTCTTCAAGGTACTTTTATTGCTTTCTTTATTTGCTTGATTTCTTGTTCTTTGTTGCTAGTTATTGATGTCTAAGTAGTTGATAGTTGTTGTTGTTGTTTATTTAGTTAGTTTATTTGTTATTTTCATTTTTGTTTAGTTGTTTATTTTGATTTCATTGTTGTTCTTGGTAGTTTAGTTTGTAGTTTTCTAGGTTTTAGTTGTTGGTTTTAGTTGTTGTTTTTGTTCTTCTTAGTTTTAGGTTTGATTTATGTTTTTAGTTTTAGTTTTAATTATGTTTTTATTAATTAATTTTGAGTAGTTAATTTCTAGGGTTTGAGTGAAACTTCTCAAATCCTCCATGATTGTGGTTTAGTTGTTTCTTGGCTTTGGTTGTGATAATGTCGGTACCTTAGGATTCGGTAATGTTGAGTCATATGTTTAGCTAGCATAGGATTCATTGAAGAATCCCCACCGAAGGACCGAAAGGTGAACGTGGGTGATGACTTCCTTTGCCCGATTGATGGAAGCACCACGAAAGTTGGGCCTTCGATCAAGGGAAAGTTACCGGTCTTCGTGATTTTGTGCTTAGGAATCGTTAGATGTGTCGCTGCACGAAAGTGAGTTGTATATGTCTTTCCGGTCATCGTACTCGCTCGAAAGAGTGGTACGATGATCGATGCATTTGTGCACCATCTTATAGGTCATTTTTCATCCTTTTTATTCTTTGTTTTGCCCATATTTGTGCATTTTTAATTGGTTTTTCCTCCGCTCGTTACATGTTACCAAGATTTGGGTCTCGTTTCATTTTTGGGTATTTTCTATGCATTTTTGAGAGGAAATGGGAATACAAGTGCTTTGATATTTAACATGAGTTGTTTTAGGTCTACGCCAAAGGATTCGAAGCCGGTTTTGACCACCCTCCACTATTTTGGGCATAAATTCTTTTCTGGAAATCTTTTGGATGCGGGGCCTATTGTGTTGGAAACTAGAGTTCAAGAGCTTTCCAACGGTATATTACACGCTCCAATCAGAGATCTACATCAAAAGTTATGAGCCTTACAAGATCAGCTCTTTGCGCAGTCTTCTCAGAGCGGACGCTCTAAATATGAGAGCGGCCGCTCTGACATGTCAGAGCGGACGCTCTCTAATTTAGAACGGACGCTCGGCCCATGATCAGAAAGGCATTAGCTGCTGGGAGGTTCCAGAGCATCCGCTCCAACCCATGGAGCGTCCGCTCGCCCATGCATGGAGCGTCCGCTCCCCTTGCATGGAGCGTCCGCTCCAA
Source organism: Salicornia ramosissima (assembly GCA_951394345.1). Taxonomy (NCBI): domain Eukaryota; kingdom Viridiplantae; phylum Streptophyta; class Magnoliopsida; order Caryophyllales; family Amaranthaceae; genus Salicornia; species Salicornia ramosissima. The sequence goes on along the minus strand of OX596239.1, from coordinate 39,036,616 downwards.
CCCCTGGAGCGTCCGCTCCCTTTGCCCAGCTTCAGCACGTCCATTTGTTCTCTCTCATGTAATCTATAAATACCCCAACTCTTCTAGGTTTAGGGAGGCACGAAATTACCACTTAATTTAGCATTGTTTTCAGTATTTTTAGAGAGAAAAACACAAGAGCTTTGAGTAGTTTTTAGCTTGTAATCTTCAATCAACATTTCTTCTTCATCATTTTGCAATCAAACAATACATTCAATCTCTTAGTTTTTGGTAACATTTCTCACTTCCCTTATACTTGTTTATCATCTTTATGCTATTATGTTTGTTACTTAGCTTGTTCTTGGTTTAATCATCTTGTTTATGGTTTATGAGTTTATAGTTTGCATCTTTTAGTTGATTTGTTAGTGCAGTTGCTATTTTCTTCAATGTTCTTGTTCTTATTCATGCTTTCTCTTATGGTAGTTTTGTGTATTGCTTTAGTTAGTATGAGTACCCCTCACCTAGGCTAGATTTTTATCTAGGGGAGGGGGAAAATGATGGTATTTTGATTATTGAACATGGAATAATTGTTAGTTTGGTGTGAAATTATTTGTTGATGCTTGTTTTCAAACATGGGTTAAAATGCTAGATTAGGAGTTTGGCCAACTTCTAGGATAGAATATTGGACTAACCAAGTGTGGTTGAGAAATCTAAGCATGAGGTTAGAGACAATATGTTAGAAAAGGTCTAGGGTACTTCGAACCGGATTGTGAGCGAGGTAGAGAATGAGAGATCTAGTCTACCGAGCGATTCGATCCATGGTGTTTGGTTTGGTCTAGATTGAGATGTTATGTAAGTGGGTCGGCTGAGAAATCTAAGCCCACTTGCATTAACTAATCTCCTTGCTTGAAACAATTATTTTATGCTTGTTATGTGGTTGCTTTGTGCTTAATTTTTGGAATATCGTGTTTTCCCCCTTCCCTAGTGACTTTACTTGTAGATGTAGTTGTAGTCTAATTTGGTTAGTTTCATTGTTTATAAATCCCAATTTACCCAAAAAACCCCAAAAAGAGACCCTCAAATAGCAAGATTGGCCTAGAAACAATCCCGATCACCTACCTCTCTGTGGATTCGACCCCTTACTCCATTATACTACCCATTTAGGATAGTTAGGGAATAGGGTTTTTATACTTTGACCGGACGTAGGAAGTAACGACCCCTAGCACCCGATCAAATTTTGGCGCCGTTGCCAGGGAGGTGCGACTTGATTGGAATTGTTTTTGAGTTATTTTTGCGATTTCAGTTATTGCTTTCATTTTCTAGTTTGATTTTGATTTTTCTTTTATTGTGATTACTATTTTTCTTTTATTTTACTCTTCCTTTTATTCTCTCTTGTCATTGCTAACCCTTTGCTTAGCTTTGGTTTTACAAGTAACATATCTTGAGACTCATTTTCAAGAATGGCTAGTTTCTCAATTCCTCCGCAATTTGAGAATGAGCCATTTTGGAGGTTTTTCGATAGGGTGCGTGAAGTATTTCCCAACAAGTATTTTGGTGGGACACGTGGATTATGTGAAGTACTTTACGCCGGGTTGAATGATTTCACTCTCAATTTGGTTGAGTATAGGCATAATGGAGGGTTTCAAGCACTTTCTTGGGATGATGCTTTTGACTACTTCAAATGTTTAGCTCAAGACTCATATGAGTGGGATATGGGCACAAACCCACAACAAGTTCAACCCAACTATGGTATGCCTCCTACCCCCTCTCCTAGTTGTGATTCTATGCAGTTTGGTTATAAATTTTCATCCCCACCTAATGATTGCATGAATTACAATGATGTCCCTTGTGCTTACAATGCTTCTCCTCACTTGTCATATCATGATTCTTCTTCTCTAAGTCAAAATTGTAATGAGGTGCATGCTCCAAGTTTTGATACACAACTTATCTTAGATTGCATAAAATCCTTTTGCGATGACATGAAGTTAGAAAGGAGGAACATGTGTGTTGATGATCATTCCTCTCCCCCGCATGCTAATTCATCCCCTAATTTAAATGATGTGATGCATTCTCAAGTCTATGATGTGAATCCTACTCTTGATGCCATGAATCACTTAGAGGAACTAATGTGTAGTAGCATTGAATGTGTTGAACATGTTGAATCTAGAGTAGATGTTTGCTACACCCTTACCCCTCTTGAATGTGAGGATGAGAGCAATGGGTTAGTGAAGGAGTGTGATCCAATACCCTCTATGACCGACCAAGAGTGTGAGGATGTGATACGTGAGTTAATGAGGATAGACAAGGAGAGAGGTTATGGAAAATGTATTTATGCATCTAAGTCCTCGAATGATTTTGATGGTGGTTCTCCCTATGTAGAGAAAGAAAATGTTTTGAGGGAGAAAATTGTGCTTGTTGATGATGGATTTTGGAGTAGTGATGATGATGAGCCATGCCTAGGTTTGGTGAGTCCAATTCATGAAGAGGAAGAGGTTGCTTTTGAGGAAGTTTGTGAATCCCTAGATTCTCTTTTTGCCTCCCCTTCTCCCATTGACTCCATTATTCAGTCTCTTCCTAACCCACCTCAATCAATTGATGACTTAGATGGTATTGAAAGTGAAGATGGTGACTCTAGTGATAGTGATGATGATGAGTTTGGCTTAGAGATTGAAAACCCCCTCTTTGAGGATGCTTATGAAACTCGTGATTATCACAACCCTTTATTTGTGGATGTAGATGATGTAGGTGATGAGTTGAGAGATGAATCTTTAGGTGAAGAAGCTTTGGATAGGAGTGCTCTTGTTATGAGTTCTTGTGATGTGAGTGAGAGTTTTTGCGAGGACATGACGCCCGTTCTATCCACTCATGCCCCTTTCTCCAAGAGTCTTGATCATGTTCCTTCTTTCCCTATTTCTCTTCCTCACTATGTCACTTGTCCACCACTTGAGGATCCTCTTACCACTCATGACCCCCAAGATTCTCTTGTTGATACCATTGTAGCAAAGTTGTATAGTAGTGACAATTTTTCCTCCTTTTCTTTTGATTCTTCTTTTTCTTTTGATTCTTCTTTTTGTTTTGATTTTTCTTCTTATTTTTTCATTTTTCCTTGTAAATTTTCTCATTTTGCTTTTTCTTCATCATTTAGGCATAGAGTATTGATTCACTTTGTGCCTACTCTATTGTATACTCTTGCCTATGTGATACTCATTGAGTCGTGTGCGGTTGCACATGACAAGCTTTTGAGATCGTTGCAATCTTATTTACTAGATTAAATGGTCTCCCTTTGTAAATAGTTTTATTTTTCTTATTTTCTCTTTTCCTCTTATTTTCCTTTCCCTCCCTCCCTCCCTTTGAACTTGTTTGAAGCATTGAGGACAATGCTTCATTCGAATTGGGGGGGGGGGGGGAGGGGGAGGACCTTTTGATCTTTCATTTTCATTATGTTATTAATGCTTTTATTTTGGAAGTTTGGACTTGTCTCATGTGTATGTAGGTTTGAGGAACTTAAAGAGCCTTTTGAGACAAATTGAAGTAAGAAATTGATGAAGCCTGCTTTGGTGAGATCTTTCCAAACTCTCCTCTTTTATTTCCCTTGTTTGCTTAGTTTTAGGGTTAGGTTTAGGAGGAGATGATTGTTCGAGGATGTTTGGCTTTTAATTTTGGCTTTTAAGCCCTTGAGGACATTTGGATATCGATGGCGTTGGGCCTCGATTTATTTATTTGTTTGATTCTTGATTGCTTATTTGAGAGTCATTCATGCTTGGATTTTGTTTTCCTCACTTTTGTATAGTTTTCTTATTTTGTTTTTCCTTTTTTTTCCATTTCTTTTTCTTTTCTTTTCAAGGCAAAGTGTATTTTTGGTCTTGTTTTTAGTTTGGACTTGATCACTTTAGAGTCTTGGACATTGAATGCATTCCTTCCTAATTGTTAGCGGTCCACATGGTTTGAGATGTTGGGGTTGATTTTCAACTATTATGTGCTAGGTTTTAGAGCTTTAGAGTTCATGAAACTTAAACTCTTGGGTTGTGGAATGATTGGTGATGCTTTGCTAGCTAGTTGAATCCCTGGAGGTAGTATTTGCAATCCACTACCCTTAACATGTGAGGAAATGTCAAATCTTTCAAGCCTTCAACATTATTGTGTTTGAGTGGCGATAGGATCCTTGTCATAACTTACCTTGATCAAGAACTTGATTCATGACTCGCCGAGACCGCGACCGAGCTACTCTAGGGGAGGACAGAGGCATTCATTTTCCTAGTTATATTCCATTTTTTTTCCTTTTTCATTTCCTTTTTTTTGTTTTATTTGTCTTGCTTCTTTCATTTTTCTAGTTTTTTTTTGCTTTGCATTTATCATTTGGAACCTTTTGAGCTTGGCCTTTCCTTTCTTCTAGCCACATTACTAGCCTTGTATGCCCCTTGTTTTGTCTTATATCCTTTTAGGTATAGTGAAGCAATTGGAGCATTGTGGTTTGTATTTGCTTTGTATCGGAAATTTGTGGAGAAGTAAGGAGGTTTGCTAAGCGCAGACGTGTTGATTTGCATAGTTGCAAGCAAAAGCCGACCTAAGTTGAAAAAGGCAAGGTCGTGTTAAATAATTGGAAAAAAAAAATTGAAAAAAAAAAAGTGAAAAAAAAAAGAAAAAAAAGGCAAGCATTTATTCCTTTCTCTTTCACAATGAGGACATTGTGTCATTTAAGCTTGGGGGAGGAGGAATATTGCGAAAAATCTTGTAAAATTTTTCAAATTTTGTTTATTTCTTTGAATAAGCTTGGGGGATTTTGTGTGTATGTGTATGGCGTATTAGGAGTTTGTTTGCTATTTGTTGCTCATTGGCACTTATTTGCTTCACTATTTAAGTTTTGAGCACCACAAGCCAAATTCATTCCTACCTTACCCTAGCCCTACATTACAACCCTTAAGCCCTCTTGATCCTAGAGAGTTGAGTCATAGTCGGTGGAGGAAGTCATGGTTCAAGCATATTGAGCGGCTTTGTTATGATGAGATGTCGGGTAGCCTAAATTGTTACTCCTTTTTGTTCTTCCGGCTCCTTCGGGGAGTCATGAGGAGCTACCTCAAAGGGTGGAGATGAAACTAGCTTAGCTTGTGATTGTTTGGTTGTAGAGCGAAAAGGGGATTGTTTCTCTCTAGTTCTTCTATGTAGCATGTTTTATTTGACTATTCACCTTAACTTAGACATTTTTGAGCATGTTTTCCGCTACTGCTTAGAAAGGTTTGCATTCATTGATCCTTGATCCATTTACAAGTCCGACTAGGGATTTTTGTTTTATTTTTCTTCCTTTTATTTTTCTTTTCTTTGTTTTCGACTTTTCGTTAACCTCTGCCTTGATCTATTGTTGGAAGAGTTATGGGTTAAACTCTTTGGAAACCCTTACGAGAGCATCACTCGTCCTCATTGACGACTTTGAGGTTTAAATGGCTTGTCATTTACGCTAAAAATGACCGTGATTCCTACGACAGTGAGTTAGTGTAAATATGTTGTGTTTGATTAGGTTGTTATTTTCCATTACTTGGTGTTGTTATCCTGTGGTTCGGGAATCAATTTGACTTTGCTCGATGGCGAGCAAAGGGTTAGTTGGGGGGATTTTGATCGATGCATTTGTGCACCATCTTATAGGTCATTTTTCATCCTTTTTATTCTTTGTTTTGCCCATATTTGTGCATTTTTAATTGGTTTTTCCTCCGCTCGTTACATGTTACCAAGATTTGGGTCTCGTTTCATTTTTGGGTATTTTCTATGCATTTTTGAGAGGAAATGGGAATACAAGTGCTTTGATATTTAACATGAGTTGTTTTAGGTCCACGCCAAAGGATTCGAAGCCGGTTTTGACCACCCTCCACTATTTTGGGCATAAATTCTTTTCTGGAAATCTTTTGGATGCGGGGCCTATTGTGTTGGAAACTAGAGTTCAAGAGCTTTCCAACGGTATATTACACGCTCCAATCAGAGATCTACATCAAAAGTTATGAGCCTTACAAGATCAGCTCTTTGCGCAGTCTTCTCAGAGCGGACGCTCTAAATATGAGAGCGGCCGCTCTGACATGTCAGAGCGGACGCTCTCTAATTTAGAACGGACGCTCGGCCCATGATCAGAAAGGCATTAGCTGCTGGGAGGTTCCAGAGCGTCCGCTCCAACCCATGGAGCGTCCGCTCGCCCATGCATGGAGCGTCCGCTCCCCTTGCATGGAGCGTCCGCTCCAACCCCTGGAGCGTCCGCTCCCTTTGCCCAGCTTCAGCACGTCCATTTGTTCTCTCTCATGTAATCTATAAATACCCCAACTCTTCTAGGTTTAGGGAGGCACGAAATTACCACTTAATTTAGCATTGTTTTCAGTATTTTTAGAGAGAAAAACACAAGAGCTTTGAGTAGTTTTTAGCTTGTAATCTTCAATCAACATTTCTTCTTCATCATTTTGCAATCAATCAATACATTCAATCTCTTAGTTTTTGGTAACATTTCTCACTTCCCTTATACTTGTTTATCATCTTTATGCTATTATGTTTGTTACTTAGCTTGTTCTTGGTTTAATCATCTTGTTTATGGTTTATGAGTTTATAGTTTGCATCTTTTAGTTGATTTGTTAGTGCAGATGCTATTTTCTTCAATGTTCTTGTTCTTATTCATGCTTTCTCTTATGGTAGTTTTGTGTATTGCTTTAGTTAGTATGAGTACCCCTCACCTAGGCTAGATTTTTATCTAGGGGAGGGGGAAAATGATGGTATTTTGATTATTGAACATGGAGTAATTGTTAGTTTGGTGTGAAATTATTTGTTGATGCTTGTTTTCAAACATGGGTTAAAATGCTAGATTAGGAGTTTGGCCAACTTCTAGGATAGAATATTGGACTAACCAAGTGTGGTTGAGAAATCTAAGCATGAGGTTAGAGACAATATGTTAGAAAAGGTCTAGGGTACTTCGAACCGGATTGTGAGCGAGGTAGAGAATGAGAGATCTAGTCTACCGAGCGATTCGATCCATGGTGTTTGGTTTGGTCTAGATTGAGATGTTATGTAAGTGGGTCGGCTGAGAAATCTAAGCCCACTTGCATTAACTAATCTCCTTGCTTGAAACAATTGATTTTATGCTTGAAACAACCGTGATTCCTACGAAAATGAGTTAGTGTGAATTATTAGTGTTTTGTTTTCTTTTCTAGTTTTACCTCCTATCAAGCTCTTCCATCACTTCTAGCTTAAGTTTTGCTCGGGACGAGCAAAAGCTAAGCTTGGGGGAGTTTCATAAGTGGTATTTTGGTAGTTATTTTCTTAGTTTTTATTTAACTTTCGTTAGTGTTTTTAGGCTTTTTAGCTTAGTTTTGCTTTTGTAGTCCCCTTCCCCTTTTTCTATGTGATTTCCTCTATTTTGCCTTGTTTCTGCGTTTTCTTCCCTTTTTGCCGGTCCCGAGTTGATTTCGGAACCCGAGGAAGCGAACCGGGAACCTCGAGGAAACCACAAGTCTTCTATGCCATGTTGGTGCTGGAAAAGGCCTCAGCGGGCGCTGGAAATCCCTCAGCGCCCGCTGGGATGAGTCCTGGTGAATGGTGAAGCATTTGGCAATGTTGAAAAGAAGGCCTCAGCGGGCGCTGAGAATTCCTCAACGTCTGCTGGGATGAGTTTTGGGCATGGCTGAAGGCAGTAGCAATTTGAAGGCCTTTCAGCGGCCGCTGATGGATTCCCAGCGGCCGCTGATCCTGAAGCTGCCAGACCACTCACAAGCACCAAAAGAAGACAGCGGGCGCTGGGAATTCCTCAGCGTCCGCTGAGATGGGTTTTTGTGTTTCAAGTTTTTTGCAAGGAAAAAAGGCAGAAGGTCTTCTATGCCATGGCAGCGGCCGCTGATGGATTCCCAGCGGCCGCTGATTTTGCAGTCACCAGGGCATAATGAGCATACATATAGGAACAGCGGCCGCTGACCCCAACTCAGTGCCCGCTGTCCCCTCCCCTGTATTGAGGCAGTGGCATCACAAAGGCTAGCAGCGGCCGCTGACCCCAACTCAGCCTGCAGGCCTATGATTATAGGTGTCAGCGGGCGCTGTCATCGCCTCAGCGCCCGCTGAGATGCCTTTCTGTGTTTTTTTATTACTTTTCTTCTGTTTTTGCTCGCATTTTTGGGGGGTTGTATAAATACCCCCCTCTTCCCATTTCTTAGGCAGCTGAGGTTAGAGGCTCACTTAGGGTTTTAGGTTAGATTTTGTTGCTTTCTTCTTCAATTTCCTCTTGTAATTTACATTTGCTCTTCAATTTATGCAAGTTTCTTAGTTTCTCTTCCTCTTGTTCTTCAATCTCTTCAAGGTACTTTTATTGCTTTCTTTATTTGCTTGATTTCTTGTTCTTTGTTGCTAGTTATTGATGTCTAAGTAGTTGATAGTTGTTGTTGTTGTTTATTTAGTTAGTTTATTTGTTATTTTCATTTTTGTTTAGTTGTTTATTTTGATTTCATTGTTGTTCTTGGTAGTTTAGTTTGTAGTTTTCTAGGTTTTAGTTGTTGTTTTTGTTCTTCTTAGTTTTAGGTTTGATTTATGTTTTTAGTTTTAGTTTTAATTATGTTTTTATTAATTAATTTTGAGTAGTTAATTTCTAGGGTTTGAGTGAAACTTCTCAAATCCTCCATGATTGTGGTTTAGTTGTTTCTTGGCTTTGGTTGTGATAATGTCGGTACCTTAGGATTCGGTAATGTTGAGTCATATGTTTAGCTAGCATAGGATTCATTGAAGAATCCCCACCGAAGGACCGAAAGGTGAACGTGGGTGATGACTTCCTTTGCCCGATTGATGGAAGCACCACGAAAGTTGGGCCTTCGATCAAGGGAAAGTTACCGGTCTTCGTGATTTTGTGCTTAGGACTCGTTAGATGTGTCGCTGCACGAAAGTGAGTTGTATATGTCTTTCCGGTCATCGTACTAGCTCGAAAGAGTGGTACGATCATAGAACGACCTCCCCTTATCCACGACCTAAGTCTAAGTTCGATTGACTCACAATTCATGGTGGTATGAGTTGTGGATCTCTTACCCTAGTCCCTTTTATTCTTGTTTCCTTAGTGTAGTTTTAGTTAGTTCTCTCCGCTTCTCGCGACCATCACCCGACCTAGCTTGTTCGACGCTCATGCTTAGATTAGTGCAACGTACCTTCCCCGTGTTCGACACCCCCACTCATACTACGACAGGGGTTTTTTATTTGGTAAGAAAATTCCTCCTATCATAAGCGGTATTCCTTGAATTTGGAAGTAGGTTGAGTTAACAGTGTCTCAACCATTTTATATAGTAGTTGGGGGTAAGTTGATCAGTATTCTTGCCAATTGTCTTCCTTCTTGGTAGGTTATCAAGTAAGGGGTATGCATGCTATGGACTTTGGTGTATTTAATTAGTGAGCCTAGCTAGCTCATTGAATTTCTTATTTAATACTTCCTACTCACAAATTTCGAAAGTAATATATTATGCTTATGCAGGTTGTTTTAGAAAGAAAGAAGGATTTGGACTTGAGTTTACTTAAAAGTAAATTAAAGTTTATTTAAGAAGTTGCCCCTTTTGTTTATTTAACCTTGCACAGATTGGAAATGGATTTGCAAGATATTCCTATATGTCTTCCCTGCACATTGGTTAGTTTTGTTTTATTATAGTGTGAAATCTTGCTCAGCCTTTGGCTGATATTACAATGTTCAATGTGCAGGGGCTTGATGGTGTTCGGCTTGTTGGGTTAAAGAGTGCGATCACCCTTTTTAGATTTTAGACTTTATTAAGACTTCCGTTGTCAATTATACTTAATTAGAATTTATTTTTGGGTTGTAATAACTATTTTAAGTTTACTATGTTGGACTATAATAGTTAGTTAGTTAATCTTTTAGTTATTAGTTTTTATGTAGAACCACTAGCCTTACAATGACTATAATTAGTTATCGCGGCATAACAACCTTGAGATTTTTGAGTTGTTGTTTCAGGTGATAAATATCATTTTCATATCGAAAAATTCAGGTTTGATACAGTTGGTATCAGAGCGTAGGTTACTAAGACTTAATTAGTATGACCTTAAATAAGAGTAGATAAATAAAATTGTTAAAATTTTTAAAGCCGCTGTGAGATGGAGATATGGGGAATAAGGAATTAGTCATTGTGTATTGATGCCATTTTTCTTTTAATTTTTCCTCTTATTATCATTTACTTTGTTAATTGGTTGATTTGAGAAACTTATAGTTGTTAGTAATGTGTGAACTACCTTTGTTGTTTTATTCTACTTCTAAATATGGATTGTCAATGACAACTCATTTTGTTTATTTTAATTTGTTCTGTTGCAATATTAAGATGTTGCGTAAACAGAAACATGGTAAGCGCTCAAGTTCGAATCAAATGATGCACAAAATAGCTCAATCCACTCAAGCATTAACTGAAGATATGGAGAGACTTGCTGCAGCGCAAGCTAATGCTATCAATACTCCTGCTAATCCCACTCCTCGTGATGCTGGCACCAAGACTAAGACTATTTCTAAAGCAATTGACCAGAAGAAACCGCCTACATTTGATGGTAAAGGAGATCCTATAAATTAAAGATGCAGAAATGGATTAGGGAGTTTGATAAGATCTTCACATCCCTCAAGGTCCCTGATCATATGAAGGTTAATTCTACCTCCTATTATTTGGTTGAGGATGTGGATCTCTGGTGGACTCACAACAAGTTTGACCTAACTACCAAGGTGATTGTGGATGAAGAAGGAGAAAAGCACATGGAAGAGAGAGAATTTAGTTGGATTGAGTTTAAGAAAGCGGTCCCTGATTATTTCTTTCCATCTCACATGAGAAAGAGAACGGAATTTAATGACCTGGTGCAGGGAGACATGACCGTTCATGAGTTCTACGTCAAATTTCAAGAGTTGTCTCGATTGCTAAAGAATGACCTGGTGCAGGGAGACATGACCGTTCATGAGTTCTACGTCAAATTTCAGGGGTTGTCTCGATTTGCTAAAGGGCTAGTTCCCGATGAGCGAGAAAGACCTATGAAATTTTAAGAAAAGTCGGATTCCGAGCTCCATTCTATGATGAGTGCTGGTGAGTATAGTACGTTGAAAGAGGTGTACACTCGTGCTTGTAATGCTGAGAGGATCGAGGAGAAGGGACAAGCTGCAAAGAATAAAAAATCCACTCCTTCTAGGTCTACTCAAATGACAGATAAAGGGGATACATTTGTTTCCAATGGTCACAACAAGAGTAAAGGGGGCTTTAACAGAAACCAAATCTTTGGGAACCATGAATCTGGTGGTCGTTTCAACAAGGGAGGTTCTAGCCAACAGTATTTGAAGGACACTCAGAATTTCATGAGCTCCCATAGCAAACCCCAAGGCCAAAACCAAAGGACGGAACATATATTTTACTGCAAGCGTTGCAATGTGAACCACCCTGGTAAAGATTATGATGGTAACTTTGTAGAGTGTAACCATTGTGGCAAGAAGGGGTATCGTTCTTATGAATGTTTTACTAACCCAAGGTCTAAGAGTTTCAGACCCGAGTTGAGTTTAAGGAATGCAACACAAATAGATAGGAAACCCCAGAATGCCAACAATAATCATACACCTTCTAACCCATTAAATTCAACACCTAATCGCATTGTTGGGACCACCAATGATACTCAGGCAAGCAAAGGATATGCAAGGAAAGACACATGGCATGTGCATGTGATGAACCAGACTGAGGCAAATGCTAGAGGCAATGTGGTGAGTGGTACATTCTCTATCCATTCGATACCTGCTTATGTTCTATTTGATTCTGGTGCTTTTCATTCTTTTGTGTCTGAGTCTTTTGTGAAAAAGTCACGCTTAAAAAATTCTAGAACTTGTGAAACAGATATCTTTATGCCTTCTAGTGTTATTGTGGCTTGTCATACCTTGTATCTTGATGTCCCTATTATGTGCGGTAGTACCACCCTAGTAGCTGATTTGATAGCTTTTCCTTTACATGATTTTGATGTATTTCTAGGGATGGGTTGGCTTAGTAAGTACAAATCCAAGATATATTGTGAGAAACAAAAAGTGTTTGTAGTTGGTCCTAGTGAAGTCCATGAGTTTTACAAAGGGTCTTCTTTTAAAATCAAGTCTGCTTTGACTCTAAAATCATACTTGAGGAAGGGCCGGGATGTCCAATGTACTTGTGTCACGTTCGTGATACTAGCAAGGAAGAGCCACGCATTGAAGATGTTCGAGTTGTCAAAGAATTTTTAGAAGTCTTTCCTAACGAGAAACGTGATGTTGAGTTTAGTATTGACTTGATGCCCGGAACTGGACCTATTTCTATGCCTCCTTATAGGATGGCACCTGCTGAGATGAAAGAGCTTAAGGTTCAGTTGGAAGAGTTGCTTGACAAGGGGTGTATTCGGCCTAGTGTATCCCCATGGGGTGCACTTGTTCTGTTCGTGAAGAAGAAGGATAGGAATCTTCGTCTATGTATTGATTACAAGGAGCTCAATAATGTTACAATGAAAAAACAAGTACCCCTTGCCAAGAATAGATGATTTATTCGATTAGTTAAAGGGAACTAGAGTGTTCTCTAAAATTGATATGAGATCTGGATATCACCAACTTCGTATTGCGGAGAATGATATTCCGAAGAAAGCCTTTCGAACTCACTATGGGCACTATGAGTTTATTGTTATGCCCTTCGGATTAACTTATGCTCCAGTTGTTTTCATGGACTTGATGAATAGAGTTTTCCGGCCGTATCTTGATAAGTTTGTGGTTGTGTTCATTAATGATAAACTGATTTATTCAAAGAATGCTAGTGAGCATGAAGAGCATCTTCGAACTATTCTTCATGTCCTTAGGAAGAATCAACTGTGTGCGAAGTTTTCAAAGTGTGAATTCTGGCTTGAGAAAGTTGTTTTTCTTGGTCATATCATTTCTAAGGAGGGATTCTTTGTTGATCCAGTAAAAGTTCAAACTGTTTCTAAGTGGCCTACTCCAAAGAGCATGCAGATTCGTAGTTTCTTAGGCTTAGCTGGTTATTATAGGAGGTTTCTGAAGGATTTCTCAAAGATAGCTCGTCCATTGACTGCATTAATGAGAAATAATACTATGTATCATTAGGATGATGAATGTGAGAAGGCATTCTAAGTTCTAAAGGAACGTCTTACCACAGCTCCTGTATTGACCTTACCTGATGAAAACTTAGAGTATGAAGTGTTCACAGATGCTTCAAAGAGTGGTTTTGGTTGTGTGCTTATGCAAGATAAAAAGGTTGTTGCTTATGCTTCAAGGCAATTAAAGAACTATGAGTTGAACTATCCAACCCATGATCTCGATTTGGCAGCAGTTGTTTTTGCACTAAAGATCTGGCGACATTATCTTCTTGGCACATCATTCAAGATATATTCTAACCATAAAATCCTAAAGTACTTTTTTACTCAAAGAGAGTTGAACATGAGACAGAGGAGGTGGTTGGAATTGATAAAAGATTATGACATGGAGATTCAATACCACGAGGGCAAGGCCAATGTTGCTGCATATGCACTTAGTAGGAAGTCCTCTCATTATTTGCAGACCTTGCGTTCAAGAAATTGCCTTCGTGAAGAGTTTCAAAATCTTGATGTGGAGATAGTACGACTTGGAGCTCAGCCTAACTCTCTTACTATTCAGTCCACCCTATATGGTGAGATCAAAGAAGCACAAGTGCATGATCAATTCTTGAAAGGAAAGTAAGCTAAGGAGCCTGATAATTTCATAGTTGCTGAGTATGGTAGTGTGAGGTTCCAAGGGAGATGGTGTGTTCCTAATGTTCCTGAATTAAAAGGGAGGATATTGGAGGAAGCCTATACTGCCCAATATTTTGTTCATCCTGGAGGTGACAAGAAGTACAAGGATCTTAAGCAGACATTTTGGTGGCCTGGTATGAAGAAGGATATTGCTATGTATGTCTCAAGATGCTTAACTTGTCAAAAGGTCAAGAGTGAGCACAAAAGACCTCAAGGAATGATTTAACCTTTAGAGGTTCCCGAGTGGAAATGGGATTCAATCTCTATGGATTTCATTTGTGGACTTCCAATAACTCTAAAGGGGAATAATATGATTTGGGTTATTGTTGGTCGTCTCACTAAGTCTGCTCATTTTGTTTCCATGAAAGATACTTGGAAGCATGAAAGATTGGCTACTGCTTACAGAGAGCACGTAATTAGACTTCATGGTGTTCCTAGAGATCGATATTGTTTCAGATAGGGATAACAGGTTCTTGTCTAACTTTTGGCAAAATCTCCAAGAAGCGTTGGGGACTAATTTAAAGATGAGTACAACATTTCACCCAGCTACAGATGGCCAGACGGAGCGCATTATCCAAACATTGGAAGACATGATGCGGGCTTGTGCCTTAGAATTTCAAGGTTCTTGAGAGGATAAGTTGGATTTGATAGAGTTCTCATATAATAACAATTACTATTCCAGCATTCAAATGGCTCCATTTGAAGCCTTGTATGGCCGGCGATGTCGTACTCCTTTATGTTGGAATGATATTGGTGAATATATCGTGATTGGTCCAGAGATGATTCAGTAGACTGTTGAGCAAGTAAAACTCATCCAGCAGATTATGAAAGAAGCACACGATAGACAAAAGAGTTACGGTGATAAGCATCATTGGCATGAAGAGTTTCAGGTGGGAGAGAAGGTGTTGCTTAGAGTTTCCACTATGAAAGGAGTGATGAGATTCGAGAAGAAGGATAATTTGAGCCCAAAGTTCATTGGCCCATATGAGATTTCGGAGAGGATAACGAAGTTGCTTATAGATTGGCGTTGCCACCTGGGGTCGATCGTGCACATAATGTATTTCTAGTTTGAAGATTGAAGAGGTTGAAGGCGAGCAAGTTAACGTAAAGGATTTTAATTTGTTTATCTAGTTTAGGTATATGGGAAACGACATGTTAAGATACTATCTAACCAAATACCAACATACAAAGAAGTTAATTTTGATGCTACAAGAAAACCCAACAAGTTTTGATCAGGCATCGTCATGATTGATCTTGACATGTCGGACAATATTATTAGGTTTGATTCATATGGAGCATCGTTTCAAGGACGGATTTTCCTGTGATAATCAATCTTTTGATGACTTGGAGTATAGTGTTTATTCAAGGGTACTTCATGGTTGAAAGAATATCAAGTAAGTATTTTGTTACTTTCTTTAATTAATTTACTTTTGATATGATAAGTTCGTATTGTTAATATTCTTTGTATTCAATAATTTCCATGTCATATAATCGGTATATACTCATTTTTGTTAACGAGAGTATGGTAAACAAGATGGTAATTTTGTGAGGATTTATTCATCTATAAAGTTTATCTTATTTATGTTCAATTTGGTTAATTGGTTATATAAGTGCATATATGGTCTTTTAAATTCTTATACATGGAACCAATTTGAGATTATGTTGAAGTTATTGAGGACTTTTTCTTTTATGATATCCATGTATTTATGGAGGAAGAATTTTATTATTTGGAAAATCATGATGAATAGGAGAAAGTTTTATTGATGGTAAATGTTTGCCCATGAAGATGATTGGTATAATCATATAAATTAGCATGACAGTAAGTCAATAATTCTAATGGATGAATAATTTGTATTGTTCATGAAATGGGTGTTGGTTAATTTTGTATGCTATAATACATCTTTATGGACGGAAATCAATGGAAAAATGCATGCATGTTACATAATAATTTTATTTTCCTTGGGATAAAGGGGAATGATGTATCATATTTTTAATATAGTGATCAATTTAATAATTGATGGTATTCTATGGTTTAATAGAATTGCGCACTTGCTAAACATTGTTCAGGAATATTTCATGTGTTTGGATGATAATAATCAATGTGTGATTATGATTATCTCAAAAAAGATAGTATGTTTATTATGGTGAGTATTTTTCACAATGTTGCCTTGAATTTTGCTCTAATGATAAATCAAAAGTATTTCCTCCGTTTCGAAAAAAACGCAACAAATTGGATGGCACAGACTCCTAGTCCATTTCTTGTTGTGAGAGTAAAAGAGATAGAGAGAGAGAGAAAGTGGAGTATGTGATGATGTGAGAGATAATAAGAAAAGACTTACAAAAATGGAAAGATTAAAATTGTTGCATTTATTTAATTTTGAAACTTCATAAAATAGAAATTGTTGCGTTTATTTCGAAACGGAGGAAGTATAATTGTTTATATGTCTAATTTTGTAACATATGCGTACATGGTAAATTAGTACATATGGTTGAAAAATCTTATAGTTGACATTGATTTATGAAATGTTTTTCGATTTTCGCAAAAAATTGGTTTATACATAGTATTATTGTAATGAACCGGTTTTATAAATTAATAGTATAAGTGCTCATATTATCAAATTTAGTAACATATGAGAATATATAAAATTATATGATAGGAGAATTCTTATATTTGATGTTAATTTATAAAATTATTTTATTTGATTAAATATTATTTTATACTTGGTACAAGTATAATTGAATGTAAATTTTTATCCTTGAGTTGCACTATTTAATAGACATGTATCACTTGAAAATGAAATTCAAGTTCTTCAGTGATAGAAGGCTATGTTTGATAATTTTATGTTTGTTGATTATAGAAAAAGAATTTGTTTTCCTTCATGAAATGATGGTTTATATTGAAGGAAATCTATGCTTCATAAATTTTCATATTTGGAGGAGGTAAATCATTTATACTAATACGTCTTCCCAAAAGGTGTTTTTATTTCCAATTTCCAAATTGTCATCTCAAAGCTATTTCAAAAAGAGGTTCTAATGAAAAACCTTTAAACCCATTGTCAGCCCAAGATAAGATAGCTAGGTTCTAAGAGCATCCACTATGAAGACCAAAAAATCCTTTCATGACATAACGGTATCGGTCATCATGCTGTTATAATGAACAAGGCATGAATTGGGTCTTGAGAATTGTCTAAGAAAGACGGAAGGCATGCATGAAAAAATGTTGTGGGGCCAAAGGAAAAATTTGCTTTCCTAATTTGGCATTGCGACACGCGGACCAGCAGGGGACATACGGTCCACTGCCATTGCGACATATGTCCCTACTGATGCCTTTAATTGTGTATATTAAATTTTTATTGGAAAAATTTCGGGGTCATAACAATTAAAAATAATAATTAATTTAAAATTATCAAAATTCATAACTTTTAAAGATCTATAAATAAAGACTTATTTTGCTATATTTTACTTCACATCTTCATTTCTCCATCTCAACAATTTATCTATTTTTGCAAAAGATTTTTTTTTTAAACTGTTATAAACTAGTAAAAGAATAAAGAATATCATCAAAATTATATATCATATTTTTTTTTCAATCCGAACATATTAGTTTAAGTTCATCAAACCCCCTCTATGTATATGTTTTCCATTGAAAACAAAAATATGAGTAATTTAATTTCCATTCAACTAAGGAAATTCTCAAACAAATTCAAACATTTCCTCTTAACAAGATTTTCAAACATATTATCAAATGTTACAAGCGAATCAGTTGGCATATATCCAGATTTGAACTTTATCGAAGCCCAGTATTTGACGATATGCTAAATGGTCGAGCACTACCCGCTACTTTCACTGTCAACGAACGCCGATACAAGATGTGCTACTACCTCACGGACGACATATATCCAAATTGGGCTACATTGATTCAAGAAATTACTCATCCACAAACCGATCGAGAAACACCATTTATTTGTCGAACGTCAAGCTGTGGTTAGAAAAGACATGGAATGTGCCTTTGGGTCTTGCAAGTAGGTTTGTCATCATTAGAAAATCATCTCTTGCTTGGGATGAGGAAATGCTTGGTAACATAATGATGCCTTGTATCATAATGCACAATATAATATGATAGTAGAGGATGAAAAGAAAACTTATCAAGGCTATGCAGATCCCATAGAATTTAAAGAATCTGAGGAATGCCTAAGGCAAAGGTGCCGCCAATCAAATGGTTATAACATAGACGTTGTCAATGATGAAGCACCTTTTAGTTACAATGTTGAACGGACGTTCAACATGGACAACTATATGGTAAAGAGAAATGAGTTGTGTGATAGGCAAACTCATTATCGATTAAAAAAATAATGTAATTGAATACATTTGAAAGGCGCATGGAAGACATTGTTAGATATATTAATGTAGTTGTCATTTCCTTTGGTTTTACCTTTTACTTGAAAAGGTTTTTCCTATTTAAGGCTTTTATAGTTGAACGTATTTGCATGTATTTTGTTAATTAAATTATCTGGATTAATAACCCGAATTATTATTTATCATCGACAAATAATCATTCAACACTAATTGTTTAACACGATTAATTAAACCCTATTAAATTTTATCGAAGATACAATACTAATTCCATTTAGGACAATTAATCCGGACCTTTTTAAATTAATTCCATTTAGTTAATTAATACAAGTTTTTAAATTAATCCTTTTTAGTTAATTAATCTGAACTTTTAAATTAACCCAATTTAATTAATAATTATTGATGTTTGATCGTAATTATTTTAATTTATCCAAATTAATTAATCACTAATCTTTGTTTATTATTTGTCTAATTCGTATAGATACATAATTCCTCCATTTTTATAGATGGAACACTTTTCTATCACGCATATCATGACAACTATTTAGAAGTGTTAATGACTAAATCTTTTGACAAAATTTTAATACAACAAAATATGATATTATATATGATATGTTTTAAAATTTTGTTAATTAATTTGTTCGTTTACAACATTAAATCACTTCTTTAATACGCGTAAAAAAAATATTCTATCTAAAAAAGAGTAAGTATTACTTAACATTTAATCAAATAAATAAATGAATAAACTGTTGTGGGGTAAAATATAGGGTAAAATATAAAAGTAAGAGAGAAGTATGAAGGATTTTTTTGGGAGTTAGTGATGAAAGTGAATGAAATTTTCTTAGATTGATGAATGATGAGTCTAAAAGTGGTAAAGAGATGAAGGAAACTTTGATTCATGAGAGTGGATGCTCTAATGACGGGAAACAACAAAATTAGAATGCTTTGTAGAACAAGTGTTCAAGCTTTAAATACATATGCCTAATTGCCTATATGTTCCGCACCTAATTTTGTTTTATAAGGCTTTATCATACAAATTAAGATGGGCGTACAAGGAATTATCAGCTACAATTATTAAACCTCGCTACTACAAAAAGAAAAAAATTATAGACGAGAATATAGCCTGAAAATGCCATTATCGCCTCAGGAAAATAATGTAGCAAAATTTTAATGGATCAAGAAAAAAAAAACGGAAATGTGATACCGACAGCCTTTGGAGATTTGTGTTGAAAGCAACAAACTTTTATATGAAACCCTGAGCATTTGAAGGCTACCTAAAGCCAGCCAGGTTAAAGCAATCTAATAACGGTTCCAGTATGTCCTGCGTCTGAACCAGTTGTAATCTGGTAAATTCTTAACAGGACCCATGGCAGCAATAGCAATATCCTGCAGAGAAGGGGGATTATGGGGGACAAAACAACTAAGTTAACAAAACTGCCATTGTAGAAAAAGAATGGGAAAGGTAAAAAAAAAAAAAACAAATTAGCAATAATAATCCCTTACCCTGTCATAAATAAAGCGGTTAGCAACACGTTTTACAGTGCTTGCGTCTACAGCATCTATCCTAGCAAACAACTCGGCAAATGGGATCCTTCGGCCATAAGTGAGGAACTGCAGAAACAAGATTAAAGTGTAAAATATCAAACATACATGCAAGAGATCACAAGAGTTGCCAGAAACACCACTTTTGCTATTTCTAAACTTAGTAATCAGAGCAAACTCAGTCTAGAGAGCCATGCAATTAACTTGGTAGCCGGAGAAATGAGAAATCAAGATAAGGACATGAAATGCTTTTCCAAGTCTAGGTGATACTATAATTTCAACATAATTTACATTCCCTTTAATCACTTGAACCATGCTAACTACCTTTGCTGCTAGCTCTTAGGCCTTGTTCCTTTGAAATGAATTAATATGAACTTCACTAAACGTAATTTGTCTGAAGTGAACCGGATTAATCTAAATCCTAGACTTAGCAGG
Source organism: Salicornia ramosissima (assembly GCA_951394345.1). Classification (NCBI taxonomy): domain Eukaryota; kingdom Viridiplantae; phylum Streptophyta; class Magnoliopsida; order Caryophyllales; family Amaranthaceae; genus Salicornia; species Salicornia ramosissima. Next base: position 39,016,582 of record OX596239.1, on the reverse strand, counting down.
AGTTGAGCTGAGCTGAATTTGTCCGAACTGAATTGGGCTCGAAATTTCAAAAATTAAGTTCAAAAGAACATGGCCTAAGTATACCAAATAGACAAGCTCCCTAACAATAGAGGTGCACTAGCATCCAATCCAAGCAACAAGGCCTGCTCCAGCTACCTTAATTTTAAAAGGCGCAAATAGTAGCTGGAGCCTAGGCGCAAGGCGAAGGCGCGCGCCTTATGTAGGCGAGGCGCATGTATTTATATACTTATTTCATATTAAGTTTTTCTTTGATTGTAATTCATATCTATCAAAAAGATCCTAATAATTTAAATATTGATATTTGTAAATTTAAGGTAGTCTCAATTTAAAAAAAAAATCAATCATTCTTTACCTTGAATCTAAGCTATTTTTCTGAATGCGCGCCTTACCAAAAAGCGCTCAAAGGCGCAAGAGGCGCGCGCCTTTCGGAGGTTGGTGAGCCTCGCTTAGCTAAAGCACATTTCCCAGATCCTGAGAGCGAGGCGCGCCCGAGGCGCACTTTTTAAAACTAAGCCAACTACCATACAACTTTGAGAGTTGAGACCAAGTACACAAACTCCTACGTCCCATTTGGTTGTTAGTAATAAATCGTGGTAATTGTAATGGATTTATAATGTAATTTTGTTAATGAGGAGCCTTATAATCTCCATGGAAAACAAATTTTCATTCCCAAGCTTCAATTTTCTTCTCATTTTTCATTCTCATCCATTACCATTGGAGAGGGTAGTATTTGATGGGAATAGATTTTGATTTCCCTTCCAAATTTAGTTATAAATTCATTCCCATTACCATGATTTATAACCGGCTAACAAACGGGCCGCTAGGGAAATTTTGGCAACTGTTTTCTTCTAATACCATTATTTAATTCTCCAAAGCAGAACTCTGATGAAAAAAAAATGGCTGGTATATATATCATTGGCTTGAAAGACGATGAAAAATACTAATAAGAAAAAGTTGTTTATCCTATAGAGATTAAACCACCGCAGGTATCAATTGCACAAATCCAAGACACAATAGAAACAAAATTAGACAACTTCGCCCTCATCTAACATACATGCAACTCAATGTATTAGCTGTTAACGAGTTCATCTTTGGGTTGTGGAACCAATGAAGAAAATGATATGCTCCCTTCGCTCCTAATTGTTCTTCCCCTTTAAAAAATATTTTGTGAGGATGAGGGCATTATTTAATAAATACAATATTCTATTTTGCTCTTAATAAATCACCAAATAACCCACAACGTGAATAGCATGATATGGTGAGCTACATGGTGAATAGACCACTTAACGATACTCTGGACCAAAATCATTTGGAACCAAAAATTTTAATCCTCTTCTTTCTAATAGACTAACGGACAAGAGTTTAGCAAGATAGTAAGATCAACAAGAATAATCCAGTAAGGTCTTGTTAAGTCAAAATATGAGTAGCCTTACAACTAATAAGTCAAAGTAGATGCAGAAATAAATTATGAAACACCCAAATCAGATATTTGCATCAACATGTGCAAGTGCAACCATAGCAACTGGGCTATTATATGAATACCTGGCGGCCGATGTCTTCAGCAACTGGGCTTGTTCCATCAATGTGCAGCAACAAGGATGATTTCAACTGCAACAGCAAGAGATAAAATCTGTTAAGATTATATGCAAAGCCATGACTTAAACATGCTTTAACACTAAAACTGTCTTGAACACGCTTGAACAGAAATCCGTGCCATATACAACCCATTAAATTCGGATAAAAGACATAACAGGCACAGAAACTGATTTCTAGGCAAAAAAAATACAACCCAGGAGAATCAGCAGCAACGGGGCTTGAGCAAAGAATTTTTTTGTCTGTTTTTTTTTTTATTTGGGGGGGGGGGGGTGGGGGTTAAAGTGATTTTGTAGACAATGAATCATTCACTTACTATAACCGGCATTGTTTAACCTACGACATGTCATTACCTCATTGGTTCATTGAAAATTTTCCCGCCAAAAAATTGCTATATATATTTTTGTTCTATTTATTTAAGGGAAGAAAACTAGATAGAAAATTCTAAAATCATTAATCAAATAATTGGTAATTCTAAATTCTGTTAGCAGCATATAATTCAAAACAAACATTGAAGTTTATTAAACATTTTCAAGCCTATAATCCTATAATTTTGTGGTTGATTTGAACAATAAGCTTTAGTGGATACTTTTAACTCCTAGAATTTTGTTTTCAATCCTATAATTTTGTTATTGAAGTCTACCAAAGTACCGAATATTGTTCACAGCATACAAATTAAATGATACATAAGGATACACACTAGCTCTATCCCTTCTATAATTTGAAGTACGTCATTTCAAAATTCAAAATTATTAACCCAATTGCTCTATACCGCCTAGAATTTGTTAGCCCAATACAACCTATGACATATTTCACAGTCAAATAGTTTCATGTGGTCGATTATAAATAAGAGCTTACACCATTGCTTATATTTTCATCTTCAAAAAATACTTTTTACTAATATGGCGAATCAATATGATTATGTTCGAGAAATTAATACACTAGAAGAAACATGGGGAATAAGTATTATGATCATTCGTCTGTGGGATACTGATTTAAACTATGTTACATTATCAACAATTATTAGCAATGAATCTTCACATGGATGGTGGTAAAAAGCATGTAAAAAGGATTTGAAAAAGATTAAAGAACTCAATAATGAGGGGAAGAAAACATTATGGTGTGAAAAATGTGATGCATTTGTGGATTATATGAATGCAAGGTTTAAGTTGCAAGTAAGAGTTATTATTTAGCCTGTACAATTTCGCACATCATGAATCACATTATTTGCCTGTAGTTTATGTGCAACTTGAACCTGAACCCTCCTAAAATCAGAGGAAGGAAATAACATTGAATAATTTAGCCCCATCCTTAAAAAGAGAAAATACCTGGTTACAAGCACGAGTTACATCAGCATCTGAAACACGATAACACATCTTGCTGATTTCATGCATAATAGCCCATGCTAGATCATCCAAAGAATCAGGCTGAAAAAAGGGAACCACCATAATTTAAAACAAAACGAAAGACACTGTAATAGAAGATTGGGAGATGCTTCTACAAGAGAAAAGGCAAATAGCTAGTCAAAAAATGTAGTTAAAACAAAATGTGCACACTAATTCTGATGCTCAATCAACTTGTCAAATAAAATCAGACAAATATATTTGACAAGGAATGTAAGTGGTTTAACAGTTCCTTGATTACAAAAAAACAAATGATTTGAGATATTTCACACAGTTCACTATGCTCACAGCCATTTGTTGCCACCAGTGATAAGCTACAACAAAATCCCTTTAAAAACAAATAAACAAAGAGAGAGAAGACCTGTTATGAGGATTGAGGGCCTATTGGGGATTAAAAGGAAAAATTGCCAAATAGGAAACAAAGGAAGAGCATTAAAGAATGGAATAATATAAAAGGAGATCAAGCAGCACACACCATGAGAAATTGAGAACACAATAAATGTATCAAAATGCCTACTTATAGGATGCAGCCCTGACCTTAGCAACAGCATAAACACCAAATAAACCAGTATCTTTGTAGTTGGTGTTGAATGCCATCATGCTTTCAGCAATTCCATTAATACAAACCCTTTGTGCAAGCTCAGATCTGATGAAATGTTGGACGAAACAACAGTGTTATTATGATAAAGTCATAAGCTTTGCTTTCAAATGGAATACCAAGTGATTAATAACATATCATTATCAATGAACAGCAACACTCACCCCATATGCTTTCCACCACCAGCATTTTTATTCCAGGAACCCAGCATTGACTGCATAACCATCAAGGCGATTGAATCTGGATCTGTGTATGATGCTCCATTGAAGGCAACAGCGAATTGTGCCAATGGCAAATCATCATCAATCATTCTAACCTGACTCCACGTGCACATATCACAAATGTTAAAAAGGAAATCAAATACCTATATAACAACATAACGTACTGAAAAAAAAACACACCTCAGAACCAGTGAATGTAGCTGGTTCCTTTGCAACTAATTGGGAAGCAGTGGTTGGATCAGTTGACAGTTTTACAAAGCTTTTTTTGACTTGCTCTACAATATCCTCATGTTTCACAGCCCCAGAAGCAGCAATGACCTGAAATTCATTAAAATCCTCTGAAATATTAGCAACAAAGGATTGCAAAAGGATTACCCTAATAAATACCTGAAACTTAAATAAAGAACATACCATTCTTGGAGCTGTATAGTGCGTTGATATATAGTTTTGAAGATGTGATTTTGTGATGGACTTGACATTCTCAGCGGATCCAAGAATGGTTCTACCCAGAGGTGTATACTGGAAAGCTGTAGCATGTAAATGATCAAAGATCACTTCTTCAGTCATGCCTTCAACCTATAACAGAAACCACGTCTCAAATCATGTAAACAATATCAATGTAAATACGCCCATAGAAGATTAGAAGCAAGAAAACAACCCCAACTAAATATAGCTAACTGAAATTTAGATACATATCGCAAAATCAATAAAAAAGACAATTACAGGGAACTACTATAATCACATAATTCATAGAGCAATCAAAGTAAGTTGATTTCAGTCATGCCTTAAACCTATAACAGAAACCACGTCTCAAATCCGGTAAACATTCACAATGTAAATTATAAACATGCCCATAGAAGAAAAGCAACTATATATATTGTTAACTGAAATTCAAATACATATCGCAAAATAAGTAAAAAGGTCAATTACAAACCACAGAATTCATAGAGCAATCAGCAGTAAGTTGATTTCATTTGCAAGTAGGTGATTTTCTCCCAGATCATTGGATAGTAAAGGATTACTAACTCATATCATACAACTTAAAAGCCCTTTACAATGAGTAGGATAAAGGGCCATCCTCATGTGCAAGGGACCAGGATTGAACCCTATCACAAGAATAGTCCCTCAACCACTTGGGCCAACCTCGGTCCACCATTAGCATGTAGGTGCTTCCAGACTGGTTATTATGCTTTTAAAAAGATTGAATTAAACTACTCCCTCCGCACCATATTAATTGCAATAATTTATTTTGCACGCACTTTAAGAAAGTGATTTAAGAGGGAAAACAAACAAATTGATCAAAAATGAATATAAGATTAGTAATAAATAATCCTAATTTTAATTGTATTAAAACCACTTTGATTAATTTTATCATCTACACCCTTAAATCATTACCTTAAAGTGCGATTGTTGCCATTAATATGCTACGGTGGGAGTACTAAGTCAGCTTTCATCTTGCTTTTAAAAACAAGGAATTAAACTTTTCATATCACACATTAACTAAAAAGGAAGCATGAAGCAAGTAATCAACACGCCCAATCAAATGTAAACCGGAATACATCTCCATGTTTACCCTGAAGCATACCCTACAGTTAACTAAGTTACACAAACGTCATTCCAGGGTTTTCCCCACTTTTAAAGAAGTGAACAAGGCCCAAAAGCATCAAGTTTAAATCTTTTCTACTTGGATTGTCACCAATTTTAAAGCTCGGCCAGATAATTACTAGCTAAACCCAAGTAGTCAGTTTACAATCCCAAATAGTTGATTTGAACTAAAATCTGAAGCATACTAAAACACATTTACTTTTCTAAGGATCTAAGAAACCATGTCATAAACACAGAATTATTAAGGCACCAAAACATGCAGTATTTCTGTATTCACTTCATAGACAAATGCGTTGAAAAAAAATTGCAAATATTTGTTTTCCCCAAAGAAAAAACAAAATCAAAGCAGGTTAGCTTTACTAGGTTTTTAATAGGTTACCAATGCTAGTTATCAACTGAAAAAAAAAAGCTTTTTATAAAGAGAAAAAAAAATCCATTCTATCGCCAAAACTAATTAAGATACTGAGAAAAAAAGCATAAACAAAGAGTTAGCAAAAATAAATCCCAACAAAATCAAATAAAAAAGAAGAAAGAAAAATTCTGACCTCCTCCATTTCACGCAAAATAACATCACGTTCACGAACGATTCTAGACTCGTCAAATTTAGAATTCTGGAGGATATCAGACAAAATATCCAAGGCCTGATTAACATCCTTATCCATAACCTTAGCAAAATAAGTAGTCTGTTCACGAGAAGTATAGGCATTGAGATGACCACCCATATTCTCAATCTCCTGCTCAAGATCCCTAGCAGATCTACGACCTGTGCCTTTGAAGATCATGTGCTCCAAGAAGTGAGCAGTGCCGTTGGTGTCCTCGCCCTCGAACCGAGACCCGGCGTCGATCCAGACGCCGACGGTGGCAGTGCGAGAGGCTTGTGATGACTCGGTGGCGACTCGGAGGCCATTTGGGAGAGTCGTGAGTTTAGTGGAGGGGGCGGTGAGGATGGAGGAGTGGTCAGCTAGGGTTGGATGAGGGGAGTTGTGTTGGAGGAAGCTGGGGTCCGGGTTTTGCAGGTTTTTCAGTTTGGATTTTACGGACTCTGCGAGGCGGTCGTAGGGCATGGCGGAAGGTGGCGGTGGGGATGGTGGGGCGTGTGATGGAACTGCGGCGGATGAGGATGACCGTGTGATGTGGTGATGGTGGTGGAAGGAGGCCCGTGTGCGGGAGAGCAGGCGTCTGAGAGCCATGGTTGGTGGTGGAGATTGATTAGTCAGGGCCCGGTGGGAAATGAAATGTACACCAGGGAAATGTTAGGGTTATATTAAGGATCCCCTAATAAGGACTCAACAACGACAGCAAGTCATTTGTGTTTGCCTTGATCAATTCATTTGTGTTTGCCTGTCCTATAAATTCTTACTAGAGTAAACTGGTGCTAATGCACCGGGTGTATCTAAATATATTTAGTCTTACATCGATCAATAAATATGAAATTTCATTTGTTTAGTGTTTTATTGTTATACTTTTATCATTTTTTTAATGGACTTGTTTGGTTGAAAGAGTTTTGATGAGAGTTTAGAGTTTTTGAGAGAGTTTAGAGTTTTGATCAAACAAAACTTATCTATATCTATCTATTTAACTATTAAAAAGTGGGAATAAGTTACTGTTCATATGAACAGTAAAAAAACGTGATTTATCTCGCTGTTGTACTTCACGCTCTTCTATACCGCGTCTACCCCCCTCTACTTCACGTTGAAAAAAAAAACCCTGTAAACCCTAATCTTTCTCCTCATCTTTCTTCTCCATCAACCCTATCTCCCTCCATCTACCCTGCTTCACTCTTTTCCCCCTCTACTCCATCACCCTAAAAATTGTGAGGACTACGGGTGGAATGGTGGATGTTCATAGATGCGCATGGTGGCCTTCGATTGGCGTCGAATTTGAGCTCCTTTCAAGCTTTGCATTGGTAGGTGTTTTAAGTTTCCATTGTTTTCCTTTTTTGTGATTTTCATTGACTTTAGAAACCAACCCTAACTTTCGAATTCAATTTGTGTTGGTGTTGGTTCGTCTATCGTTTTCCCTTTTCCAGATCTGAGCCTCGATTTGTGTTGATGGAGACGAAAATGGGAATTTAAACCCAAAATCAAAGGAAAATGCTGATCAATATTCACATTTTTGTAGGTTCCATTGTTTTTCTTTTTTGCGATTTTCATTGACTCTTAAAAACCAACCCTAACTTTCGAATTGGATTTGTGTTGATGTTGGTTTGTCTTTGTCGTTTTTCCAGGGTGGTTGTTGATGGTTGCGCGTCGTGGGCTTCAATGTTCCTGCGGCGGAAGATGGTGGCAGACTGGTAGGATCTTAACTCTAATGTATATGGTATTTTTCCCCTGCCTTTTTTAGACATCCTTTTGCTGAATTTTAGTGTTTTTTTATATGTTTTACTTTCAGATCTGAATTTGGGGTTTTAGTATGCTTGTTATTTTTCTTTAAATAAAATTAAAACCTCCTAATTTTTTGTGAATAAAATCAAAAATCTCTTATGATTCAGTTTTTCGCAAAGGGTCTCAAATTTTTGTAGATCTTAAACTCTTATGTTAGGTTCGATTTTCTCGCATTCTCTTTCTTCGAGGGTTTTGGAATCTCACTGATTTAAATGAATCAATGGCGATAATGACGACGGTGGCAATGGCCATTGAAAGTGTTCATAAGAAACTGAATGTTTTTGAAAGGGAACGTTACCGAAAGTGTACGTTTTTGTTCCTTACAAGTCCTTCACTCTATGACCATTTAGCAATTTGAGTAGTTTATACAACCTCACTCAATATACATTTGTTCAGTAGTATTACTATATAATCTGTAACATTTTATGGTGAAGTAACTTTGGTATGAAAAATTATTATGACATTATTATCATATTATGTCTTCCACTCTTCCTACATTCAATTGTCTAATTGTTGCTCCTTTGTTACTTCATTATGATATGCTACTAATGAAACTGTCGCTGCGCTTCTGTTCCTGCTGCTGCTGCTACTGCTGTCATTTTTATGCTGATGTTGTGTCCTGTTGTTGTCCTATTTTTGTTAAGCTTATAGTTTGTTGTCCTTTTGTTGTTGTTAAACTTGTGGTAAAGGCATCCTTAAATGTCTTTTTTGTTGATATATTTTGCGAATTTTATTGTTTGTTCAAATTATTTGTGTGTTTTGTATGTAGTTTTATAGATAGGTATTAAGTTTTATTGAGAACTTTATATGATATTTCTGATTATTGTCTGAATTTAAATTTTTTTTTTTCATTTTCATTCAATTCAATGCCAAAATTGCATGGTGAACCTAAAGATAATGTAAGGAAAAGGTTGGTTTGGCTGCTGCTCATGTATCTTAATCCCCTTTCCTTGTTTGTATATAAGATTATGTGCTTTTATTGATGCATGTCCCGACTATAGCTAACCCGGCCTTATGGCATTTTTATTTCCTATCTTGTTAAATGTGTCAATGGAAGTTGTTTTTCCTTGTTAGCCTGGCATTATGTTACCATAATAACATGTCAGGATACTTGTGTAGCTTATTTTTTTGAGTGGTTCCCATTTCATAATTTATACATGTTTCAACATGAGCATAACACTACAATACTGTTTAATAGCATTGTGATGTAACATTTCTTAATTCAGTTTAGGTAGCAAGTTACACTCATCTTACTAAATGAATAATACATGGGAGGAGGGGACTGTTAGTTATATTTAAATTATTGCTTATCTTCTTATACTATTATGCATATTGGAGTAATTATAATATATTAGCAATCCCTACATTTACTTGGCTACTTTATTATTTGAGTTAGTCCTGTATCAACTTAATTTTGTATGATTTTTAATAATTTTATGTTAATTTTCTAATATTGATAATTTGTCATTAGCTAGCTGATAATGAACTTGCTATCTTTGTAGGTTGCAGATTGGGACTTTTTTACAAAGTGAGTAATTTTTTTGGTGCATAACTAAATTTGCCTTATTTTTATTCTTATGTTGAGAAATGTGAGTATGTTATCCGAATATCGGCGAACACTAGATCAGATGTGAAAAATATCTTGTTAGATGGAAAATGAATAATTATTGTCTTTTACAAATCAACTGTACAAGTCATTATTGCTAAATAATTCATTGCTTGTTTTGAATATGGTAGACATGAATATTTTCATAATATCCTCTTGTGATTTATTATTTGGTTAATCATAGGTTACATGGATTTGAATTTTAAGTATTATAAATTTAGTCACATTATGTAAGATGAGTGATATGCCTCATATTATTATTAGTTTATTACTATTAATGCATCAAATAAATTATGTTTCCTTTATGTTAGTTTCTAATATATTATAAGATGGGGAAAATGTATTATATTCTAACGTATACAAAATTTTCTTAAGGTTGAAGATGATGTTGTTTTTTATGATTGTGCAAAGTTCAAGACAGGAGGTTGTACATCAAAGCCCATGTGATTGAACTTGCTACTGTGGTTCCAGAATTTCAACACTATTATCTTGATGTATCTATTTATTAGTTAGTATTTTCCTAAATTGTATGAAGAATAACATTTTATTACATTCCCAATATAATTAATTAGGATATATATTTTGTATTTTGAAGACCTCTAGAACAACACAAATATTGTATTTTTTAGATTGAACTTGCTACTGTGGTTCCAGAATTTCAACACTATTATCTTGATGAATCTATTTATTAGTTAGTATTTTCCTAAATTGTATGAAGAATAACATTTTATTACATTCCCAATATAATTAATTAGGATATATATTTTGTATTTTGAAGACCTCTAGAACAACACAAATATTGTATTTTTTAATGTAATAGAAGTTTTGGGACACGAATGTATCTATATTTTCATATTAAATTATATATTAGTATGATTTTATTTATAATAATATGTTAGAATATTTGTTGTATTGAAAATAAATTAAAGTATATACTGACATACTTTATGTAGTAAGCGGTATAATGAATTTACACACCGCATCATGTAAAAGCAATGAGATCAAGTTTTTCATACCTTAGATTATATACAATTTTTTGCTATTTTATAAGCATAAATATGTCTGTCTTCTCAACAAAAAATTTTTTTGCCTATTGACATTCTACACACTAAAGTGTTGAGATTTTGTACATAAATATGTGTTGAGATTCTAAACGCTTATCAGTGTCAAGATTCTAAGCATTTAATAATGTTGAACATATCGACACCAAAAAGTGTCAAGAATCTCCACAAAAAAATTCTCAACACTTTTTACATGTGTCTAGAATTTATTTATCAACACTTTATAACATCACAAAACTGCTCAAGCAGCATTGAGACTTGGCCCTTTTTGTAGCAGTGACAGTTGCCTTTTCTCTGTTACAATACCAAAATATTATATTGTTGCCCTGCAGGTGCCACATGGTACAAATTGGTTCCATTATGTTATGCCTTTACCATCGGCAGACGGCAATTTACTACTTTCTCCTCAGCTCATCAAATGAGAAGGTCATTTTTGGACTTGGAGAGGTAATTTGTAGTTTACCTTGTGACTCTTTACATACCAATCAATAAACTTTTTTGGTAAGCCGATATTGAGGTAAATTAGTTAGCATTTCATTCATGAGTACTTGTTGACTCTTTAGAGTTTATTATTAATAATATTGGGTTTTTTTAATGAGGATTTTGTTTTACAACATCTAAATAACAATTGCAACACCTAAGTAACATGTTGGACACGGGGCACACAAATTGTCCTTATCATATAATATAAATTATCATGATCTATTAAAATAAACCAAAAATTAATTAAATACACCAATATAGCCAGAAATCCACACAAAGTAACATTCCACCCATCACATGTTTATATTTTTTTACTACAACTTAGCGTCTACTACTCACATCCATAGCATAACTTTCATAAAAATTAGTCAAACAATTACCCGATACAACAAAGCGATACATCAAAGCGTTCGACAAAATAGTGTTGGACACGGCGCGCAACGCGCGCCGTGGACAACTAGTACATGTCAAATGTACAATTTGTCTTAAAAAATGAATTGTTTTCTTTGTTATTGTTTTTATTTTATTTTAGTTTTTAGGGTTGATTATGTTTTGAAAAAAATGGCTATAATAGTTTAATCATATTTAATGATTTTTTTAAAAAAATTAATTAGTTTATTTATGGTAGTTATTATTTTGATGATTTTTTTTTTTGTTGATTGTTATTATTTTGATTAATTTTTGTATGTATGTATGTGTGTGATCGATGGTAGTTTTTTTTTTTTCTTTTATGTTTTATGATTTTGATATCTTTTTTGTTGGTTGTTATTATTTTGATTAATTTTTGTATGTATGTATGTATGTGTGTGTGTGATGGTAGTTTTTTTTTTTTTTTGGCAAAGTATAATTATAGTTATGATATGTAGTTTTTTTTTTTTGTTTTTTTAAAAAAGGAAAAAGTAAATTACATTAGGATTAATATGAGGCCTCCATTGGGGGTTTGGAGGCCTCTCATCCATTTAGGTTTTTAAATTATAATATAGATATACATGCGGATGTACAGTGTAATTTTGCTCATTTTATAATTTTTTGCTTATTTTAAAATTTAAAATGAACAAATGAATTAAATTGATTACTAAAACACTTTGAATTTACAAAGTTCTATGCACATTCGGATCTAATGTGGACTCGTTGTCTATACTCAGCATCCGAGCGCATAATGAACACAAATATAAAATTATTATTTTGAGCATTTTGAATATTTGTGTTTCTTATTTAAACCATTTATAAAATATACATATTCAAAATATATTACATGAAAGTCAAAGTGTATAACATGAATATTCAATTTTAGCAATGGATGCATGGTGATCAGACTGATCACCAATTCACCATACACCGACAACTTTGGCAAAAGTAATTAGTAAACAATAAACCCTAGTAAACAGTAAACATTGTGCACCCGGTACAAAACAAAAAAAAATAAAGTATGAAACGTGAGTCTCTACTTCAAATCAAATTAACTTAAAAATAACCTTCAACACGTGAAAATAAACTTTTTCACATAGGACCAAATAAAAACCACAAAAGTAGTTCAAAATGCACACTACAGAAACCTTCAAATCTCCATATTTGTACGCTCCAAAAATCTACATTTTCAAAACCTCGATTTTTTCTCATTTTTTCAGCTAAAGATACCATAATTGCAAACTTTCAAAGTTCAAAAACTCCATATTTGAAGTTTAATCTTCAAAAACAATCAATATCAAAGTTGAATGGCAAATGAAAAAAAGAGAACCAAACCTACTCACGAACAAATAGAAGAAGGTATTTGTGAAAATTCTACATAAAATTTCATTTGTAATACATACTACAAAACTCAATCGCATTTTAATTGATTATTTAATTTTTAGTATTGAACATTAAACAAACATCACACTTCATCAACCTCATCGTCTTCAAGTTGCTCTAGCATGAGAAAAGGCAAATGACCAAAAAAATGACACGTGTAAGTCTACTTAAAATAAACTCAATTTTTATACTTTCGCATAGCATAAATAACTTCATTTTCGAAAATTAAATAAAATTTGTATGTGTAATAATAATTAATTGAACACATTGTTGAAATTTGAATTTCTTTAGGATAAAAAAAAAAGATTGAAATATGTGGTTGTTCTAAATAGCTGGTCTAAATGTTCCAAATTGATTCCTCTAATGTTACGTGTAATATCCCAAATTTTGGGTATTAATTTTCATGATATTTTATTTCATAGAATAGTATGTGGGATATTTAATTCCTAATTATTTAATTTTGGCCAAGTCCAAAATTAACCTAGATAAGGCATGATCAAGTGCAAATGACCCATTTGCACGTTTTGGCCCAATTTGTTTCCCCCATAACCGCCCCCACCCCCTCTCTCTATCACACCCTTTGTCACTTATTTTGTATTCACACCTAACTAACTTCTATAAATAAGTGGATTTAGTGGACATTAAGATCATTTACTCATTTAATCTCTTTTTCTCACACATTCAATCTAAACACACTCCACTAAACTCCTTCCTCTCACATGTCATTTTTGGTTAAAACCCCCCATCAATTTTTCATAATCTTTCTCAACCCAAAACTTAAAGATTCATCTCCAATTGATCTTTTAGTCATTAAACACAAATTCATCTTCATCAATTTCGTTCAAGATTGATCGTTCAGGTTTGATTCTAGGTTCGTGTTTGGGTGATCGTGTTCGTGAGTTTTCGTGAAAGTGGTCTGTGGTGGTGCTCACGGTGGTTCGTGGTTGAAGACGTGTGGGTTTTGGGTCGTGGTCGTGCTCGCGTGGTACGGTGGTCGTGTGGAGGTCGAAGTGAAAGAGTGGTGAAGTCGTGGTGGTGGCCGTGCATGGTGGACGTGTTGCTCGTGTTTTCGATTTAGGCTGGCCATGTGGTTCTCGTGGTTGGGTTCTTGTATTCTTGCTCGTGTATTCGTTGTTTGTTACCACATTAATTCCAGGTAACTAGATAATTCTATTTAAATTCAATAATTCTATTTAAATTCGATAATTCAATCATGTAATATAACATAGTAATTTAATTAGATTTCATGATTAGGATTGGATAATTATTTAAGGAATTTTATGTATGATTATTGTTATATTTAGAATTCATGGGTTGAATGTTAGTTGAATTTTTTATCATGTTTGGGTTCTTATAAATGTCGTGTGATGATGATGGTGATTGGGTGATTTTTGATTGATTTTCTCATGGATCTTGTTGTTCTAAACTAATATTTTTAATGATTAATTTAGAATTCATGTGCAGTCTTTATTCGTAATTATTTGCATATGTGTATATGATTTTCGTAAATTTGCCCTATGATTCCATGAATGATTTTGGTAGAATTATGTCGTTTATTATGAATCTTGGGTAAAAGATTGGTTGAATTGGTTCTTTATTATTACCGCCTCGTCTAGTTTGGTTTGGCTTTTTTAGTTTTATTTTTTTTTCTTTTCTATTATTTTGATTTCTTTTCCTTTCTTTTTCGTTTTTTTTGTCCTTCTCTTTTTCTTCCTTTTTTCCCTTTTTCTTTTCTTTTATTTTTCTTTTTCTCAATTAGCCGACTTTGTTGAGTGTAGTTTGTGCATATTTGAACCTTTGTTTTCTTTTTCTAGTGAATAAGGCATGCTTAGGAGCTTTTCTTTTGACCTTTTAGGAGTTGGCGAGGTTTTGAAAACTTGTACAAACTTCTGTGTTCTAGGTTAGGGGTACTGGTAAGATTGGTTGAACCTTTGGGGAATTGGAAGCCTACTAGGAGTATTTGCACCTTGGTGGGGAGTTTTAGGTAGCTTTCTCCGTACATTATTAGTTTTGGGCGCTTATTTCCTCTACCTTTGAGCCTTGATCAAGAGTTTGTCTAGGATTCCCGAGTTTCAAGTGACCGAGCCACCCTTGGGGACGACGAAGGCATTCATTTCTTAGTTAATTTCATTTTTCTCCATTTTCATTCCATTTTTTTTTCCACATTTTGTGATTAGGCTTTTTCTTTGCCGAATTGGCTTTTGTTTTTCATTTTTTTCTATTCACCTTTGGAACCCTTTTGAGCTTGAGCCTTTCTTTCTTTGAGCCACGTTACAAGCCATTTCCTTTACTTTTATTTCACCCTTTTAGGTAAGTGAAGTTAGGGATCTTGGTGTTGTTTTGTATGGTTATGAGCTTAGGAATTGTAAAGTCTAAGCTTCTTTAGTTCTCTTATTGTGGATTTTCATGAGAAATAAAAGCCGACCAAGTGTGAAAAAGACGATGTCTTCATTAAATTCAAAAAAAAAAGAAGAAGAAGCATTTCAATATTAGGAGAAAGAATGAATTTATTCATTAGAAATTTCAATTCAAAAAAAAAAGAAAAAAAAATCAAAAATCAAAAATTTCAAAAGCTTCCTCCTTCCATTTCTCACAACGAGGACATTGTGTCCTTCAAGCTTTGGGGGGGGGGGGGAGGAAGTCAAAGAAAAAAAAAGTTTGTTTTTTTTTTTCTTTCTTTTAGGACCTTGTGAAGTTTTTTTGGTCCATTTGGTGTGAGATTGTTTTTTGAATAAGCTTGGGGAGGTTATCCCCGGTATTTTGGTTTTAGTGTGATCCCTTGTGTTTTGTACTTCACTTTAGGGCACCACCACATAGCCAAATTTTTCCACACCCTTACCCAAGCCTTACGTTACATCCATAAGAAGTCCTTCCGACCCATGCGGGGTTGAGTCCTCCTTGTCTTTTGGGGAACTAGCCAAGTATATTGAGCGGGCGAACAAGGGGAGTGATGGGGGGTTAACTTTAGCTCCAAAATAAATGATCCATTCACAACGGATCCGTTTCCCTTTTCTTTCCGGTTCCTTCGCGGAATCATGAGACACTCCTAGTTAGGTGGATTTGAACTCTTTGTTTGGTTTGTGGTATGTTTGGTAGAACTAGCTTTGGGACTATTAGGTTGTGCAAAGTTTTCTTAGTTTTCTTTCTTTCTTCCTGTTGGGTCAATTTCTTAGGTCCTTTGCATGCCAAGTTTGGTAGATTTAGGAAACTTTGTGTTCTCTTATGCACATTCTCTTATTTCGGCGAGAGAGTTTATTTATTCTCCTTCTTTTCTTTTTAGTCTTAGCTTAATTTGTAGTTGGTAAGAGTTATGGGTTAAACTCTTTGGAAACCCTTACGAGAGCATACTCGTCCTCATTGGCGACTTTGGGGTTTAAATGGCTTGTTACTTGTGCTAAAAGTGACCGTGATTCCTACGAAAGTGAGTTAGACTTTTTGTTTCCTTTTTTCTTTAGTTTTCTTTGCTTGAGGACAAGCAAAAGGCAAGCTTGGGGGATTTTGATCGGTCCATTTTGGACCCATTTTCCGGCTTCGTTTCACTTGTCTTTCGGGCCTTTTAGATTTTATTTCTTTGGTTTTTAGTCTTTTAGTATAGAATTAGCTTATTTCATGGTATCCTTCAATAATGTTGTGTTTTATATGTTTTCTTGAATAATTGGGCTAAATTTGGAAGCATTTCAAGTGCTCTTGCATATATAGTCTTATTCAAAGACTCATATCTTTTTTTCTATAACTCCTTTTCAGGTTATTCCACTTGGAAAGATTCCTTATTCCAAGAGCTTTAATTTGATATATTATATGCTCAATTCCGCTAAGAAACGAAGGAGATATGAGCATTTGAAGACCGAGTGTGCAGATCTGCACGACCGTGCAGTTTCCCTTCCTTTGAGCACGATCGTGCAACTTATTACTGCACGGTCATGCAGCCGCTCGTGCAGAGGTCAGAGTGACCCTTTTGGAGTGCACAATCGTGCAGTAATAAGCTGCAGGATCGTGCAACTTAGTTGCACGATTGTGCAGAACAAACGAGCCGATATACTCGTGAACAAACTCGGTTAAAGCTCAGTCAAACCTCGTTCATATATAAATAAATGAGTTAGAGCAAAATTTTCAAGCTCGATTAATAAACAAGCTTTACACGAACAAGGTAGTACTCGACTTGTTAAGGCTCGCGAACAGCTCGTTCGTAATCGTTTAATACTCTTTAAAAGCTCGTTACAAACTCGTTTATATCATTGATTCAAATTTTAAAATATATTTATCTATATCATGTATCCTCTATATACTAGAAATATATATTTTTCCATTTACATGAGCTTAATTTTGGACAATTACTGCTTTTACTTTCATTTCCTGATGACAAAAAATCCAAGCTCGTTTACAAATGAATTATCTCAGCTTGAGCTCGAATACATAAACAAGCAAGCTCGATCCGAGCTCGAACATGAAAAAATGGAACGAACCAAGCGCGAACAAGGTTTTTGGAAGCTATGCTCGAGCATCACTTAATATTAGTCAAGCTTAGCTCAATCAGGTTACTACTCGACTCAACTTGGCTCGTTGACATCACTATAGGTAAATATTAAATTAGGATTGTTTTCGTCATATATTAGTGAATAGTGGAATTTTTAGATAATTACGCAAAGACTGGATTAATATTACCATCAATTGAAAAAGTTTGATATTTAAATCCATTTTTCATTAGTTTTAAATATGTGCCATTTTTTGGTCATCTTTTATTTGTCCGAGTAAACCAGCTTGAAGAGGTTGAGGTTGATAAAGTTTTTCAGTATGTGATGTTTGTTTGTTGTTTAATGGTAAATTGGTAACAATACCCAGTTAAAAGTGTGATTCAAATATGTAATTAATATGTATTACAAAAGAAGTTTTATGTACTACGTAGTATTTTCATAAGTACCTTCTTCTATTTGTTCAAAAGTTGTTTTATTTCACTTCTCTTAGATTTGCTATTTCATCTCTAATATCCATTTTTTTTTTTAAAATTGAACTTCAAATTATGGTATCTTCAAACGAAAAATGAGAGAAGATCAAGGCTTTGGAGCAAAAATGGAGGTTCGAAGGTTTCTGAAGTGCATGTTTCATTTTCGTGAGCAGGTTTGTTTCACTCTTACATTTCCTTTTCAAGTGTTGAATACCTTCTCTTACATATCTTTTTCAAGAGCAAACACCTATTTGTCCGTGAGTAGGTTTGCTTCACTTCTCTTACATTTCATTTTCAAGTATTGAATTTCTTTTTTAGGTTAGTTTGGAGTAGAGAATTGTGTTCAGACTTTATTCTGTGTTGTTTTGTACTTGGTGCACAATGTTTATTGTGCATTCGGATTCACTGTTCGCTAATTAGTTAATACCTCCTTACCAAAACACCCACAACTCTTAAAAATAAACCGATAAATCCTCTAAAAGCAGTTAGATGCATTAGTATCACAATTAAATAAATTGCCATCAAACTATATGTCTGAGATATTACAATGCTATTATTCTAAAACAATCACTTGGTACTAAAAAGCAGAGTCCTGTTCACATCACTATATCCTCTGTATTGCTTAGCAGTACAATAATCAGGGAGCTCTGACACGAGGATTCAATACATTGCTTTTAAACTTTGCATAATACTTAATTTATATAAATAAATAAAAAAAACAAAAAAAAAAACAAAGGAAAAGGTGCATGCTGATGCTGTATATGCCCATGCTTCTACAGTAATACCGATGCAGAATCTTGACTATTCCAAACTGATCTTTGTGTTTCTAATTCTAGCAGGTTTCATTCCCAAGTTATGTATGAACAAGGATTCGTTCTAATCACCATGACTAGCTCACATAAACTATAAGTCTATAAAAATTCTTGCTCGAAGCAGATCCAAACAATGGGCAGAAACTGCGGTGACTTGGAAGGAATTCTGTACAAAATGTACATGTACTACCTACCCTGCAACTCCTGAAAAATACTAGTACAGAAGCAGAGCTACCTTAGCTAATTCATGTGCAGCACTAAACTCGATCATTGTTGAAGCAGAAACTGCGCAACAGCCTTCGAAAATCATAACTGTGCAGAGTAATTCAAGTAGAAAATCTGGATTCCATGGCTTGTAGGATGGAAGATGTATCAAAACTAAAGTTTCTAAGGCTCTTTCCAGGGCCTATTTCAGTAACAGGAGCATCAGACACAGGCTTGTTTTCCTGGCTGTCAATCATGGCCATGCTGCTTCCCGATGAGCTATTTTTGGCCTTCCAAACACTGAATCCTGACCAAATACAAGATGATGTATCAGCAAATTTGTATTAAGACAAAATACAACACCAACAAAACAAAACCTTTACATGATTTTTTTTTTATTTTAAATTCTAAATATTTGACCTCACATGATGTAATTTTTAAGGCACCAAATTTCCAAAAAGAGCCACTAATAGTGTGTATTCATACAGTGACCCTAATTATGAAACCAACTCCACCTGTGACCTGTGAATGTTACTTTTGTGGCATTCATGCCCAGTCCCAAGCGCGGGTTGGTAGTAGGCTTGTGGCAGCCTAAATCTGGCCACACACCATGGACATGAATCAAATAATAATTACGCAGGGACATTGCCTACTCAGTGACACACTGCACCTCATAGACCCAGATGTAGTAGGGATGGTAGTAGGCTTGTGGCAGCCTAAATCTGGCCACATACCATGGACATGAATCAAATAATAATTACGCAGGGACATTGCCTACTCAGTGACACGCTGCACCTCATAGACCCAGATGTAGTGATAAGCAATGCCAGGGTTGCTAGGTCGTCACCTGGAAGCATCGCACAATCCTGACGCTAGAGGGTGGTGTCAAATATGCAAGGCTCCCTGCATCATGGATGGGTGCGGGTAAAGAGCTTAGTCCATGGGTAATGGTCATCCTAAGAGTAAGAGAATATTTTGGGACATGGAACATCAGCTCTTTGTATGGTAGATCAATAGATTTAGTAGATGTTTTAAAGAGAAAATTCAACATAATGTGACTCCAAGAGCCCAAATGGGTTGGAAAAAATGCAAGAGAAATAGAAGGTTTTAGTGTTTGGTACTCTGGAAAGTATTCACGAAGGAATGAAGTGGGCATTCTTATGGACCTGGTTTATAGCAAAGAAGTGGTGGAATAGGTTAGAAAGAGTGATTGGATTATGAGAATTAAGCTTATAATAGGAGCTGAGGTTATGGTTGTTGCAAGTGCCTATGCACCACAAATCTTATTAGATAAGGCCATTAAGAAGAGTGTTGGGAAGATTTGGAAGGAGTGATGCAACAAGTTCCTAGTGGAGAAATGTTAACTATTCAAGTTGATCTCAAAGGGCATGCAGGCTCCAAAAAATATAATTTTGAAAGCATTCATGCAGGTTTTGATGTAAGAGATATGAATGAACCAGTAAGCGATATTTTGGACTTTGTGTTTGTTGGCATATGACTTAATTATAATGAACAGTTGGTTCGTGAAACGGCTCTCTCACAGTTGCACCTAGTGACTTGTAGGAGCAGGGAATATGCAAATCAAATCAACTTCTTTCTAGTGAGGAATGCTTTGGAGGAAAAGTGTTATTAATGGTAAAGTGATCCATAGCGAATGTGTGGCAACTCAATACAGTGGTGCTTGATTTTCGAGGCAAGGAACAAAACGGAGATCAAAAGTGTAGCCACGAATTAAGTGGTGGAAACTTCAAGAGGAGAAAAGACAAAATTTTGTGGATAAGATATCGAGAAATATATTTGGCCCACAAACATGGATTTTTATGTAGATTTGATATGGATTTTTATGTAGATTTGGCATAAAAGTAACGAAGGAGATATTAGGAGAATTCAAAGGACTACACATGCCATCGGATAAGGACACATCCTGGTGGAACGAAGAAGTTAAGGAGGCAGTAAAGAGCAAACCAGAATGCTATAGAAGGTTAGGAAAATAGGGGGAGTGATGAAAATTACGAGAAATAAAAGGACGCTTGAATAGAAGCCAAGAAGGCTACACGTGAAGCTAGATTAAGGGCATATCAGAACCTCTATGCTGAAGGAATTTTGTACCTAGTCGTTTCTGTTACTTTCTGCAATTACTAAATATAATAGGATTATTATGGAGATAATTGTTGAGTTATATTAGATGAGTCATATTTACTTGCTAGAGAATAATTATGACTTTTAGTCTAACACTCTAATAGGATTGGGACTACAACTAATAGTAACATATATATATATATATGTTAGGGTGACAAGTCTAACCCTTAATCTCTACTCACGAACCCTTTTATTATCCGGTCCAGTATCATGGTTTAATGTGGTTGGGTTCCGGTGAGAAGAGATAAATACATCAATTATGACCTAGAGGTACATTGACTAACAACTATAAGTACATTGACTAACAACTATAGGTACATTGATTGTATATACATTGAATTTAGACTACAAATACATTGCTTACAAATTTTAGGAAGAGTCGTAGGAAACAATTTGATTTAATCTTGACCTTTCATTTGCTTATCCAAGGGTCATGATTGTTTCTCATCCTTCTCACCATAACTAGTTTTCTCACGTGAGCCTAGTTCTATATATATATATATATTAGACGAATTCAATCATCTAGGTTTCAAAGAAAATCGTAACCCTAATTATTCTCTCTAGCCTCTTTCTCCCCTAAAAGTAAGAGAGTCATATTGACCTTCTCTTCCGATATAATTGTACGTGGCATTTTGGTATTGTGTTTGTGGACTAAATAGAGGACCAACATTTAAGGCTGCTGGACCTACATTGTTGCAGATTTAACGGGAGCATATGCATCAAAGGTTGTAATTCTAAACATTAGTATTTGATACTTATTAATCATATGCATGTGATTCTGGTTAGATGTTAGGAAGCTGTTTCGTGAAATTCTGCTAATCGCATCGAGATCCTTATAGTGGTATAAGTTTAACCACTTGCATATGTTAATTTGTTCATAATTTTGATGCAAATTTTATGGTTTTGATTTAATTAGGGGAGGATTTATTATATGGATTACTTTGCTTAATTAAAAAATAGTGTTTAATTGATTGGAAGAAGATGTTATTAATTTTTATACTCCAAAAAAAAGTTATTTCGACTTGGTATGTCCTGATTCATGAATCTTACATGTTTTTCAAAACTATGTTAGGGCTTTTGTTTCTTTGGGTTTTAATTGTACATTCATATGAAAATTTGTTGATTTATCTTAAAATTTGAAGTGTTTTTAGGGTTTGTAGTTTTGAAAATTTAGAACCCTAGTTTTGCCCCAATCCGATCTAAAATCTTGTAATGGATTCATTTTTCCAAGTTGATTTGTGCCAATTGAAGTAAAACAGCCCAGAAAAAAGTTTTGTGATTGATTTCGAACAAGAATGCTCGAATTGTCCCAAAAACTTCTAGGTTGATTAACGGCAGGTCGACAGCCTTATTCTAGCGAGCTACTAGCTACTTCTGTGTTAGTGGAGCTGGAAAAAAGGACAATATTTTTTCTTGTTCACTAGTGAGGCTGGTGGTCGAAGCAATAGGCTAGCATAGTGGCGTTCATGGTTTTTGTGGGAGTAGGACTCGTGCTACAGTTTTGAACTACACCATAAAAAAAATTCTAAAATAATATAAAATTCTTTCAATATTCTTAATTATCAATATGATTAATAATTAGGAAATATGCACTTTAAAGCAACTGTAGCATTTTTTGTTAAGAATAGTTAAAACTTTAAAATGTTAAGTTTTAATTATAGAAATTATTTAACTAATTGTTTAAAGAGTTTAAATAATTACTTAAATAAAATATTTTTTTGGTTAATTTAACTAATTACTACAGGACCGCTATAAGACAAGTGTTACTCTATGGTAGAGAATGTTGGGGTTCTAAAAGGAGCATATCCAAAAGGTAGGGGTTACAGAGATGCGGATGTTGAAATGGAGAGATAGAATCAGAAATGAAGATATCCGTAGGAAAGTTGGTGTTGCGGATATTGCGAGCAAGCCAAGAGAAAATCGTTTGCGTTGGTTTGGGCATGTAACACAGAGACCCCAGTGAGTACTGGTAAGAAGAGTGGGATCAGGGGGATTTCAAACGTGGTACGGAGAGACCGAAAATAACTTGGTGGGAAGGAGTTAGAAAATCTATGTGGACGACCTCCCAAAATAATCACTTTGGTTCATGTAGTCGACCCCACTTATGGAAATAAGACTTTTATTGATTAATTGATCGATTTTGGTTTATTTCGAGTATAAAATATTTCCAATAATGCAAATTAATGATTAATGTTGATTAATTCCATATATGAATTAATTGAATGAAAATAATTGTAAGTTAATATGTGATATTAGTGGTTATTGTTTCTATTTGCATGCTTAAATGTTTGCAGATTTATAATGTATGATATTATTTTGCATATGGTGACTAGTATGGCCCAACCTAGGATAGAAAATATGATGTGTATTGTTATGTATTTTTGTAAATTAAATATGATTTGCAAATTGTTAGTATTTTTGTAATTTAAATAAGTTTATTTAAATTTCAATTTATGCAAGTATTGATTTGGGAAACAAGGATGGAGATTCAAGGTCCGTGCCTCCATGGTGAATTGAGGATGGTGATAGAAGGTCGTGATTCAAGGATGGAGTTATGAAGATCAGAATTCCTATGTTTAGGGGCCATACTAGGATCACAAATATTAATTTTTAATTGTGCATTTTTTAATTAAAATGCTTCTTTATGAGTTTGTATTTGTGGTTTGATTAACTCATTGTTCACCAAATAATAAACCAACATTAAAAACTTGGGTCCCAAATGGTAGAAATGCTTATATACATCCGAGTGTAGGTGCATCCAAGTGTAATATTGCTCATTTTATAAAATTTTTTGCTCATTTGAAAATTTTAAAATTAGCAAAATTATGTATAATGAGTAATAAAACACCTTTGGATGTAGGTACATCCACGTGTATCCAGATGCGTAATAGAGGTATTGCCCAAATGGTAATATTAAGTTTGTTACTTTTCCAAACAACACCTATGAAGCCCTAGATGGCTAGATCATAAGTAATAGATTTTGCCAAAGCAGTGTGTAATTTCTAATCTTGGGATAGTAGAATTGGTTGTTGAAAGTTAAATCTAAATGTTTGGTTGAAATCAACAAAAATTACAATCAAAAGACAAAGTTTTGGGTTTTGAAGAAAACAGATAGGAGTCTAACAACTTGTTAGACTATCGACCAAGAATTACAAGTTGTAATTAGTAAGTTGTTAACTTACCTTGACCACTATTAATAAAGGATGGGCTAAAGTCCACTTGATTTTAGTGGGAGACGATCTTGGTTGTTTCTTTATTCAAAGTGGCCAAATTAATTTTGAATCAAGGGCTATAGTCTTTAAAATTACATTTAAATTCTACTTCGATAAAAATTATATTGAACCTTGCAAGAGATGCATGGGATGCTATTCAGGTTGAAAGGGATATCCTCAGAACCACTGAAAGAAATGAAAGATGTTCTTATGATTCGGAAGACAAAGGCGTTTGAGAAGGCTGGGCTTTTGGCAAGAAGCAAGGCAAAAACTACTCCTAAACCAAAGGTTGTTGCTGAGCACGAGTGCTACTATTGTCACAATATTGGTCATTGGAAGAGGAACTGCCCCAAATAACCGAAGGATTAAAAGGAAGGTGTTTCCATTTCAGGTATTTATGTTATAGAAGTTAACTTAGCAACTTATGTTTCTTGAGTATTTGATACTAGTAGCGGTTCTCACATTAATTTTAATGTTCAGGAACCAAAAAGAAGTAGAAAACTGGCTAAAGGACATGTAAAATTGTGCGTTGGTTATGGAGCTCGAGTTGCTGCCTTAGTAGTGGGAGTTTTTAGTCTACCTTTACCTTATGGATTACTCTTAGAACTTAACACCTGCTATTATGTTCAAGTTATTGGATTACTCTATAACTTAACAAATGTTATTATGTTCAAGTTATTGTTAAGCAATTTCTATGTTGGGATTTTTGAAAATTTTCATTGGTAACAATAGAAAAGAGTTATTTTGTTTATTTGAATGATATGTTTTGCTTATTTGGTAAGCTATCAAATTGTATGTTCTAGAGTTAGAACAACACACCTATAACATTAATGGCAAGAAACATAAATCAAATGAGACAAATCCTACATACATATGCCATTGTTGATTGGACCATGTAAGCTCAAAACGCATTGAGAAACTTCATAAAGATGATATATCTTTCCTTCATCCGATTTTGAATCGTTTGATGTTTGCGAATTTTGCTTCATGGAAATATGCAAAGTCTCCATTCACATGCAAAAGTTAAAGAACCATTGATCTTCTAGCCCTCATATATTTGGATGGATGTGTGCGGAGTTAAGGATAGTTTGGCCAAGGGAGGATATCATTACTTCATAACTTTTAGATACGGCATAAGCAAATATGGATATGTTTATCTCACAATAAGGTAGAAACTGAAATCTTTTGAAAAGTTCAAAGAGTTCTAAAATGAAATACATCTAACTTGGCAAGAAAATATAAGCACTATGGGAGTGGTGAGCATTTGAACCAGGAATATAGTGAGCATTTGAAAGATTGTAGAATAGTTTCATAATCTACTCATCCAGGGACATCACAATTGAATGGAGTGTCAAAGAGGAGAAATCACACTCTATTAGATATGGTGTGATCAATGATGAGTCTTGCTAATCTCCCTATATCCTTTTGGGGATTTGAGCTTAAAACTGGTACTTTTACAGTTAACAGTGCTCCACCCAAAGCAGTAGATAAGACTCCATATGAGATGTGGATTGGAAAAGTTCCAAAATTTTCTTTTCTACGTACATGGGGTTGTGAAACTGATGTAAAACATTTACAAGCTGATAAGTTCTCACCTAAATCCAACATGTGCGTTTTTGTGGGTTATGCTAAAGGCACAAAGGGGTACTACTTCTACAACCGCGACGAAAACAAAGTGTTTATTGCTCATGATGGTGTGTTTCTAGAAAAAAAGTTCATTTCTAGAAAAAACAAGTGGGAGTAGTGTATCTCTCGAAGAGGTTTGAGAAGAGCAACAAATGGATGAAGTTCACACTTCATTAGAGACGGTTCGACATCATGCTCGGGGAGGTGGTGCATTCCATTCACAAACCTCTTTTCGTCCAACTTGGAATTGTTTTATGCTAAGTTTCTTAGTCAATTGCCTCAAAAACTTCTTCTGTTGCACCCCACTGTAAATCTAGTAGGCCTATCATTCCGTAAAAGTAATGATTTACCTTAAAGCATACGTACATGATGTATTAACTTATAATAGTTGATGTATTTGCTTTGTTTGAATAATGTACCTATAATTATAGGTTGACCCGGATCCCCCAATGTATCTACATATATGTCCTCACCTAATAGGGATTCTCACAGGATCCTCACTCTACTCCAAATTATACTTCCTGCGTTTTTGAAAGGATGTAATAAACTTATACTATTTGTGAGAGATATAAAATTACTTTGTTACATCCTTTCAAAAACAAAGTAATTGTATGCTAGGTTGCACGGACACTTATAACAAGTGACGTTTCCCGTGTCCGGCACGTATCGGACACCGACACGCCTAAATATGTGTCGGATACACCAACTCACGTGTCCAATATTTTTAGTTATATGGAAACTTATGAGACACATATTGGACACTTATAGGACACATTTTAAACTTCTTTTAAAACTTTTATATTTAGTTTGAATGAGAATTTATATTATAATGTGTGAAGTGAATTCATAAAAGTGAAATGTAAATCACGAACATATTCGTATATTCATTCAAACTAACATTATAATGACAATCAAATTTTAAAAATAATTTTTCTTCTCTATTATATATTTTTCTAATAATTTAATAAACAAAAATATATATTTTTTGATATTATCTTTCCGTGTTCCCGTATCTTTAACTTTTGAGTTAGCGTTTTCTCGTACCCGTACCCGTATCGTATCAGTACCCGTATCCGTTTTCAGGCATCCTAGATTGTATGTTACTATAGATAAACTATAGATAGACAAATCAAGGCAAAAGAATAAAATATGTAAACTGGGTTAAAAAGGTGAATTTGCAAGTGAAATAATTGTCTCTCCAACACAGCTACATCTCTCTTTGGAAGAGAGGCAAATTTCGCTGCATTTTACTCCATCTCAAGTCCCTAAATTTATGAAGTCTTGTTTATGTTGTGTACCAATTCATTAACATACCCCCAAGCCACTTTTTATTAACATAATAGCCCTTATTGTTGCCGGTGTTAAAATTAGTTTCTTGATTTTTGGTCCCAACAAATTAAATTATGTTTTCCTCCGCCTGATGCATCAAAAACTAAATCACAAGCCTCTGATAAAAATCGAGCAGGCATAAGGATTGGAAATGAAAGTATTGGAGAATAAATAAAAACAAAAAACTGAAAAATAAATAGAAAAAGTTTTATAAACGAAAAAAACTATTTAAAAAAGCCAAATGTAGTTTGGAGGGAAAAAATTCAAGAAGTTGACAAGTGTCGATGATGATGTCATCGGCTTCTATTTTAGTCATTGTTATGATATAGGTAGCTAGCTTATATAACAACAGGTCTACAACCTTATATTAGGTATATTTTGATTCATTATTAAATTGTTGCATCTCTACTCTAATTATCACTAATGAATTCTTTCAAGCATCTTTATTTCGTCTTATTCTCTCACATAAACATCAATATCACCAGGTATATTATTCAAATTTTTTTCCTAAAATAACACAACTTTTGACAATTGTTGAAAGCATTTCGAAATTTAACAATCAATTTTCATTTTTTATTTTTTATTTTCATATTTCATTTAATAAACCTAGGCGTCATCCTGAGAACTATTTTTATGATAAGAAAAAAAAGGCTGTTGTTTTTATACAAAATCTTCTTAAAATAAGTGATTAATGAAATTCATCCATACGGTTTCATTATATATTTCTCTCTTTTCAGTCTTTTCTTGCTTTCAAGTCCTCACTATGATGTTGGTGACTTTATTAGTCTTTTATGATAGAAGCTTGATGACCATGCTAATTTTCGACAGACTTGACCATCCACATTGCATTAATTGCTTCCAGCAGTCCATTTTCCATAAGCTGGACTATCATCAAATTCCACACCTAATTCAGCCTATGGTATTAAACTACTCATATAATCCTGCTTACTTTTATGTACATGGATGAGTAAAACATGTTGACACCAAGAATGAGTATATAGAAAAACCTCTGCGATAAGCATCAGATTTTGAAGCAACTGGAGGTGCATGCTTTGGAATCCATGCCTTCAACGACCTGAAAGGAACAAGATCCACTAGAGCAAACAGACAGCAAACAGGATGAAGACACGAGAGGGATGCTTAATAAACTCACTTTAAGAATGGAGTAACCATGTAAAGCTTAAGGCCTGCGACACTACGCGAGATCACTTCATCACCTGCAGATTGGAGATCATCTAGTCTATGCCATGCAATTTCCTGCGCACAAAGAAATAAAATAAAATAATGTAAGAACTTCACAGTAAACTAAATGTATTTTAATTAAATTTCATGTGTAGAGTAGATCTTACACAAGAGTAGTGTTTCAAAACCTTTAAAACAAAGAAATTATCTTTCCTTAATAAATAAGGTGACTTCAAGAAACAAAGTTCATACACAAGAGCTACTTGCAAAGGATATGGGGAAGCATTTACCGATAATACCTGACCACAACTCACATGAGCAGATTTCTATTGCAAAACAAAAAAGAAGCTAAATTTGATTCGAAAATACAACGGGTGTACACAAAATTTAGTGTACAACGGATTAAAAGTTACCCCAATTGCATTAAAAGTTACCTCTTGATAAAGTTGGTCCTTTTGTTAATGGTTAGCTTTTATGATTTTTATGATAATTTATATCCTTTGTACACTAATTAAGTGTAGACCCAATGTACATAAGATTTTTTCTAACAGAAACACAAAACATAAGAATCATTACCTATTTGTTCAGGACACAAAATTTCCTTAAATATCTATGAACTAACTACAATAAGACACCTGATAGCCTAAAGGATATATCAATAATGAATATATTCACAATATAAACGGAACTTAGATTGATTATTCCAAGATGACAAGAACTAGTAAGACATCAACCAGGATCCGCAACAGTACATCATTATGAAAGACTTAAATTACGCAGCCAACAATATTTGATCAAATGACAACCCAAAAGGGAAAAGGAAAAGTGGAACCAAGGCTAAAAAAGAATTAGGTGATGTTTATCAAAAATTAATTGATAACAGTGTGTAAGAACCAGAAAATTTAAGACAAGATTACAACATAGCATAAAAATTAAGAACGATTTTAAAGAGTGGTATTTCATTTGGATTGGTGCTGGTAGCATTGACCAAAATAAATCAGAGATGCTGCAATTTTCTCACTCCAAGACCAATACACTTCAGACAACTGCAAGAAAATTTCCTTCGTTGCAATATAAACCAGTGTATATCTGAATGGATATGATAGTGTGACACAGTACATGAGCTTCTGCACTATTCAGTACTTAATAACTTTGAACTACAGAACTGTGGGTAACAAAACCTTGTAAATGTGGAGCATCTATGACTGATTTCCCAAAAAATGAGTAAATTTAAGCGAGACCATTTGTGAAATATGAAGTGGCTTCTCTTAACACAATTTGTTCAAAGGCAAATGATTTTATAATACCCTCCATAGAGAAATAGAAACTCTAGTTAATTCACGGCAGGCCACTTTCCATACTCAGAAATGCTAATGTGGTCTATATGATCTATCATCAATCATTTACACCTCAGACCTTGCCGTAAAATAACAGAACACCAATATTACTGATAAACTCATACACCTGTAGAAGCAAAATATATGCATTACACTTGAACGCATCCATACCTAACATGAGTACGCAAGTCTAAGTAACAGAAAATTTGTAATATGCCATACACATAAGAAGCCTTCAAAATTAGATTACCACTGCCTCTCTTTTTTTTTTTTTGCTTTTTTTTTTTGTGGGTGGGGGTGGGGGAAAGGGAGGATTTATGCCTACAAAAGCATAAAACAAGATTTGCATCAGTGAAGAGGAAAAAAGGGAAAACAAATTCCTACACTTATCTCCTTTTTGGTAAGTGGAGCAAAGGAAGTGCTATCACTAACACCAGCAATGATATACAGGCGCACTCGTTGCTGCCCATATATCACCTCGAGGTACTCATCTTTGTCAAGAAGTTCAGAGACGTCAAATCCTGTTTCCTCTAAAACCTGTACCCATCACAGAAACAATGAGCCATATAATAACAGCCTACACAAAGACATTTCAAACAAAAACTATAGAATAGCACACTTTTATCCACCCTCCCCACTAATAAGGATTCTATATACTGGTTACATCTTCCTTTTTACCATTTCCTTTTTTTCCAAAAGCAGTGCCAAGGAAGATGAAACACAGTTAAAGAAGACTGCACTCCATAACAAATATACATTACTAAGGTAATTTGATTACAAATTGTATGGAACAGAATGTGATAATTCCAAACACTCTAAACTTTTAACTCTAGAAGTGCAACAGACCAATGGAAACAAGCTTGTAAGTTGAAACTACAGAAGCAATTTTTTTTTCTTCCCCATTTTAATGTTCCGAACTTCATGTTTAAAGTAAATATTAATAATTAATAACAATTTTTATAAGAGGGACTAGAAGTTAAATAATTTGATTCGTAATTAATAAAAAATGACATTGGCCCCTCATCAAGCTTTTTAGTTTGCGAAATGAATTGAGTCAGAAACTGTAGCCCCTAAAACATTAGCAATTTAACAAGTCCTAACTTAAATGGAGACCTTTTCCTACCCCTTCATATTAGGAGTCCTCATAGGACGTATGCTTCATATCCCATCTGTTATCTTTTATGCAAACTAATAGGGGTATTTGGTAAGAAGACTTTTGGAAGCAAATTTTAGGAGAAAAAAGCTAATTTTCAAACCATTCATATAAGGAGCTTTCTAAAATAGCTTTTCACTTATTGGTCATTTCATACACTAAAACAACTAATAGCTATTTACCAAACACTTTGATAGTTACAGTTAATCAGATCAACTAACAAAATCAAAACATAACTCCCACACAAATTAAGAGGTCCCTACACTCCGCACTCCATAATTAAAATCCCTCTTTATTTTTGATATCAAAGCCTTATTACCCAATATTTTGAGGTTTGCTAGACATGAATCAAATGTGAAGGATCACGAAAATCATGTGCGTATATAATTATCCTCCATGTTCCCCATTTTAGGCCTAAATTTTTCTCTAAGTCCCAAGAACCCCATATCATTCTCAACCACCCTCATCCAAGTTTGTTTTGATCTTCCTATATGGCTCTATGCCTCACTTTATTAACTATCAGCCACTCTTGAAGCCTTCCTACAAGTGGATTACTACTCTTTCTCTGAATCATATGACCAAACCATCTTAGCCAATTCTCCTCTTTTTATCCTCTATGGAAGTGTTGTATGAGGAACAACATCTCACATATGCATGATGAAAAATAATATAATCAAGTTAGTGGCTATGGGTATCCAAGTGGTTCGTCCTATCTTTTTTTGTTTTTTTTTGGAGGGAGCAGTTCGTCCTACCTTGTTTTCATTATTATCATGTTATTTCATTTTAGTTTATTTTATTTGATGAATAAACATTTCTTTCTTAGTAGTGGTATGCAATTGGGAGTTTATTTTTGTAATATATCATTGTTTAGAGTCTTAAAGTAATTTAGTACAGTGTTGTATTTTGGTCATCAAGAAAAACTCTATCTCATGCCCTTTTTCACGGCATTCAAGAAACTTCAATGAAGAGAATTGTGAGAAAAAACATTACAAAAGATGCATAAATCATGTGGGAATCTTTGCTAATTCAAGAGGGGGGTTAGAAAGGATGAATCAAGAAACATGCCATTCAAATAGGAAGTTACAAATCAGCATCTAATTGCTGAATTTGTTAGCTACCTTATATTCTTTTGCTTGATTCAACAAACTTTGGCTAATAGTTGAGTTTGTAATCTTAGGGGACCTATTCTAATTCTTAGTGACACCACCGTATCTAAGGATTAAAATAGTTTTAGCCATACTTAACTCATACCAACTTGTATAATTTGAGTTGCATCAACAATTATACAGCAAGTCATGCTTATCCAGTTATCCTCTTAATAGCCTCATTCCTTATTCCATCATTTCTTGTAAGTCCACAAACTCAATGCAAGAAACAAATTTCTGCCCCCTTTATCTTAGGAGCATGGAAATACCTCAAAGCCCAATATTCTACACCAATTACCATATAGCGATTCTGACAATTGTTGGGAAAAATTTCCATACACACTTTGTGGCATAGCACAACCGGAATGCTTCCTTCCACTTCACCCAACCTGATTTGATTCTATAAGCAACATCACCATCCAATTCACCATCTTTTTTGAGAATTGAACCAAAAAAACATAAAAATTACAATCTTGAACACACCTACCATCCAAAATTCAAAATTGATTGCACCCCTTTCATTTCCTCGTCTTGCGAAATTTGCATTCCAAATATTTGTTTTGAGTTCAAGCTCTCGAGTTTGCAAAATTTGTCACCATAATTCCAACTTACTTTTCACACCTTCATTCACCTCATTAATCAATATAGTAAAATCTGCAAACATCATGCACCACACCACCATAGTATATCACCTTGGATTTAATTTGTTAATTAGTTCATAAATTTGCAAAAAGAAAAGGACTAAAGTGGAACCCAATGTTTTCTCTACACTAGTGCATAAATTCAAGCTAGCGTCCTCATATAGGTCCTTAGGGGCTGTTTGGTTGAATAACAAGGAAATGAAAGGAATCAACAAAGGGTTAGGAAAGGAAAGAAATGAAAAACCCTTTGTTCATTTTTGTGTTTGGTAATAAATCAAACATCATTCTCACAACTACCACAACCCTCCAACCTCTTTCTCTCTCCTCCATGAAACACCACAAACTTACACCAACTCTATCCACCGCCACTGCTCTTCACCAGTGTCTCTCACCGACATCTCTCACCAGCGTCTCTCTTCGCATCACTCTCTCTCTAAATTTCATGGGGGTGGTTTAAGGGTAGTTTGAGTTCTGTGGGGCTAGGGTTTTCGTGAGGGGTCGTTCGTGTGGGTGGTTATGTGTGCTGCACGAGTTTTTGTGGGTGGTGGTTTGTGGAGGTAGGGTTGCGGTGGTGTAAGGGTTTCATGGGTTAGGTTCTTGAGGTTTGGTTCGTGAAAGGTGGTTCTTAAGGGTAGAATTGTGGTGGTGCAGGGGTTTTCATGGGTGGTGGTTCTTGGGGGTAGGGTTGCGGTGGTGTGGGGGTTTTCATGGGTTGGGTTCTTAGAGGGTTGGTTCGTGAGAGGTAGTTCTTGGGGGTAGGTTTGTGGTGAGGGGTTCGTGGTGGTGCAGGGGTTCGTGAGGGTGGTTCAGGAGGGTTTGTTTGTGGTGGTCGGAGATGTGGGGGTGGTGGGTTTGGCTGGGTATGGAGTGGGGGTAGTGCAGGTGGTGGTGGGCTAGTCAAATTCATGGTGTGGTGGTCAAGTTGAGGATGGACATGGGGGAGTGATGATTCCCTTGTGTGAGGGTGGGAATGGGAAAAGAGGGATACTGGGGAATGGGAGGGTGAAAGGGAATAAGTGTTTTGTCTTAACAAACATGAGAAAGGGAATTAAGGCAGTTGAAACCCTTTCCCTTTGTTAAAACCCCCAAACCAAACATCCCCTTAATGATATCAACCAATGATACGCAGAACGCAAGTTGGAGGCCCGAATTCCGATTCCGATTGTTCGTCCCGAATCGCGGAATGAACGCGACCTGGGTCGCCTTCTTCTGCGACTCCAAGCTCTGAGTGTTTGTGAATAAAAAGTCCTTCAGATTTAAGAACTCCATGGATGAACAGGAAAGAAGAATAAAGAAGAGGAAGAAGAAAAGACACTAGAAAGAGAAGAAATAATACGTGGTTGTATATACTCCACATCTTTAGTTTTTTCACTTTGCTTTTATTAGTTGGTGACAGCTATTTAATGCTGTCCTTTTTTTTTTAATATTATTTTTCATGTCAATTTTTTTTTTTTTTTTCCATTTCAATGGAATAAAGCTTGGACCCACCCTTTTTATGATCTTATTAATTAATTTAATGCTTTATATTCGTGGCTTTCTAGTTTGCAAGTAGTATTGTACTTCCTCCATCCCTATTTGTTTGCTACTTTTATCACTATTTATTGTATAACTTTGACTCTTTCTAATTTTATACATATAAGTTAAAATATAGTGAAGTAAAAATTCAGTAAAATTCAGTAAAAATTCACTCGAAGGTATTGTTCCCCGTTCCCATTTGCGTACCACGTTTCGACTCAAATCCCGTTCCTTGTAACATTGATATCAACATATTTCATTGAACTACCTTTTCTTGTTAAACCCCACCATAATATTGGCCTCAATACCTTACCATAGCCTTTTCTTGATATATGAAAATCATATATAGTTCATTTTTCTTACCCGTAAACTCAAGCTAGAGCCCTCATATAGGTTCTTAATGATGTCAACATATTTCTTTGAAATGAGATTCCTTTCCTTGATAAACCCCACAGAAATACTTATCACAACACCTTACCAAGAGCCTTTTTGAAATCAATGAAAACCATATATAGTTCATTTTTCATAGCCCTATAAATTTCCATGTTCCGTCTAAAACACGGGAATTGTCTCCTTGTTCACCTCCATGGCATAAAGCCAAATTCTTTCTTCGAGATCTTCACAGCTTAAACTTAATCACAAAGCTTCTAGTGTGACTCAATAGTTTGATCCCTTAATAGTTGCCACAATATTGTATATCACCTTTATTTTTATGCACCAGTATTATGGTATTTTCTCTCCATTCAAAAAGAGTTGTATACTTTTATTACTACTTCTAACCATGTTGAAGAAAGTTATAAACCACTCTATGACCTTTTCACCCTTCCATCTCCAAACCTCAATAGGGATATCATCTAGTCCAACCACTTTATTTGACCCTATCCCTTTTGAATTTTCTACATGAAATCACAATTGATCATTTTGCAATTAATATTCACATACCACTATCCGATCCTCAGCCTAAATTGAATCACTTATCAAAATAAAATCTTTTGCTTTCCATTATCTTTTTGTCTAACCTTCACACACTTCATAGTCCCGATATCACTATTCGTTTGAATTTTGTTGCTTGTTTACCTTTTTTTTTCCACCAAGATGAGTCCTTGGTCGCAGGCATGCTCATTACCTCCAAATCAATAAAAAAAAAAATCATCAAAAACAAACACTTTTGCTGAATCTTTTTTGTTGTGCTCCAATGTGCCATTAAATTCATGTGCTTCGCCCAAATACTAATATTTTGTCTGCAATTTCTTGTTTGTTCACCTCCGAATGTTTCCACCAATTAATTTGAGGCTCTAATTGTGGTCTATGTTTCCTTATGTGTTTCTTCGCTCGATAATCAAGCACCATCAATTGCATGAACATTACACCTGTACTACATTACAATAAACAAATATGTACTGCATCAGTACTAAATTCCAGATCCAAAAACAAAACCTACGCAATTTCTTCGCCAACCCTTTTTAGAGTACCAGGCTTAAAACCAGAACCAAATATTTCTGTGGCCTTAGTCCAACGAAATTGATCTCTTGAAAACACATTATGATGGATGTTCTCCTCTTCATATTCTCCACTAATTTTGTTTATCTCCTATATAGAGATTTGATGTTCCATGTCCTAAAACTTATCAGTTATCATGCTACGCTTGTGCTTGCCTTGGAGTAGTTTCCTTACCTGCATCTGTCCTAGATGTGAGATACCTTGCATATTTGACACCAACCTCAAGCATTGTGATGGCATGCCACTTTCGGGCAATGAGACCTAGCAACCTTGGAATACTTATCACTAAGCCCAAGCCTAGGAAGTGCAGCGCATCACAAAGGGGGCTCCGGACTATCCAAATTTTGTTTCAAGTCCATAATATGTGACCAAATTTTACACCTACTGCCACAAATCTACCACAAACCCTCCACCTTTATTCGTGCTCTTAGTATTGGCTATTGATTCAAGTCCACTATTCTTTGTGCACACCATATGTTTTGGCATGGAGGCAGCCTTGCCAGAAAAAAAACTCCGTAACATTATGCGACAAAAACAGCTTTCAACAAACATATCCATGGATTAGAGCACAGTGAAAACTGAATAAAGAGAAACTAAAAGAGACCAAAAATAAACAAGTAGGGAAGAGTTGGTATCAACTATGATGAAAAATAAATTGACCATCTCTGTGCAGATTTGACCATACTTACCCTACTACATTTTTGTCAGTTTATTGCTGTAAGAAATTCATAGTCAGCAAGTTAACATAATCCTATCAGCTACATACATTGCATATCACAATCGTTGTTATGTAAAATGGACATGGCAATATGCTGAAAATGTCTCACTTTTCAAACTACTCAAAGAGTATTATAAATGCTTAGACTCTAGGAAGCACGGGGACGGCTTTTGGGGTGGGGTACCCGTACTGGGGACGGCGTGGGGACGGGGACGGTGTGGGGTCGGCAAAAAAATTCCCCAGGACGGCTTGTCTGGGCTGGGGACGGCAAGGGTTAAGCGGGGATGGCTGACCATTGTACCGGGGACGGTTCGGGGACGGGTAATGGAAGAAGACTGCCGTCCCCAAGGTTCAAGCTTGGTTTTTTTAAAAAAAAATTAATAATAAATTAAAAGATGAAGTTTGACTGAAAAGAGGAAAGAGAGGGTCAGAGGTTTAAAAGAGGAAGTTTGACTGAAAACTTCAAATCAAACAAAAGAAAAAAAGGGGGGGGGGGTGGAGATTAGGTTTTAGAGAAACTTTACTTTTGTGATTCTCTCCACCACCACCATAACAACTTTGGAGCTTCGATTCTGCCACCCACCAGGTTGCCAGTCATCTACGCATCGCCCTCCACCTCCAGTCAGCCACCAGCACCAGCCTACCAATTCTTCTCTCTTACTAGCTACTCTGTTCAAACTCTTTGAAGTTCAACTTCTCTGTGTTTTTCTCTCACTAATTCTCTGGGTTTTTCTCTCACCAACCCACTGATTCTTCTCTCACCATCGCCATTCAGCCACGAGCAACCTAGGCACCATCTCTTTTTTTTTAATTTTTAGTTTTCTCAGTGCAACCTAGGCACCTAGCCTGGCCAGCCTAGTTAAATACTTTAATATAATAATATGTATTATGTGTACAGTACTGTATTGTGTAAGGCAAGGAATTGCTCTTTTTTGGAGTTTTTTTTTGGCAAGGCTCTTTTGGTGTTATGTGTGACTTTTTTTTTAATTTTAATTTTTTTAAAATATATTATTTTTTCCGTCTCCAAGCCGTACCCGTTTTTAGAATTTCTAATTTTCCCGTTTTCCGTTCCCGTCCCCGTTTTTGACCCCGAATCCGACTCCCTGCAACATAGCTTAGACTTGAAAATATATTTTTCGACACACTCCAATCATTTTGGGTTCACCGTTTGAACTAATTTTGTGAGACGGCCATTTTTTTACCTTATTTGAACTTAACTACACCTATTTTTTATAACATACGCTAAAATAAGGTGAAAAAAATGAAATGTAACAATTCATAATAGCCTAAACAATGTGTTTAACACTATTCTAAAGTACAAGTCATACCATTGTACTCTACTATGACAACAAATAAGACCATACTTGAATAATGGTATTTACCCCGTAAACTTTCCACAGATACAGTAGACTTTATTTAACACAAGAAATAATAATTATTAAGAATAATCCAAGACAAACACACATGGAAGAAAGGAGAACAATGGAAAAAGTTGTAGTACTTCTCTGACAGCACATGCATGATCTTCCTCATCCTTGTTCTTTTTTCCACGTGGGAAGCTCCAGCTGGTTCCTTTCCACCCCTTAACCAATATGCACTACAGAAGATTTTATATTGATTGTCAAACTTACACCCATATAGATCTACATATTAGCATCTTAATGGAAGAAATGAAAAGGAGAAAATTGACAGAACTAATTGCACAGTACAATCGGCAAATCACTATGCAAAAGAAAACATCAGGGACCTTGTTTTGTGTTACTTATAGCAGTAGCCATATTGCCAACTGTCAAATTATTTGTATTATATTTGCCAATTGAGCACTAAAAGTTTATTTAATATTTGTTTTGATAGTGACATCAAAAGGAAAGGAAGTGGAGGGAAAAAGAAGAAAGGCAAGGGGAAAGAAATGGAGGGGAAGGATGTGTATCCCCCCCCCCCAAATCTCTCCAATTGGGGAGAATTAATCTTTGTTAAAGAGGTAGTGAAATTGGATCTCTCCCTTTCCCTCCCTTTCTTTTCCCCAAATGTTTATCCAAATACACGACTTAGCTTTGTTTCCTTTCTTTTTCTCCATTTCTTCCAATTCAAACAAACCGTTAATAATTGAGATCCAAGTCATCTAACCTCATCTAAAACCATTAAGCCATAATATAAAAAGAAGTACAAAGTAGGATACAATAAGTCAAAAGAAAACTAAAGAAGAAAAAAAAAAGCTCAAAATACTGTTCAAAGTTGTCGTCACGGAGTTGGGATGGGATTGAAGTGATGAGTGATGAGTGATGAATGATGACAAAATAGTTAACGGAAAAGGAGGCAAGAAAACCCACAAAGATCTGGCTAGTTTATACGTATTTTATGATGATCCATTGATCCACATCTCTCATTGTATGGTTATATTCCTTGTATAGACATACACAACCAGCACAACTCACATCAAAAGCAATAATCAAAGCCTAAATTGTAATGAACAGGGTGGGCTATATGAACCATTCAATATACATTATGCATGATGCACCAAAACCTTCCTCTATCTACAAAGAACCCAGGAGGAACGCCCCCCCACAACAAACACACACATGTAAGCTAAGGGAAAAGAGCGAAGGTAGTAAAGAAAATGTGCTTGATGTACATAACAAGACAAGAACGCTGTGAGATTAATGAACAAGTCTAGTAAGAGGAGTCTTTATATAGAGGGATCATGTTACAATGACAGTATTCAGAAAATGTGTGAGAAAAAGCTTTTTGGAGAGTGCTCTTACCTTTCAAATGTTGAGGGATTTGTGTTGTTTAGATTATTCTGATCAGCCAATAAAACCATAGGCTATTTATTCAATCTTCTTTTATTTGACTTTAATATTTCCAATCTCAACAGGTTGGTATCAGGCCACCAAAATCTAGTGTCAGGAAAGGGTGTAACATTACAATACCCAGCGTATTGAAGTACTGGGCAGAAGGTTGACTCCAATAAGAATTACTATCAGATCCAAGGAAAACAAAATTGCAGCTGTTGTTGCAATCAAGAAAAGGTCTTCATCATCACAAAAGCGGCTTGTAACAGTGTTTTAGTCTAAAATTATTAGTTTAACATAATCTAACAAAATGTCATAACTTGAGTGAACAATTTTTGAAAATATAATGTTTCAATAGTTATTAAAAAAAAGAAAAAAAGAAAAAGAGAGGGCATAATGGAAAAACCAAATTGTAATGAGATTGAATTCGAGTTACAGAACAAAGTGCTACGACAAGCATGTGATCTTTATCGTCGCATTCCATAATGGGAATATGCGAAATAGCAAATCCAAAATCCATTAGATAATGGTCATATAGAATGAAACGACTAGAGTTTTAAATTCATGCTCAAATCAAAGCAAATGAGGAATTATCTCCACGAAAATGGGGCAAGGATTTGAACTCTTTATCTAAATGTTTGGAAGGACATATTTGAAGATCTCAAGAGCACAAAAATTAGATGATCTTAAATTTGAGCTTCTTAAGGCCCAATCCTACACTCACTCTTTCAAATCTGAACCCAAACATACAAACAGATCAATCCCAAATAAAACCAACAAGAATTACAACCCAGCCTTGGCTACAAACAAAACTCAAACCATAAATTTATCTTACAAACAAACACCTCCCAATCATTAACCGCACAAAATCAACTTTGCAAGGAAGGAGCTCATCGTGTTACTCAGCCAAGATTAAAAGAATGACGCTTGGAATTACGTCAAACATGAAAATTCGCTCAATTTGATGCTTAAGATTACATCAATCAAAATTCACAAAAATCAGGACTCTATTAATGAAGAAAACGTGGTGGTCAAGTCACACAATCTAGTCTCTCTAGCCAATCTACATAGACTGAATGTACCCTTACCGCCACTAAAAGTTTAGGGTCACTTTGGGGACAAGGGAAAGTGGTGATGTCAGCACACAGATTTGATCTCATGAATAATTTTCCCTCCAAAAGAAATGATGATGTCATTATTAATTAATTACTCTCAAGTTTCAAAATCAAATAATAAATGTTTCCAAAGAATTGTAATTACATTTTTTTCCACAAAAAAAAAAATTAAAAAAATTAAAGGAAAAGTGTCATAGTTAATTTCAAACTAAAAACAATTTTTTTTGCAATTTACAGTTATTTGAAGCTTTACATTTATACTGCAACGCACAAGGTTCATTCAATTTGTTTATTTTATGGATTAATATTGCATTAATAGAAAATAAAGTTGTGAAAATTTAGAATCCAACTCTTGAATTCTTAGGGGTATACAATTCATATAATATCAACCCAATTTGGCGTTCCCAATATTTTCGTTATTATTGTCTCAATATTGATAAATTTTTAAAAAATTATTCTACCAAAAAACTCTTGACCTCTTGGGGGTATACGATTTTTTGTTAGAATTAAAAAAAAGTGAAATTATAATTTCAATTTTTTATTTTAACAAAAAAAATCATTATATAAAAGAACAGAATAATGAAAAGTTAACATTGAATTACAATACATTTAAATAATAAAAAAAAATTACCAATATAAATTCTCTTTACTAATTACTTTGTTAAAACCATGCATCGCACGGATGCTAACCTAGTATATCTTATAACAAGTAATATGCATGGAAATTACCTTTCCCTTTATATTGTTATGAACTTATTAGATGAAAATATCAAAATACAAAATGTTCCATGTTTTCCCTCCAGATTTATTATTCTTTGCACAAATAAAGGAGGAGTTGTTTATTTGGATTCAATAAGCTAGTCAATTTACTCTGAAAATATATTATATATCTGTGACAAATTTCATAATACTGAAATATGTTGTATCACACCATATTGATTCCTTAGAATCACTTGTCATTATCAAATCGATGCCTCTGTAATGGACTGAAAATTTCAAACTCTTAAATCTGGAAAACCACAAAAATTTGAAGCTAGAAGGAAATAACAGTAGGTTGAAGAAGACTGATTTTTGAATAACAGTGGATTTGAAGGACACAGTAGCAGTAATCAAGAACTTCAAATAGTAGAATAAATAGAAAGATAATAATATTTGATTAATAAACTCAAAGGATTAAACAAGGATAGTTAGCAACTTTAGGATGCCAATCTCTAAGTGACTTTAGGTCACAACTCTCAAGCCAAAGCCTTACAAAACAATTTTCCGGATATCCTACTCTCCTATACTTCCTAATATTTATACTGCTTTTCCTCCCTTGCTATTTGTCTTGACTAGCAGCAAATAAGCCAAAATAAAAGTAAATAAAGACAAAAATAATTAAAGCATTTTGTTGTTGTTCTCTCCTTAGTGTTGGTGCATTAAGGCCTCTAACCTATTAATATGAAAAAATTAAAAGCTTAGTGCCACATATTTATTAAGACAATCAAG
The DNA here is from genome assembly GCA_951394345.1 of Salicornia ramosissima. Taxonomy (NCBI): domain Eukaryota; kingdom Viridiplantae; phylum Streptophyta; class Magnoliopsida; order Caryophyllales; family Amaranthaceae; genus Salicornia; species Salicornia ramosissima. Next base: position 38,974,966 of record OX596239.1, on the reverse strand, counting down.
CATGAGATAACATTACAAAATTCTGGGTATTCCAAAAAAATTAATTTTTTGGAATTTTTTTGCTAATGAAGCAAATTTTCAAGGGGAAAAGAAATCAAATATTGGCAACAACATGAAAAGCCAATGGCAGTAAGCCAGTGCCCAGCCCCAACCAAGTGTGATTTATTAGTATGGCACAAAAGGCAACTTAACATGAAGTATAACATAATCTGGCATCATTCCCTTCCATTTTTCCACCTTATGCATGGCATTAAACCTGACTAATTTTAGTTCTACTGAGTTTACATTACTGCTAAAATCTTTTTCAAATTAGCAAAAAAACAAAGAGAAAACAAACGAATGTAAAAAGTAAAAATGAGGTAACAACTACAAGTCATTAGTATATGATAGCGTAAGACACTTCTTGTGTAATCAAATAAAATAAATGACTAGTCATTAGTCAAGGATATTACCCTTTCATATGTTTCGTCCAAAATTATTGCTCCGGTGACGGGAACCTTAACCTTGTAGGAATTGAAGTCCTTGAATATATCATCAATATGAGGAACATAAGGTTTCAAGACCTCACAGCTATTAAACACTAAAAGACTAAAGGAAAAACATGTCTTAATCAAAATTATATAGAAATTACAATATCTGCTACTTAAAAACACTTAAGTTTCCCTCAAAAAAAAAAGAACTTGAAAACTACTGGTAAGTACAAATCAATGCAACAATCTTGCACATCTCCCCAATGTAATATATTGAAGATCCTTTTTTCATTTGAATAGTTTGGGAATACAAAAGCATGTTTACAAGCAAGTCCATGATATGTATACATGCAACAAACCCTTAACTAGGCCAATGGTAGATAATGCCAAATATAAAAATGAAGCTAGAACATTTTTTGTATCCCGTGAAAATGTAATTCATATAATTGAAGGATACTTAAAGATGTGAATTCCTTGAGAGTAAATGATTTTAGAGATGGATTCTTCTCAACTGCATTATCTTCATAGAACCAATGTGCATACTCAACCAGAAATAAGATTCTTTCAAATGACTGTTGGTCTTCCTTAGGAACATTCAACACAAAGCGACTGCACAAAGTAAAAAAGGTTATAAATGGGAAGAAAAAAACGTTTGCGCAGCATGAAGTGGAAATTATTTCCCACTTGTATTAAGTTATCGTCAACCAGTCAGCATGAAAAGCAGATAGAAGCATACTTTGTGCATAACAAGCAAGCAGGCAACTTCCAAAAACAAAGACCAAAAAAAAATAAAAAATCAATGACATTTCCAGACAAATAAACATAGTGATGGATGAAACAAAACACAAAGAAAATTTTGGTCTCAAATCATAGCAGAAGTTTTTGTTGTAATTGTTGTTTCTAAATTTATTAAAAACATCATTTAATATATTGACTTGGTTAAGGATATGTATCGGGATGTGTCAACAAATGTGAGGACTTGTGATGGGTTGACAAAGGATTTCCCTATAACAATTGGAATGCATCAAGGGTCGGCGTTAAGCCTTTCCTTTTAGCATTGGTTATAGATGAAGTGACAAGGCCAATCCAAGATGAGATACCATGGTGTATGTTGTTTGCAGATGATATTGTATTGGTGGATGAAACTAAAACAGGGGTTGGTGCCAAATTGGAGCAATGGAGACAACTGCTAGAATCTAGAGGATTTAAGCAAAGTCGGGCTAAGACGGAGTATCCGGAATGTCGTTTTGGGTCACAGGGGGGGGCAAATGATGTTGTGGTGATGTTAGACGGGAAAGATCTAGCCATGAGCGAGTGCTTTAAATATCTTGGGTCAATCATCCAAAAGAATAGGGATATTGACCAAGATATGGCTCACAGGATCAAGTCGGGGTAGTTTAAATGGAGAGCGGCCACAAGAGTGTTGTGCGATTGAAGCATCCCCTTAAAGTTGAAGGGGAAATTCTACAAGACCGCTATAAGACCAGTGTTACTCTATGGTACAGAATGTTGGGCTTCTAAAAAGGAGCACATTCAAAAGGTAGGGGTTACAGAGATGCGGATGTTGAGATGGATGTGTGGCAACACTCTATAAGATAGAATTAGAAATGAAAAAAATCCGTAGGAAAGTTGGAGTTGCGGATATTGCGAGCAAACTAAGAGAAAATTGCTTGCTTTGGTTTGGGCATGTAACACGGAGATCCCATGGAGCACCAGTACGAAGAGTGGAAGAGTGAGATCAGAGGGATTTCAAACGTGGTAGGGGGAGACCGAAAATAACTTGGTGGGAAGGAGTTAGAAAAGATATGAAGCAAATGGATTTACAAGAGATTGAGGTTCTCGACCGTACGGGGTGGAGGAGGAAAATCTATGTGCACGACCTCCCGAAATAATCAATTTGGTTCATGCAGCCGACCCCACTTACGGGGATAAGGCTTTGATTGATTGATTGATTGAAATTAAGGTCGAATTGTCAAAAAGAGCTGAAATTAGATGACTCCTTGGATTCCCGTAGCTAATTACTTTGACCAATAAGAATTGGATTTCAATTTATGTACTTTTTGCAACAATAAATTCTTCAAGCATTTACCAAAAGGATAAGGTACTAAAAGAAACTGGTTTGGTCATAGTGAAGATATGAAAATGAATTTTCCAAATGAAATGAAAAATGATAGATGAGAAGTAGATGAAGCTGTAGGCACAACACACAGCTTTGGAAAATTATGGAAAAGAACTTAAAGGGCAAGAAGAATTATGGGCGCTGGGTAGCGAAGCGCATCTGTTTCAAATTATCAAGAGAAGATAAAAGAGATAACAACGATCAAATGTTAGTTGAGTTAGCTTGTAGGATCCAAGTGCAAGCAAGAATATCAAAGCGCATGAAAGGTATTTAACCCTGGCCCTTTCCTCACCCTCAATGAACAAAACATATTGTACCTTGCACCTCACACTTTATTGATAAAATCAGTTACGCAATGAAACAAGAGGCATAATTAGTTCAAATTATAGAGTAAAGACATACGGTATCCAAATTTGAAACGAATTTCGCCAATGATCGATATTAACATATGTTCGTAGACCCATTCTTTTGAACTTTTTTTTTTTTTTGAGAATCAACCCATTCTTTTGAACTTAATTTTGCTTTATAGAACTTATTTGAACCTATTAAGACTTATAAGATCTTATCTAAAACAGAACATTCATATTACGCACTGGATGCACAATGAATATCATGCACTTAACTCTAAAACAGAACATTCATATTACGCATTTTAGAACATTTATATTGAATATTTAGGATATTCAAGATTTATATTTAGACCACTTAAATTTATAAAATTAGTGATCTAAAGGTAAAGCAAGAGTGCTCTAAATGCTTAGTATAAATATTCTACATGTATAACATAAATGTTCTATTTTGGATCTAAGAAGAAATTTTGACTTATTTTGTGTCTTAGCTATACCTTAATAAACCCTTTTGTTGGCTTATTTTACCAATCTAAACTTATTTTCTATTAAATCAGCGAAAATATCGTAAAAGGAACTAATCCTTAACCTTATTCCTCCACCTAACATGCCACAGCATTCAAAAAGCACCAATACATAATAAATTAGTCTCTGAAAGTTAACAAGTTCACATATGTTTTGTTGCTTAGATCATGAGAATTTTTTTCTCAATAACACAAATTCTAAGATATATGAATTAGTACATGTATAGCGTCAAACCACAGGCGTATACTCGTGTCATATATCATATTAATTCTGCAATTGATTAAAGCACTACAGCACTATATGATATCTCAACATATTATTTATTTTTTTTTTAAAAAGGAAAACAATACAAAATGTCGTCCTGAATTCACCTTCTCGGAAATATTAACACAAAGATTCCATTTGTTATGCATAAATAACACATCATTTAAAAAATAAAATAAAATAAAGGTTCAGCAATGTCCCGAAATGATACAGTACTAAGAAAAATTCTCATCTCGATCCTCGACTGAAGTCCGATTACAGAGAAAATTGTTACACAACACAATTAAAATACTTCAGAGAAACAATTGAATTGAAAGTAAAGAAATCATACAGAAAAGCAAGAAGAAGAAGTACAAAATCAGAGTAGAGAGGGCAAAAAAAAAAGTAGAGGATGAATTGAATATGAAGGAAAACCTGCAAAGATCGTCGAGGAGCTCTTGAGGAGGAAGGCCATTTTTTAAAGGAGCGCTTGAAGATCTGTTAAGCCCTGACATGGCTCTTGGGCTCCTTCCACTTTGGCTGATCGATTCACTCTGTGTGTCTCTAATTTCTGAGTCGTCTTTTTTCCCCTTTATATATTGCTTGTGTTTTTAAGCAGACGCTTCACTTCATAGATTCCAAACTCGTATAGTCGTATGACTCTTCCCGGTAAAGTCTTGCGAACCGTAACTTTTTGGGTTCAAATCTCAATACACATTAGTTCGAGTTGGAAGTTGATTATAAAAACACACCCGACAAATTATTGTGACTTTAACAGATGTCCAAAACCCGAATTTGATATTAATCTTATTAGAAATTGTAGGGGTCCTATCAGTTCACCGGCAGGTCCACCCTACTCACGTCCCTACCAAGATGTCACAACCGCCAGCACCTAGCGGTGCTGGCCGCCAGCCCACAGTCCACACTAATGATGGCACCCACATGTTGCCAGACCCGGAAGTTGCCAGCCTATAACTAGCAGCTATTAGAAGCCAAAGGGGATCTTTTAGCAGTGGACCCAGCACACCACATGGCACCCATTTAGGGCACCACTCAAGTGCACACGCCCCACTCACTAACAAACTAACTAACTCAACCTATGAGAGACTTACACGTGGCGACCCACTCAGAGTTGTAACTAACTCTGAGCACACGATCTACATGACCAGTCCCCACGGGACACGTGTCCCTGCTAGCCTCCAGACAGGCCTATAAATAGGGGATGATCTCACCATTAAAAGGTACATACTCTTTCACCTACAAACTCTTTCTCTCTCTTTTTCTCTCTTATTGAATCCCATTGCTGACTTAAGCATCGGAGGGTCTTTCCCCGGAAACACCCCGGGGTCAGCTCACTGTTTGTTCATCGTGCAGGTTACCACCACACGAGACACCAGGAACAATAACCACTTCCAGAGGCGCTAAGACTTGTCGGAACAATTGGCGCCGTCTGTGGGGAACCTTTACAAAAAGCTTACGTAAAAGATTCACCAAAAAATCAAGAAACACACAAACAAAGTCTTAGACAATCAAGAAACTCGAACCTCTGAAAATGGCATCACAAGATGATGGAAACAATGGAAACCATGCGAACAATGCAACTGGGGAACAAACACCTCACAGTGAGAAAACTTGGACTGATAACAGGCTAAAAGGGGATGGAAAAGGTACCTCGCTCAATCTTGAAGTGCTGACTCAGTTCACACATGAGCAGCTGGCCAGTGTTGTTGCTGTACTTAATGCTCTGACCGGAGCCACCCCAAACTCTTGCCTAGGAGAAAAGAAGAAGGGACCGAGAGTCCCGATCATAGTGACACCAATCTCCAAAATGCAGTCTCCGCATACGGAGGAGGCAGAAGATTTGGAATCGGATAGTTCGACTGTCCACGGAAACCCACACACACCACATGGGAATGAAGAAGTGCAACCGCCCCCCGGGTTTGAGAATGTCCAGCCAGGACCCGAGAATGTCCAGGAAGTGATCAGGAGGAAAAGCTACCCTGTGGCGGCCGGCAGGGTTTAACCCTAAGGGACTCCGTTCGTGGCTACCATCAATGATGAGGATCTTCCTAAGATCAAGATGCCGGCCTGCAAATATGAAGGCACCACCGACCCTGAGGATCATATCTCTGCCTATGAAGGACACATGCAACTGTACACAACGGCCAATAGTGCATGGTGCCGGGTTTTTCAAACCACGCTGACTGGCATTGCCCAGAAGTGGTTCAAGTCGCTGCCGTCCTACACTATCTCAAGGTGGGATGACCTGGCTCAGAGATTATTGGCACATTTTGTTAGCAATAAGAGAAGGCAGAGGTTGACAAGTGAATTGATGGGGATGCAGTAGAAGTAGGGTGAAAGCCTGCGGGAGTTCATAGCGAGGTTTACGGCCGAGGCCGTCACTATTCCTGACATGCAACAAGAGGTTGCAGTCCTGGCGTTGATGTCAGGATTACGTGATGGTCCTTTCCGCCAATATCTAGGCAGGAAAAATCTGACAACGTTGGCTGGAGTTCTAGGAAAAGCCAACGAGTACATCAGGGCCGAGGAATTCAGTCGGGGGGCTGGCAGCTCGAATACCGAGAAGAAGGTGGTGGAAGAAAAGGCAGGTAAGAAGTAGTATAAGCGGGAGGCCTCGTTCAAAAGGAAAGAATACTATAGTCGCGGCCCAGACCGGAAAGAGGTCGCGGTGACAGAGAAGAAACAAAAGACAAAAAGGTATGGCAACTATACTGAGTTGTCAGTACCCAGATCGAGGATCTATGCCCTCCATAAGGAAGACGAGAAGTGGAGGAGGCCATAGAAGATGACCACACTGAACCGTGACCCAAGGCGGTGGTGTGAGTTTCGCAATGACTATGGGCACATGACTGATGAATGTGCCCACTTGAAAGAAAACATTGAGGACTTAGTCCGACAGGGGCAGTTTGCCCAATACAAGAGAAAGGAGGAGTTCATCCACCGCCAACCTGGCGGTAAAGGATGGAAGGGGAAAGATAAACAACAAGAACACAAGGATGAGATCTTCACAATCACAGGTGGGCCAGTTCATAGGGGAACACTCAGCGGCGCCAAGGCTAACCTGAAGGAGGTAAGGCACCAAGTAAATTTCAACAATCAGAGGCATTGGCCAGGACCGGCAGATGTGCCAGAAATGACGTTTTCGGCAGAGGACACCTAGGGGATCATATACCCTCATGATGACCCCTTGGTGATTACTTTTTCAATTGCCAACTGCAAGGTCCATCGCATCCTGGTCGATGGCGGCTCCTCTGCCAATATATTCTACAGGGAGGCCTTTGACAAGCTGGGAATAGAAGAAAAATATTTGAAGCCAGTGCACTACTCCATCAGTGGGTTTACGGGGGCTAGAGTGACTCCAGATGGCATCATCAAACTGCCAGTCCAGCTGGGAGAAGGCAGACAGGTCAAGAGGGCAATGGTGGAGTTCCTGGTCATCAATATATCGGCAGCCTATAATGCCATCATGGGGAGGCCAATGATTAATGACATCAAGGGCATACCGTCAACCTACCATCTGACAATGCTCTACATAGTTGATGATGGCCAGCTAGGACAGATAAGAGGCAGCCAAGAGGTTGCTCGCTCTTGCTATGTGACAGCCATGAAGCCCCCCCTCCCCCAACACCACCCAGGACTGAGAAGAAGAGGAAGAGGGAGCCAGAGGTTTCCCCGGTCTCCATGGAAGACATTCACGGTCGGCCTGAGGATGACAAGACACCTCGAGCTGAACCAGAGGATGAGGTTAAGGAGGTTCCCCTGTCTGCCACTGACGCCTCTAGAACAGTCAAGGTGAGCAAGAAGCTGCCAGCTGATGTGAAGATCAATCTCGTCCAACTGCTGCAAGCCAATGCTGATGTTTTTGCTTTTTCTACTGATGAGATGTCTGGCATCCATCCTTCCGTAATCCAACATAGACTTAACGTAGATGAGAATGTTAGGCCTGTAAAGCAGAAGAAGAGATCGTTCTCTGCTAAAAAAAATGATGTTGTAGCTAACGAAATAAACAAACTATTATTAGCAGGGTTCATAGAACCTTGTGATTATCTTGAGTGGCTTGATAATGTTGTAATGGTAAAAAAAGGAAAATGGACAGTGGCGGATGTGTGTTGATTTTACAGACCTCAACCGCCACTGCCCTAAAGACTGCTATCCACTACCAAGGATAGACTAATTAGTAGATTCCACTGCTAACCATGCATTACTTAGTTTCATGGATGCCTTTTCAGGTTACCATCAAATCAACATGTTTGAGTCTGACAGACCAAAGATAGCCTTCATCATGGATGTTGGCGTCTACTGTTACAAGGCCATGCCTTTTGGGTTGAAAAACGCTGGGGCAACATACCAAAAACTAGTCGACATGGTCTTTGCAAAGCAGAAAGGGAGAAATGTTGAGGTGTATGTGGACGACACCATTGTCAAAAGCAAGACGCCAGGGGATCACTTGGCTGACCTACAAGAAACTTTCGCCACTTTGAGGCAATTTCAAATGAAATTAAATCCCAAGAAATGCGTATTTGGGGTAACATCAGGGAAATTCTTAGGGTTCATGGTGTCTGAAAGGGGCATAGATGCCAACCCAGATAAAATCAAAGCTATAGCAGATATGCCAGAGCCTACTAAAATCAAGGATGTGCAGAAGTTGACAGGCAGGATGGCAGCCCTCACTAGATTCATGGCCAAGTCTGCTTCTCAAGCCCTACCCTTCTTTAAAGTACTAAGGTCCAACAAAAAATTTGAATGGGGAGCTGAGCAATCAGACGCCTTCTAAAAAGTCAAGGAGCATCTTAAAACGTTGTCAACCATGACATGTCCAGAGGAGGGAGAACAACTCCAACTGTATGCTTCTGCAACTGACAGCACTGTAGCAGCCGTACTCTTGGTAGAACGGGAGAAGGTGCAGCTGCCAGTTTACTTGGTCAGCCATGTGCTTACAGGAGCTGAGACTAGGTATACATCTGTAGAAAAACTGGCATTCGCAGTTATGGTGGCGGCAAAACGCTTGCGGCCATACTTCGATGCTCATTCAATTATGGTGTTAACCAACCACCCATTAGAGAAAGCCTTGCAAAAACTGGCAGTCTCTGAGAGAATGATGAAATGGGGAATTGAACTATCAAAGTACGATATCTCCTTCGGGCCATCAAGGCACAAGCTCTGGCAGACTTCATCGCAGAAACGCAATTCTCAACCACCGATCCCTCTGAGGTGTGGACGGTATACACTAACGGCTCATCTTGCAATACAGAATCCGGGGCCGGTGTCGAGATCACCAGTCTAGACTGCACAGTGCACCGTTACGCTTTGCGGTTTAATTTCAAAGCCACCAACAATGAATTTGAATATGAAGCAGCAATAGCTGGCATTCAGCTATGCATCGCCGCCGGGGCAGAAATATTGAAGTTAGTCACAGATTCTCAGTTAGTGGCAACCCAAATGGAAGGCACGACAGAAGCCCGAGAGCCCACTATTGTTAAATACAGAGATCATTTGAAGCAATTAATTCAATAGCTAGTGTCTTTTGAGATGCAATTGGTCCCATGAGACGACAATCAAAAGGCGGATGCTCTGGCTCGGTTGGCAACCTCACCACTCTCTAAACTGGGAGGAAACGTCATGATCGAGTTACGTTAGGGAAAGGCTATTGACAGCTGGGCAGTGGCTGTCATTAGCAACACGGAGGGGGAATGGTTCCATCCCATCCTAGAATTCAAGAACATGGGGGTCCTACCGGCAGACAAAACAGTGGCCGCCAAGGTAAGATGACAAGCAGCATGGTATTGTGTGTTCCAAGGGATACTATATAAAAAGTCCTTCCATCTCCCTCTGTTAAGATGTACCACAAAATTCGAAGCCCAGAAGATCCTCGAAGAAATCCATGAGGGTATTTGTGGAAATCACATTGGTGGCAAAGCCCTAGCTCTGAAGGCCATTCGTGTCGGCTACTACTGGCCTCACATGCGCAGGGACTCTCAAGAATGTGTCAAAAAGTGCGATAAATGCCAAAAGTTTGCCCCTATACACACCGCCAAACGACCTACAGCCAATAATCAACCCAATACCATTTGCCCAATGGGGAATGGACATCCTAGGTCCATTCACCAAAGGTAAAGGGGGGAGAAAATTTTTGATAGTGGCCATAGATTACTTCGCCAAATGGATTGAGGCCATCCCAACAGTGTCTATCACAACTGCACAGATGAAGAAGTTTATTTGGGAGCAAATAATCACGAGGTTTGGGCTCCCACAGGCAATAGTGTTCGACCATGGCACCCAGTTTGACTGCAAGCCCCTCCAATAGTATCTGGAACCTCTAAAAGTCAAGATGGCATACGCCTCTGTTTCGCTCATCCTCAAAGTAATGGGCAAGCAGAAGCTGCCAACAAACAAATTTTAAATGCCCTGAAGAAGAAGTTGGAAGACCTCAAGGGCCAATGGGCCGATTTGATACCGACGTCCTATGGGCAACCAGGACGACAGAGAAGGAGGCAACAGGAGAAACGCCATTCAGACTTACTTTTGGCCACGAAGCAGTCTTGCTAGTAGAAGTGTGTAATACCCCGAAAATTTGGGATATTTTAAATTTTTTATTTATTAATTAAATGTATAATCAATTGACTATTTAATTGATTATTATTTAATTAATTATTATTTTGTGTAGCAATCTAATCGTTTTGAGCCTGGCCTTAACCTTTTTATTTTGTCTTGCCAAAACCCGAGCCCAATTGTTTCCTTTGATCCATATGTTACGCAGTCCATCCTTTTATTCTTTCTTTGTTCCATTAATTTCTTTTATTTAATATTATTAATTCTTTATCTATTTTGGCCCTATTTCCAAAATTCTATATTTATATCCTTGCCCATTTATTTTCTTCTTACTATTAAGGAAGCCTATTGTCCCTATTCATTTTCTGTTTTCCTAAATATTTTATTCTAAGTCCAAAAGGCCCATTTAGTTTGGACTGTTTTATTTTTATTTCTCTCTCTTTTTCTCAAATTGGGCCAATGACCCAATCTTTTCCTCTTATTTTAAGCTTGGCCGGTCCTCCTTGTTCAAATGGGCCAAGTATTGTTTTTCCTTCCTTTTAATTTGATTAATTAATTCAATTAATTAAATTAATAATATTTTATACTAATTCAAACCTAGCCCAATTTTGCTATTAGCTAGGTCCATTAATACCCTCCAATCCCTCCTAATACACGGCTGCCCTAGGGTTTTTCTAGGGTTTGTTTTTGTGCCTTCCTCTATATATACATGCTTAGTAACCTTTTGTTCCTAATTTTTGCTAAAGCTTTGAACTCCAAAAAAAAATTATATTCTCCTCCTTTCCTCTCAAATAGCCGACTAAATTCACCAAAGTGTGAATATTTTTACCTTGGATGATTTAAGCGTTTAAAGGTAACTATGTTTTTCTGTTTAATTTCGGTACTAGTTAATCACATAGTTTATTAGGGTATAATCATGAAAACTGTTAGAATAATGTTCTAAAACTTCCTTAAGAATGTTGAGCCATATGAAATTTTTTCATGAATGTTTCTTGATTTATTTCATGTATTTTCTTGAATTATTATTGTTAATCTTGATTATTTAATTGTTATATTAAAGTCTTGAATTAAAAAGAATTAATTTTTTTTCTTGTTGTTCTAAAATTTCGAGTGTCTTGGAATAATTTTACGATCTTCTTTACCATTTGATCTTTAATCAAGATTTATTTCATGGCGAAATTCGTCCTTCTCTTGCTTGAAACAATTTAATCTTTCAAATCGGTAAAAGTGTCCAGATTCGGTTTATAAATTATTTAAGGAACTTAATCAATTCTTATGGCTACGAAATTTTAGGTGGAAGTCCGTAATAATGTTTTACATCTTTTTTTAAATTTTCGTAATTTTTAAAGTTCGTTTGCTATGGAAGAAAAATATGAAACTGATTTCAGACTAATCTGATTTGTTAGTTATAAAATCACTTAAAAATAGTAAACGACGTTATTTTTGGACGAAATTTATGCACGTTAAACCTTGAACTCATGTTTAACTCCCATCAAAATTTCCAGATTATTAGAGACCTTTAAATGGACGTTCCTAATTTAATTCTTTAAAATCAGACTGTGTAAAATAGTGTGATTAAAATTATTAAAACATGTTATCATTGAATTCTTGAATTTAATCTTGATAATTTTAATGTTTAAATTATGATCTTTAAATTAATATTATTAAGTTTAATTGCTAACCATTGATAATTGTATTTAATTAATTAAAGATGTAATTTTTGGTATTGTTGTTCATGAAGTTTTCGAGTGAGTCAATTTATGATGTTAAATGTTACTTTATATGATTTATTGAATTAATTATATGATTAATTGATGAATTTACGTAATTGTTATATTATTCCTAAAATGTCGGGTGCCATGTTATCATTTTTATAAGATTATAGATAGTTAAATTTTAGGAACCATAAGTCTTATTATCAGGGATAAGTTGTAATATGAAGGGAAGTAATAATATGACTAAGGAATAGGTTATATAACAATATTAAGGATTAAAAGATTATTGTTATTAATATTTATTATTATTACTATTACGGTTATTACTAGTAATATTATAATTATTGTTATTAGTATTACGACTAATATTATTATGATTATTATTATTATTATTATTATTATTAAGAAATCAGTAAGGATAAGTTATAATAAGATATGATAAGATATTAAAAAGGGAAAGAAAGGAAACAGAGTAAAAGGAATTTGAATTGTTTCGATCTCTGGCTAGGAAAGACTTGGTATTTAAGGTGGCCAATATACGTGCCGCACCTCTCTTTCCTGGGATTTCGAACATTTCATTTCCGATTACGGCCACCTAGTATTTCCCGATTCAAGAAGATATAAGATAAGATTTAAGATATGAAATATAAGATAAGATAAGGACGCCCATTCGATGATACACGAGTCGTCGGATTGGGTTAAGTCGATGCCACTGCTCCATGGGACGAACACACGAGTTCCCCCGCGCAGTTCTTGGTTCTAGAATATGTAGTCGTCTAAGTAGTAGTACACGAGCCGCTATTTAGGGGTTATGGCCATAGCTTAGGCTTAGTGGTGCACATGGGATCCACTACGGGCTGAATACACGAGTTCACCCCAGCATGTTTTAGGAAAGTTGTGGTGCACACGGGATCCACAACGAGTTATAGTGACCGGTCCGTTAAAAGATAAAGATGATATGATATGATTAAAAAGTGAAGATGAATGATATAATATGATTATAAAGCTAAGATGAACGATATGAAACGATTATGGATTTAAGATAATATAAGGTATATTATGATAATTGAAGAATGAGATGGATTAAAGTATAAGTTAAGTATTGGTTGTAATATTATATGTTTGGTATAAGTCTTCCGCTGTGTATGTCTGATCATGAATGTATATGTGTATTTCGTATGTAAGCTAGTTTGGTGCAGGTATTATTATACGTAGTGTATACGTACTTTTATACGTATTTAGTACGTATCCCTAACCGTATTTTGCAGGTATTATTGTACGTAGTGTATACGTACTTTTATACGTATTTTATACGTATCTCTAACCGTATTTTGCAGGTATTTTTATACGTATTTTTTTTATACGTATTTCCGTACGTATTTTTATACGTACCTTGTATGTACATGTGTTTGGAATATTATTTGCTGGCATGTTTTCCGTGTGTTATCCTATGCTATTATGTGTTTAGCGGTCCCTTACTTAAACGGGACAGCCTAGTTACTCGCCACTGACGGTGGACCCCCCCCTCAGTTTCAGGTGACGATGCAGTTGCGTGAATCGGGCTTTCGCTGGGTTGGGCTTTGTGCAGCAGAGACCTGTAGTTTAGCCTTTGTTTTCTTAAGTTATTTAATAAGATTTCTATGCAATTTAGATTATCCCAGCCTGTTGGGACGGATTTTATTTAACTCATGTAATTTAAGTTCGACCTATGTAGACCTTTGGAGTTTTAGTTTATTTATTTAATAAAAGATGTTTAGTTTTGAATAATTAATTTCATTTATAGTTTAATTGTTTAAGTAATGATTCGTTTGTCGATTTCCCTTCGTCAATCGACATGTCCAAAAAGTCGGGTTGTTACAAGTGGGTCTGCCATCCTTTAGGATCCAGGCATACCAACCAGAGTTGAATGACGACTTGCTGAGACAAGACCTTGATCTGTTGACAGAAGTCAGAATCATAGCTGAACTTCGTCAGGCAGCATACAAGGATCAAATAACAAGGGCCTACAACAAGAAAGTTCATCACAGACCCATGCAAGATGGTGATTTGGTTCTCAGAAGGACAGATGCCACCGGCAAGCAAAACAGAGAGGGCAAGCTGACAGCTAACTGGGAAGGGCCCTATCGTATCACAAAGACGGTAGCCCCTGGAGCCTACAGGCTAGCTACAATGGAAGGCAAGGAACTAAAAAATACGTGGAATGCTAGGGTACTCAAGAAATACTATGTATGAAATTTTTTGTTCATTTAAATATATATTCTAAAGTACAACCTAGAAACAACATTAATAAAAGGCCAAAAGAGCCACCTTCCTTGTGTCTTGCTTTCATTATTTATTTATGCACAGCCACATAGACTATGTTATAGAGACAACTGCCATCAAACAGTGTTCAAAACATCACTTTGCAGTCTAAATATGCTTGCACCAAGGCCAACAGGCTAGGATGGTTAGCTCAAAGCTAAGGCCTGAGGCAACCGCCATCCCATGACCTGGCTGCGTCAAGTATAACAGCCAACAGGCTAGGATGGCTAGCTAAAAGCTAAGGCCTAAGGCCATTGCCATCCAACAGCCTGGCTGAAATTCAGAAGTGTGGCAGCCAGCAAGCTCCACAGATAGCTTTTACAGCTAAGGTCAAGAACCACAACCAACAAGCTAGGATGGTTAGCTAAGAGTTAAGGCCTAAGGCCACTGCCATCCAACAGCCTAGCTGAAATTTAGAAGTGTGGCAGCTAGCGAGCTCCACAGATAGCTTTTACAGCTAAGGTCAAGAACCACAACCAACAGGCTAGGATGGTTAGCTAAAAAAAGCTAAGGCCAAAGGCCACTGCCATCCAACAGCCCGGCTGGAATTCAGAAGTGTGGAAGCTAGTGAGCTCCACAAATAGCTTTCACAGCTAAGGTTAAGGGCCATAGCTAATAGGCTGGGTGGTTAGCTAGCACAACTACGACCTAAGGTCGCTGCCATCCCAACAGCCTGGCTAATTCAAAATTGCGACAACCAGGGAGTTGCACACATAACTTGTCAAAGCTAAGCCCTAGGGCCGTTGCCAGCAGGCTCCTGGCAGCACAGAAACGACAGATACACAGCCACAAAGCTAAACAGACAGCTCTTGCAGCTAAGGCCAACGGCCAGTTCTATAGGAACAATTGTGCCAAATCAAAAAATCAATTAACTATATGCAAGTTAAAAATTGCAGTTCACATAGTACTTACAGCAATACAAATAAAATACAAAGGCAAAAGTGTTTTACTTCAATGATATTTTATAAATCAAAAGTGTTTTACTTCAATGATATTTTATAAATCAAAAGCCAGTAATGACTGGCAGCATGTTACAACAGGATTTTTCTCTACTGGCATGGCAACCCATTTTACAACAAGAAGCACAAAAAGAAAAGAAATCCTAAATATTTACAACAAAAGACAGATATGTACATTACAAAATTACAACAAAATTAAGTAAAAAATTAGAGCCATAGGAAGACATAGGAGAAGGCTGCCAAACACGTCATTCTGTTCTATCAGCTACACTAGACGTCGTTGGTCGCTCCTCAGCAATGGCAGTTTCAAACTCCTCTACCTCAACAGGAGAAGCTGGCACCCCTGTTACTCGTGGCGACAGATTCCCAACATGTTCTTCTGGGAACGTGTCAACCTCGTTCAGGGGCTGATTGCTTACACCTTCAGTAAAGGCAGCCTCGACTGCCACCTAGTCAAGATCTGGGTGTAGAGACAGAACGCACCTCATTGCCTCCACCCACCCGCCGTTGAAATGATTGGTGCAAAAGTGGCGAAGGCGAGGGGATGCAATAAAGTCTTCAACAACTTTCTGGGCAGCAGAATTGGCATCAGCCTTGGCAGCCTCAACCTCCCAGTGGGCTCTGACCTTCTCCTCCTTGATCCTGTTCCTAGAAGCACCAACAGACGACTCAGCATCATGCTTGGCAATGACGGCTCCGGCGATAGTGGCGTTCAGCAGCCTCCTAGTCTCCTCTAGCTCTCTGCCGGCAGCCTCAGCAGCAGCTTGGGCCTTGCTCTCTACCTCTCCAATAGCTGCCAACCCACTTTGTTGGCTTTTTATTTCTTCATCTTTCTTCAGCAGAAGGTTGGCAGCCTCGACACCTTACTTCTTGAGAGCTTCTATTTCCTCATCCTTCTTGGATAAGAATGAGTTTGCCTGTGAGAGTTGGGCCTTGAGAGCCTCAATCTCCTTTTTCTTATCCTCCACGTCCTCACTCAAGGACTTATTGACGGCCTCTAGGGACTCGGAGACCTCACGGGCGGCATTCAGATCAACCCCCGGGTGAAGAAAGCTTCTGCCAGCTCCACATCAGAATTGGCAGTCTGTAGCAGTACACCAGCATGACAGTCAGCAATTTAGCAAAATCACACAAAATATGTAAAATTTTTAGGTACAAACTTACACAAGCAGCATCATGGCACAAAGCTTGTGCCGGGTTGACCCATCTGTCCCGGCTGCAGTCAGCAGGCAGTCTGTTAGCTCTCAGCAGCCTATACCCCAGGTCACCACCAGCTTGTGTTAGGTCAGCCATTAGTGACTCATTCACATCCACATCTAGCTCAGGACGGAATGATGGTCCAGCCGGCCTAGGCCCAGGCTGGAAAGTTGGAGGAATGTCTAAATGGCCATACCCCAACATGCCACGCTGGACGATAACATCGTCCGGTAGGGGGAAACCAAATGACCCAATCCTCTTCTCTGGGTCGGCAGCAAAAACACCACTCTCCCCCAAGTGTAGCACGGCAGTGCTGCGTGTCAGCTGCAGCCCTACATACTGAATACAGTAGTTTGGGGCAGCAGGGGAAGTAGTCTGAAGGACGTTAGCAAACATGTAACAAAAATAATATTATAATAATAGAAAAGTGATAACAACGTACTACCAACACAAACTAAGTACATGCCTCACCGACATCAGGGTTAGAAATATTCTCAACTGCAGCGTCCTCAGCCGTCGCCTTTCTGTCTGACTCAGGTGCTTTCAAACTCTTTTCATGAGCAAGCCGCCGAACTCGCTCAATGTTTGCAGCATTGGTTATCTCTTCCAACTCACCCCCCTCTGCAGACAAGGGAGTAAGTGGGGTAACAAGTCTTGCCATCGTCTCCAAGGTCACCTGCCACTCTGAATTCGCCTCGTCAGCTTGTGACGGTTCTACAGCAGTCTCATTTGTATCAGCCACTCTTGGAATCACGTCAGTGGCAGCCGGGATGGAGGCAGCGCTACCACTCACATCCATCATTGTTGCTGTGGCCTCAGGCTCAGTAGCAACAGCAACTGCCACCTCAGATGGCGGCTCCGAAGCAATACCGGTAGCAACCCAGATGGTGGCTCACTGACGACCACAGCAGCAACCTCACTGACGACGGTAGCCACACCCTCGTTGACTGGGGCTGCGCTGGTAGTGGCGGTTCCAGCAGATGATTTGGCGACCTTTTTGGGACGATGGGGAGACGGTGATATGTCCCTTTGCTTATGCTGCAGGGCGACAGTTACAGTCCTACCACCCCTGGCAGATGTGCCTGGCTTCTTAGGGGCAGCAGGCACAGCAGTCTCCCTCTGGACGGGACGGCTAGCCACTGCCGCTCCTCGCCCCCCACGCCTACTAACGGTGCCCCTGTTGCCACCTGTCCCACGACCGGTAGTTTGGGAGGTAGAACCGTGAGCCGTCTGTTCTCCAGCCATCTTTGGCAGCTTCAGACCATTAATATTCGAATCTGCACAAACAGAATGAAATAGTTAGGCAGCCGTCATATAAAAGGCACTGCCAAGCAACAACAAGTTGTGCACACTCAAAAAAAAAAAAAACAACAACAACAAGTTTGTGCACATAGGCGATAACTTCAAGAGGTGCACACGGGGCCTGGCATTACCAGAGTCAGGGGCACCTATCTCGCCACAAAGACTAACATAAGCGAGCGGCCGATTTTCAACAATATACCCGCAGGGTGGCATCCATTTGGAAGGGGCACCATCCTTCGACCTAAAGTAGTTGACGGTCCTTTGCTCCTCGGCCGTCGACTCACGGACTGCCAAGTGCTCCATATGAGCTCTTGGCGTGGTGAAAGTCACAGGCATGTCTATTCGCGCATCTTCAGGGGCCTTCACCCAGACCCACCTACTTATATACCGCTTCAAAGAACTTATTTTAGGCCAAACCAGCAGCTTCTTGCTGGCAGTCTGGAAGGTGTAACGGCCTGTCGCCGAGTTATTCCGTTTAACGGTCATCAGGGAACGGATCACGTGGAGGTTGACCTTCAACCTCAAATACTAACACGTCCACAGTACTGACACCAACATTCGAAAGGACAATGGACTCAGCTGTGCCAGACTGATGGAGAAATTGCGCATCACAGACATGATTGCCCAATCAAATGGGCATCGCAGCCCAAACTTAAAATGATCTATGAAGACGGCAAAGTACCCGTTGGGCGCTTCGAGGATGAAGTCATTTAGACCAGGGATGGCAACATCCCAGTTGCTTGGAAGGCAGTATGTCTCCCTAAACCATTTGAGGTATCCCTTTGGACCCCCGTTCCACTTTTCCAAATCCCTGTACCAGTCGTCGTCTGGATTCAACTTCGCTGGGTGTCCTTTTGGAAACTCGCCATCGCCAAAATTTATGGCTTCATAGTTCATGGCGGGCATGCGTTCCGCTTCTTGTTGCCATTCCCAGCCAGCTTCTTTCCAGGCTTTATTAACCTTAGCAGTGGCCTTGTCAGCGATCACCTCCTCTGCGAACACAACAAATAAGGACAAATGATAATGGGAAGACAAAAAATTGAAGAAGTTACCTAGAGCAGCGAAAGGGTTAGGCCGCGAAGGATCTTCGTTCGTGCCATACTGGTCAAATTCCAAACTAGAGCGAATGGATGAAAACCAATACTGCTCTGACGCTCCTACCGCCATAGACTTGTCGGTCCAAAGCAGCACTTCACGAAGAATCCTCACGTCCCTTTTTGCTGCTCATGATTAAACCTTGTCGCATTACATGTCCCCTCGCATTCTGTTAAATTCGCAACGCCAATGAAAAGTCAGGCGACCGTCTGCTTTTGGAAGACGGCTTTGCCCTAGTTTTCTCTGGCGCCGGTTTTTTGTCCAGAATATCCTTTCTTAATTGAATAGGATACCCTGGTTTTGGAGGGCAGTATGCGAGTTTCCACATAATACCGCCAATACCTTTAGGGATAGCAGCCCCTTCAGGCTGCGGTTCCCGGGTATCACCAGCATTACTTGACTGCTCTTCTTCAGTGGGGGACGACAATAACGAGCCATCTGACTCGCTTTCTTGTGGCGAACCGCCGCTGTCTGGGTCGCTCTCTAAGATGCGACTGTCGTTTTGGCTGTAGCTGGCGTCTGACATCCCTCTTTACACTGTCACACGTCAAGTTACTTCACCAATAACAAGCTCACAAAGATAATGAGCGACACGCAAACCAATGAAATTGCATACTTGCACAGTGACGAGTAAAAAGCGAAATATAGCAAAAATTATGCATAATAATGGATTTTTACTTCAAAAAATAAGTTTTTATACCTCAAATTCTTGCACTAAGCAAGGTACTTCTTTAATACAGAGGAAAGACACAACTTTTTAACTAAAGAGTTCGAACAATCGTACATGCACACTCGCCCAAGCATCAAAATTAACAATTCGAACTAAGAAAATTCGAAATTAAACACATACCTTGTCTTTTGGTTGAACAAAGGAAATTCAAAATTCGAAAGTATCGAGTTACAGTGAAGGAGGTTGCTGAAAAGCTGGGTAGAAGATGCAAATGGCACGAGACCGTTTGAATCGCCTTTAGGAGGGAAGAGAAAGAAAGTTCGAAATTTTTTGAGAATTTTGAAAGTGAAATGGGAGAAAAAAAACCGTCTAAGAGACGTTATATATGGTACAACCGGGTCCACCACTCAACTTTTGGTCTTCTACGGACACGTGTCGGTCAATTCAGACATCTTGTGGTGACTTACTTTAAAAAGCATCCCCACCTTAACAATGCTGATACTTTTTTTGGGGGGGGGGGGGCTAGTTGTAGGGGGGCCTACCGGTTCACCGGCAGGTCCACCCTACCGACGTCCCTGCCAAGATGTCACAACCGCCAGCACCTAGTGTAACGCCCCAGATTTTGGGCTATTTTCATATTGTTAGCTTGTCGTTATTTTTGTTGCGGTGCATGGTCTAAATTTATTTAGACTATTTTTATTGCTTGAGTGTAACCATTTTATTTAATGGTTTATTAATCCTTAATTTTATTTTATTTTAATTAATTAGAATTTATTATTTAATTTTCTAATTAATTAATTAGTTTTGGGCCAAGTGCAAAAATAATCATGATTAGTCATGAATTAGTGCAAATGGCCCAAGTGAACATTGAGCCCATTTGAGCAAGCCCATAGCCGGTTTTCTCTCTCTCTTTAGTGGCTTGATTTGCCACTTGCCATGCATTCACACCTAACTAACTTCTATAAATAGAAGTAGTAGTAAGGCATGAGGATCCATTTGCCATTTGCTCATCTCTTGCCATCACTTTTGAAAGCTAAAACACTCTCTCCTTTGCCATCTTGCCACACGCCTATTTTGGGCATTATAAACCCAAGTGTGTTCATCATCTTTTCTAAACCAAAACTTAAAGATTCTACATCCTTTGATCTTTAAGTAGCAAAACTCAAATTAAACCTCCATAATTCCAATCAAGATTGTGTGTTCGGGTTGGTTTCGGGACCTGTTCGTGTGGGTCATGTGGGGAATGGTTCGTGGCTGGTTCATGGCTGAATCATGGCTGGTTCGTGGCTAAATCATGGCTGGTTCGTGGCTGGTCCTTGGCTAGTTCGTAGCTTGCTCGTGGTGGACGTGTGGTGCTTGTGTGCATGGCCGAGGTGGTGCTCGTGTGATGCGTGAACTTTGGGTTCGTATGGGGTGATTCCGGGCAGCAAGTTCTTGATTGTTTACCTTGGTAATCTTCATCAAGGTAACATACTTACTCAACCTTGTTGGCATACTATGATTATTGTAATGACCCAGATTTTATTGGTACTTTTGCCGATAATTATGTGTATTTATGTGTTAGTTCAAATTTATTTTGAACTATTTATTTTATTTTATGTGAATAATTTCGATTTAATTCGAAATATTTGTTTTTCAGTTTTTATTATTTATGTTATTTATTATTTAATTAATTAGAATTTTTATTTAATTTTCTAATTAGTTATTTAATATTTTGGGCTAAATTGATTTGTGCATGATTTATTATGCGGTTTTCGCAAATTAGCCCAATTTATCACGAGAGCCCATTTTTAGGCCCATTTACCCTCTTGGCCGGTTTTCCTAAGGCATGGCAAGGCTTGCCACTTGCCTTGTGTTCACACCATGACTAACTCTATAAATAGGAGAGTTAGTAAGGCCCTTGCTCATTTTGCCATCAAATGCTCTTGCCATCAATTTAAACACAATTGCCCATCCATTTGCTCTCCCCTTGCCTCACGCCATTTTTGGGATGATTGAACCCATCAATTGTTCATCATCTTTCTAAACCCAAAACTTAAAGATTCATAACCCATTGATCTTTAGGTGTTCAAACACATTCCTAAAACACAAACAGTTCATACAAGGTCACTAGTTCGGGATTGGTTTTGGGTCTTGTTCGTGTTCATGATCAAGTGGGTGATCGTGTGGTGGCTCGTGTGAGGGGCCGTGCCGCCGTGTTCGTGGTGGTGCAGTGGTGCTCGTGTGCCGTGCGATGGTGCCGTGACTGGGCAGCAGCCGTGCAGTAGCTGTGCGTGGTGGTGGTGCACCGTGCAAGGCCGTGGACAGCCGTGTGTTGTGGGTCCGTGTTGTTCGAGTTCCGGGCTGCATTTGTGTGTTGTTTTAGTGTGTAATCTTCAATAAGGTAACATACTTTCTCAATCTTTTTGGTATACTATGTTTATAGTATAGATTAAATGCATGTTTGGGCGATTTGATGATGAATATCCATGATTTTATGTATGATTTTATAATCTGATTTTTATGTGTTTATATGGTGTTTTAATGATGATCTTTCATGATTTTATGATTGATTCTATGTTGTTTTATGATCATGATTATTATGTTGAAGTTTGATGAGTTTTGGATACTTAGATGGTGATTTTCGAATGGAAGTATGGTGTTATGCGTGTGATGTGAATGAGTTTTGATGAGTTCTTGGTTGAAGATCTTGAATCTTGATTGAGTTCTTGATTGAAGATCTTTAATCTTGAATGAGTTCTTTATGAGTTCTTTATGAGTTCTTTATGAGTTCTTTAAGTTCTTTATGAGTTCTTGATGAGTCTTTACGAGTTCTTGATTGAATCTTGAAAGTTAAAGAAAATAGTTTAAAGAATAAAGAAAGTTAAAGATTATGTCTTATATGATTAAAGAATGGTTAATGATTGATGTATTATGATTGGTTAGACTCAAGATTAAGGCTAGAGGCAGTTCTTGAGAATAACTTCGATGATTTAACTAGTTAATTTCGAGAATCAAGGCTAGAGGCAATTCTTGAACTTAGTTTAGTTATGTTGGAACATAGGATGATTAAAAATTATTAAATGATTAAATAATAAAGTTAGCTTGATTTCATTTTTAGACGCCTGATACTTTGAGCAAGATTCATTGTATTTGGGTTAAGACGTTGCCCCTATTCCATCCGCGGTATTGGGATAGTTGGAGTCATACTATGTGATCTTAGTGAATTTCCAGTAAGATTGGTTTCACGGGACATGGATTTCCAGTAAGATTGGTTTCATGGGGTTTGGGAGTAAGATTCTCAAATCCAAGCATAGTAGAAAGTTCGAATGCGTAAGATGCGTTGGTACGAGCACAGTCCGGTCTAGAATATGATTGATTGCGCCAAAGATAGTTGATTAGGTTGGTTTGAGTCGAGTTCACATTTTGGGATTGTTCTCGTACTTTGTTTAATGATGTTGTTATTTGGTTTATGCTATGTACATGTGTATTCCCATTAGGGTGAGTCAGTTATGTTACTCGCCACTGATGGTGGACTGTTGTATATTTTTCAGGTATTTCTGATGACGATGCTCTTGCTTAGCTTTGGGTTGGGCGAGCGACGTTGTTATTTCTGTTATCTATTGTATTTTCTATCACTGTTGTTTTTAGTTAGTATTGGAGTATTGTATGGACTTTTTTACGTTGTTTATAACTCTGACATGTAGTTGGAGTTTACTCGTATTTTTAGTAACTTTAGTTTGACTTTTGGGACTAGTTATGTACAAACTTGTGGGTATTTGTACGTTTTTGGTTGATTAATAATATTTTCGAGGAACTAGTTTTAATTTCCTAAGTTTTGAGTTGTAGTTTATAACTACTCGACTCGTCGGTTTCTTCCGCGCCGATTTAAGCGAGTCGGGCCGTTACAATTATAGTATAGATTAAATGCATGTATGGGTTGTTTGGTGATGTTTATCCATGATTTCATGTATTGTTACTATTCTGATTTTTATACGGTTTTCATGATGTTTTGATGATGGTTTTGATGATTTTATGATTGAATATATGTTGTTTTATGATCATGATAATTATGTTAAAGTTTGATGAATTTTGGATAGGATTAAGTGGTAGTTTTCAAGTGTTTCATGAGGTTATGCGTGTGTTGATGAATATGTTGGATGAGTTCTTGATTGAAGTTCTTGAATCTTGATTGAGTTCTTGATTGAAGATCTTGAATCTTGAATGAGTTCTTTATGAGTCTTTGATGAGTTCTTTGAGTTCTTGTTGAGTCTTGATGAGTTCTTGGTTGAATCTTGAAAGTTAAAGAAAGTGGTTTAATATTAAAGAAAGTTAAAGATTGAGTCAAATTTGGTTAAAGAAAGTTAAAGATTGAGTTAAAGATTGAGTTAAAAATTGGATTAAATAATGGATTAATGTTGGTTAGACTCAAGATCAAGGCGCAAAGGCAATCTTGAGAATAACTTCGTGTTTAACTAATTATTTTCGAGAATCAAGGCGCAAAGGCAATTCTTGAATTTAATTATGTTATGATATGGAATGTTGGTTTGCATGTTATTTTCTTAAGTCAAGGCGTAAGATGCAACTTAAGAGGTAACTAAGGATGTAAACTTCGGAATTAAGATTTAAAGAATTAAAGATTAGCTTGATTTCACTATTAGACGCCTATTTCATAGAGTAAGATTCTATGTTTTGGGTTAAGACGTTGCCCCTATTCCATCCGCGGTATTGGGATAGTTGGAGTCTTACTGTGTTATCCTTTGAATTTCCAGTAAGATTGGTTTCACGGGACATGGATTTCCAGTAAGATTGGTTTCATGGGATTTTTGGGAGTAAGATTCCCGGTCCTAACATAGTAGAAAGTTCGAATGCGTAAGATGCGTTCGTACGAGCGTAGTCCGGTCTAATATGTGAATGATTGCACCAAAGTTAATGGAATGATAATTAATGGTCAAGTTAGTCGTATAAGCATGATTAAGTGATGTCGTTATTGTCGGTAGCTTGCTATGATGGTTCGTACGTTTGATGTACGTTGGCATGTTTGGTTAACTGTTGTTTTATTTGATTTATTCTATGATCTTGTGTATCCCCGTTAGGGTGGGACAGTTATGTTACTCGCCACTGACGGTGGACTGTTGTTTACTTTTCAGGTAATTCTGATGATGTCGGTGTTGCTTAGCTGGGGTTGGGCGAGTGCCGATGTTTCTTTAATTCATTTAGTTTGTATTTCGTTTAGAGTTTGGACCTTGTTTATAGTTTGTAATTTCTAACTCTGACCATGTTTGGAGTTCATTTTGTTAGTAGTAATAATAATAACATTTTGGTTTAGTTATGTACAAACTTGTGGGTATTTGTACTTTTGTGGTTTATTAATAATATTTCAAGGAATTAGTTTTTGATTCTTAAGATTTCGAGTTGTAGTTTATAACAATTCGACTCGTCGGTTTCTTCCGCGCCGATTTAAGCGAGTCGGGTCGTTACACCTAGCGGTGCTGGCCGCCTGGCGTCATGGCCGCTAGCCCACAGTCCACACCAATGATGGCACCCACATGTTGCCGGACTCGGAAGCTGCCAGCCTATAACTAGCAGCTATTAGAAGCCAAAGGGGATCTTTTAGCAGTGGACCCAGCACACCACATGGCACCCATTTATGGCACCACTCAAGTGCACACGCCCCACTCACTAACAAACTAACTAACTCAACCTATGAGGGACTTACACGTGGCGACCCACTCAGAGTTGTAACTAACTCTGAGCACATGATCTACATGACCAGTCCCCACGGGACACGTGTCCCTACCAACCTCCAGATAGGCCGGCAGGGTATTAAACCACTCTCTATAAATAGGGGATGATCTCACCATTAAAAGGTACATACTCTTTCACCTACAAACTCCCTCTCTCTTTTTCTCTCTTATTGAATCCCATTGCTGACTTAAGCATCGGAGGGTCTTTCCCCAGAAACACCCCGGGGTCAGCTCACCGTTTGTTCATCGTGCAGGTTACCACCACACGAGACACCAGGATCAGTAACCACTTCCAGAGGCGCTAAGACTTGTCGGAACAGAAATAACTTACCTATTACCTAGGCTTCCAATAATAGTATCATTTTTATTATCGTTGAATAAATCAAGCTTATAATCAATCAACCAATCAAAGTCTTATTCCCTTTAGTGGGGTCGACTACATGAACCAAAGTGATTATTTTGAAAGGTCGTCTACATAGATTTTCCTCCTCCACCCCGTACGGTCAAGAGCCGATTAATAACAAAAATAACAAATTAAATATGATACTATACCATCATTTTGGATTGATATTATACAAACATTTATCTAAAAACCCTAAAATGGTGACATAACCAATTTATTGAATGTGTTATCAAACATCCATAACTCAATTCTTGAAGGCACCGTTAGCTTATAGAGTTATAGGTTTGACCTATATCACGATAATTAAAAAGGGTGACTTATTTTTTAGTCTCAATAAAAGATTGACCTATTATCGTTAATTTTTCATTAATGTTATTATTAGTAGTAGTATCAGTGGGAGTAGTGGTAGTGGTAGTTTTGTGAATTTTTAATTGGTTAATGATTATATCATACCACGTCTCACATGTTCGACTTGGAATTATGGTCACTTGATATGCCACTTGAACTTTAATAAAACAGTGGCCTTACGGTCATTCTAAATGTCGCAAACGCTACAATAATCTAAATGATTTTATGTAGTCTTATTCCGGCCCATGAGAAACATTCAATAGACCCATAAGCACTGATAAATGCTACCCTTAAAATACTAGGGTCTGTTACTGAACAAAATCAATGTTGAGATGAAATGTGTCATGGGCTAGGCCCATATACCAACTGTCACTGACTCAGCACCCCCTTAATATCGGGAATACATATCTATAAAAGGATTAGTCAAATCACCTGCTAGGTATCAAATTGATTATTCACAAACTTCATATGTCTGAATCCTTTTCATTCCAATCTCTAACTTAAGCATCAGAGGGACGTTCCCGGGTTCCACCCCTGGGTTAGCAACCTTTCATTGTTTTGCAGGTCAAACCCTCAAAGAAGAGCCCTCAAAGTCAACTCAAACACAACAAACACACTTGATCGAAGAGAGAAGTTCCTGAGCAGGAACAGATTGGCACTGTCTATGGGGATTCGTAACAAAAAACATGGCAATCACTAGAGTTAAGACACCTCGATCTGGTCAGCCCAACAGACATTCGTGTGAGTCGCATAACTGACAATTAGTGTAAGTCGAGGATGAACAGTCCTCGAATCAAGCGAGTGATCAAAATCAACAAAAGAGATCTTGAGCAGGTGGTCACTCGAAAGGATCTTGAGCAAGTTGTTTGTAATCCCCTGTATTTTCGAAGAATAATAATTGTATTTCCCGCATAATTAAAAGTGATTTTAATGTATTTAAATTATACTACGAATTTAATTATTGAAATTAATTAATATGACTGCTTTCGAAAGTAAAAATATTTTATATAGAGGGCATTTCATATATTACAGCAAGTTAGATATTTAATTATCCATAAAATATTCTTAAAAATGGGACATAAAACCCAATTAAATTATGATTGGACCTAAATCCACCAAAATCCCTAACCCTAGAACCAAAAAAAATTAATTGAAAGGGAGTGGGAGCTGTTGGACGGCAGCCCCAACAAGGAAAAAAAAGAAAGAGAGAGAGGAGAAAGAAGAAAAGAAAGGAGAAAAGGGAGGAGAGAAAAATCTAATTTTTCTCAACCATACTTTTAAACCCCTAAAACTACCACCACCACCGGCACACCTTTGGCGAGCCACCAGCGCACCTCCGGTGAGCCACCGACGCACCACCGACACCACCACTTGTGGTTTGGCTCTTCTCTTTCTCACTTATTTTTACTATAGTTGTATTTTTTAATTCAATTTGACAATTATTTTAATTATTGAATTAATCTGATTCCGAAACCCTAAAATTGATATAAAACATGTTTAATTGATTTATTAAATTTTAAAGGTTAGATTTTTCATATCTAAAATTATATTATAAGTAGTTTAAATAAATTTTTGTGTTTTTAAAATTAGGGCTAATCTATATGAAAAATGTTATTTTATGTTTTGAAATGAATCTCTAAATTTACATGTTTTCAAACTCGAAAATTATTAATGTAGATTTTTCAGAAATTATTAGGGCTTGTTAAGTGTTAATTTACAAAAGATAATTTTCGTATTACACTACTTAAATCATATTTTTTTTTCTTTCTAAACTGATCAGAATTAGACAAAAAAAGTAGTGTTTTCTGCTTGGAAACGACGTTCTAAACAAGACTCGGGTCTAACGGCCAAATTCAACCTCTAGACCCACTTTAATTTTCGGCCTGTTTTAGTTTCTGTTACGTTTTTTTTTAATTAAAAGGTATTTTCAGAATTTATAAAGTATATAAAAATATATTTTAGAGTATAAAAATATTTATGCTACCCTTTAGGGTCAAAAATAATTCTTTTATGTTTTAAAAGATGGTTTAGTAACTAAAAGAACGGATTTTTAAGAGTTAAATGTATGAATTTATAAGGGTTTATACGTTTAACAATTAAAAAAATTAAAGTTAAAGGTCTTTTAAGAATGTTTTAGAGGTTTTAAAGTAGGTTAGAGCTGCTGGAAAATTTTTATAGGACTCGATTTTCTTAGTTTAAAATTCATTTTTAGGCAAGGAGAATTTCCTACGCAATTTCTTTGGAAAAGGTAGAGAGTCGCCAATTCTGATGTAGGATGGGGTCTCAAAAATCAGCAAAAACTACCAAAATTTCCCAAGAGAAGAAGAAATTCGTAGGTCTACCTCAAGCCCCAAACATGAACATGAAAAACTCATAAAAACATGGATATGGACATGGAAATAAGCTCACTAAGGACTTATATCATGAACTAGACAATTTCTACTTAAAATCACTAAGTTAGAGAATAAAAAAGGACTTACAATCACCAAGGTTACAAGATTTTGCCATCCACCAAGGAAGGGAAGCTCACAAAGAACTCACAAAGAGAAAACTCTCCATTTTTCATTTCAACATAATCTGATTTTTACATGAGGCAAAGAGACTATTTATAAACTAATCAACCCCTAATGAAGCTTCTAATCTAGGCCATTAATCCCATAATAATCAAGGTCCAAGATTAGAAAGACACTAAACAAAACAAGAGAAAAATCACAAAATCTGAAATACGCGTGCAGTACAACCGTGCACGGTCGTGCACGCCCAAAGCAAAGCTACTGGATCTTGCACGACCGTGCAGGTTTGGCCTGCACGGGCATGCAACTTACTTGCATGGTCGTGCAACCCAATCTGCACGGTCGTGCACCTTCAGAAATGCTTCTGTTTTGCATGGCCTTGCTTGCACGGTCGTGCATTTCTCTTGCACGACCGTGTAGGTCCCTTTTAGCTCATTTAGGCCATTGTAATCCTTTACTCTCATGCTATTACAAGCCTAGTTAACTACTAAAGCATTAAAACAAAAGTTTAAGCTACTTATTACAACCCGAAAAGCACAAAAGTAAAGCTAAAAAAGAAGCTAAACTAGACAAGTTAAGTAGATATGGAAAGAGTCGTCATTGTCCGTTGAAGACACTTGTTGACCATCCCATTCTGCATCAAATTCTATTCAAGGTACGCTTAATTGATAAGCTTTCAGACGTAGTATCATGTTATTAGGATTTTGCATATTTCGATCATGATTGTCAAGATATGTAATTTTTTGGAATATGACTATTTGTTATTATTTTAGTTGTTTGTATAACTTATGTTTGCAAACCTATCAAAGAAAAGAATATAAGGGATGACTTCATGTTCCCAATTATAAAGAAAGATATTGCATGAATAGATTCTTTGAATATTTCATGCTTCACTAGTAGCAATTTATTTAATTATGGACAAGTTGTCCCCTTTCAAGTTTATTATTAATGCATGAATAGATTCTCTGAATATTTCATGCCTTCTAGTAGCTGTGGGATACCATTTAAGGCGTAAGGTCTTAATGAGAATCTCGTTAATTAGAAAAGAGTTCAGTGTGTTTTATCTGAACAATAAATTAAAACAAATGTTATGTGAATTGTTTGATGGGCGTGTGCTTGTTATGTGTAATAACTCTCAAGACACTAATCACTTAAAGTGAAAGATTAGGGTAAGCATTAAAACTCTAGAACGGTGCACATCTGGAGTATTGGCATGGATGTGGGTTGGGGTCACGGCAGGTCTCGTGGCTTTAAGGGAACCGTAGGATCCACGTGTTCCATTAACGGATTGAGCTCATTCCTTTATTTGTGACGTGGGTAGCTCCCATTGTCACCCTTTAGTTCGGACAACTCTCCCGGTGCTGACACCAACTATGGCTCAAGTAGGGCCACTTAATAATAAAGATGTTTAATAAGGAAGTGTTATCTACTTATTCACCATAGCAAGAAAATTCAGATGTGATTATTATACGCAATAGATCTGTCTATTTATTTAATTGCTGTACTCGGATTTGTTGACGTCGTACATTTTGGTCATGTTAATATCTTGACCCAATGTTGGTGAGCAGTCGTTCAGGATCAAGGTAAGATTGTGCCGGTTGACAGGGATTTTCATGGGCTTGAGCGATGACTCATGTTTTAAAAAATAATTAATTATTTCGAGAAATATTTTTCTAACGATTTATTCTAAATATTTTTCATTTAAGTTTGATTTAATAATTCTAGGGCCTTAGCGGTTCCAAGTTGTAATAGATTTAATTTTAATTTAATTTCGCACTATTTTAATTTCGTTGCAAAATTCTGAATAAGTCGATACATTTTCACATGTGGCGATAATACTTTAATAATTCTCAGTATTTCTTGAAAAATAGCTTTTATAATATAATGAGAATTATTGGGGTGTTACATTGTTGCTGCCCTCACCACGACATTCGAGAAAAACATGAATGACCTAAAGAAGAACTTGCCAAGTAACCCAAACCAGGAGACTGCCCTTAGCCGGGGTAGAAGTGCACGGACAAGACGAAGTCCGATAGAAGAAGATGCGAGAGAAATTATCAATTTTCAAAGGAGTGATGCACGAACCACCATCGAGTCGCGACGGACCATAAGAACCGAACTTGATGCAAACGATCATCGAGAGTTGACGGTGAGAGACTCAAAACTCACCTTGAGACTCTCGTCGAGACGATAGATCCCATCGCAAGACTCCAAGAGATCGTTCTGACTATGGATCAACCCTTTTCCCTTACCGGGGCGAAGACCGATGGGGACGATCTCCAGTAAGAAATGAGGTACGAACATCAGGTCGCTTACATACAAAACTCCATTCAGTCGAGAGATCCTGGAGACAGATGATTCTAGGAAAGTCATAGTTCCCAATATCGAGTTCTTCTCAGGAACAACAAATCTAGCGGATCATATCGCTGCCTACAAAGCGCAAATGGTAGTACAGACTAGGTGCGAGGCTAGTTGGTGTCGATAATTTCCCAAAACTTTGAAAGGACTGGCCTTGACATGGTTCACTGAACTCCCATCAGGTCTCATCAATAGTTTTTCTGTTTTGGAGGCCATGTTCCTTAGCCATTTTGTGGCTAGAAGAAATAAAGGAAGACAAGTATCACCTGATGGTGTATCAACAAGGGGACCACGAAATGTTGGGAAAATACATCAAGCGCTTTAACACAGAGTTACTCGAGATACCAAACGTCAAAGGCTCAGTAGCCTATGCTACCTTTATGTCAGGACTGAAACGTGGTAAGTTCAAATTCTCCTTGTTAGAAAACAAGGTCTCATCGTGTGCTGAAGCAATGTATCGAGCTCGAAAATATAAGCAAGTCTCAAATATCATTAACCCAGTCGAAGAACTTAAGAAGAAAAAAGAAGGGAAGCGCAAAGGGGAACATTGTCGACCTGGGGGCCCTAGCCGGCCACCAAACTCAAAGAAGGATGGCCGAGATGGAGGGAATGACCCTCGATTTAATGCTAACAAAAGAGAAATCTTCATTTACATCAAAAATCAAGATTTACTCCCAAAACCAACACATGTTAGAACCTCGGCCAACATAATGGATAAGAAGATGTGGTGTGAATACCATCATGAATGCGGTCATACCACCAAGGATTATCGAGAACTTAAGAAGGCCCTCAACCATCTCGCTTATCAGGGTAAGTTGAACAAATTTATATCCAAGGATACTGTAGAAAAAATAAAAAAGCGTAGCGACAGTCCAGACACCGAGGGGATGGTCGGTGTCCTAGCCGGGTGATACTCTGAGGAAACCCCATCGCTCTCGATTCATCTCGCTTCTCTTTCGATTTCCATCGCTTTCCTCCTTGACTTGCCTCCCACGTGTAGCCCGGATGAGGGACCTGAAATAAGTAATCTGCAACTCATAAGAAGGTAAAAATGCCAAAGACTCGGATGAGTTTAAATAATGGGGCAAAATACCAACGAAATGACTCAAAATGCACTAAGACAACTAAAAAGCCTAAAAAGAGAAAAACTAAGCTGAAAGGAAATAAAATGGATCAATAAAGGCCTTAATTGGGGAGAAAATGGGGTATGAAAGAGGTCATAAAGGCCGCTTATCAGCCCTCGACCATCTCGCTTATCAGGGTAAGTTGAACAAATTTATATCCAAGGATACTGTAGAAAAAATACAAAAGCGTAGCGACAATCCAGACACCGAGGGGATGGTCGGTGTCATAGCCGGGGGATACTCCGAGGAAACCCCATCAAATAAAGAAAGAAATAAGGATCTTCAAAATACAAACTTTAAGATCGCAGGAGGGAACGTCGAGGTCCTAGACTGCCCCACAATGGTATACGACACATCTTCTCTTAGACTAAACTACTTTCCTCACAACAACCCCTTGGTTGCGGAGATCAAAGTAGCAAACTCCAAGGTCAAGAGAGTCCTCGTCGATAGCGGAAGTTCAACCGATGTTATAACACTGAGATGTCTTCAATAGTTGAAATATAGTGAGAATGATCTAACCACTCTCGAAAGGCCACTCGTTGGCTTTGGAGGTCATTCTGTCTTCCTAGCCGGAACTGTCAAACTCCCCGTTGGAATTGGAGAAAAGGGACAAAGTCGAAGTCTTCCAGTTGTCATCACGGTTTTCGACATCTAACTACCATATAATGTCATCTTGGGGAGACCCTTACTCAATAGGGTCAAGGCAACCATCTCACTCGATTAGCATCTCCTACAATATGAGACAGATGAAGGAAAAGTTGGCAAGTTGTACGGGGATTAGAAATCAGCCAAGCAATGTTACATCAACAACATCAGGGTGTCGAGGCTAAGACCAATGTGGGAGAGAGAAGGAAGGCACTTGTCGAATCCTTGGGAGATGGGGTATACCTAGATGAAGGTACAAATATGATAGACCAAAGCCGATCGAGGGTCACGAAAAGGTCAACATCGACAAACCTAATTAAACTGTTAATATCACTCACGCAATTATCCATTAATTTTCCAAATTTGTAGCTAAGGTGGGAGATTTGATGAAAAGACAGTTCAACATCTTAGACTTGGCTGGACAAAACTTCTTAGAATGGAAGGTTGATGCACAAATAAAATTAAGGGCCCAAGGCCTAGAACATACTATTATTGATAGTAAAATTCCATCTTAAGTAACAGATGCTACCATTATAAAAAACATCCCTACAAAACAAGAGACGACAAAGGTGTTGAGTTCCTTTAGTTTTGAATGATGACAATCACTGAACAGAGAACAATTGATTCTTACAAGTGTTATATAGTTGGTTAAAACCAGCTAAGATTGGTTCCCATGAATGTTGTGTTATTAAGGTTATTCTTGGATATACAAAATGTTTGTCTTGCAGGGAGCATGTTTTGAAATTCGCTGAGAAAACTGGTATGGAACCAGTTGTAGTGTTCCCTGGGCTGTAGTGAAATAACCTTATATACTTGCTATGCTTTAACCTTGTTGAATGTATAATAAATATGAGATTAGTCAAGTGTTAAAGTCCAGAATCAAAGATGAAGACACTCAAAGAAGACTTTCAAGACTTGGATAAACATGAAGATAGATTAGGTTTTTGTTTTAACATTAGATCTTCATGTAATGTTTGTGTATAAGCTTGATAGGTTATTTTAAATATTGGTGTATGATAAAATGGTATTATGAATATTAGAACCAAAAGGTATAATATTCATAACACTACTAAGTAGGAAAACAGGTCTGGGGACCAGTTTCGCTACGAGTTGCTGTCAGTTTTAGAAAAATAGGATTTTTGTCTCATTATTTTTCGAATAGGTTTTAGGGTTTTAAAAATATATGACAGCTGGTAATTGTTACGGTTTTAAGGTAGTTTCCTTAATAATAGGACGATCTTTTAACCCTAAAAGTTTGTTAAGAATAAAAATATATTCTTTCTTATTTTTTAGGGAAAAATATTTGCACATAATATCCTAACCGCCAAACCTGGCATATTTATGAGCAAATTGAAAAGCCTATAAATACTTAACATTATACATCAAAAGATCATGGATCTCTAAAGATAAAAATTGAGAAAAATATTTCAGAGAAAAATCACACCTTGCATAAATTTCATATCGAGTAAAATACACAAACCATAGGGCTTTAATTTTACTCTTTAATCTTTGTGAGAAAGAAAAATCAGAGTGAAAATTATTATAATTCTTCTCCAACAAAGGGCTTGGAGATTGGGGTGTGTTTGTGAAGTCAAACACAAGAGAGTCTACTCAAAGTTATGTGTGGGGACTAGTTCCTTGAGTTAGGGACAATCGAGTGTGTAATCTTTTTATTTCTGTGTTGATTTAATTAGATACATAGGGTAGGAGGACGTAGGCCTTAGTTGGGCCGAACCTCGTTAAATTTAGTGTGTTGATTCTTACTATTTGCATTTATTAATTCCGCTGCAGGAACCAGCACAACTGGTCCTCCCTAAAGAAACTAGAAAAATTTAAAATTGTTAACCAATACGCTAAATACTCAATTCACCCCCTCTCTTGAGTATATTCAACCCTTCAATTGGTATCAAATCCTTGGCTTCTCCTAAGGTAACACCTAGAGAATTAGATCATGAGTTCTCAAGAAATGAATGCAATGGGGTACGACGACAAGACTCCAATATTTAATGGCAAAAACTATGCATGGTGGAAAAACAGATTGAAGAACATAATCATTAGAATTGATTACGAGTGCTGGCTAATTGTGAAGAATGGTCCATCAACCGTGACTAAGAAAGATTCTGATGGAAACATTGCGCGCAAGAAAGAAAGTGATTACACCTCCATGGATTTCAAGAAATTAGAGAAGAATGCCAAGGCGATGTCCATCTTACAAAAAGCAATTACAGACAATGAGACAAATCGGATTTCTACTTTTGTAAGTGCCAAAGAAATCTGGGATACCCTCAAACTTACATATGAGGGAACCAAGGAGGTAAAAAGATCCTAAGTTGATTTTCTTAATTATGTCAAAATATGAACTATTTTCTATGAACAAAAATGAGAAAATCAATTATTTTGGCAAATTTATGGTCATAGTAAATGATTTGAAATCTCTTGGTAAATGTTTTTCTGATGAGGATCTTATGGGAAAAGTGTTGTGTAGTTTGATAGATCAATAGACAGCCAAGGTAACAACATACTATGAAGCCAAAGATCTCTCAGCTCTGAGTCTGGAATAGTTGATTGGTTCCCTTATGAGTCATGAGATGCTAATTGAGTCGAAGTCTGAAAAGGAACCAGTCAAGAGCATTGCCCTAAAGGGAATAGTAGAGGAAGAAGAGGATGATATAGCGATGATGGTTAAGAGATTCGAGAGACATTTCAGAGAGCAAAGAAAGAACTTGAGAAATAAAAACTTTAAGAAAACTAACACTTCTACTATAGGTTGCTTCAAGTGTGGAGAAGTAGGACACATCATACGTTACTGTCCAAAATGGAAGGACAAACAAACCAAGAAGATTGATAAGAGTGTCTTCAAGAAAGCTATGATTGCATCCATGTAGGGGTGACTCTGACTCTGACTCTGGATCTGACCAAGAGGAAGAGGAAATCCAAGATTCAGAGATTTGCATGACCGCCTTAACAAATCCAGAAGGAAACAGTATGTTTCCCAGAACCAGAAAGAGAACCAGTTCCACAAATAATTGTTTCATGGCTAAGGAAGATGCTTTCAAGAAGAGAAAGGTAAGTTTTGATAAAATTTGTGAATACATGCATGACTATGACAGGGATAATATGCTTGAATGTATTGACTCTTTATTAGATGAATGTTATCAACTAAGTGAAGTATATATATCTAATAAATCTAAGTGTAATAACCCGAAATTAGGGCCAGAAAATTTCGCGGTATATTAATGTTATGTTATTATTCTAAGTCCAAAGGGCCCGAATATTTGGACTGTTATTCTTATTTCTTTTTCCCTTACCTTAAATTTGGGCCCAATGACCCAAACTACTTCCCTTGGCCGGCCCCCACTTCATGGCCAAGGAATATTATTCTTCCTAAATTCATTTATTAATTAGATAATTGTTTATTTATTTAATTAATAATTCTAAGTTAGCTATTTTACTTGGTCTCCTAGTTTAACTCAACCACTAACTAACCTTACTCTATTTCCCCCTAAACTCCCTCCTTTCACACGGCCCCCCTCCCTTATTTTTGATTTATTTGTTCTCTTGTTTTATATAATTAAGGGTATTGGGAACAATACTTGTAACTTTATTTCCCTTAACCTCTTACTTCCAAAATATTCACACAAATTCACCAAAAGAACCCTCTTGTTGGCCGTGTGTTTTTCGAGTACCCAGGGGATACTTTTCTTGATTTTTCTTCCTAATCCAGGTAACTAGACTATCTCTTTTAGATTTGGGATAATTTAACTATATAGTTAATTAGGATTAAACTAGGAAAATTTGATAGAATTAGTATCATGATAGGCTAGGAATGTCGAACCATATTATGTAAAACTTTATGTTATTTTCTTGATAGTTTATATAATCTTCATGAATCTTTAGGTGCTTTAATCAATTCTATGCATAAAACAATCTCTGAAATTGTATGTTTATATTAAATATTGCATGATAATTTATTGAATCTTGTCCTTGGAATTTCGTATGAATTTCGTGTAATATAAAATAATTTTGATGATTAACTCATGATATTTTTTTTCTTGAATTAAATTGATGATCTTGATTATTTAGTTGTTTAATTAAAGTCTTAAATTAAAATTGTTATTTTTGTTCTTGATATGTATGAGTGCCGAGTGGTTATATGAACAAGAGGAATAAAAATCTAATTTTTCTTTGAAGAATCATGTTATAATTCTTGAATTGTTAGAAATCTTGGATTGAATCTTTAATTTAATCATGATATTGTTAAGTCTTGAAAATTAAATTTGATATTGTTGCTAGCCATGAAGGCCGTGTGATATGCATGCCCAAAGAGTTGATTTTGATCTTGTTTTTAGTCCATGATTGATGATTTAATGTTTAAAGTATGAATTATTTATTTATTAATTAACTTAAATAATTAAATTATTGATAGTTGTATTTAATTAAATTAAAGTATCAATTTTGGTTGTTTTATATATAAATGTCGAGTGGAACAAAATAAGAAAAAGGGGATTTTTATCATGTTTTAAGTAATATTAATTGATGATTGATAGTTTATATGATTAATTGTTTATTTAATTGATTTATTAAATTGTTTATATGATTGTTTAAGGAATTGATATAATTATTGTCCTATTGTTGAAAATGTCGAGTGATGCATAAAAGGGTAAGATCATTTTTAGTTTAATTTTTGGCTTATAATAATGTAGATTGTAATTATAGGAATTAATATAATTAAAGGAATTAAAAGGAACTAATAAGATGAGTTACAATATGAAGGAAAGGAATAATATAATAATAAGGATAAGGTTATAAGATGATAATAAGTATTGGTCTCACGATGGCCATGTCGATAAGATAAGATGAGAAACGAACGCCTGTTTGGTGATACACGGGTTACCAGATTAGGTTAAGTCGAAGCCACTTCCTTACTGCGGTCTCTGGGCAATTCTGGATCTTAAGATGCGTAGTCGTCTAAGTAGTAGTACACGGGCTACTATTTAGGAGTTATGGCCATAGCTTAGGCTTAGTTCTTGCAAAGGAGAGCTACGGGTAGAATACACGGGTTCTTTTCGGCGTGTTTTAGGAAAGTTGGGATGTACACGGGCATCCTTTACGAGCTATAATGACCGGTCCATAAAGTTAAGAAGATGGTTAAAAGAAGGGTTTAGGGTAATAATATGAAGGATAAGTATTATACGGGTTGGATATGAATATGTATGTGTCAATGTATTTATATGTATAATTCTACGTATTGTATAAGTAGGTCATGTAAAGTCTTCCGCTGCGTACGTCTGATAAGTATGTAATGGGTAAGTCTTTAAGAATGTATCCATGTATGTATTTAAGTATGAATATATGTATATGTATAAGTATATGTATCCCTATATGTATTCTACAGGTATATCTATACGTATTCATACGTACACGTATGTATTTCTATATGTATTTCTGCAGGTACTGTATACGTATTTTATACGTATTCCATTCGTATTTCGTACGTATTCGTATATGTATCTCGTGTGTATTTTTATACGTATTTTGTACGTATTTTGTATGTATTTGTGTACGTGTTTCGTATGTATTTTTATACGTATTTTGTATGTAATTTTATACGTATTTTCATGTATTTTTGTATGTTTTTCTTGGATTAATTCTATGATATTATATGGTTAATGGTCCCTCATTTAAACGGGACAGCCTAGTTACTCGCCACTGACGGTGGACCCCCCCATTTCAGTGATGATGCAGACGCATAAGTGGGCTTACGTTTGGTTCGGGTTGTGTGCTTGGTTGAGTTTTATAGAGAAAACCCGAAGTCTATCTTATGTTATTTACTTTCTTTATTATTTACTTCTGCCCAGCCTGTTGGGAAAGACATTCTGAGTTGTATTTTGGATTTATTTAAGGACTTTTGAGACTTCTATATAATCATTAGTTAATAAATGGAATAAAGAACTTTATTATTAATAATATTCTTTAAGTTCAGCTTGGTAATGATCCAATTGTCGATTTCCTTCGTAAATCGACAGCCTATAAAAGTCGGGTCGTTACACTAAGTATAAAGAAAAAAGAAAATAACGAAAAAATGACATTGATTGTTGTGATCATTTAGAAATCTATCGTGTGTCATCAACTAAAAGATAAAATAGCTAAACTAGAAGTTAAACTTGATAAGTGTAGGGTAGAACTTAAAACAATTAAGTTTTCTTTATCAGATAAGGAAGAGGAGTATTCTAATGATGATGAAGAGAACTCAACTGCCTGGTTCCCCTGTAATTTATCCACTTTAAGTAAACTACCTGATCTTTTAGAAGTGAAAGGTAAGGCAAAAACTTTAAGTAGATCAGACTTACTTTCTTACTTTGATCTAATATTGAATGATCTTGCTAATCTACATAAAGAATTTGTTTTACTCAAAGACACACAACATATTGTTTCCCCATTAGATAATCAAACTTTGATTGATGAATATGAAGGACAAATATTTGACAGGTTACAGTGCAGTTCAGCTTTAGGTCATTAACGGTCGGGCCTATATCAGTTCGGTCCAAAATGATTCAGGTTAATACGAGCCAATGATGAGAAATCGTACGTTTCGGGTTCAAGGTTTTTTAGAGTGTCAATTAGATTGGAATTTGACAATATTTTAGGGTTAACGTATGTATGTATGTATGTATAAAAACCCGCATTTTAAACTAACGTCCATATAAATCGAGTCAAATGATTTTTTTATGAGGAAATGGTAATTTTATTCATTCATCAACAAGATAAGATCTTATAATTTCCAATATTTCCTCCGGACCTTCTTCAAATATGAGTCAAATGATTATTAACACTTGTTGAAAATTACTTTCAAATTTAATTACAACTAGTACTCCATCCATTTCATGTAGTGTTCCATATATAGTGAACGGACACTTTCGTATATAAAAATGTTTCATATAGAATTATGCAATTAATAAGATATAAAAAGTATACGATTAATTATATAACAATTAAATATACATAGTCAAACACTTGTACATCATTGTATACTTACATTAGACATATTTAATGTTTGAATAATAAATAATTTAATTAGTAGATAATTTAGTATTTTGTACTTTTTAGTTATTGTGATAAAATTGATTATTAAACACAAGAGGGTTTTCAAGCAAAATTTCAGTATGTTATTTGTGATATGAAGTGAAAATTTATTTTAATTGGTTTATGAAGTTAAGCTATTAATATATTCACATCTAGTATGATTGAAATAGTTCTCATTATAGAAGCTCGTGTGAGATCATAATTTCATTTAATATGTTGGATTATTGGAATAATGAAGAACATGATTAATTAGTAACTAATTAATAAGTTTTTTTTTTGAAAGAAAATTTTTAAGTTATTGGCTATAAAGATAGGATTAGGTCGGTAAAAATCTTATGCTTGGTCCTAAAATCTTACATAATTGGTGAAAAATATAATAAACCACCAACAACAACATAGAAATCAAGTATTAGTTTAATAGGTGGTTTTTTCTTTGTCTTATGAGAAGTAATGCGGCATTGGGGATTTGGGATCATAAAAAGATACAAAGAGTAGAGTAGGATCGTACGAAATTAAATTAGATAAATGTTATATCAATAAATTCCAAACTATTTCAACCAATTGTGTATCAATAGATACCAAGTGATCGATTCCAATTGATTGTACCCGTGATTTGGATCATTGGGGTATACTTTTATTGTATGATTGTGTGATGATAATTACTTGCATTTAAAGAAAAAACAGAAAAATTATCTCCTCCGTAATGAATTTATTAGATGTTACACTTTTATAAACTATTTATTATATTTATTATTAAAGTGTAACATCTATTTTTGTAACAAAAGAAGTACTACAAGTAATTGACATCACATAATCATACAATAAAGTATACATCAATGATCCAAATCATAGTTACAATCAATTGGAATAGATCACTTGGTAT
Organism: Salicornia ramosissima; assembly: GCA_951394345.1. NCBI lineage: Eukaryota > Viridiplantae > Streptophyta > Magnoliopsida > Caryophyllales > Amaranthaceae > Salicornia > Salicornia ramosissima. The sequence goes on along the minus strand of OX596239.1, from coordinate 38,934,370 downwards.
GTATGTATTGGAATCATAGGTACAATCAATTGAAATAGTTTCGAATTTATTGATACAACATTTCTCTAATTCAATTTTGTACGATCTTACTCTACTCTTTGTATCTTTTCATGATCCCAAATTCCCAATGCCACATTACTTCTCATAAGACAAAGAAAAGAACCACCTATTAAACTAATACTTGATTGGAATAATTACATTAATAGGTACTAACTATTGCACTGTAACGACCCGACTTTTCGACTTGTCGATTTACAAAGGGAAAGCGACATTCGGATCGTTACTAACTTAAATAACAGTAAATCAACTTAATTGAATGAATAAATTATCTTATATTAAATTAACTACTGAAAATCCATAATCCAAAAGTCACTAATACATATAAAGTCTGGAAATTCTGTCCCAACATGCTGGGATCATAAGATAAACTAAGTTAATGTCTCAAACTGTTCTGGGAATACTAAATACTCAAAATAAAATACTAATCTACTCAAGCCCATCCAGCGGAGCCCGCTCTACTCTGCTGCATCGTCATCTGAAACTGAGGGGGGGGTCCACCGTCAGTGGCGAGTAACTAGGCTGTCCCATTTAATCGAGGGACCACCAAACACATAATAGCATAGAAATATGCATAAAAACTGTAAAGAAATCTAATACATGTCTTTATAAAAATGTACAAAAATACGTATAACAGTACGTATAAAAATACGTATAAAAGTACGTATGCGAATACGTATAAACACACCTGCAGAAATACGGTTAGAAATACGTATAATCTACGTATAATGTACGTACAATCAACCCTGCAAATACGGTTAGAAATACGTACAAAAATACACTCAACATTCATACATACATGCATCCTTACTCGCATACATACATACCCATAAATACAGAAATACACAGCGGAAGACTTAACATACTAAACTTATACCTTATACTATACATCTTAAATTATCCCAATCCTTAACTTATACTTAACCCTTCTTAAATTATATCATTAATAAATCTTAATCATATCTTATCATAATCTTATCTTAATCATATCATATCATAGTCTTATCTTGATCATATCATATCATAATCTTATCGTATCATATCATGTCTTTCTTATCATATTAGATCATAACATATCTTATCATCACATCTTAGAAATCATCTTAAACTTCATCTTATGATTTCATCTTATCAAATCGTATGATCGTAATATAATATCTTTGTTGGACCGGTCACTAATAACTCGTTATGGATCTCGTGTTTCACCATAACTCCCTAGAACATGCCGGGAGGAGCTCGTGTACTCAATCCCATAGCGGATCCCGTGTTTCACCGCTAAGTCTAAGCTATGGCCATAACTTCCTGGTAGCGACTCGCAGATACGGTTACCAGACGACTACATGTTCTAAGGTCAAACTACTCGGGGGAACTCATGTGTTCGTCCCATTGAGTAGTGGTTCTGACTTAACCCACTAATGACTCGTGTATCATACAGGTGGGTGTCCATATTGTATCTTATATCTTCAATTAATTTAATCATATCATATATTAGGATAATACTAGGTGACCGTAATAGGAAATGAAATGTTCGGAGTCCCAGGAAAGAGAGGTGCGGCACGTATATTGGCCACCTTAAATACCAAGTCTTTCCTAGCCAGAGACCGAGACATAACATGTATAGCTATTACTCTGTTTCCTTTCTTATCCCTAATAATATCTTATACTTCTCATATTCTTATAACATATACTATTCCTTAATACATATCATATACTTATAATCCTATCCTTTCGGATACTAACCTTAATATTATATCATATATTATTTGTAACAATATCGAAATATTTATATTAATATTACTAATATTATTTTCGGTCCTCCTAATAATAATACTAATAATATCTTTTTATCCCTTCACTTTACAACTTATCCCTAATAATTATTTTGTCCATAACTTTTATTATTAATTATTTCCTAAATTAATAATAATTCAAAACTAACCAAAATATAATAAAAATCCTATTTTTCCTACTTTCACCACACTCGACATTTTATATCAATAATAGCCAAAATTATTCAATTAATTTATATGAATTCAATCATCAAGAATTAAATAATTTAACTAATTAATAAACATAAAAAAATCATATTTTTCGACAACATTCATCAAGATTAACATAAAAATAATATTTTTAACCCTTCTTTTAATTTCTATACACTCGACAATTAGAAGACAATAACAAGATTTAATTTTTAATTCAAGATTAATCAATATAATTCAATACTATCAAGATTCATCATAAAAATCATATTTTTAGTTCCCTTTTAATACTTAGGTCACTCGAAAATTCAATAATTAATAATAGCATATTTTAATAATTCAATTGCCCTAATTTATACAATCTGATTTTTAAATAATTGAATTAAAAACGACCATCTAAAGATCTCTAAAAATCTGGAAATTTTTATGGGAGCTAAATATGGGTTCAAGGATTTACGTGCATAAATTTCGTCTAAAAATAACATCTTTTACTATTTTTAAGTGATTTTATAACTAACCAGTCAGATTAGGCTGAATTCGGTTTCAAAATTTTATTCCATATCAAACGATCTTTAAAAATTACGAAAATTTAACACAAGCTGTAAAACATTATCACTGACTTCCATATAAAATTTCGTAGCATTCCGAATTGATTAAGTACACTAATAAATTCGTAAACCTATTCTGGACAGTTTTACCGGTTTGAAAGATTAAATTTTTATAAATAATAAACGGACGAATTTTGCCACGAAATAAATCATGGTTAATAATAAAACAGTAAACCAGATACCATGAAAAATTCATCAAGAAATAACAAGATTTGATTGGTAAATAAATTATACAAGATCATACATAAAATCAAGAAAATACATAAAAATCAATCAAGAAATTCATGCTTCATGCTCGACATGTTCATATGAAAACAATATTAAACTTCCTACAATTTTCATGCTTCAATTCCTAATTAACTATGTGTTTTTCTACCCATAGATTAAAGAGGAGAGCATAGTTACCTGGATTCGCTTAATTAATCCAAGGAAAAACAATGAAGGTTCGACTTTTTGAGGGGATAATAGGAGAGAAAAATGATCTTTAGAGTTTGGAGTTTTAAGTGCTTAAATGCATAATGGCAACACAAGGGACAAGAGTCCTATTTATAGAACAAGATGAAGTGTTGCAAATCCTAAAATAAGGGAAAGTGAGGGCTGGCCATGTGGACTAAGTATAGGGGCCAAGTCATGGGCTTGGTTGAAAAATACTTAAGCCTTCTTAATTGGTAATTAGCATAATTACCCAATTAAACTAGAAATACCCAATAGCCCAAAAAGGAGACTAAAAACCGGCCAAGGGTAGATAAAAGAACAAATTGGGTCCTTGGCCCAATTTGATGAAAAAGAATGGGCTAAAAAGTAAAACAGTCCAAAATTAAATGGGCCTTTTTGGACTTAGAATTAAGACATATCATTAATAACCGCGAAATTTTCTGGCCCAAAATTCCGGGTCGTTACACTTTTTATTTTATAGGTACCAACTTTTGATTATTCACCAGCAGCACGAACTATTACATAAAGTTGCAACTATAGGTATGGATGACCTATAAGTTGCAACTTTATGTAATAGTTCGTGCTGCTGGTGAATAACCAAAAGTTGGTACCTATGAAATAAAAACTGAAATAGTTGGTACCTATTAATTTAATTGTTCTTACTTGATTTCTAAGTTGTTGGTGGTCGTTTATTGTATCAAGTATTCTGATACGGAGGAAGTAATTTTATTCAAAACACAATTAAAAGTAGAATTAGACTGTGCTAATTAAATGGGATGAAGGAAATAGATAGATTGCATCCAATCATCCATACAACAATTGATCAAAATATTGATGTAATAAATGGTAACAATTTGCACGGATTAATAGTTCTAACCGTTAATCAAGATTAAGTTCAAAATGGATGTAAGGTTGAGATTTGTGAAGGGTGAGAATTGAAAGCATATGGGCCATAATAGTAAAATTCACTTGCCCATTTCTAAGCCTACTCTAGAGTACTCCGTAGTATTTAAGCACCAACCCTAAAAAAATTCATTTCCTTTAGCCATTTTATTTCTCTCTCCTCTCATCTACTATAACATTCATCGAACAATTATAGTCACACAACTCAACATTCATCTTCTATTTTCCTTTCAAAAAAATAATAAAAAATTATAGAGCTCACCTTCTCAATTCTTGATACATCCACGAGCATCAACAATAATGGATGAACCTTATGATTTCCAATCTGATGCGAATCGCAATAGAAGAGGTCGTTATTAACCCTTGATTTCTTTAATGTTTACTTGAATAATTACAATTTAGTATGAGAATTTGATTTCTGGAATAGATCGTGTTTAAAAGCCTGTTTCGGAGGTTATTAATGAAATTAACCTCCAATTTCTTTTAATCAGTGTCTGATTGAAATATGATTTTCACATTAAAAGATTGAATAATTACATGAATGATTGAATAAATTGTGTTTAAATTTTTTTTTTGGAGGTTATTAATGATTATTCACCGAGTCCCCCCTCAGTTATTTCCATTTCCCATGTTTATTAACTTCATAAATACATCATTATGGCTAATTATTTAACTAAAATGACTTCATCATCAAGCTCTTTTGCAAGAATTTCTTCACTTAAGAACCCCTCATCACCATCATTGACCATCATCAATGTCATAATCGTTCATCATCAACATCATCATCGACGATCATCATCATCATTATCGACCATCATCATCAAAGAGTGTCATCATCACTATCACCATCATCGACAGTCATCAAAATGATCACCACAAAAATCAGATCTTTGATTTGATAAAAAAAAATGAACAAATTACAAACCAAAATTGAAAAAAAAAAAACAGAGAGAGAAAGAACAAGAGATAAAGAGAGGTAAGAATTAGCACCAACATAGAAGATGAAATTGAGAAGATGAAGAAGTGAAGAGGAATGAACGTGAAATTTTATTGATTTTGCTTTTGGCTTTTGAGGCATAATATGATCGCATAGTGAGAGGCGGATGATACAAGGGGTGGTAGTTGGGGATAATTATTGATTAATTGAGATTAGGTAATTGGAATTCCTATATATCAACCAAACGCAAAAAAAAAAAAAACACAATTCCTGGGAATTTTACAAGGGAAATAATTTCCCACGAATTTTCTTTTCCCATGGTAAATTATTTCCAGCAGCAACCAAACGATACCTCATTATATCATGTTTTCTTAAATCTTCTTTATTTAATTTTAATTTATACACTAATTGTTCCCCTAATTTTTTTAAGATGGTGAAAATGAATTTTCTGTACCAGAAATTCCAGTGATAGAATCAGATTTAGTGGGGAGTGAGCCAACTCAAAAGAAGAAGAGGACAAACGTTCCAATCCAAGGCAGGCGCATATCTCTTGTTTGACGACACTACTAGGTAACCGATGATGTCGAATAGGTATATGCTCAGTGCAAGTATTGTGTGATTAGGTACAAAGGAAATTTAGTTTTAGGAACATCCACTCCTAAAAGACACATGTACACTGGTAATTGTGAGTTGTATAAAAAATTTCATGCTGACAATCCACCAAAAGAATCTAAATTTGACCAAAAAGTTTTATGTTCGTTTGTGGGCAGAAGCAATTTTAAAGCAAAGTTAAAAGTATTTCTCGAAACACCATTCTAAAAAAGTGTATTGAGGAGCATAACAAGTTTAAATCTTTAGCTTGATGCGTGATATTCTTGCTAATATTCCTGGGAAGGTTTGTTTCACTTATGATTGTTGGGAAGCTTGCAATTCACGTGGGTATTTAACACTCACTGCTCACTACGTTGATAATGATTGGGAATTGAAGTCTAGGATTTTAAATTTCCGTTATTTCCCCCCTCCTCACAATGGTGTTGAAATTTATAACTTTGTTATTGGATTACTAAAAGAGTGGGGTCTTGAATAAAAAGTTTTCACTATGACTGTTGATAATGATGCTCCTATGAATGTGATCAATTATGTCTCTTTTAGAATCTAACTTGCATTCTACAAGTAATTTGCCTTGTAATGGCAAGTTTTTTCATGTGAGGTGTAGTGCTCACATTTTGAATCTTATCGTTCAAGCGGGTTTGAAAGTAGTTAATGGTTGTGTTATTAAATTACATGATACTGCTAAGTATATTAGTTGGTCAGATTCAAGAAAATGCAAACTTGATGAATGTAATATAGCCACAGGTTCTGAATTTGAGGGTAGATTGTCTCTTAATATGCCTATAAGGTGGAACTCTACATACAGTATGTTGGAGCATGCGATAGAGGCAAACAAAGCTTTAAATTTTTTTGCCACTAGGGAGTCTCGTTTTCAATATGCTCTCACTCATGAAGAATGGATTCTAGATGAATATATCCATCATTTTCTTAAGCCTTTCTTTAGTATAACAACGTTGTTTTCTGGTTTTGAATATCCCATTGCAAATCTCTATTTTGGAAACATCATTGCCATCGAGTCTTTATTGGTTGAGGCACATAAACATCCTATTCATTATATTCAACAAATGGAAAAAAATATAATGAGCAAGTTTGAAAAATGTTGGTCTGAATATTCAATTATCCTTTCGATTGCTGTTGTTCTTGATCCTCGTTAAAAGCTTAAATTTGTGGAAATTTTGTATTCTCATCTTTATGGTACAGGTGTGAATGCCAAGGTGAAAGTTGTATATGATGCTTTTGTTGAGTTGTATTCATCTTATGCCTCAACAACTCCAGCAAATTCTACATCTTCTTCTTCTTCGCATTGTTCTCCAATGCCTTCTTCATCATCTCAACCAAATTTTGTGTATAATTTGATTGAGGTTTGTTGACATTTTCTCAATATTGAATACAATTAATTATTCGTTTCCCAAAAAAAATTGTTTTTGTTTTGATTGTGTATTCTTTTTTTTTTAAAAATATATTTTGTTGAACTATGGTGTTGGAAATATTGACGATAGTAGCCACATTACCATATCATCAATTCTTACCTGAATTCACCTCTTGTTCCTCGTAGCAAAGATGTACTCCCTCCATAACGAATTACTAGTAACAATTTCCATTTTTAGGTGTAACAAAATACTTGCAACAAATTTTTTCCAATTTCATTTTATTCCTTTTTTGGCAAAAAAAAAAACAACACAATACCCCACTTACTTTTCTCTTTCTTAATTTTCTCTCTCTTACTTTTATCATCATACCATATAGTATGTAATAACCCGAAAATCTGGGCTAGAAAATTTCGTGGTTAATTATTATTGCTTCTAATATTCTAAGTCCAAAAGGCCCAATTATTTGGACTGTTTAATTCTTATTTCCTTTCCTTGTCTTAAAATTGTGCCCAAAGACCCAATTACCCTCTCTTTTGGCCGGCCCTCCCTATTGTTGGCCAAGGAGTATTTTTGATTTTAATTAATTATTATTATTAGATATAATATTTATTCTATATCTAAAATCCTCAATTTTTATTTTAACTGGTCAACTAAATTAAAAACCCTATTTTTAACTAACCTATTACTAAGTCTCCTAAAGTCGACCCTTCTCCCTATTTCTACTCAAAACTCACAGCCCCCTCTCTATTTTTCTTAGTTATTTATTTCTTTTGTTCTTTATAATTATATAGGGAACAAAGCTCATATATATTACTTTATCCTAACTTCTGAAACTCTAAACTCTCAAAATAAACCACAAAAATCCTCTTGTGTGTCGTGTATAGTTCGAATTCCTAAACAAGAATTTTCTCTTGTTTTGGTCCTGATTCAAGGTAACTGGACTATCCCCCTTGAATTTGGTATTAGTTTATCATATAGTTAATTAGGATTAAACTAGGAAATTAATTAGTATCATGATAGGGCTATGATTGTTCGAACCCTTTGGACGATGAATGTTCTTGATTGTTCTTGATATGTTACATGATCTTTTTAAATCTTTAATGTTATTATTTAGTTCTATGCATGTTTTAGTATCTTAATTTACATGTTTTAATTAAAATAATTGCATGAAATTTTCAAACTTGATTCTTTATTTATGCGTGTGATTGTCGAATCTTATGTCTAGTTTTATGATGATTTTAGGATGTTTTCTTGATCTAAAAGTATGTTCATAATTTATCTAATTGTATAATTTAAGTCTTGAATTAAAATTATAATCTTGTTATAATCCTTTATAATTTTCGAATGGCACAAGATTAATATAAGAATTAAAGATTCAATTTTTCTTGTTCAAATAAATTCCTAACCTTAGTTTATCAATTAATCTTTTTTTGAAAGTAATTTAATTATGAAATATTAGGTTCTTGAAATTAATCTTGATCTTGTTGTTCTTCTATGATGGCCAAATAATATGAGGATATAAAGGCTTGATTTTTTTATCGATGATTATTTATAATTTCATGATTAATGGTTAGATTACAATTTTATAATTTATATAACTGAATTAATAACTAAAACATGATAATAAAATATGGAAATAAATTATAATTTTCGAGTGATGACATGTTGATAATGGCCAAGTATTAATATGATAAAAAGGGTAAATTTTGATCCTGTTATGACTACTTTTTGATAATTTAAAGTTAATCCATGACTTTATTATTTATCTAATAAGTTTAAATGATTTATCCTTGATATTGTGACTGATATGTTAAAGTGTATATTTTTATTATTTAACTTGAGTTATTCGAATGGTGCAGGGATGGAAAAAGGGTATTTTCATCATGTATTATGATAATTGTCGATTATTATATTGATATGATGATTTATTGAATTATTTGTGTGATTATTTAAAAGGAATTGATTTTATTATTCATTATGTTTATTCTCGAAAATGTCGTGTGATATGAGTATTATTATGATCAATTTAATTTAATTTTTAGCTTTTAATAATTTTGGTTTATGAATAAAGGATTTAATAATATTAAAGGAATAAGAAGGAAATAAGAAGATAAGATGTAATAATAAGAATAAGGAATTGACTTTGATAAGATGAAAAGATGATAAGATGTTATTGGTCTCACGATGGCCTTGTCGAAAAGATAAGATAAGAAGTGGACGCTTGTTTGGTGATACACAGGTCACCAGATTAGGTTAAGTCGAAGCCACTGCCCTACTGCGGTCTCTGGGCAGTTCTGGATCCTAGAATATGTTGTCTTCCGGGTTAGTAGTACACGGGCTGCTAATCTGGGAGTGAGGGCCCCACTTAGACATAATCCTTGCAAATGAGGGTTACGGGTAGGATACACAGGTCCTACCTGGCATGTTCTGGGAAAGTTGGGATGTACACGGGCATCCTTACGAGCTATAATGACCGGTCCATGAACTTAAGAAGATGGTTAAAAGATGGGATTTGGAAAATAATATGATAAGATATGTATTCCACGGGTTGGTATAATATTTGTATGCTATTATGTTACTTAAGTACGTATTTATGTATATATCCATGTATTGTTATAAGTATGAAATGTTAAGTCTAGCTTCCACTGCGTATGTCTGACATGTATGTATTTATGTATGTATTTTTATACGTCTATGTATGTATTTTATACGTTTATGTATGTATATTTATACATCTATGTATGTATTTTTACATGTCTATGTATGTATTTTATACGTTTATATATGTATATTTATACGTCTATGTATGTATTTTTACACGTCTATATATGTATTTTTATACGTCTATGTACGTATTTTTATATGTTTATGCGTGTATTTTTATACATTTATACGTGTATTTATTTACGTTTATACATGTAATTTTGTACGTTATCCTGGTTGATTCTATGACATTATATGGTGTACGGTTCCACATTTAAGTGGGACGGCCTAGTTACTTGCCACTGACGGTGGACCCCCCATTTCAGGTGAAGATGCTGAAATATAAGTGGGCTTTCGTATGGATCGGGTTGAGTGTTTTGGCAAGAATTATAGAGGAAACCCGAAGTCTACTTTACAATCTAGTTTATTATTTATTTGATTTCACCCAACCTGATGGGAAAGGACAATTTTAGTTGTAGTTTATTGAATAATATGGATTTATGGACCTCCTATCCTTTCATTAGTTAATTAATTAATAAAGAGTTATCTTAATTTAAGTTTAAAGGATTCAATTTAATCATATTCTAGTATGTTTTGTTGGGTAATGATCCATTTGTCGATTTCATTCGTAAATCGACAGCTTCTAAAAAGTCGGGTCGTTACATAATACCCCATTTAATATTCCTTCTCTTACTTTTCTAACTCTTACTTTTTTTCATTATACCACCTAATACCACAATTAACTTATTTCATCTAGGAGTCCGTGCTAGTCCAAATGTTGCTACTAATTCGTTACGGAGGGAGTAGAATTTTATGTTCTAAGTTATTGGAAGGATCAAAGCACAATTTATCTTGTGTTGTCTTGCATGGCAAGAGATGTCTTGGCTATTCCTATAACCTCAGTTGCATCCAAAAGTTGTTTTAGCTTAGCGTGGAGGGTGATTAGTAAATATCGATCTCATTTGCTCCCTGAGAATGCTGAAGTATTAGTAAGTACTCAAAATTGGTTATTTCGTTATGCTAAAGATGGTGTATACGAGGAAGATGATGATCACATCTCCGATCATGATGATGATCACATATTTTTATCATGATGATGATCAAGATTCCCTTCCTAATTAGGGTATGCAATAATTTAATATGTTTCTTGTCCTTTTCATATGGTTTATGTCTGTTTTTGGTCTCTAGTTGTTAGCCTTACTTGTATGCATTTTTTCTTGTAGGGATGCTGTCTTTTTTTTTTCGATCTAATAATGGTTTTTTTTTTCCTATTGTATCCATCCAATGGTTATTTTTTCTTGTTGTGACACAAAATCTACTATGAAGCAATAGGTGGATGATATTTTTGGGGATAGTGAAGGTATTACATGAGCCTTTGATAGATTTTGAAGGAGATATCCTTATAATGTTGGGGCTATTTGATTTGGCTTCTTTTTGGATGATATGTGAAGCCAATCAAATTAGAGCCTTATATCTTATATAAATTAAAGTGGCATGGTTCGATGATGATCTAATCTTAGAGTGATTAAAAATATTAAGATCATTATGTTGGTTTTAAAGGGTATTTTTGCTGAACTACTTTACTTATTTTTGATTCTTAAATCCATATGGATAGATAAGCTATTGCATCTTCCTATGTTAAAGTTGATGCATTAGCATACCTAATGCATCATCTATTATATAATACATGATGCGTTAGTGTAAAATGAAAATTGGTAAAGAGGCTATCGCATCTACGGGTGTTTATAAACCAGTTCGGATCGGAATTTAGACCGGAACCGGAGCGGTCCGGACCGGAGCGGTCCAAACCGGTCCGGTCCCCGGTCCATGAAAATTGTGATTCCGGTCCACCGGTCCGGTCCGGTCCAAACCCGATAAATTCCGGTCCGGACCGGTTTGGACCGGAATCTAAAAAAAATAATAAATATTTTTTTATAAAAAAAAGTGTATTTAAATTCCGGTCCGGTCCGGTCCAAATCGGTCCAAACCCGGACTGGTTAGAGAAAAAACTATTTTTTTTTATAAAAAAAGTAAGTAACCGGTCCAGGTCTAGACCAGAATTGAACCGGTCCGGTCCCGATCCACAAAAAATGTGGATTCCGGTCCACCGGTCCAACCGGTCCCGGTCTGGTCCGGTTCTGGACCGGTGCACACCACTAATCGCATCATGTTTTTAGTCCTAGGTGATGTATAAACTACATAATGTGTCACATGTTATGTACAAATTGATGCATTAGCATACCTAATGCATCATCTATTATATAATACATGATGCATTAGTTTAAAATGAAAATTGCTAAAGAGGCTATCGTATCATGTTTTTAGTCCTAGGTGATGTATAAACTACCTAATGTGTCACATGTTATGTACAAACTGATACATTAGCATACCTAATGCATCATCTATTATATAATACATGATGCGTTAGTTTCTAATGAAAATTGGTAAAGAGGTTATCACATCATGCTTTTAGTTTTAGGTGATGTATAAACTACCTAATGTGTCACCTATTATGTACAAACTGATGCATTAGTGTCAAACTATCGCATCATTTTCTTTTTTAGGCGATGCATAAACATACCTAATACATCGACTATTATATAACGTATGATGGGTTAGCTTCAAATATAAATTACAGCATAACCTATCGCATCATACTTTTGATTGGAAGTGATGCATTTGCCACCTATTGTGTCGCCTATTATGCGATAATTGATGCATTAGTATCAACCTATTGCATCACTACTTACATTGGAGGTGATGCGTAAGCATACCTAATGCATCACCTTAGAGGTGACACGTTAGGTATGACACCTATCGTATCGGCAGCTATCGTGTCGGGCCAAAAGTGACACGATAGGCCTTTTAGAGGGGACACGATAGGTGTTTTTTTGTAGTAGTGCATTTTCCCTTTGTCAGTATATGTATTTTTTTTTTATTTTGCTCGTTTAATTCTTTTTTTTTCTTTCTATGTGGCAGATATTACTATAGTTCTTTTAGCTGATATGCTACATTTGATGATGTTAAAGTGGGAGATCTTGATATTTTCTATTTCTCATATGTCATTTCATCGTGAAATGCGTCCTAACAACATTCTACTCACCCATTACTATGAACAATTGGTGAGATGCTGTTATACCCTTTTGCTGGTATGGTTTAGAAAATATTGGTCTATATGTCTTTCACGGGGTGATATATATGAAAAAGTAGACAAATACACAAATCCAATCCAGTGAAGGGTTCTTTTGTTTAGTCTTGGCAGTCCTACTCCTAAGCAAGTGAGTTGTATCTCAAATTGTGAGTGTTCATGTTACATGTTTTTCCATTCTAGTTACTTATAAGAGGGTTTAAGTTTAATATTTTTCTTTTCAGATCATTGATTACACGACTGTGGTGAACTTGTGGGATATAATTATAATTCTTGCTTGTACCTTCTGTTGTCTCTTTGGCTCCATGGGTACTTTATCTCTTGCAAGGTACATATCTTAAAGATAATCTCTAACAGCTAAAAAAATTTTCTTTGTTGCCGGAACTATTTTAATATGTTCTTTTCATTATAGGTAAGTTAATTGAAAGAGACTAAACAATTCAGGTTTGAAGTTTGAGCAGGATAGTAGGTGACACTCAAGAACAATTTGCTTTTGTAGTGGATCTATATTGGTGCATGAGTCATGACTTGTAATTGGAGAATATTGGTTCTTTGTAGTATTATGATCATTTTAAAGCATTTTAGAACATTTAGAATAGATGTTTTAAGTACTTAATTGTTATGGTTGTGGATTGATGAATGAAGATTTTATGGGAACCTAAATGGAAGTGTATATCAATACTAAGTACTATACAACAGCGGCCCATGAGCTAGCTGCTATTGTTTTAAACTAACATGCAATATGATGATTTAAAATGATCCTCCATGTTTTGCCCTTGTTAACTTATATTAAAAAGAAGAAAAGTGTATAAAAGAATTGTATTACTATTTAAAGTTTCTGTAAAATTATAATGTTGAAAGCTAGGTTCAAGTTTTTTGTACAATTAAGTTATATAATGTCAAAAAAATAGATGATAATGGTCTCACAAATTAAATGTCAGCAGAGACCATATATGTGGATCAAATTAAAATCATTGAATCGGATTCACCACTAATTGAAAATCAAATTAAAAGTCAACAATGACAATTACTCTTACATTAATTCAGGTTTTAGTTCAGTTCAATTCAGGTTTCAGTTCTTCAATTCAGGTTTTAGATCAGTTCAGTTCAGGTCTCAGTTCAATTCAGTTTAGTTTCTTCAACTTTCAAGTTCGAGACAGGTCATTATCAATTCAGATCATATTCATTTTGGGTTTTGGTCAGTTCAGGTTATTAATATATGGTTCACTTTTAGTTCAAGTCATTTCAGTTGACCAAAACCCAAAATGAATATGATCTGAACTGTTCATAACTTGAAATAAAAGTGACCCAAATATTAATAACCTGAACTGACCAAAACCCAAAATGAATATGATCTGTACTGTTCATAACTTGAACTGAAAGTGACCTATATATAGCCTGAGATATCTGAGAATATGTCTAATGGTTCGGTCAGAGGAACCAAAAGGAAAGGAGGACAATCCAGACCCTCTCGTGCTTTAAACAGTAAAACTTCTGAACCTTTCTCTACTGGTTCCACTCCCTTGTTTGAACGAACTATCCTTCCTGGTTTCACTATTGAGGAAGGATATCTAGATATAGCTGCACCTGGTGAATTTAACGATTTATTGCAATATCAAGGGTGGATTGATATGTTTAAGAGAGATAATGATACTTGTGTAAAGGGTGTTAGGGATTTTTATGTGAACGTGAAACAAATGCCTGATACTTCTCTTAGGTCTGTGGTTAATGAAGTCGAAATTAGTATGTCTGTCTCCTCCATTTTTGTTGTGTTAAACGTTCCTCGTGATGGTTTTTATAAATATTCTGGAGATGGTGGGCCTGCTTTGATAGAGGGTCAATCTATGAATTTATATTTAAGTTGACCAAGATGTCAACTTATAAGATTGTCAATCTTCAGGAACCAGTTATACTGGTTCCGTATTCTTTGTGCAACAAGTTATAATTCCGAGGGCTCAGGGCAGAGGAGTTTTAAGGTTTATGGAAATGGTTTTAATGTATCTAATGATGAAAAAGACTAAAATCAACCTCCCATCCATAATTCTAGCCCACATGATGCACTGTTTCCAATCCTCACACCACTCTCTCCAATATGGTTCCCTGATTACTTTTGTTCTTCACCAACACATTCCTCATCTTGTTGGTGACATGATGCCCATCAAAGTCTTCACCAAGACAATTCCAAAACAAAAGGGCTTAATGTGGATCATTTTGAACTTAGTTTCATAGTGGAACCAGAGGAGGATGATCCCAAACCTGCAAAAAAAAAAGAAGAAAACAACAGGAACCAGCTTTGACAGTGATCGAATGATGAAGTTAGACACTCAGGATGCAACCTTGAACAAAAGGATGGACCTACTGAAGGAGTTCTCCACTAACTACCAGAAGAAGGTTTCTTCCCTGGAAAAAAGAGTTGGCTGCAGTGAAATCCAAACTTCCTGATGTTGCTAGTTCCACCAAAGAAGAGTATGATGATGATGATGAGAATGAGGACGATGTTGAGTCTTTAGAAAACAAGAAGGATGGTTAAGAGGATCGTGAAGAGGATGAGGACGAGGATTATGAGGATGAATGATGACTTTGTCTTTTTTGATTGCCCCAACCCTACTTTCTAAACTCTTAATAACTGCTTTTGCTACACTGTTTCCCCAGTTCCTAAACTTTTTAGTTTGTATGTTTTTGGATTCTGTTCTCTAAACCTTGTTATGTGTCTATGGAAACTTTCTTAACTTTTAGTTTATGGATAATGAGTTGCTTGACTAACTTTGCTTTGCAGCATGGTTCCCTGATTAATGGTTTATACCATTATTTAGATTGATGCAATAACTTGTGCATAATTTTTATGAATTGAGACACTTTTTAATGATGCCAAAAGGGGGAAGTAGTATAGGTTGAGGAAGCCTAGGTCTGATTAGTTTAGATTGAGTCATTAGATTAGTTTAGATTGAGTCATTAGATTAGTTTAGTTTGAGTCATTTGATTAGTTTAGTTTGAGTCATTAAAAAAAGAGTGCTTTTTAGTTTTAGTTGAGTAGTTTAATTTCCAACAATTTTATCTTTCTAGGAAACAGTTGAATTAGTCAAGTGTTTTATTTTGAGTCTGAGTCAACACTTTAAGTTCTGCACTTAGAGTGTTAGTATTGGAATCCTCTGTTTCTAACTTGTTGGTTGCAGGAAATTTCAATTGAGGGCCTAAAAGTTGTCATCATCAAAAAGGGGGAATTTGTTGAGTTCCTTTAGTTTTGAATAATGACAATCACTGAATAGAGAACAATTGATTCTTACAAGTGTTATGTAGTAGGTTAAAACCAGCTAACATTGGTTCCTATGAATGTTGTGTTATTAAGGTTATTCTTGGATATACAACACGTCTGTCTTGTAGGGAACATGTTTTGAAATTCATTGAGATAACTGGTATGGAACCAGTTGTAGTGTTCCCTGGGTTATATTGAAACAACCTTATATACTTGCTATAATTTAACTTTGTTGAATGTGCAGTAAGTAAGAGATTATCCAAATATTAAAGTCCAGAATCAAAGATGAAGACACTCAAAGAAGACTTTCAATACTTGGATAGACATGAAGATAGATTAGGACTTTATTTTGAGAACATTATTAGATCTTCATGTAATGTTTGTGTATATGCTTGATAGGTTATTATAAATGTTCGTGTGTGATAAAGTGGTATTATGAATATTAGAACCAAAAGGTATAATATTCATAACACTACTAAGTAGGGAAACCGGTCTAGGGACCAGTTCCTATACGAGCTGCTGTTAGTTTTCAAAAAATAGGATTTTTGTCCCATTATTTTTCGAATGGGCTTTAGGGTTTTAAAAATATATGACAGCTGATAATTGTTAAGGTTTTAAGGTAGTTTCCTTAATAATAGGAAGATCTTTTTATTTTAGAAGGGAAATTACCCTCCCACAAAATGCAACTTCTTTTATTGGATCTATTAACATTGAGCTAACGGAGTAGGCACTGTTAATTAAAAAAACTTAAGTTGAGGGGCATAGCTTAGAAGTTTCAAAAAGCATGGGCACAACTTAGAAAGTTGAAAAACTCAAAGGCATAACTTAGGAAATTAAAACACATAAAAATATATTCTTTCCAATTTTTAGGGAAGAATATTTGCACATAATATCCTAACCAAAGCTGGCAGATTAATGAGCAAATTTAAAAGCCTATAAATACTTAATATTATACGTCAAAACCTCAGGGATCTCTGACGATAAAAATTGAGAAAAATATTTCAGAGAAAAATCACACCTTTTATAAAATTCATATCGAGCAAAAATACACAAACCATATGGCTTTAATTTTACTCTTTAATCTTTGTAAGAAAGAAAAATCAAAGTGAAAAATCATTGTAATTCGTCTGCAACAAAGGGGTTGGAGATTGGGGTGTGTTTGTGAGTTCAAACACAAGAGAGTCCACTCAGAGTTGAGTGTAGGGACTGGTTCCTTAAGTTAAGGGCAATCTAGCGTGTAATCTTGTTATTTCTAAGTTGATTTAATAAGATACATAGGGTAGGAGAACGTAGGCCTAAGTTAGGCCGAACCTCTTTAAATTTGGTGTGTTGATTCTTATTGTTGGCATTTAATAATTCTTCAGCAACTGGTTCCTCCCTAAAGAAACAGAAAAATTTTAAATTGTTAACCAATACGCAAAATACTAAATTCACCCTCCCTCCCTCCCTCCCCCCCATCTTGAGTATATTCAACCCTTCAAAAGGCCTTGGTACTAATAAGACATCATTTAGTAGAAAGTTTGAAAAGTGAGTATTTGCTTAATGATCTCCAAGAGTATTGGGATAAAATGATCGATATGGACACCATAAAAAGGTGTTGCTTCAAAAAGCTAATTTTGACTGGACAAACCACGATTTCAGGACTTTAAGTCCGTAAGTGATTACAATTCATTTATGTTCACAATAATGTCCAAATTGAAATATTGTGATCAAACAATCTCTAAAGAAGAGATGATAGACAAATCATTGTCCGCATTTCATGCTGATAATATGGTATCATCTGATATGTATCGTGAAAGGAGCTTTAAAAAATAGTGGGTTAATATCTATTTTGTTGGTTGCGGAACAAAATAATGATCTTTTGTTAAAAAACAACATAATACTAACAGGGTCCAATGCAGTGATTGACTCAAATGCTATTGAAAGCTCACATAAGATTTTGCTAATAACAAAAGTGACGTGAAAAATTCAATGATCGCGTTAGGGACGTGGCAACTACCGCGGAAGAGGTCATGGACAAGGCATAAATAATTTTTCTTCGAGGAAGAACACCTTTAAATACTCTGATAAACTACGAAACCAAGAAATAGAAAACCACAAAATGGTTCTTCAAACGGGGAGTGATGCTTGCAACAGGTATGGTATAAGTGGACATTGGGAGCGTACATGCCGTACAACTAAACATTTAACAAATCTATACCAAGCATCAATTAAAGGAAAAGGAAAGATGCCAGAAGCAAACTTTGTTAATGAAGAAGATACATCTATGCCTAGCCTTGATGTATTTGACTTCTTTAGAGAAGACATTGATTAATAGTGAACTTTTGCTTGGTAGAACTATCTAATAACTAGTATCTTCGATTAATAATGTGTGTATGAACATTAGATCCCTTTTATGCTTTTTACCATGCCTTATTCTACTCATGTATTTCGTATCATTAATGATAATCTTTATTTTATTTTATTAAACTAATTATTTTACTTATCGTTTATGAAGATATAAATTTTTCAGAAGATGGAACAAAATATCAATGTTTAGTCGACACTGGAATAACACATACCATTCTTTTTAGAGCTCACAATGTTCCAAGCAAATGTTAATACCATTTTTGGAACAACTAAACTAATCGAAGGATCAGGAAAGGCATGCATTATACACCTAAATGATGCCTTATATTCAAGCAAATCTTGAAGAAACCTTGTGAATTTTAAAGAAGTACGTAAAAATAGTGATCATTTGGAAACCATGATAGTTAATCAAAGGGAATATTTGTGTCATACGACTAAAAGATATGGCAAGAAACATATGTATGAGAAATTGCCATCATATTCCACGGGTTATATCACACTGATATACTCTCAATTGAAACAACACATGATATGTAACAAGAAGTTGGATGATAAATATTCCATTACTTTGTGGCATGATAGATTAGGAAATCCTAGCATAGGAATGTTGCACAAGATTATTGAAAATTCAATTGGACATACAATTAAGAATGTTAAAGTTACTCAATCAAATGAGTTATCATGCTCTACTTTTGCACTAGACAATTTAATAATGAGGCCATCAAAAAATAAAATTACCATAGATCCCCCCAACATTTTTTGAAAGAATTCAAGGTCATATTTATGGTCTAATAAATCTAGCGTGTGGACCATTTCGTTATTTCATGGTGTTAATCGATGCATCCATGCGATGCTCATACGTGTCCCTTTTTTCATGTAGAAATTTGGCATTTGCAAAAATTCTTGCTCAAATTATCCGATTAAGAGCTCAATTCCCAAATTATACAATAAATAGGATAAGCCTTGACAATGCTGGGGAATTTACGTATCAGAATTTTAATAATTTTTTTATGTCAATTGAAATTTTGGTTGAACATCCAGTGGCTTATGTCCACACACAAAATGGTGTTGTTGAATCATTAATTAAGAGATTGCAATTGATTGCAAGACCATTATTAATGAGGTCGAATTTTCCTTCATCTTCTTGGGGGCAAGCTATAATACATTCAACATCCCTCATCATAATAAGACTTACTGTTTAGCACAAAGATTCACCATTGCAACTATTTTTTTGGCAAAGAACCAAATGTCTCACAATTAAGAATTTTGGATGTGCTGCGTATGTACCAATTACCCCACCCCAACATATAAAAATGGGTCCACAAAGAAGAATGAGAATTTATGTTAGATTTAAATCTACATCCATTATAAAATATGTTGAACCTATGACTGGTGATTTATTTACAGCTCGATTCGCTGATTGTCATTTTAATGAAACAATATACCCATTCTTAGGGGGAGAAAAAATAAACCTAATGAAAAGGAAGGGGATATAAATCACATCGAACGCAATACAATTGTCAAAATTTGACCCTTGGGCAAATTCTTGTGAACAAGAGCTCAGGAAAATTGTCCATCTGCAAAGTGTTGCAAATCAATTACCTAATGCATACACAGATATTATTAAAATGACAAAATCATATATACCAGCAGAGAAAATCATATATACCCGTATTGATGTTCCTATTGATGGAAAAGTTAGAGAAAATGAAATTGATGCTCGCAAAAATCGTGGAAGACCACCAGGTGTAGGGGTCATTTTTACCCGGCCACCTACGTCACGAGTTGTTTGAATGCTCATTAACAACACACATGAATGTGCTCTAGTAGGAGTCTCCACAGTGCGTTTTCATTTTACGGTCCACGGACACCGAGAAGTACCAATGCCAGGAGCAATTGGCCCCATATGGTCGTGCATCAGAGTATTACGAGCCAATCTTACATTGGGCCCGCCCGCCTGTAAGCGGTCTTTACTAGGTCTCTTTTGTGGTCGTACTGTTATTATTAGCGCTGAGCGCGGTGCGGGTTTGGTGCAGTTTAGACGTCGAACCGCACCAAACCGCAAAATTACGGTTTGCCATTTTTTGAAACCGCACCGCACCGCAATTTATATCAAACCGCACTGCAAAATATGGTTTGGTGTGGTGCAATTTGCGGTTTAACCCACTTTTTAAATTTTTTATTTTATAATTAGTAATTGAAAAAAAAAACCTTAGATTTATTTTTTGTTAGAGCCTTAAAGAGTTAGAGAAGCCTTAGATAGTTGCGGATTTAAACAACTAGATAAGGCCCAAGAAAAAACAAAAGACGTAATTTCAATAAGTTAGTAGGCCAAATAAAAAGTATGAAATTAAATATTTTAGAACAATTTAAAAAATTACGGTTTGCGGTTTGGTGCGGTTTCAAAATTTTCGAAAACCGTACCGCACCGCAAAATTACAGTTTGGTAAAATTACAAACCAAACCTCACTTTTCAAACTGCAAACCAAACCAAAACGCACATTTGCGGTTTGATTTGTGGTTTGGTGCGGTTCAGACCGCACTCTACTCAGCCCTAGTTATTATTCCCGAATTCAAAGATATCTCATATTATATCCTAAAAGCGCGTATTACTTGGTGGATTTGAATTATTACATGTTAGGACTATTATTGTGACCACTTTGATTTAAGTCAATGTTAAAAGTCCTAAAAATTCATCAAATATATAAATCATGAATAAACACAATGAATATAATTATTATGATGATTATGATAAAAATTATAGGAAATATATACATCTTTATACATGATTAATATGATGACTTCCAATATTTAAAATCAATTATGATATTAATTGTCAATTTTATTATCCGTTGGGCCAGATCCATATATTTGATTCTTCAATAATATGAATTAATCAAGATTTATTAAAATAATATATATTAACAGATCTATAAAAATGTTGCGATCGTATTATAACATGAAACTTAGATGACAAAAGCCATGCCATATAGATTGCGTTATGAATCGAATAATGATCATAATTAAAACATTATTATCCTGAATTAAGAATTAATATGAGAGTCAAATTTAATATATGGTTATGCAAAATACGTGAATGAATTAGATCATTACGCATTCATATTGCATTAAACCACATATCATAGCCAATGAGATTATAAAATGACAATTGATATTGTTATGATGAAATTGATTGAAGTATCAAAATTCACATGAATAATCCTTATTATTTGTTATATTAACCATTATCATAAATCATGTTATTAATCATCATTTATAAATGAATAAAAATCTAAGTAGAGACTTCAGAAAAAGGTGTACCTTGTAATGCCTTTAATCAAAGAAACCAAGGGTAGTTGAAGATGATGAATACAATATGCTTGTTTGAAGTTGATTGAGTTGGTGTTTTATGATGTTTTGAGGAGCGTTTGATGAGATACGAGTGTTTAGAGTTGAAGTATGCAATGCAGAAGAAGACTCGGGGTTGTTGGCGTGTGTTAGAATGCTTGGAAGAACGTGTATTTATGGGTCAGAAGGAGCAACGAAGGACCCGGGGTGACTACAGACCTGCGCCTAGACGCATGTCTTTGTCAGATTCGGGTCGATTTTTTGCTTGATTTTGCGCGTGATATACGGGATTTGATCCGATTTTTATTCGATTACAGAAATATTCTATAATCTTTTGATATTCCAGAATATTTCGAGGTGTCCCGGGATGTCCCGGAATGTTCTAGAAACCTCCAGAAGCTCTAAAAAATTACAGAAAAATTATGGAAAATTATGAAAAGTATGAAAAACACTAATATGCTTTGCGGAACAATTTTCAACATTCGGAAATGACAAAATTGCCCCTAAGCATGCAAAAATCCTAAACAAATCTATAAAAAGCTCTAAAAATATGATAAAAAAAACAGAAAAATATGAATAAATTATAAAATTATTTTTATGATTTTTAAAATTATTATATGATGCAAAATGACATTTTTTAATTTTTTAATGAATATAAAATATTGAAAAATGCATGGAAATATATAAAAAAAAAAACCTAAAAATGAAGAAAAATCATGAATAAATACTGTAATCATCGCGAATCCTAATAAACGCTTCCAAGGAAATTCAAACATGGTTTAGGAAATATTTTGGGGTGTATTATGTGTTTTCATTGTCAATTCCTCTTAGTTGGACCTTATGGTAATATGGTACCTTCATGATTATTCTCTACATTGGGGAGACACATTTAGGTGTCTACACCAGGGGAAAAAGATTCTAAGCCAAGAAAATTGATAAAATCAAGATGAAATGGTAAATGGGACCAACACTTCCATCTCAACCGAGAACCATGAAGTTAAAAATGGAAATTACAACAAAGATAGCAAAATTATGAAAGAGGATCAGGAGCAGAATATTGACAATAAGGATTTGTCTATAAATTATGTTGCTACAAAGAAACAATGGATACAAGAGATGTTGTATTCCGTAGCGGTTGAGATGACATATGATGAGAATGGTGTTGTAGATACCTGCATTTGTCCCCAACCTAGGCCGATTATTAAAGTATACCACGTCGCTACTAGTCTGATCTTCAAAAATAAATACTCGAATAAGTGTTTAAAATGCTCGAAATGAATGATGATGAGCTTAGGTGCAATGACCTGAAGTCCCGCAAATAATTGGTGAAGAGTTGGCTCGGAGTTGTTCGATTTGGTTCAAAGATGTTGACCACCTCTCACTATTTAGGGCCTAACTTTCTCTGCACAAATCAGATTGAAGTGATTGAAGTTGCATTAAAAACTAGATTCAAAGAGCTTCCCAATGGTAGGTCATAAGACCAATTCCTATTTGAAACAAAGAAGTTATGGCCGTTTGAAGTTGCTGGTGCGTGTACACTGTGCGCTGGAGCGCACAAAATGTGCGTTGGGGCGCACAAAATGCCCAATTTGTGCACAAAATCCCAACACACAAAAGGCTCCATTTGTGCACCCCATCGCATGCCCACGCCTATTTGTCGACTCACGAGCACTAGAAATAGGTTGATTTCATTTGAGCAAAGGACACCAACACCAATTCTAATTCTCATTCTCGCACCTCTTCTCATTCTCTCAATCGTCCCTCTCTCTCTCTCTACAGTCTCTCATCTCTCTCAATCTCTTTCATTCATAATAATAAAACTCTGCTGAAATCAATTCATAAATTAAAAAAAAAACATTCAAACACATTCTAGTACATTCAAGATCATGTTGACATTGCACGAAAGGTATCAAACATGAGGCCGCCATTCCATTAAACTTTATTGTTATTTTTATTTTTTTTATTATTTAAATTTCCTATTTCATATTGTTCATTTTTTTATCTTTTATTTTTTAATTTTTACTATTTTTTTTTATAATTCCTTTGTAATCCTCTTGTAATAACCTAAAAAATAATAGAAATATTATCGCTTTTTATTACCTAGAATTAAAATTAATACAGACTAAATGAAGAATTGACAAAATATAGGATCCGGATTAAGTTGAAACCTTTTTCTTAGATTTATTTATTTAATTAATTTTCTTGATTTATTAGTTGCTTTAATCACCTAGTTTAGGTTTTAGTTATAGCTTTAGTTTTTTTAGGCTAAAATAAAAGAACGGAAAAATTATGCATATCACTTTAAGGATTAGTTGTAGGCAAATCGGCTTTAGGTTTAAAAATTGATTAAATCAAAGTGATTGCCTAAAATTAGATTTATTTGTGCATTTCACTAAAATCAACCCGCCTAGTAATTCCTATGTATCTATAGGCCTTCAAAATTGAAATATGAAGTGTTATCCGGTTTAATGATGTTGAAATCACAAAAGAGATTAAGTAAAGACCACAAGATGCAGGGGGACTTTGTGACCTACTTAGTCTTGACACTCATCCCCGAATCCATAACTAGTTACTGACTTGTTCAATATAAATGGAGTCATTAGGGTCTTCGGACCATATGATTAATCAGGTTTCGTGTAGCCCTAAAAAAGGTACAGTGGAGACTTCTTTATTTGAATATCTATACTAGAGATTGTAGTGGACCCTAGACCCGGCCCGTTTCCGTGGATCAAGATCTGTTTTTACGGATCTGGGTCCTTAAAATTTAGACCCGTACGGATCCAGGCCGAATATGAATCCAACGAAAAAATTTAGATCCGTTTTTTTTTCAATAAAAAATAATAAAATCTGCCCAGCATTTAATACCAACGTCTAACTATACTCCAAGCCCCAAAGAAAATAGCAGCCCAAACTATTCTCATTCTACTAGTTTAACTTTTCAGCTTCTCAGTTAGTAACTCCTCATTCCTCATTTTTAAAGTTTGAAAGAACAAATTCACAAACCTTAACCTTTCTTCTTTCTCCTCTCCACCATAGCAGTCCAACCGCCAAACCCTTATGCCCGATGCAGTTCATCGTTCGACGCCGTTCATCTGCATTCATTGTCCTTTTCTTTTTTCGTTCTTTGATTCGCTTTCATTCATCTTCTTAGTAGAAATTATTCAATTCTAGTAGAATATGGAGGATTAAAAATAGCATCCAACATTATTCTTCATAATTGTCTCGTGACATTTTTTCTACTACTTTTATGCCCTTTATGTATTAATGTTCTTTCTCCCATTTAAGTCTTCTGCTCTTTTGGTTTTTTTATTTGTATATTATTTATGCTTTATCCTTTGTTTTTTTTTTTTTAATTTCACTGGGTTGGGTTATTTGAACTTAAAATTGTTTTTATTGATAATAATGCAGTGAAATTCTTTATCTAGTTAAGCTAAGTTAGGATACAGTAGCTTTATTTTATAGTTTGGGTGTCAAACATCATACCAAATTTTAGAATTTTGGTATAAAAAATAAAGATTCGTTTTGGACCCGTTTTAGACCCAGATTCGTTGGACCTGATGGATATGGATCTGATCATAATATCTGGACCCGATGGATATGGATCTGATCCATAATATCGGGACCCGATGGATCAGGGTCGGATCTGGATCCAGTGTTGAAATACGGATCTGTTTCCGGGTCCACACAGACCCGGTCCAGATCCAACCCATTGCCATCATTGATCTATACTCAACCCCCAAAGCTAAAGCATGCTCACCTCATGCCCCGCGTGGACAATTCTCATGTCCACAGTTTGGCGACTCCACTGGGATTTCTTTTAGGACTTTTATTCCTAAAAGGTGAATGGAAAAAACTTAAAAAATCTCGTGAAATTTACTTCATTAAACTGAATATGGTTGCTAGTTATATTGCATACAGTTCCCAAATGAGGGAGTCTGTTCAGGAATACACGTCTCGTAAGATTATGTTCTATATTCGAGACAAGCCTGGGGGACTAATCTTGGTGATGACCAGGTGACCTACCTTAGGGTCATTCATTGAAAGAAGTCTACCTACCCATGACGTGCGACCACATGACCTATGCGACTCGTAATGAATATCCCCCATTTGATCACTCCTAAATTGAGGTGTTTGAAGGCTGATATACCTTAGTTATGGTACCCTTTGACACCGCAAGCCTGGCCTTTATAACGCCACAATTAGAACCTTAGCTAGGAAGTTTTGACCAATTCATGCTTAAGAGTGCTTATGTGCTACGTGTTTTCATGATCAATCCGTGGATCCTAGCTTTGCATAAAAATTGCATAACCCTAGAAGACCATTAGAGAGTTCTCATATAGACCATGGTTACTCCTTATGTCCACTTGCATTGCATATAAAACCCCCTATGTTGCATAACATCCCTCTTGTAACCGTACTTTCCTCATTCAAAAAAATAAAAATGAAAAAAAGAAAAAAAAATCAGAAGAATGAGGAATGTACCTTGCACCATGCATCATTCATGCATCTAAAGGCGTAACCATGAATAGGACATGCATTGCACTTTCAAGTGAATCTAATAGTCCCTCTTGCATGAAAGATGAACATTAAGCTGAAACATCCCAACCATGTCTGACCAAGACTCCTCAGCACGTTTGGATGAATTGACCCTTAACATTGACAAAATAGCCAAGATGCTCGAAACTCTTAATTCTGAGGTGAACAACCTTAAACAAGCTCGGTCTCAAAACCATAAGAAGTTGGTGGAAAAGGCCGTCAACAAGGACGACTCCTATGACTCTCCGAGGATTGAATCAAACCTAATCAATTCACTTCCTCAAAAGTTTTCGGCCAATGATCTGCCCAAGTTCAAGGCCACCGATGATCCTCGCTTTCATTTAAAAGCTTTCAAACTTTACATAGAGATCAAGAAGGTGGATCCCATGCTGTATCCACAATTTTTTCCAATGTCTCTAGAATCTGCAAGCCAGAAATGACACTTCTCCCTCTTCGAAAAGGACTGTGCAGTTTAGGATGATATCATTCATGCCTTTATGGATAGATACAAGGGTAATGCTCACATTAACACTTCTCAACGAGAGCTTGAGATCATTGAGCAAGAGGAATAAGAAGGTTTCACCACCTATCTAATTAAGAAAATTTTTGCCCAAATGGTGACCGACCCTCCTAAAAAAGAGATGGCCAAAGTCTTCATCAAGAACTTGCTTCCAAAGTACAAGAACCGCCTTAAGTAATTGGGTATTGATATATAACACCCCATTCTATTATAACAAGGGTTTGCAACAGAAACAACATTAGAAGGGGATGTCACTCTAGGCAAAATACAATAAATGGAAGGTTTTCCATAGTTAATTCTGCTTCCAGAACATGTCCCTTAGAGGACCCGCTACTAATAGACTTAAACTGAAATTATAAGTCCAAAACAACCTAGTACAAAATTATGTCATAATAAACCCAATTATTACATTAAACTAAAAGTTTAAAGTTAATTAACTGAGTGACTCAAACAAAAAGCTAATTAAGTCAAGCAGTTTCATAAAGAGGAGTCCTATTTCCAATACTCACATTTCCAAGCCCGTTCAGATAACCCTATAAATATGCTTCATTCGTAAAATGAATACAATAACAAACCACCACCAGTGGGGAGCAATTCAACTAGCTGTCCTCTCTCTTTAACTAACTTTCATAGTTTAGGAGAGTTACAAGCATTAAAATATAACTCACGAGTGAGAATCCATAGAATTATATCAATCTCAAAATAAAAAATTAAGCGAACTATTACATATAACATCATCATGGAAGTGAAACCGAGCCAACGATTCCTTAATGGCATCAACAACAAGTCACTTCAGTTGTAACGCCCCAGTTTTTCGGTATTTTCTGCTATGTTTATTTGTCTATTTATGTTTATTTTTATGTATGGTCCGAATTTATTTGGACTATTTATTTATGTTTTATTTCTTGAATGTGATTATTTTATTTTATGATTAACTGTTTTATTATTTATTAATTAAAATTTTATTCTAATTTTTAGTTAATTAATTAATTTTTTTGGGCCAAGTGTAAAATTAGTCATGATTAATCATGCTTAATTGCAAATGGCCCAAGTGATCATTTAGGCCCATTCGTGTAAGCCCCTAGCCGACCCCCCCTTAATATGGCATGCTTGCCACTTGTCTTGTGTTCACACCTTAACCAACTTCTATAAATAGAAGTGGTATTAAGGCTTAATGTTCATTTGCCATTCTTAATCATCCTTTGCCACAACTTAAACACAAAACACTCTCCATTGTCCTCCTTGTTCCACGCCATTTTTGGCACCTTCACCAACCAATTTGTTCATCATATTTTCCAAACCCAAACTTAAAGATTCAACCTCCATTGATCTTTAAGTATTAAAACACAAATTAATTCTCAATAATTTCATTCAAGACTCCTTGTTTGGGCTTATTCCGGGTTGGTGCGTGTTTGGGTTTGGGTCCGTGTACACGGTGGTGCCTCGTGAGGGTGGTGCTGCGTGGTTTGGGGTGCTGCACAGTGGTTCCGTGGTGGTTCAAGGTGGTGCCCGTGTGTTTATACCGTGGTCGTGCATGTTGTGCGTGTTCGTGTGCAAGGCGTGGTGGTGCACCGTGTGGCCGTGTATTTTGGCCGTGTGGTTTGGTTCCGGGCAGCGAGTTTTCGTGTGTTGAGTTGTTTATACTTCAATAAGGTAACATACTTTTTCATCCTATTTTGTATACCGTGTTTCATAGGGTAGATTAGATGATTAAATTAGACCGAAGGTTTGTTGAATTTAGCCTATGCCATGCGTGAATTTCTGGGCAGCTTTGGGAATCGTTTTCATGATGTTTTTGCTCGGTTTTTATGTGTCTTATGATTACTTTTGATAGATTCATGTTTGGTTATGTTTATGTTCATTTTCATGAAGTTTTGATGCTTAGAATTGATGAAACGTTGCTGAATATGTTCGATTTGTGCGTATGACATGCGTATGTTGCAGCATTGATTGAGGATTGTGCTCTTGATTAAATCTTGATGGGTTTTATATGATTCTTAAGTTGATATTTGATGAATTAAGTTAAAGATTATGTTCTTGATTAAATGATTCTTGAGGTTTCTTTTTAATTCTTTAATGAATCTTGGTGTTCTTGGTTATGATCATGTTTTCTTTAAGTATAGTTTAATTAAGGACTATTAAAAATCATTAAAGATTGTTAAAGAAAGTTTAAAGAAAGATAAAGAAACGGTAAAGAATGATTAAAGAGGTTCAAAGATAGTAATGTACATAGTTAGACTCAAGAAAAGGCGTAAGATGCGATCTTGAGAATAACCAAGAATGTAAAGAACGTAAAGATAGCTTGAGTTTACTTTTAGACGCCTAACCTTAGAGTAAGATTCTAAGACTTGGGTTAAGACTTTGCCCCTATCCTAACCGCGGTATTGGGATAGTGTATACTTGATATGTCATCTTTATGATATGGATTTCCGTAAGATGGGATTCATGGGTTTGGGAGTAAGATTCTTATTCCTGGCATAATAGGAAAGTTCGTTCGCGTAAGATGCGTTCGTACGAGCATAGTCCGGTCTAAAATGTAAATGATTGCGACAAAGATTGTGATAAGATTGTATAATTAAAGTCAAGTGAGTTATTGTTGTTGTTGTTTACGTTGCATGTTTGTTTGAATTGAGTGCCTGATTTGTTGTTTGATTTATTATATGTTCATGTGTATCCACATTAGGGTGGGACTGTTATGTTACTCGCCACTGATGGTGGATTTATATTTTCAGGTAACTCTGGTGATGACGGTTGCTTAGCTTTGGGATTGGGCGAGCGCCATTAACTGTTTCCTATAGTTTTAGTTTTATTTTTCCATTACTATTATATTCGGACTTTTAGGAGTTGTGATTACGTTCTAACTCTAACTACAGATTTGGAGTTGTTTCTTAGTAATGACTATTTGAGACTTAGTTATGTACAACTTGTGGATTTGTACGTTTTGGGTTTTATAATAATAATATTTGAGCTTTTGTTTTAAACTTTAAGTATGTTTGTATGTTAGATCGACAATTCGACTCGTCGGTTTCTTCCGCGCCGGTTAAGCGAGTCGGGTCGTCACAGTTGGTATAAGAGCCGAATAGTTAAAACTTTAAGAGAAGTTTTAGGATTTGAGTAAAACCGGGAGTTGTGAGCTTTACCATTCCCGAGTGATAAACCCGATTAAGAATAAGTATAAGGGAGAAGAGCGTCGGGTAGAAGACCGGGATAGGACTCTTTTCTCTTATTTTTATTTCTTTTGAGTGCTTGACTGTAAAATGGGGATTATTGACTGACACTTTCTTTTTGTCGTTATTTTCTTGCGATGTTTTCAGCATGTCCACACCTCGCCGGTCAAGTTCGGGACGACAGAGGTTACGAGCACTCGAGGAAGCGATTCTTACGTTAGCACACCATAGTCTTCAGCCATCGGGTTCGCAGTCGACGTTCGATCGTATCGCTCGTCATCGACCACCGACTTACAATGGGGTTGCCGACCCTACGATTTTGGAGAGTTGGATCTGCGAGATGGGGAAGCTCTTCGACGCTACGTTTTACCCCGAGCACGAGAAGGTCCAGATCGCCACCTACTACTTGAGAGGAGAGGCCGATAATTGGTGGAGCGTGGCTAGGAACGCGTGCATGCCCTTGCACTCCATATCTTGGGCCGAATTCGTAGCTAAAGTCTAGGAGAGGTTCTACCCCGACGAGTTACAGTGACAGAAACAGGAGGAGTTTCTTACTCTCACTCAGGGTAAGATGACGGTTCAGGCCTACACCGATAAGTTCGCCGAGCTATCGAGGTTCGCTACATCTGTAGTACCATCCGAGGAGGAGCGGGTCAAGTGTTACATCAAGAAGCTAGATCCGAGGATTCGCGTTCACGTGATCAGCTGTGGAGCAAAGTCATTTCAGCGAGCTTACGAGGTAGCACTCGAGATTCAGGCGTTTGTTATCGAGGAGGATGCGATCCGGAAGAGGACCCCGACCCCGGTGACGTCGCCATCTTTCAAGAAGCCCCGATTTAGTGCTCCTAGCAGTACCCCCTCCGACCGCTATTTCGTCTAAGGGATCAGAGAGTTCGAGGTGCAGTGGTTGTGGCAAGGACTTCCATCTAGGGAAGTGATGTGACGGGACCCCCATTTCATGTTTTATCTGTGGGAAGGAAGGCCATAAGGCATCATTCTGCCCTGAGAAGAAGCCAGGCACCAAGATCAGGCAACTACCGGCACCGACTAAGACTCCTGTGAAGAACCGAGTCAACTGTATGACTGAGGCAGAGGCAGAGGTCCAGCCAGATGTAGTCTCAGGTAGATTTCTTGTCTCTGGTATATTAGCTTATGTATTGTTTGATTCTGGTGCCACCGTTTCTTTTGTGGCTAGTAGTTTTGCCTCGAGGTCTAATCTTCGTGACATTTCCCCTGTTAGTTCGATTATAACTCTCCCTTCTGGAGAGCATTTTGTTTGTCAGCGTGAGTTCTGAGGAGTGCCCATCGTTATAGCTGGGGAGCAAGCGACGACCGATCTGAAGGAGTTCCCGCTGATGGAGTTCGATGTCATTCTTGGCATGAACTAGCTGTCGAGGTATCGAGCGATCATTCTTTGCCGAGATCGGTCAGTGAAATTCCGAGGATCGCAGGCCAATCGATTTACCTACTTTGGGATCATTCAGAAGAAAGGAGTAAAAGTAATTTCTGCCTTGAAGATGAGGAAACTTCGCCAGAAGGGCGATATGGAGTTCTTGTGTCAGGTAAGGGACTTGACTGAGGAGAGTCTATTGGACGATATACCTGTATCGAGGGATTTCAGAGACGTATTTCCTGATGAGCTACCAGGAGTTCCACCCGAACGCGATGTCGAGTTTAATATCGACTTAGCACCCTTGACAGCGCCGATTTCAAAGGCACCTTACCGGATGGCACCATCGGAGTTGCAAGAGTTGAAGACGCAACTTCAAGATTTGATCGATAAGGGCTTCATTAGGCCGAGTGTTTCTCCATGGGTAACACCTGTGCTCTTTGTGAAGAAGAAAGACGGTAGCATATGCCTGTGCATAGACTACCGAGAATTGAATCGGGTAACGGTCAAGAACAAGTACCCGTTGCCTAGGATTGAGGACCTATTCGATCAGCTGAGAGGAGCAGGAGTTTTCTCGAAGATAGATCTTCGGTCTGGATATCATCAGATTCCAGTCAAAAGAGAAGACATTCCGAAGACAACATTCCGTACGAGATACGACCACTACGAGTTTGAAGTGATGCCCTTTGGTCTCACTAATGCTCCAGCCGTGTTCATGGATCAGATGAACCGGACCTTTCATCACTTACTCGATAAGTGTATCGTAGTCTTTATCGATGATATCCTAGTGTATTCGAGAGATGAGTCTGAGCATGCAGAATGTAACGACCCTGATTTTATGGTATTTCTGCCATAAGTTTATGTGTATTTATGTGTTGCTATGTATAGTTCAAATTTATTTTTGAACTATTTATTTTATTTTATATGAATAATTTCGATTTAATTCGAATTATTTTATTTGCAGTTATTATTATTTATTTTAGTTATTATTTAATTAATTAGAATTTATTATTTAATTTTCTAATTAATTATTTAATATTTTGGCCTAAATCGATTTAAGCATGTTTAGTCATGCGGTTTTTGTAAATTAGCCAATTGATCACGAGAGCCTAATTTTGGCCCATGTTGCAAGCCAAAAACCGGCCCCCTCTCTTGTACATGGCAAGAATTTGCCACTTGCCATGCATTCACACCTTAAACCACTTCTATAAATAGAAGGGTTAGTAAGGCTTAAGGATCCATTTGCTAAATTGCCATTTTATGCTCTTGCCATCAAGTTTAAACACAAAACACCTCCACTTTGCTCTCCTCTTTCACACCATTTTTGGCACTTTGATTCCATCAAATTGTTCATCAATTTCTTAACCCAAAACTTAAAGATTCATATCCTATTGATCTTTAAGTATCAAAACACAAACTATACCTCATATTTTGCATTCAAGATCTATGGTTTGGGTTTGATTTTGGGTCATTTTTCGTGTGGGTATTCGAGTGGGACCGTGGTGGTGCCGTGCTAGGAACGGTGGTGGTTCGTGTGGTGCAGCCGTGGGGTGGCCGTGCTGGAAGCCGTGCGGTTCGTGGGCTCGTGTGCAAGGACCGTGGTGAAGCCGTGTGTGTGTCGTGGTGGTCCGTGTGCTTGGGCCGTGTGGTTTGTTTTCCGGGCAGCAAGTTTTTAGTGATTACCTTGTTAATCTTCAATAAGGTAACATGCTTTCTCAACTTAATTGGTGTACGATGATTCATAGTATGAATTAAATGCATAAGACTAGTTTATGTTGAAGTTTAATCATGTTTTCATGTAAGATTGCAAATCTGATTTTTATGTGGTTTAATGATGATTTTGATGATTGAATATGTTAATTTTATGATTGATTATGTTGGTGTTAAGTGCATGTTGATTATGTTAAAGTTTGATGAATTTTGGATACTAGTAATTTGGTAGTTTTCATGGTTATTATTTGAGTTATGCGTGTGAAATATGTATGTTGGATGAGTTCTTGGTTGAAGTTCTTGAATCTTGATTAAGTTCTTGATTGAAGTTCTTGAATCTTGGATGAGTTCTTTATGAATCTTGGTTGAGTTCTTTGAGTTCTTGATGAGTTCTTGATGAGTCTTGATAAGTTCTTGATTAAGTCTTTTAAGTTAAAGAAAGTAAAGAAAGTTAAAGGAAGATTTAAAGAAATCGATAAGAAGTGGTAAGATGTTTGGTTTATGCGTTATTTTCTTAAGTCAAGGCGTAAGATGCAACTTAAGAAGTAACTAAGTGAGTAAACTTCGGATTAAAAGATAAAGATGTAAGATTTAACTTGATTTCGTATCTAGACGCCTAACCTTAGAGTAAGATTCTAAGGCTTGGGTTAAGACGTTGCCCCTATCCTGACCGCGGTATTGGGATAGTGATTACCGCTATGTCGTCTTTTGATATGGATTTCCAGTAAGATTGGTTTCATGGGAGCGAGAGTAAGATTCTCAATCCTGGCATAGTTGGAAAGTTCGATCGCGCAAGAGGCGTTCGTATGAGCGTAGTCTGGTCTAGTTTATGAATGATTGCGCCAAAGATAAGTTTGGATAAGTTAGTTGAGTCGAGTCTGTATATTGGTATGATTTTCGCATGATTTGATGTTTGACTTGGATATTTGATTTGTGCTATGTTCTTGTGTATTCCCGTTAGGGTGAGTCAGTTATATTACTCGCCACTGACGGTGGACTGTTGTTTACTTTTCAGGTAATTCTGATGATGAGGTTCTTGCTTAGCTTTGGGTTGGGCGAGCGTCGTTATTCTGATTTAGTTGTTTTTCCATTGTTTTGTGGTTTTGGATAGTATAGATCTATAGTAGTGAACTTGTATACTTTTGGTTTAGACTCTGACATGTGGTTGGAGTTATTTTTATTAGTATTGATAGTTTGACTTTTGGTTTAGTATTGTACAAACTTGTGGGTATTTGTACTTTTGGGTTATAATAATAATATCTTGAGGTTTTGTTTTAATTTTTAAGTATTTGAGTTGTTAGTTATGACTATTCGACTCGTCGGTTTCTTCCGCGCCGATTCAAGCGAGTCGGGTCGTCACACAGAATCTCCGGATAGTGCTAGAGATATTGAGGAAGCATAGGTGGTTCGCGAAGCTCTCTAAGTGTGAGTTCTGGCTTCGCGAGGTAGCATTTCTGGGTCATGTTATTAGTAAGGAAGGCACTAAGGTAGACCCGACAAAAGTTAAGGCTGTAGTAGAATGGAGTAGCCCGGGAAATGTGGCGGAGGTTCGTAGTTTTCTGGGTTTGGCCGGATACTATCGACGATTCGCTCAGGACTTCTCCAAGATTGCTAGGCCGATGACTAGTCTCCTATAGAAGGAGATCCGATTCGTTTGGACGGAGGCTTGCGAGCAAGCATTTCAGCAGTTGAAACAGAGATTAGTCGATGGGATTGGGCGAGCACCATTAACTGTTTCCTATAGTTTTAGTTTTATTTTTCCATTATTGTTCTATTCGGACTTTTAGGAGTTGTGAGTACGTTCAAACTCTAACTACGGATTTGAAGTTGTTTCTTAGTAATGACTATTTGAGACTTAGTTATGTACAACTTGTGGATTTGTACGTTTTGGGTTTTATAATAATAATATTTGAGGTTTTGTTTTAAACTTTAAGTATGTTTGTATGTTAGATCGACAATTCGACTCGTCGGTTTCTTCCGCGCCGGTTAAGCGAGTCGGGTCGTCACATCAATAGTAGCAACCAAACATATATAATGAAGCTATTTTCACGTAATTCAAAAACAAGTGTATCAAATCCGTAAGGAAGCTAACATATGGGCTTACTCTCCAGACCTTCTTCAAACTCATTATCTAATAGCTAATGATGTAGGGACGCTATCATATGGGCTTACTCCCTCCTGGCAGAGATGCTATCGTATGACCTTACACTCTACCCTTATCAAATTATCAACCAGTAAAGAAGTAGGGATGCTATCATGCATATGGCTGTACACCCTACGAGTAGAGTTGCTATCATATGGCCTTACACTCTACCACTTTTTATTAACTCATCAACCAATGAAGTAATAGGGATTCTATCATATGGCCTTACACCCTATGACTAGAGTTGCTATCACATGGCCTTACACTCTACTCCTTTTTATTAACTCATCAACCAATAAAGAAATAGGGATGCTATCATATGGCCTTACACCATATGAGTAGTTTTTTCTATCATATAGACTTACACTCTACCCTTTCATTTTTATTTCAAACAAATATAACATTTTCATTAAAATTGACATTGACTTCATTCATAAGAGTCTCTTTAAAAACCCATCAAAATAAAGTTTCTTTATCACATTTCATTGAACCTTAACATTACAATTAATCACCAGTCAACGTCAGTGGCGGACCTAGGATTTTGAAACTGGGGGGACGGAATGTAAATATCGAAGTACTTGGAAAAAAGTCATGCACTTGGGTGCATGGTATATATTAAATCAAGGCCGCATCGCGACCGCATTGTAAACCTTTTGAGATTACCACGACTGAGATATTGGGCCGCAACGGCCGTGAACCATTTGCATTGCCCGCGAATGTGCTTCTGCGACCGTTACTGAGATCGCTACCGAAACCGATATTTTAAACCATGCTTCGGTGGCAAAAAATTTACTAGAGAACATAAATTGTTTAATAATTAAAGTTTCGTTTACAATTTAAAACCTAAAAAGCGGAAATTCTTACAATCCACATGAAATGTAAAAAAAAAATTTGATTTTTTATGATCCTACTTTTTATAGTTTGTACAAATTATTTCATTCTACTGTATTATTTTTCTCAAAAAACTCCTACATTTTATTCCATATGCATTAAATATGACACTTTACAACATGTTGGTTAGATATAAACTATGTGTTTTCCTCGAATACCTTATCTAATTGGTCCACCTATCTGACTATCAGCATGCACACATAAATTTATTTACTCAAGAAAAAAAGTTAACTGGTAAACTTAGTCACGTTTTATTTATTAATTTATTTCGAGAGGAACCTGCGCTAGTTTCTTTTTACTTAGGGTCCGTTTACTTGGATAAAAAATGTTTTTGATGTAAAACGATTTTCTATGAAAAACATTGTACCCTAGAAAATTCTTTTTATATAAATTTTTCAATGTTTACTTGCACTGAAAATAGTTTTACTCTGAAATTTGGGGGAAAATATTTTCAATAGGGTGTAAAATGAGCTTTCACGCCAAGTTTTACATTTTACTTTTTCTCCCAAAGCAACGATGTAAAATGGGAATACTGTTTTCAAGGAAAACATTTGTCGCTTTAGGAAACAGAGCATAAGTATTCAAAATGCCCTTATTCTTCTATCAACGTAATCAATTAAGAAAAATATTTGTAGAATAAATGTTCAAGTTAAATGCATGGCAAAAAAAGAAATTGTAAAAAGAAAGGGAAAAAACGAAAAGAAAAAAGCATAAACTACTCCTTACCTCACGTGTGTAATTTCAAAGAAAGAGGCAAAAAAATTTGAGCTAGCTGGGTATCGAACCAAGATATCACGCGAGCATGCATACAACAACCACCGCTGAGCCACAACGTTTTCTCTTCTATACATTAACACTCTAAATGTATTTATCCCTGTTTAATATATATTCTGATTATAATTTCAAAACATGGGGGGACAACTGTCCCCCCATGTTCCAACGTGGGCCCGCCAATGGTCAACGTAACACTAGTTACCACTTAAATCACATATAAAATACCGTCACATCATTTACATGTTACTGCTGCTCAAATGGTGCAACAACATTCAACAAATTCATACATTAAGCAAATCATGTCCAAAATTTATCAAACTTTTACAACTCTTTCCAAACATGTAAACAATTATTATTAACATAAATTTAAGCAAAAATAATTCTTTTTTTTAATAAGATCTAACATGTTCAAAAAATCTGGACATCAAGCGCATCAAGCAAAGTAAGAGCAACAACACTTAAATCACTTAAATAAATAATTCTCACATATCTGGACAGTCTGTACAAGGAAGGCTATAATTCACAGAATAGTATAAGTATAAAAATCCATTGATACCATTAGAAATTAGACTTGAAGATATTTGATTTGAGTGGTCGTGGAGCCAAAACGGACATCGTTTGACCCCTCAAATCTGCTGCCAAAACTGGGCAGTCCAAAAGCCACGAAAATTCATACAATACTACAACTTCCACAATATCATCATCAACTAACCAAGAATCCAACACAACCCCGAACATACCTAAATAAATGATTTACGCACTAATAAAAGAAAAATAAATCAAATTGTACTCCCCACAAAATTTATCCACAAACAAGAACAATAGTATATGATTTCTTTCACAATTTCAACAACAATTATACTAGTTTTAATTAAGCATAATTCATGACATAAAATTTACATAAACGAACTAACAATCCTAAACTTATAATTTACTCTTAAAACATATAAAAAAATTTAAAAGAGATTAAGCTAGTTACCTTAGTTTGTAGATCAAGAGAAAAAGACAAGATGGTGAAGAAGACAAAGAATATTGCCTCTAATAAATTTTGCTTGATTTTTCCTTCAGAGCTTGAAGTTTTATTATAGAGGAAGAGGAAGAAGAAAGAGGCTGGTTTCAACATCCAAAGAAAGAGAAACGTGAGAGGGAGAAGAGGAGTAAGCTTAGGTTTTCAATTGTTTCCTTCTATTTGTGACGCATAAAACACACTTGACCCTAAAAGGCCCAAATGTCCAAACAAATGATCTTCAATACTAAAATTAACTAAATAAACTCCTTTCCACTCCCATCATCGCCGGTCAACCTCCAAATAAGTCGGGTAAAGGTTTCATTTCGGTTCAAGTTAAAAAACATGCGAAGACAAAACTTATTACTAGTCTTCACAAAATTGACAAAACTCAAAATATAAATTATTTCTAACTAGTAAAATTAAATAAACTTATTACTAGTCTTCACACCCTGGATTTGATTTCCCTGGCACTTCGAAATGGCATAAAGGCTACAACCTCATGGGGAGAAATGAGGCTTGTCAAAGAATTGACCTTTTTCACTAAGGGCATTAAACATAAGATTGGTAACGGAGAACACACGAAGGTGGTAGAAGATTTCGAGGCGGGAAATTAAATAACCTCCTTAGATTGCACTCATCGACGGCTAATGATATAGAAGCTCATCAGAAGGTCGCCAACATGTTAACGGAGGACAACGAGTGGAAGATGCACATGGTCTGGAAATTATTCTACAAGGAGGATGCTCTCAACATCCTCTCCACATATATGCAGAAGAATAAAAGCCCATATTCTCTACTCTGGGCTCGTAACCCGAGTTGAACGGACCCAATCAAATCAAGTTACAATTTCTTAATTGCCGTCCCAGAATTTCCTCCCTTGAAAATCACTTGGAAAACAATTTGGACCTCTAAGCTATGGCCAAACTGGAAGATTTTATGTTGGAAACTCCTACAGGACATCCTTCCCACATGGGACAACCTTAACAAAAGACGAATCCCTACTGAGAACACATGCGTTTTGTGCAGGAAAAAAAGAGAAACAACAGAGCATCTGATGCGGGACTGCGAGATCACAAGACGGATTTGGGCCACGAGCAACCTGGGACTCAGGAATGATAGTAACATGACCCTCCTATTCGGTACCTGGCTTAGGAACCTCATCCCTTACACCAATCAATGCAATAAGGAGGAAGATTATCAGTTGGTAGTCCAAACCTTT
Organism: Salicornia ramosissima; assembly: GCA_951394345.1. Classification (NCBI taxonomy): domain Eukaryota; kingdom Viridiplantae; phylum Streptophyta; class Magnoliopsida; order Caryophyllales; family Amaranthaceae; genus Salicornia; species Salicornia ramosissima. The sequence continues at coordinate 38,895,309 of OX596239.1, read as the reverse complement.
ACACTATGGGCCATCTGGTTGCACAGAAATGACATCATATTCAAGAATGTGAGCCCAACCCGACGAAAATTCTCACTATTCAAAATGAAGCCCTAAGCCGCTGGATTTCCTCAAGTTTGCACATCGGTCCCCAAAGCTCAGTTCATCGCCCTTGCCCTTGCCAGGAGAACATTTGGAAATGGGGACAACCTACTGATTCGCAGGAAATCCAAGTACAAATTGATGGGTCATGGAAGCGCAAGGCATCAGCTTATGATATCTCCATTGAAGTAGCCATAGGTTGGCACTTCCAACATCCATATGAATCACTCTCAGGGGTACAAAAATTTTCTCCATTTCTTCCCAACAAACTGAAGCAAGAGTCCTCATGGTAGGTCTACAAGAAGCAATGAATGTCTGCCAACACATTTGCATCTTGACAGATAGCTCGAAAGTGATTTTTTCCCTCAAGGCTCCGGATAAGGTAGAAGTCCAACCAATTATAGCTGACTTCATACATCTTGCAAAATCATGTACAGGGATTACATACAAAAAAGTGGACATATTAGAAGTCCATGATGCACATGTAATAGCTACTCGTATAAGAAAGTTGTAACCACTTAATCTTTGCCCGTTGCCAAAAAAAAGAGATAATAATAAAGTTTATTTTATGGTACAAAATAATGATTTATAACGAAAATATACTTTTCAGGCAAAATTAATATTTTATTGATTTTACATAAGAGGAAAATACATCAATACTAGTGAAAATAATTATTTTTTTGAAGCTAAAAAATTCTGGTGTATTACAACTACCCCCACTAGCAACAAGTTTTATCCTCTAGGTAGTAAATAGATATAGATAAATATCTGTTCTAAGACTATCCAGTACTAGAATCAAATATGGCTTCAGAAGGAACATTATTGACAAGAAATATACCGGTCACTACATCACACTGAGAATCAGCTTCACTTGGATTCATGCAGAAGATTTTAAGGAGTAGAAGAAGAGGGAATAGGTTTAGCATCACCGGAATCAAAAGAGTCTCCCTTTTTGGGAAATCGAAAAGGCTTATACCCGTCTTCCTTACAGAAATAGCAGGTGATCGTAGAGCCGTCGCATTTCTTTCCTGGATGGAAGTCCTTGCCACAGTTGTACCAGCACATCCTGGGCTTAGAATTAGAACGAAAGCCAAAATCTTGCTGATCTCCACCCTTCCCAACGTTATCGAACTTCATCTTCTTAGTTGGACCATGGAAATTCGGTATGAATGGCTTCTTTCCTTCTTGCTCCATGGTAGAGGAATGGATGTTTAGAGCTATCACATAGGAGCCTTGAAACGTAGAAGCACCAGAACTCAGAACATGAGTTCTCACCTTAGGGTCTATCTTTTTGTATATACCTTCTTACCCTTTCAACTTCAATGGGCCTGAAAACTTGAACTTCACATCGTGAAGCTAACCTGTGCAGTTCTACTCCCCAATAATACAAATGTATAAATTGGTTCATCACAGGGTCATTAAGGCGAGGGCCATGACCATAGAAAACACATACAACAGCACGTAATCAGCAAAAGCTGAGTACATATATACAACAAGATATGCACGTATTGTGACGACCCGACTCTTCACAAATCGGCCGCGGAAAGAACCGACGAGTCGAATTGTCAAACTAACAATCAAACATACTTTTAACCTAAAACTAATACCTCAAATTATATTACTAAAAACCCCAAACGTACAACTACCAAGAGTATGTACATAACTATAACCTCAAAAGTCGATACTAAAGAATTAACTCCAAAACTAACGATAGAGTTAGAGTATAACAACTACTAATAGTCCAAATCCTAATAACAGAAAATATACAATAAAAGAGAAAATACAATGACGCTCGCTCAATCCCAAAGCTAAGCATCACCGTCATCATCAGAGTTACCTGAAAAAAATAAATCTACCATCAGTGGCGAGTAACATAACAATTCCACCCTAAAGTGGATACATATGAACATAAAACAGATCAGATAAACAAATCAGGCAATCAAACATATAAACATGCAAAGCTTACCTGACCCTAGTCATCAGCTCACTGTAACAACAACAATGCTAAGAAATAAAATAACAAACTCACTTAAACTTCCTTTACTTAAACTTTACACCATCTTATCTTTAGAATATCTTTGTCGCTATCATTTACATATTAGACCGGACTATGCTCGTACGAACACATCTTACGTGATCGAACTTCTTATTATGTCGGGGATGATAATCTTACTCCTATACCCATGAACCCATCTTACGGACCCATATCATAAAGATGACATAATAAGTATAAAGTATCCCAATATCGCGGTTAGGATAGTGGTTGCTTCTTAACCCAAGTCTTAGAATCTTACTCTAAGGTTAGGCGTCTCATATGCAAATTTCAAGCTTATCTTACAATTCATTACATCTTGGTTATTCTCAAGCCTACTTCTTATGTCTTTACTTGAGTATAACTATGTACATCACTTTCTTTGAACCTCTTTAATCATTCTTTTACTTTCTTTAACTTTCTTTAACTAGACCTTTCTTGACCGAACTTAACTGAGACCACATAATCTATACTTAAAGACTAAATAACCATAATCAAGAAAATCAAGAATCATCATAAGATAATCAAGAAACTTCAAGAAACATCAGCCATCATCAAATTATACATTGTATGTACATTCTTTAAATTAATTCATCAATTATCAATTTAAGATTCACATAATACCCAACAAGATTATCAAGAACACCATTATAAACAACACCAAATACACACGCATAAAACCATGTACAACCATGCATAAACCCTTTCTTGATTCATCATGAAACATGCAATCTTGGATACTGTTCATGATCAAAATCAATCATAACATATCATAGTATAATAATCATCAATCATAAGCATGAAATAATCAAATCTTGATCACAAAATCAGCCCAACCTCACGCATATATACACGCATAATCCAGAACATTTTTAGCACCTTTATCATCAACTTTATGCATCGAATCATCATATAAACTTCATGAAAATTGTACATAATCATAATCAAACATGTATCTATCATATGTAATTAAAATATGCACGAAAAAAGGCAAAAACATCACATATTCATCACCTAAAAACTGCCCAGATTCACGCATAAAATGGATGGGTTTCACTCACTTTCATCAATCTTTTTGGCCTAATTTGATCACCAAATCTACCCTATTATCATGGTATTCAATCTAGAATAAAAAGGAATGTTACCTTGATGAATCTTGGTTGCAAAAAACCACAAAAACTTGCTGCCGAGATTTGCTCTTTACGGCCCCCAATCACACGGCTGGTCCCCTTGGCTTCTTTCCCTTTTCCCTCTTTGGTTCACCCTTATGAACACCTTAAGACTATACCAAATTCTAGAGAGGAATGTAAGGAATGAAGTGTGAAAATGAATTTGGAAATACCCCCACATAACCGGCCCCCATAGGGTATATATAGGTAATGAGGGTTCCTCCCTCCTTTCCACTCAAGTCATGGCTCTAAAAGGCCTTTGGTCCATATATGGGTGCACTTAAGGTTTTTAAGCCTTAAAAAGTACTACCCGGCCTCATACTAATGCGCATAAAATAAAATAAAATAAAATAAAAATAACATAAAATAAAATAATCACATTCATAAGCATCAAGAATAGCCCAAATAAATTTAGACCATGCACAAAAAAAAAAAGAATTCATGCAACACTATCAAAGAAAATCTAACACAACTCTGGGGCGTTACATCCTCTCCTCCTTATAAAAATTTCGTCCCGAAATTTTAAAGCAAAAGAGATTGCTCACCTTCGAATAACTGTAGGTACTTCTGCTTCATCGACACCTCAATCTCCCATGTTGCCTCTTCATGATGTTGGTTTCTCCACAACACCTTGATTAGTCTGACTCGCTTGTGTCAGAGGGTCCTCTCTTCACGATCCAAGATCCGGACTGGTCTCTCTCGAATGTCAGGTTCGGCTCGATGGTGGCTGACTCCACTGGAATGATGTGGGTAGGATCATATACATATTTCCTTATCTGAGAAACATGAAACACATCGTGAACATTAGATAAACAAGGCGGTAAAGCTAAACGATATGCCACTTCCCCAACTTGTTCAAGTATCTCGTAAGGTCCCACGAACTTCGGTCGGAGCTTCCCCTTCTGTCCAAACCGACCAACTCTTCTAATCGGTGAAACCTTGAGCAAGACTTTGTCTCCTACCTCAAATATCAGTGGCTTACGTCGGGGGTTGGCGTAAGACTTCTGGCGGATCTGAGCGGCTTGCATCTTCGATCGAATGACTCTGACCTTCTCCACACTGTCTCGTAAAAGCTCGGGTCCTAATGCCACAGAATCACTGATATCATTCCAATAAATCGGACTCCGACATTTCCTGCCATAGAGGACCTCTTACGGAGCCATGTCAATGCTGGAGTGATAGCTGTTATTATAAGAGAACTCGACCAAGCAAAGCATCCTAACCCATGACTGATGATACTTTAGATTACACGCTCGCAACATATCCTCTAGAGTCTGGATGGTCCTCTCAGTCTGGCCATCCGTCGCTGCGTGAAATGCGGTGCTAAGCTTCAACCTCGTCCCGAAGGCCTCCAGAACCGATTTCCAGAAACGAGACAAGAATTTGGGATCTCGATCAGAAACTATTTCCCTCGGAACTCCGTGAAGTCGAATGATTTCCTAGTGTTGAACCATGTTTGATTTAATGGATAACAAACCAGTTCTCTATACTTGATGTCTATGCATATTTGTGTATGAACAGGTTGAATCAAGTGAGGACTCATTAAGGCAACCATGAAGGCCTTGAGATACTTGAAGATCAGAAGCCAAGAGCTTGGAGTTATTTATTTTTTATATTTCTTGGATCTTCTTGTAAAATAGGCTTAGGAAAATATTCTTAGTTTTTTTAAGTAAAGAGCAAAAACACTTTAAGTTTACATCCAGTAAAGAGAACAAGCCAAGAACAAGTTAAGAACAGGCAAAGAACAAGCTTGGAACAATTCCCTTTATCAGATGTAGACTTAGTAGTACTGAGACCACTGTGGGAACAGACCTCAGTATTACGCACGTGATCCGTACAAATTTTAGTGTTCAAAATTATTTTTGAAAATTTATTTGAAAAATATGGATCACTTGTGTTTTGGAAATCTGCCAAATTGATTCACAAAATCAGCTTTGAAATGTACTTGTTTGGACTCTAGTGTACTTTCCACTACATGTAGTGGAAGGACACAAAGGTCTGAAATAGGTACCTTTCTACTTGTGTCAACTGAGGTTGTTTGCACAATTTAGGCAAGTCTCCAAGCACACTTCTAGAGGACGGTTTTTTCCTTGCCTATATAAACAATCTCTTGAAAAAACCCTACAAGACTTTTGCTCTCCAAAGAAAACCAATATTTTATGAGATTCTATCCTTAGAGCAAAACTATCTCCATATCCATCTTTAAGAAAAAAAAATTACGGAGATTTGAGTTTGTAATATTTGATCCACTTAGAGGGAAGTGGTTGGGGAGTGTTCTATGAAAACTGAGTGAACTGTTAGAGTTAACAGTTGGGGAATTAAGTGTTACAAAGTTGTAGCATTTAATTGAGTGTGTAACCTTGTTATTATTCTGAGTTGATTAATAATATTGGTGAGAGAGTGGAGGACGTAGGCTTGTTTAGAAGCCGAACCTCGTTAAATCCTTGTGTTCCTACTCTCTATTTACTGTTCTTTCGTTGTTCTCACAAAAAGATAAACAAACTTTGAAAATGATTGAAAAAAACACACATACTCAATTCAACCCCCCCTTCTTGAGTATACATTGAACTTACACCTGGGTATAAGCCTCTGCTAGGCGCTCCATCGACCAAGTCATCTTCATCGGTATGAATCTAGTGACTTTAGTCAAACTGTCCACAATTACCCAAATGGAATTCATCCCATTACAGGTAGGCAGGCTAACCACAAAATTCATAGATACCGACTCAAATTTCCAGTTCGGAATCGGTAGTGGCTGTAGAAGACCTCCTGGTCGCTGATGCTCGATCTTAACCTTGTGACAGACCAAACATCGAGCTACAAATTCTGCCACATCCTGCTTCATCTTAGGCCACCAGAATTGGCCCTTAAGGTCCTTTTATAACTTATTGCCTCCAGGATGGACAGAGTAGGGCGAGTTATGCGTCTCAGACATGATCCTATTCCGAAGATCAGAAACGTCTGGTACGCACTATCTCCCCTGAAAACGCAGACTACCTTCGGTCGAAACCTCAAAGCAAACGCCTTTTCCTTGCAGCAAAGCCTCTCGAATCCTAGTCAACTGCGGGTCGTCCTTCTGACCTTCGCATAATTTCCGGAAAAACTCGGGCTCGGCACTCATAGAATTCAGACAAACTTTGACTGGACCACGACTTCTACTAAAGCTCAATCGATTCTTGCGACACAGTGCGTCAGCAACTAAGTTCGCTTTACCTTCACAGTAATTAAGCATCAGGTCATAGTCCTTAATCAGCTCAAGCCATCGTCGCTGCCTCATATTGAGGTCTTTCTGCGTGAAGATGTGCTAGAGGCTCTTATGATCCGTGAATACCGTGCACAATCTACCATAGAGGTAGTGCCTCCAGATCTTGAGCGCGAAAACCACAGCTGCTAGCTCTAAATCGTGCGTGGGGTAGTTATGCTCGTGCACATTCAGCTGCCTTAATGCATAAGCGATGACCTTCCCACCCTGCATCAACACACATCCTAGGCCATTCTTAGATGCATCACTGTAGACTTCAAAATCCTCCTCATCGTTCGGAAGGGTAAGAATAGGAGCAAAAACTAGCTTTTGTTTCAGCTGCTGAAATGCTTGCTCGCAAGCCTCCGTCTAAACAAATCGGACCTCCTTCTGTAGGAGACTAGTCATCGGCCTAGCGATCTTGGAGAAGTCCTTGACGAATTGTCGATAGTATTCGGCCAAACCCAGAAAACTACTAACCTCCGCCACATTTCTCGGGCTACTCCACTCTACTACAGCCTTAACTTTGGCTAGGTCTACCTTAACGCCTTCCTTGCTAATGACATGACCTAGAAATGCTACTTCGAGTAGCTAGAACTCACACTTAGAGATCTTCGCAAACCACTTTTGCTTCCTCAGTATCTCTAGTACTATCCGGAGATGCTCTGCATGCTCAGACTCGTCTCTCGAATACACTAGGATATCGTTGATGAAAACTACAACACACTTGTCGAGTAAGTGATGAAATGTCGGTTCATCTGATCCATGAACACTGCTGGAGCATTAGTGAGTCCAAACGGCATCACCTCAAACTCGTAGTGGCCGTATCTCGTGCGGAATGCTGTCTTCGGGATGTCTTCTTTCTTGACTGGAATATGATGATATCCAGACCGAAGGTCTATCTTCGAGAAATCTCCCGCTCCTCTCAGCTGATCGAATAGGTCATCAATCCTAGGCAACGGGTACTTGTTCTTGATTGTTACCCGATTCAACTCTCGGTAATCTATGCACAAGCGCATGCTACCGTCTTTCTTCTTCACTAAGAGAACTAGTGCTCCCCATGGAGAAACACTCGGCCTAATGAAGCCTTTATCAATAAAATCCTGAAGTTGCGTCTTCAACTCTTGCAACTCCGAAGGTGCCATCCGGTAGGGTGTCTTTGAGATCGGCGTTGTCCCGGGTGCTAAATCGATATTAAACTCGACATCGCGCTCGTGTGGAACCCCTGGTAGCTCATCAGGAAATACGTCTCTGAAATCCTTCGCTACAGGTATATCGTCCAATAGACTAACCTCAGTCACATCCCTCACCTGACAAAAGAAGACCATATCGCCCTTCTGGCGAAGCTTCCTCATCTTCAAAGCCGAAATTAATACCACTCCTTTCTTCACAACAATCCTAGAGTAGGTAATTCGGTTGCCCTTTGATCCTCGGAATGTCACTGACTGGTCTCGGAAACGTATAATTGCTCGATACCTCGACAGCCAGTCCATGCCAAGAATAACGTCAAACTCCATCAGCGGGAACTCCTTAAGATCGGCCGTCGCTTGCTCTCCAGCAATAACGATGGGTACTCCTCTGAACTCGCGCTGACAAACGAAATCCTCTCCAGAAGGGAGAGTTATAATAGAGCTAACAGGAGTACTACCAAGTAGATTATACCTTATGACAAAAGTACTAGCCACGAAAGAAACTGTTGCACCAGAATCGAACAACACGTAAGCTAAGACACCATAAACAAGAAACTTACCTGAGACTACGTCTGGCTGGACCTCTGCCTCTGCCTCTGTCATACAGTACACTCGGTTCTTCTTAAGAGCTTTGGTCGGTGCCGGTAGTTTCTTGACTTCGGTGCTTGGCTTCTTCTCGGGGCAGACCGATGCCTTATGGCCCTCCTTCCTGTAGATAAAACATGAAATAGGCGTTCCGTCGCATTGCTTCCCTTGATGGAAGTCCTTGTTACAACCTCTGCACTTCGGACTCTCTGAACCCTTATACGAACTGGCGGTCTGAGGGGTACTGCTAGGAGCACTGAACCGGGGCTTCTTTAAAGGTGGCGACATCACTAGGGTCGGGGTCCTCTTCTTGCTCGCGTCCTCCTCTATAACAGACGCCTGGATCTCGAGTGCTACCTCGTAAGCTTGCTGAAATGATTTCGCTCCATTGCTGATCACGTGAGCGCGAATCCTCGGATCCAGCTGCTTGATGTAGCGCTTGACCCGATCCTCCTTGAACGGAACAACAGACATAGCGAACCTCGATAGCTCGGCGAACTTATCGGTGTAAGCCTGAGCTGCCATCTTACCCTGAGATTAAGAAACTCCTCCTGTTTCTGCCACCGTAACTCGTCGGGGTAGAACTGTTGAACCATGTTTGATTTGAATGATGAAAAACCAATCCTCTATACTTGATGCCTATATGTATTTGTATATGAACAGGTTGAATCAAGTGAGGACTCATCAAGGCAACCACGAAGGCCTTGAGATACTTGAAGATCAAAAGCCAAGAGCTTGGAGCTTTTTATTTTTTATTTCTAGGATCTTCTTGTAAAATAGGCTTAGGAAAATACTTTTAGTGTTTTTAAGTAAAGAGCAAAATACTTTAAGTTTACATCCAGTAAAGAGAACAGGCCAAGAACAAGCTGAGAACAGGCACAGAACAAGCTTGGAACAGTTCCCTTTACCAGATGTAGACTTAGTAGTACTGACACCACTGTGGGAACAGACCTCAGTATTACGCACGTGATCCGTACAAATTTTGGTGTTCAAAATTATTTTTGAAAATTTATTTGAAAAAATTTGGATCACTTGTACTTTGGAAATCTGCCAATTTGATCTACAAAATCAGCCTTGAAATGTACTTGTTTGGACTTTAGTGTACTTTCCACTACATGTAGTGGAAGGAGACAAAGGTCTGAAATAGATACCTTTCTACTTGTGTCAGCAAGGCTGGTTTGTGCAAATTAGGCAAGTCTCCAAGCACACTTCTAGAGGACGATTTTTCTTTGTCTATATAAACCATCTTTGTAAGAAACCCTAGATGACTTTTTCTCTCCAGAGAAAACCAAGTAATATTTTCTGAGAGTCTATCCTTAGTCCAAAACTATCTGCATATCCATCTTTAAGAGAAAAAATTACGGAGATTTAAGTTTGTAATATTTGAACCCCTTAGAGAGAAGTGGTTGGGGAGTGTTCTGTGAACACTAAGGGAACTGTTAGAGTTAACAGTTGGGGAATTAAGTGTTACATAGTTGTAGCATTTAATTGAGTGTGTAACCTTGTTATTATTCTGAGTTGATTACTAATATTGGTGAGAGAGTGGAGGACGTAGGCTTATTTAGAAGCCGAACCTTGTTAAATCTTTGTGTCCCTACTCTTTAATTACTGTTCTTTCGTTGTTCTCACAAAAAGATAAACAAACCTTGAAAACGGTTGAAAAAACACACATACTCAATTCAACCCCCCCTTCTTGAGTATACATTGAACTAACAATTGGTATCCGAGCCTAACCTCTCAAAAGGTTAACGACCTAGAGGAGCAAGAAGATGTCTACTCAAGAATCAAATAGTTCAAGACTCCCCAAGTTCAATGGCACCAACTACTCTTGGTGGAAGAATTGCATGAAAAATCTTATCATTGGGATAGATTATGAATGCTGGATGATTGTCAAAAATGGACCCACGTTCATCCACAAGAAGAATCAGGAAGGGCTCACAGTTCCAAAGACAGAAGAAGAGTACACCAGTGAAGACTACAAGAAGCTGGAGAAAAATGCAAAGGCAATGTCACTTGTTCAACAAGGAATTGCAGAATGTGAGGTAAATCGAATTCTAGCTTGTTCTTCTGCAAAGGAAATATGGGATACACTAGAGCTTGCATATAAAGGCAACTCTGAGGTAAGAAGGTCAAAAATTGACATGCTTATGTCAAAATATGAAGTCTTTGAAATGACTAGAGATGAAAACATAAAGGACATGTTTACAAGGTTCATGACCATTGTAAATGAACTAAAGTCATTGGGAAAGACCTTCTCAAGTGAAGAGTTGGTAAGGAAAATGTTGAGAAGCCTATCAGGGAAGTGCATGCCCAAGGTAACAGCCATACAAGAAGCAAAGGATTTGTCCTCACTATCTCTAGAACAACTTATTGGTTCCTTGATGACTCATGAGATGTTGGTAGATTCAAAGGCTGAATCTAGCCCAAAAAACAAGGAAATGGTCCTCAAAGCAGAGGAATCTGAGGATGATGAAGATGATATAAGTCTCATGGCCAGAAGGTTTGAAAAATACCTTAGGACAAAGTCCAAGGGTAAGTTTGTAAGAGGAAGGAACAGTTCTGGACAGTTCAGGAAAACTAGTTCCAATGCTGGTTGCTTTAAATGTGGGGAAATGGGGCAAAGAATCAAGTAGTGTCCAACATGGAAAAATCCCAAAGGAAATCCTGGAGTCCAGACTGAGAAGAAGGTTTCCAAAAGAGCTATGTTGGCTGCTGTTTGGGGTGATTCAGAATCAGAAAATGAGGAAGATGAAGAAGAAGCAAATCTCTGTCTAACTGCTTTCACTTGCATAGACCAGTCTGAGGTCTGTTTGCAAAAAGAAGAAGTTCTCTGTCTCATGGCTGGTGGAAGCACTTCAGATGACAACCAGGTATGTTTTAATGATTTGAAGGCAAACATGCATAATCTAGATAGAGATGAACTACTTGACTATCTTGAATTCACTATTGATCAATGCATTAGTGTTGGGTCTGCTTATCAGAACAACAAAAAGAAATTAAAAGAAACAGTTCGAGAGTATGAAATATGTGGTGCTAGATCTGCTGAACTTGAGCTTATTTGTGAAGAACTTAAAGAAAAAATTTCTGAACTTGAAGTAACAGCATATCAGCATAAAATGGAGCTTGAGACATTAAACTCCAAACCAGTCCCTAAAGAGGATGAACTTTTTGAAAAAATTAAAAAGGGGTTTAATGAGCTCAAGAAATTCACCACACATAACTCAAACTTTGAACTGCTAAAAGACACATGTACCTTGAGTAAATCTGATGTCATACTTGCATATGACCATTTAATTGAAAAACTTGGAGATTTACACAAGGAACATAGTGAGCTTAAAAGTTCTGAAGAGACTGGCTCTCCTACTGCCTTTGATGAGGTTTTGGATGTTTTACATGATGAGTGCATAGCCAAGATATGTGATCTTGAGGCTGAACTCATCTTGCTAAAACAAGAAAACACCAAGAAGACCAGTGACGAACCAGATCCCTCCCTGGTCTCAAGACTACAAGATGAACTTCAAAAGACTAGACTTGACTTAAAATCTTTTGAGAAACAAAATGAAGTTCAACTTAAGAGGCTTGAGAACAAGGAAAATGAGCTAACAGATTGTATGAGCCAATTGAACAAAATGTTAGATGCTCATAAAACCCTAAACATCCTCACATCCCAACCTGGAAATTCTCAAAGGTTTGGTTTAGGGTATTCTGGATCTAGTTCTACAACTGTTCTTGGCAGAGACAACACATGGTTGAATGAATTCAAGAAAGGCAAGTATATATTTGCCAAGGATATGCATGTTTGTACCTATTGTGGTAAAAGTGGTCATGTTGCTAACAAATGTTTCACCAAAAAGAAACATGACAAGAAATAAAGCCTACACCCAACAAGTGTGGGTTAGGAAGGTCAAGGTTGAAAATGTTTCAAAGAACAAGGAACCCAAGCTGGTCTGGGTTCCTAAAACTAACCTTTAGTTTGCTGGTGCAGGTACGAGTTAAAGGAAAGCCATATTGGTATTTGGACAGTGGTTGCTCAAGACACATGTCCGGGGATAAAGAACAATTCCTTTCACTCATTGCATTCGAGGGAGGGCACGTGACATTTGGTGACAATAGCAAAGGACTTATCAAAGGAGTAGGTAACGTTGGTAAGTCACTCTCCCAAGCAATTGACAATGTTTACTATGTAGAAGGTTTGAAACATAACCTTTTGAGCATATCTCAACTATGTGACAAGGGAAATAAAGTGAACTTTGAATCAAACACTTGTCACATAGTGAACCCTAAGACAGGGGAACTGGTCTGTGAAGGAATAAGACATAACAATGTGTATATTACATACTTAAGTCAAATTCCACAGAACAGTGCCCTCTGCCTTAGTGTTGTAGAGGATGACCAATGGCTTTGGCATAAAAGATTAGGACATGTTAGCTTTACTTTGCTCAACAAGTTGAGAACACAAGATTTGGTGATAGGTTTACCTAACATGAAATATGTGGCAGACCATCTCTGTCAAGGGTGTGCAAAGTGCAAGCATGTAAGATCATCTTTTAAACCAAAGAAAGTGGTTAGTTCCTCTAGACCATTTGAACTTGTACACATGGATTTATGTGGACCTATGCGTGTACAAAGTAGAAATGAATTTAGTTATGTATTTGTCTTAGTTGATGATTACTCTCGTTTCACTTGGACCATATTCTTGAAATACAAAGATGAAAATTTTGATGAATTTGAAATTCTAGTAAAAAAGGTCCAGAACAAGATCAATCATCAGTTAGCATCTATCAGATCTGATCATGGATCAGAGTTTGATAATGCTAGCTTCATAACCTATTGTATGGAGCATGGTGTTTCTCACAACTTTTCAGCCCCCAGAACTCCACAACAAAATGGAGTAGTTGAAAGAAAGAATCGCACTCTAGAAGAAATGGCTAGAACCATGCTTCTAGAGAGTGGTCTGTCCAAGAAATTTTGGGCTGATGCTGTGAGTACATCCTGCTACATACTCAATAGGGTTATGCTAAGACTAATACTAAGAAAAACACCTTATGAACTTCTAAGGGGTCGAAAACCAAACATTGAACATTTAAGGATATTTGGTTGTAAGTGTTTTGTACACAACAATGGTAAGACCAGTTTGGACAAGTTCGACCCCAGGAGTGATGAAGCTATTTTTATAGGGTATTCTCCTCATAGCAAGGCATATAAAGTTTTCAAAAAAAGAACCTTGTGTGTTGAAGAGAGTATCCATGTATTGTTTGATGAAACTAACATGTTCAACAAGCCTGTGCAGGTAGATGATGATGAAGGCTTTAATATTGGAATGACAAATTTCACTGGAGCTGAACCAGAGAACACTGCTGAACCAGACCCTCAAACTCCTCCTGAAAACAACAATGACTCTGGTGCAGCAGAGGGAAATGCTAAACAGGTTGTTGAACTCAGTGACTCTCCTGCCCATCCATCTGAAAATGAAGTGGGAGAGAACACTGAAGAAACTGGTCCATCCTCTCAAAATGAAAATGAAATAGGGGGAACCAGTACAGACATTGGTTCTAACTTAGGTGACTCAAATGTTGTAAGAAAGAGTATGTTCAAGCAAAGAACCTCTCATCCTTCTGATCAAATCATTAGTGATTTATCAAAAGGAGTCCAAACTAAAAATTCTGTTTGGAAGAAATTTTGTGCTTACTTCTCCTTCTTATCTCACATAGAAACAACTGACTATAAGATTGCACTAACTGATCCTGATTGGATCTTGGCCATGCAAGATGAGTTGAACCAGTTTGAAAGAAATCAAGTTTGGCATCTTAAACCAAGAACCAATGAGATGTCAGTTATTGGAACCAAATGGGTCTTCAGAAACAAAATGGATGACTCAGATACTATAGTTAGAAACAAGGCCAGGCTAGTGGTTCAAGGGTTTAACCAACAAGAGGGAATAAACTATGATGAAACCTTTGCTTCAGTAGCCAGGCTTGAGGCAATAAGAATCTTAATTGCCTTTGCTGCCCACATGAACTTTAAACTCTTTCAAATGGATGTTAAAACTGTTTTTCTAAATGGTTATTTGAAAGAAGATGTGTATGTGGAACAGCCCCCTAGCTTTGAGGATAGAGTTTGTCCAGATCATGTCTACAAATTAGACAAAGCTCTTTATGGCCTCAAACAAGCCCCTCGTGCTTGGTATGAGAGACTCTCTAGCTTTCTTATTGAAAATCATTATGAGAGAGGTTCAGTGGACAAAACTCTATTCTTAAAGAAAAGGGAAACAGATCTGTTAGTGGTCCAGGTATATGTTGATGATATTTTGTTTGGAGCTACTAATTCTGTTTTGTGTGATGAGTTTGCAGACCTAATGAAGAGTGAATTTGAGATGAGTATGATGGGAGAACTTGGCTTCTTCCTAGGGCTTCAAATCAAGCAAGTGGATGATGGAATCATGATTCACCAACAAAAGTATCTCAAGGAGCTGCTCAAGAGATATGGTCTGCAAGATAGCAAGTCCTATGACACACCTATTCCTACCTCTTCTAAATTGAGCCTAGATAAGAAAGGAAAGGATGTTGAGGATAAGCTATACAGAGGTATGATTGGCTCACTTCTCTACTTAACAGCTAGTAGATTAGACATAGTGTTCTCAGTTGGGTTGTGTGCAAGATTTCAAAGCAACCCAAAAGAGTCTCATCTAAAAGCTGTTAAGAGAATTTTTAGGTACCTGAGTGGTACAGAGGAGATGTGCTTATGGTATCCAAAGGGAAGTAATTTTGATCTTTTAGGATACACTAATGCTGACTATGCTAGTTTTAGTGTGGACAGGAAGAGCACTTCAGGAATGGCTCACGTCTTAGGTTCTTGTCTCATTTCATGGGGATCTAAGAAACAAAATTCAGTGGCTTTATCCACAGCTGAATCAGAGTACATAGCTGCTGCTTTGTGCTGTGCTCAATTGCTTTGGATAAAGACACAACTTAAGGATTTTGGGGTCTGTTCCGGAAGTGTTCCCATATTGTGTGATAACATCAGTGCTATAAACATTTCTAAAAATCCTGTCCAACACTCTAAAACCAAACATATTGAAATCAGACATCATTTTCTCAGAGACAATGTTGAAAAAGGGAATGTGAATCTTGAATTTTGCAGATCTGAAGAACAATTGGCTGATATTTTCACTAAACCCTTGAGCAGGGAAGTGTTTGTCAAACTCCGCACATTACTTGGTATGGTAAGGATTAGATCCTAGTTCCTTAGGACTTATCTTTCTCTTTTTGGCTATGTTTGACTTTTTGATCATTAGTGTAAATAAGCAGGGCTTGTTAACTCTTAAATGTCATTTATGCAAGTGGTCTCAAAATTCTTATGTTGATGCTGTTCCAATGTGTGGTGTCTCTAAGTTGCCTAATTGAAAGATGCCTTAAGTGTTTAATATATACAGATCAGCGTCAGACCAGCGTCAAACCATTCCCTTACAACGGTTATGTCAGTTTATTGCTGAACCCTCAACTTTGAAATTGAGGATTTAATTGTTCTGACACATGACCGTTGTGAACAGTTTAAAGTAACCTCTACCTTAACTGTTCTAATAACTGCCTTTTTTCATCAGTTTAATTCATCTTTCACACTGATTTCTCTCTCTAATTGTATCTCTTTCTCAAATTAATCTACTCTCTCAAACCCTAAGCACCATCATCAAAATCCTCTTCAAGAACTCGAATTCAGTTTCTCTCTCTCTCTCCTTCATCAAATCTGCTGATAAAATCAAAATGGGAAGAAAGAAGAACAAGGCTGCAAAGAAGAAAAGCCGTGGACTAAGCCAATCTCCTAGTTTCACACCCTCCAAAGTTGAGAAGGAATCAAACACTGCTGTGGTTGCTGAACACCACCAAGCAGAAGAGAAGCAAGAAGAAGTAAAGGACCAAGTCACAACAGAAACAATTGCTGAATCTAAGGCTACATGCAAACCCGATGAGAAATCTACTCCTCCACCAAGCCCTAAATCATCACCACCATCTTCACCAAAATCCCCACAACCTCAACGTCAGAAAACTCCATCACCATCCAAATCCTCAGCCCCTCCTTCACCTAAACAACCCTCTCCATAAACTACTGTCTCTTCCCTTCCTCAAAAATCACCATCACCACCAAAAACCAAAACTCTACCACCCTCTCCACCACAAAAGGAAACAACCCCATCACCTTCTTCACAAACACAGAAAACACCTATACCATCACCTCAGACCACACAGAAAACAGTGCCAAGCACTGAAGAAAAGGAAGTTGAAAAGGAAGAAACAGAAAAGGAAGATGACGACATGGATGTCGAGATCACAGGGGTAGTACAAGGGGAAAGGGAAATAGGAAAGAGAATAAGACCTTTGAGGACAAGGGTCTGTAAGGAAGAGATTAAAAAGGAACCTGCTGAGATGGTTCCTGAAGGGAAGAAGGATGAAAAGAAGAAAAGGGTGAAGAGTGTTGCCAAGAAGGGCAAAGCCTCCGAGAGCCCCAAGCCTGCAACCAAACTTCCAGCAGAAAAGAAGAGAAAAGCTGCCTCTGCCTCTGACAAGACTCCTGCCAAGAAGAAAGGTAAGACCACTTTTGAACCACTGTATGAATTAAGTGGTAGGGGTGTCTTATTTGGTTTTGCATGTCCTAAGTCTTGGATGAGTCAACCATTTTTAGAGGAGTTTAAGGAGGTCATAGAGTTCCGGGGCTGGGAAGGGCTATTTGATAAGAGGCTTGATGTTTTTGAAACTTGTGTTGAAGAATTTTACTCAAAGCTGGGAAAGTTAGAAAAAGGGAAGTTCTGGAGTGAGGTCGAGGGGGTCGACATCACTCTTTCAAAGAAGAGTCTAGGGGAGGTACTAGGTGTGCCTAGGGGTGGGTTCTGTGATTATTCCAAGGACAACTGGCCAACTATTCCTGAGGTCAGTACAGAACACATACAGACCACTCTCTTTACTGGTTCTCCAAGTGATGGTTGTGGCTATGTTATTGGCCAACTAAGGGAACCAGTAATGAGGCTGTTCCATACAGTTGCCTCTAAGATAGTACTCCCCAGGGCTCAGGGCAGAATGGATGTTAGGAAGATGGATGCTGTGATCATTTACTGTCTATATGAGAAAATTAAGTTGAGTCTCCCTGGTCTGATGCTAGCTCACATGGTTAGCATTCTGGAAAGGTCCAACCACTCTCTACCCTATGGTGCCTTGCTTACTTTGGTTTTCCAAAGTAGAAAGGTTCATCTGAGTGGAGAGGTAAAGAAAATGTCTGTCCTCACCAACCAGATCCTAGGTCAGAAGGGGATGACCTTTGAGGGTGGCATGCTCAAAATGAGGGATGAAGACAGGGTCACAGGGACCAGAAGGACAAGCAGTTCCAGGTCTGAGGAAGCTACTGGTCACTGTCCAAACAAGTGCAGACACATGGGGAATTACTGCAACAGATGATGGCTAGTGTCAATGCTCTGTGCACTTCTCTGGATGGCTCTATAAAGAACATATCAGCACGACTGGACTCCCATGAAGAAAAGCTTGCCTCCTCTTCCAGCTTCAAGCCCCAGACCACCAAGAGACCAGTTCCCATCATTGCTCAAGTCAAGAAGAAGCAGCAGGAGGAGAGTATAGAAAATGAGAATGAGGATTCTACTGAGGATTCCGATGATGATGCTGACTCCATTTCTTCTTAGCCTACCCCCTTTCCCTACTAACATTGCTTTCAAACTTTAACTCCTCTAGTTTCTCTGAACAATTTCTATCCTTAGTTTCTGACCATTTCTGCTAAACAATTTCTCTGCAGAATGGTCCTGGTCTGTATATTGTCTTAACTTCTATGTGCACTTGAACATTTTGGGATTGTGAGTTGCAGGTACTCACATTTGGGACAGCATCTCTAGAATGCTGTGTGTATATTATGCTCATGACTTTACTTGTTGCCTTCTCCTAATTTTTGTGCTGTGATTGTTTTTGTCATTTGATGATGCCAAAAGGGGGAATAGGACAGGTGAAGTTCCTAGAGTTCCTAGTATCAAGTGTAGCAACTTGAACAAGGTTCAGACCTTGTTAAGAGATGGCCCAGCTTTTTTCCTAGGAGTATCTTGAATTCAGATCAAGTGCTCCTATCCATCCCAACTGGAATAAATTCTTCCAAGTGAAATTGAAATTTCTCTTGCTACATTTGATAATTGATAAGTCTTGCAGGTTACAGGTTTAATGCTGAAACTCAATGATAAATTGAGTAATGTGATGAGTGACTGACCATTACCATCAGTCTAATTGTGCTTTAGTCTGCTGTATATTTTTATTCTCTGAGATTATGAATCTGACCACAGGCACACTGCAAGACCAGTTCCTCTGAACAGTTGTTTTACTTTGAAACAATTGGTTACTGTTCTCAGGGGGAACTTCATGGTTTGTCATCATCAAATAGGGGGAAATTGTTGAACCATGTTTGATTTGAATGATGACAAACCAATCCTCTATACTTGATGTCTATATGTATTTGTATATGAACAGGTTGAATCAAGTGAGGACTCATCAAGGCAACCATGAAGGCCTTGAGATACTTGAAGATCAAAAGCCAAGATCTTGGAGCTTTTTATTTTTTATTTCTAGGATCTTCTTGTAAAATAGGCTTAGGAAAATACTCTTAGTGTTTTTAAGTAAAGAGCAAAAGACTTTAAGTTTACATCCAGTAAAGAGAACGGGCCAAGAACAAGCTGAGAACAGGCACAAAACAAGCTTGGAACAGTTCCCTTTACCAGATGTAGACTTAGTAGTACTGAGACCACTGTGGGAACAGACCTCAGTATTACGCACGTGATCCGTACAAATTTTGGTGTTCAAAATTATTTTTGAAAATTTATTTGAAAAAATTTGGATCACTTGTACTTTGGAAATCTGCCAATTTGATCTACAAAATCAGCCTTGAAATGTACTTGTTTGGACTTTAGTGTACTTTCCACTACATGTAGTGGAAGGAGACAAAGGTCTGAAATAGATACCTTTCTACTTGTGTCAGCAAGGCTAGTTTGTGCAAATTAGGCAAGTCTCCAAGCACACTTCTAGAGGACGGATTTTCTTTGTCTATAGAAACCATCTTTGTAAAAAACCCTAGATGACTTTTGCTCTCCAAAGAAAACCAAGTAATATTTTCTGAGAGTCTATCCTTAGTCCAAAACTATCTCCATATCCATCTTTAAGAGAAAAACTTATGGAGATTTAAGTTTGTAATATTTGATCCACTTAGAGGGAAGTGGTTGGGGAGTGTTCTGTGAACACTGAGTGAACTGTTAGAGTTAACAGTTGGGGAATTAAGTGTTACATAGTTGTAGCATTTAATTGATTATGTAACCTTGTTATTATTCTGAGTTGATTAATAATATTGGTGAGAGAGTGGAGGACGTAGGCTTGTTTAGAAGCCGAACCTCGTTAAATCTTTGTGTCCCTACTCTTTACTTACTGTTCTTTCGTTGTTCTCACAAAAAGATAAACAAACCTTGAATACGATTGAAAAACCACACATACTCAATTCAACCCCCCTTCTTGAGTATACATTGAACTAACAAGAACCTCTCCTGAACCTTAGCCACGAACTCGACCCAAGACATCTTGTGCAAAGGCATGAACGCATTCGTAGCCACGCTCCAACAATTGTTAGCCTCTCCTCTCAAGTAGTAGGCGACGATCTGGACCTTCTCGTGCTCAGGACAAAACGTGGCGTTGAAGAGCTTCCCCATATCGTGGATCCAGCTCTCCAAAACCGTAGGATCGGCAGTCCCATCGTAAGTCGGTGGTCGATGACGAGCGATACGATCGAACGTCGTCTGCGAGCTAGGCGGCTGACGACTATGGTGCGCTAACGTAAGAATAGCTTCCTCGAGTGGTTGTAACCGCTGTCGTCCCGAACTTGACCAGAGAGGCGTGGACATGCAGAAAATAGCAAGACAACAAGAAGTGTTAGTCAAAAGTCCCCTACTATAGTCAAGCACACAACAACAAAATAAGAGAAAAGAGTCCTATCCCGATTTTCTACCTGTCACTCTCTTCCCTTATACTTAATTATTCTTAATTGGGTTTATCACTCAGGAAAGGTACAGCTCACAACTCCTGGGTTTACTCAAATCCTAATACTTCACTTAAAGTTTAAACTTTCGGCTTTGATACCAACTGTGACGACCCGACTCCTCACAAATCTTCTGCGGAAGGAACCGACGGGTCGAATTGTCATACTAACAATCAAACATACTTTTAACCTAACACCAATACCTCAAATTATATTACAAAAAATCCCAAACGTACAACTACCAAAAGATTGTACATAACTATAACCTCAAAAGTTGATACTAAAGAATTAACTCCAAAACTAACGATAGAGTTAGAGTATACAAACTACTAATAGTCCAAATCCTAATAACAGAAAATATACTATAAAAGAGAAAATACAACGACGCTCGCCCAATCCCAAAGCTAAGCATCACCATCATCATCAGAGTTACCTGAAAAAAATAAATCCACCATTAGTGGCGAGTAACATAACAATTCCACCCTAAAGTGGATACATATGAACATAAAACAGATCAGATAAACAAATCAGGCAATCAAACATATAAACAAGCAAAGCTTACCTGACCCTAGTCATCAGCTCACTGTAACAACAACAGTGCTAAGAAATAAAATAACAAACTCACTTAAACTTTCTTTACATAAACTTTACACCATCTTATCCTTAGAATATCTTTGTCGCTATCATTTACATATTAGACCGGACTATGCTCATACGAACACATCTTACGTGATCGAACTTCTTATTATGTCGGGGATGAAAATCTTACTCCCATACCCATGAACCCATCTTATGGACCCATATCCTAAAGATGACATAATAAGTATAAAGTATCCCAATACCGCGGTTAGGATAGTGGCTGCGTCTTAACCCGAGTCTTAGAATCTTACTCTAAGGTTAGGCGTCTCATATGCAAATTTCAAGCTTATCTTACAATTCATTACATCTTGGTTATTCTCAAGCCTACTTCTTATGTCTTTACTTGAGTATAACTATGTACATCACTTTCTTTGAACCTCTTTAATCATTCTTTTACTTTCTTTAACTTTTTTTAACTAGACCTTTCTTGACCGAACTTAACTAAGACCACATAATCTATACTTAAAGACTAAATAACCATAATCAAGAAAATCAAGAATCATCATAAGATAATCAAGAAACTTTAAGAAACATCAATCATCATCAAGTTATACATCGTATGTACATTCTTTAAATTAATTCATCAATTATCAATTCAAGATTCACATAATACCCAACAAGATTATCAACAAAACCATTATAAACAACACCAAATACACATGCATAAAACCATGTACAACCATGCATAAACCCTTTCTTGATTCATCATAAAATATGCAATCTTGGATACTTTTCATGATCAAAATCAATCATAACATATCATAGTATAATAATCATCAATCATAAGCATGAAATAATCAAATCTTGATCACAAAATCAACCCAACCTCACGCATATATACACGCATAATCCAGAACATTTTTAGCAACTTTATCATCAACTTTATGCATCAAATCATCATATAAACTTCATGAAAATTGTACATAATCATAATCAAACATGTATCTATCATATGTAGTAAAAATATGCACGAAAACAAGGCAAAAACATCACATATTCATCACCTAAAAACTGCCCAGATTCACGCATAAAATGGGTGGGGTTAACTCAATTTCATCAATCTTTTTGGCCTAATTTGATCACCAAATCTACCCTATGATCATGGTATTCAATCTAAGATACAAAGGAATGTTACCTTGATGAATCTTGGTTGCAAAAGACCACAAAAACTTGCTGCCCAGATTTGCTCTTCACGGCCCCCAATCACACGGCTGGCCCCCTTGGCTTCTTTCCGTTTTCCCTCTTTGGTTCACCCTTATGAACACCTTAAGACTATACCAAAATCTAGAGAGGAATGTAAGAAATGAAGTGTGAAAATGATTTTGGAAATACCCCCCATAACCGGCCCCCATAGGGTAAATATAGGCAATGAGGGCTCCTCCCTCCTTTCCACTCAAGTCATGGTTCTAAAAGGCCTTTGGTCCAAATATGGGTGCACTTAAGGTTTTTAAGCCTTAAAAAGTACTACCCAGCCTCATACTAATGCGCATTAAATAAAATAAAATAAAATAAAAATAACATAAAATAAAATAATCACACTCATAAGCAACAAGAATAGCCCAAATAAATTTAGACCATGCAAAAAAAAAAATGAATTTATGCAAACTACCAAAGCAAATATAACACAACTCTGGGGCGTTACACGTATGATATAAGAAGATTAAATGATATGAATGATAACCTGTTACAAACTATATGACCAATCCCATACATCCCCAAACTCCATCAGATTATATATGAAGGTTTGGATTCAACATCGAACGGGTTTCCTTCTGAAAATAAGTAACCATGCCCACTAGAGCCCCACTCGGTTGCAAGTCGAGTGGTAAAATTTATGCAACTTAAAAGTGACAGGATCCCATGCCAAAATAATAAAAATAAACAAGGATTTACAACGTCTTGTACCCCTTGGTAGAAGCTATTTAGCTCCCCCCATATGTTCATACTCAAGGTATATACGTTCCAAGAGTTTTGGTGTGAATCATCTTTCGCTTTACATGATTTATCATATTTAATTAACAACCGTAAAGACTCACCCCACACAAAACATCATATGAAACCAATGCATCAAATACATATTTCCCGTTTTTAATTTCTTTAGGTCTAGGTGATCACATAACCAATTTTAATTATCTGAGCTTGTCTATGCCCAATCCAACAATGTGGTTGGGTTAAACTTTTAACCTTGTCTTAATCTCCCGAAGGAGAGAGTATAATACTACCTTGTCTCAATCTCCCAAAGGGGAGAGTAAAATACTACCTTGTCTCAAACTCCTGAAGGAGAGAGTAAAAATAATATACCTCTAGACTCAACACGTGAGTAACAATAAATTCCTTTATCTAGATTGCAACCTACCCTTTTTTTTCCATAATCAGAATAAACAACCCACACTGGGGAATTCATACTACTTGATAACTTTTCACAAAGTGAATAATAACTGAAACAGTTAAATGTCTTTCTCTTTTTTTTTCCACACGCATCTATACATTCACATGTATAACATTTCATCGCATTCCATATAATTTCCTAATCATGCTGCTAACTCAGGAAATAAGTCTTGCATACACACGTAAACGGTATAGTAAATCCTACTAGCCACTATTAATTGAATTCTCGGAATTCAAAATCTCCTACAATAAAATATGGGACTAATTAATTCCCTTGAATATATAAACTATCCAAGGTATATACTACAAGATTCCAGCTTCTTATAAAATTCCAAAAATTATTTTCAACCCTTTCATTTAATTCAAAATTTACATTTCTATGCCCTCTAATTAAAATACCAAGTTGATGTTTAAATAAATAAATAAAATATCGAGTAGGCGTGATTGTTTAAAAATTCCAGCCCCGATAAAAGCACTTAAAACCTTCCAAAACGTCTTGAAAATCAATTTTTAAAGTTTTAACAACACCCTACAGCTTCCTAACACTACCGGAAACCCTTATACGCTACTAACAATTAAAATCTTT
This sequence comes from Salicornia ramosissima, assembly GCA_951394345.1. NCBI lineage: Eukaryota > Viridiplantae > Streptophyta > Magnoliopsida > Caryophyllales > Amaranthaceae > Salicornia > Salicornia ramosissima. The sequence goes on along the minus strand of OX596239.1, from coordinate 38,871,341 downwards.
GAAATTATACTACTTTTCCAAAAATCACAGTAATATAAAAACCTTTTAAACCCACAAAATAAATATTTAAAGTCCTAATTCGCATAAAAAGATCATACAACACGCAGGGTATAATTCTACCCCAAAAATACTAAGAAAACATTAAATATAATATTTTAAATAAAATTTCAGAATATTATTTTTCATTAAAAACACTTCCTAAAGGTTGCAATATACTTTTTATGTCATAAAAACATCATGATTCAAACCCTACTTCGTTTTGAACAATTCCGGTACATAAAAATTATAGAAACACATTTATTTACGTATTCTTTAAAAATAAAGTCCTATCTTTAAATCTGAAATGTACTAATATTTTAATATAAAATCAGAAATAATGTAACGACCCGACTTTTCATACGTTGTAAATCTCGTGTTCACCGACAAACCGGTTCGTTACTAATTGCATAAAAGTTGATAGCTAATAGTTAAACTACTAATTTGAGTTCAAAGTCTAACTTCTGTTAATGGAAAAGAAATAAATGGAATCCACTAAACAACTAATAAGGAAAAAAACAATCTAAGCCTAACATAAAAAGGAGAACCTAGCCCAACAAGCTGGGCGAAAAACAAAGATATACTGTAATAAAAGACTAAAAGGTTGACGAGCTAAACCTAATCTATCCACTGCACTCAACCCAAACCACGCTTCCAGTGCGCACTCAACCTTCAACTTCATATCCTGAAATAGGGTCCACAATTAGTGGGGAGTACGTAACTAGGTTGTTCCACTTAGAAGTGGAACCATAAGATACATAATAAGAGAGAACAAATCCATCATAGCATAACAATCATGATAGCAGGGGGATTCCAACAATCATAACAATTCAACTCATATATTAGAATCACGCAGCGGAAAACAACAATCAATCATGCTTCAATCAAATCATCAAAGGTACAACGGAAGACATAACAAAAAAAGACATCAAATCATTCATACCGTCTTTTCCAAAACATGCTTAACAATGCTTGACTGAAAATAAATATCATACGATAACATAATCAAATTCTGAACAATTAACCGACTCAACTGAATTCTAATCATGCAATCAACTCAACTGTAATCTAAACAAACAATCGCCATGACCGAAGTCGATAACACATAATCGCCACGACCGAAGTCGATAACACATAATCGCCACGGCCGAAGTCGATAACAGATAATCGCCACGACCGAATTCGATAACAGATATTCGCCACGACCGAAGTCGATAACACATAATCGCCACGACCGAAGTCGATCACACATATTCGCCACGACCGAAGTCGATAACACATAATCGCCACGACCGAAGTCGATAACACATAATCGCCACGACCTAAGTCGATAACACATATTCGCCACGACCGAAGTCGATAACACATAATCGCTACGACCGAATTCGATAACACATAATCACCACGACCAAAGTCCATTACACATAATCTCCACGACCGAAGTTGATAACACATAATCGCCACGTCCGAAGTCGATAAACATAATCGTCACGTCCAAAGTCGATAACACATAATAGACTCTTGCTTAAAATCTAATCATGTAAATTGTTCACATAAAATATACTGCTTCAGAGACGAATGGTAAGTATTCATGAAACTTATCATTGGAACCCATGCAAGGCACTTAAGTGAATCCACCACGTAAATAGTCCAGATAATACTCAAAGCCACGTAATAAATCCTCTAGTATTCATGTAATCAAGTAATCATCAAGTAACCATGCTTAGCAACACAAATAAGAAATAAAAATCCAACCTTTCATCATGATAAACACTTGGCCACGCACGAACAAGAAGGCAACAAAAGATCACGCAAGTTATCAAGGAATCATCATACACTTATAAATCATAACTTCAAACAATCATGCAACTAAACTTTTAAATTAAATATTCGATTTTTATACTTAAAACAACAATAAAAAAATAGAAAATTTAATTCATGAAGTCATCATAAATTCGGTAAATCAGGATTATTCAAGAAACGAAATAAAATTCAAGATTTGCATTCAATCATCAATTAAACTAATATTCATGCTTTAAAACCAAAGAAATAAATCAATAACTAAATAAAAATCCATGCTTTTACACTTCATTGGTTCGAAAATTTCAAGATTATTATGACATCAAATTCTATGATCAAGAGTTAAAGAAACATGCATAATCGAATCATAATTCATGAATAAAATTAAATAAACATCACAGAAATTATAAGGAATTGTGTGGAAATACCAAGAATATTAAAGAACAGAATAAAATATACACTTGCCATCTACTCAAGAATGTCGAGTGGTTCAAGGCCAAAAATAGGAATTTTCATGCAATTCTTTAAATCAAAACAAGCAACGAAGATCGTAAATCATGAAATAATCAATAAACAAATAAACAAATCATGTAATAACATGTGGATAATTCAAGAACATAACAAGAACATAGCCCTGAAATACACGCATGGTTCGAAACAATATGGCAAGCAATTTCATGATTAAAATTCTATAATTATCATCCTATTCTATCAAATTATGTAGATTAATCAATCTAAATCTAAGTGGTAAGTCTAGTTACCTAATTAAGGAGTAAAAATTGAAAAATTGATCCCTTTGCTACTGGGCCACCACACGGCTAGCAACACTTACAAGGGTTCAAGATTGATTAGATTCAATAAAGGAAAAGATAAAGAAAAACATGATCAAAGATTCTAGAACATATAATCTTTAATCACCTTTAGAATTAAGAGGGAGGAAAAGAGAGATTTTTAGATAGAGAGAGAAGTGGGACGGTTGAGGTGGGAGAATAATATGAATGAGTTGATCAATTGGTTTAAGCTTAGAAGAATATAAATAGAGATAAGCTTAAAGGGTAATAGATTAATTAAGCTTGTGGATTTTTTAACTTAATGATAATTAATAGCCCATAAGCGAAAGGTGGCCATAGAGGGCCGGCCAACATATCCCAAAATTGGGCTTTGGACCCAAGTTGGATCAAGATTAAGAATAAGAATAATAGAACCCAGCCCAAATTCCTATGTTTGGGCTTAGATTGGAAAAGTTAAGGCGGATAATTCACGAAATTTTCTAACCCAAAATTTCGGGTTATTACAATTAAACCTACCTATGATAATCTAAGTATAAAATTCACAAAACCCAACAATATATGCATAAAATAGGATATTAATGTTCAAACAACACATAAAATAAAAACCTAAAATGTAAACCTAAAGATTATAAATAAAATCAGATTTAAAGATTCAAGAAACCTATCCTAAATCAAAGATCTAAGTATATATTCATCATATAAAAAAACAAGATTTCAAACATGATTAAATTTAGAACAAAAGAAAATTAAAGAGAGAAAGTTTCTTTAATAATAATACCCGACGAACAGCAAGTCGGCAGCAGGCCACGTGGCTGGGCAGCAGCGGCGGCGAGTGGGGCAGGCAACGGTCGGCTCTGGCAGTGGTGGTTCTGGTTGTCTGCGTCACTGCATATTTGAAGAATCCAAAAACTCCTCTTTTTTTGTTGTTTGGGGTTCCACGTGAGAGAGTCAGGGAGTGAGAGAAGCTTGGGTTTTTTTTTTTTTTTTCCTTTTTCTGATTTAGGGTTTTGACTTATTTTGGTTTACGCTATGGTATATATACAACTTGGGTCTGCTTTGGATTTCCTACTAGGTTGGGTTTACGATAATAGGTGTAAAAACTTTTACCCTTTTTTAAACTGGGAAGTTTTATTTTATAAATGACGCCTAAAATTGACAATTAAAACCTTGAATATTATTTCAAATGGTTTACAAAATCTCTTTTCAAATATATATGAATTATTTAAATACTCAAATAATACTATTTTTTTATAAATACTTACTTTAAACTATTTTGTTAATGTTAACTAATAAAACCTATAAAATATTATTTAAGTGTATAAAATACATATAAAAATACATATATATGTATAAAAATACGGGTATTACAGCCTACCCCCCATTAAAAAAAGTTTCGTCCCGAAACTTTGAACAATCTTAAATTTAGTATTATAATTAGAGTTGCACACTTTTATCCTACAACTGGAAATTGCAATACTACTTAACTCTAACTATGCACATATTTGTGCTTACAAAATCATAGCAACCATGTTGCCGACGCAGTTTCTACTCATAATTAACAAAATATGAAGAAAACCTCAAAAGGGGTGCGAAATTTCCTTGCAATGAACAAATTTATATTCAACTCTTAACTTATAATAACATCTTTGACTCTATTGCTAGAATTGCAACACTAATTGACTTTTCCTATGCACAAAATTTGTGCTACCTTGCAAACTTGCAGAGACATTACAACAAACTATAAATTAACGTAAGAATGACTAAGACTTTTGCAAAAATATTGTCATTTTATGACTTATTTACTAATAAAGGAAAGGTGTGAAATTTATCGCACTCTACCCCCTTAAAAATGAGTTACGCCCCCGTAACTCGCAGCATAGAACGATTTGTTTATTTTTGAAAATAAAAGATATCCTTTGAAAATTTATTGATAAAACAATTTATATCCTCAAATATTCATTTCAAAACTCCAGTAGGTCCCTCAAATCTTCAAATAAGTTGATTCATAACTTACACACATCTTATTCCAAAACACCAAATTTGTCTCATTCCTCTGCCATAAAATTTTCACTTTGTTATCTTATTCAACCTTAATAAAAACCCCTAATTTGTTAATATCTCATTAATAAACATAAGTTTTCACCTCCGTACATTTAAACGCTCATACAATGAACCATCTTTATCTAATAAACTTTATATATATATATATATATATATATATATATATATATATATATATATATATATATATATATATATATATATATATATATACTCAATCCCTTTCCTTTGAGCGCCCATATCATTTATGTTTTTTTGTTAAATATCATATCCTCCAATACAAAATACTCATAAAGCTTCAAATACGACTCTTGCTCCTATTATCAATGACAATATTATATATATGAATGTACTTTCCATCAAATAAGTCACAATTATCATATAAAATTTCTCTTCATATATTATTGGTAACAACTCAAATTTACATTCTTCCTTTCTTATTAACTATATGTAGTTTTATCCGTAAATAACAAACTTTACCGTTATTGAACCATTTGACCTAAAATCTCATCCATACACACTCATATTCTTGATATCAACATTTTTGTCATTTCTTATAAATATAGCCTCACAAGTATCTTATAACTAAATTGAAATAGTTAAAAAGACTTATACATTCCAATTATTTCACCTCTAGATCTCCTTACATACACAAACAATATTTGGAATGTTCATAACTTCACTCTCCTAATATATAACTAAACATCTACGAACCTCAAAGAATTAAAGTTAATAACAACTCATCTCCATAACGTTATTTCCTTACATATCTTCCTCAATACTTTCGTTTTAATTTTTCTTGATTTTTCTCATATGCAAATTTCAGCAATACAAGGCATCTCATGTTCCCACTAAATTAATAGTTTCACTTCCAAATATGAACATCTACAAAATTTATGAACATGTACCCCTCATTTATTCTTTTCCTATACCAAATATTTATCGTTCTAAATGAATTTAATTAAGTAATCCCATAAAAATTCCATCTACAATCAATAATCTCATCACTATATTATGAATTAAAATTCCCTATCATCAATTATATTTAATCCCTTCAACCAAATTAACTCATCCTAAAATATAATATAAGTAATTGAATTTTCCTTTATGATCAATCTATCAACGTTCTTTTCTCATATAAACTTTTAAATCTTAATAATTTGTATTCCAATAAGCCAAGTCTACCCACTTGTACTACTTTATTCCCTCATTCCAAAATATAACAGCTCTGATCTCCCTCTATTATTTTAACTATATTATAGGTAACATTTATCTTTAAAAAGGAAATAGACAAAATTTATCTTTAAAGAAAACCATTGTTAAATTAATAAGAAAACCATTTATTTATTAAGAAAACCATTGTTAAATTAATAAAATAAATTCATCGCACTCTACCTCTTATGATAAAAGTGAAAATAAAAACCTAAATTGCAACCTTGCTTCCCAAACTTATATAACTTTCAATAACATCAATGTCCTCTGAATAGTAAATTATTTTAATTCTGAATGAAATCTGACTTGACATGATATCGATTAAATTCAAATACATAACCTTAGTCTCCACTAATTGTATAACTTCAATTGAGACTCTATGAAAAAATAGAAATTTTATTCTCTAACCTACAACATCTAACAACAAAAGAATATGGATAAGAACAATTCTTATAAATGCACCAACAATTCACAGTTAGAGAAAACATAAACTACTCTTTCCTTTCGGCATCAAGTAAGAAGTAATTATCACATTCATAATCAATAGCATATAAAATCACACAAGATATGGTTTAAGTACACAATTATAATTACAAAACAATCAATATTATAAATTCAAAGAAAACTCTTATATTCTATATGCCCGTCCTTAAATTATCCTTTCTCACCCAAACTAAACGAAGATTTATTCAAAAATATTTTAAGTTTGAAAATACAGATTTCAAAATTTGAGAAAGTGAAAAATATAATTAAATAACATGATTCAATTTAAGAAAAATGTTTTAGAAGAACAAAAACTTACGTTAAGATATGAAGATCCTAAAGTATTTTCAGAAATGACCTTGCTAAACTGATACCACTTTGTAATACCCTGAAAATTTCTTATGTAAAAACTCTAAATATTATTCAAAATTAGGACATAAATTGAAAAGAAATTTCCAAAGCATTACCACCAACGTGTGAAAACGTTTCGGCTTATTCAGAATTTTGTAGCGGAAGAAAATTTAATCGAAACTTAATTTCAAAATAAACCTATCTAGTCAAAACTTACAACTTAGTAAAATTTTAAAGCCCTTAGTTAGAAAACAACAGTTAATTAAAATTAATAATATAAATGAAATAATACTTTATAATAATTTGGAACACAAGAATAGTGAACTCTCAAATCACACCAATCCCAAGACCATGCGTATCCTGAAAAATTAAACTTCACATCGTCAAGCTAACCTATGCAATTCTGCTCCCCAATAATACAAATGTATAAATTGGTTCATCACAGGGTCATTAAGGCGAGGGCCATGACCAAAGAAAACACATACAAAAGCACGTAATCAGCAAAAGCTGAGTACATATATACAACAAGATATGCACGTATGATATAAAAATATTAAATGATATGAATGATAACCTGTTACACACTATACGACAAATCCCATACATCCCCAGACTCCATCAGATTGTATATCAAGGTTTGGATTCAGCATCGAACGAGTTTCCTTCTGAAAATAAGAAACCATGCCAACTAGAGCCCCACTCGATTGTAAGTCGAGTGGTAAAAACTACGCCACTTAAAAGTGACGGGATCACAGGCCAAAATAATAAAAATAAATAAGGATATACAACGTCTTGTACCCCCTTAGTAGAAGCTATTTAGCTCCCCCATATGTTCATACTCAAGGTATATACGTTTCAAGAGTTTTGGTGTAAATCCTCTTTCACTTTACGTGATTTATCATATTTAATTAACAACCGTGAAGATTCACCCCACACAAAACATCATATGAAACCAATGCATCAAATACATATTTCCCGTTTTTAATTTCTCTAGGTCTAGGTGATCACATAACCAATTTTAATTATCTGACCTTGTCTACACCCAATCCAACAATGTGGTTGGGTTAAACTTTTAACCTTGTCTCAATCTCCCGAAGGAGAGAGTAAAATACTTGTTCTGTAGGGGTCGTTTTACCCGGCCACCTATGTCACGAGTTTGATTTGAATGCTCGTTAACGCCGTACGTGAATACACCCTTTGGAACTTGAGTATACACGGCCAACTTGAGAAGGACTTTAGGGTTTTTGAGTATTTTGGAGATAGGTAAAGAATTGTAACAAGTAATGTTCTTAATTAAATAAAAAAAAAAAACCAAAACAACAACAATAAAGGGGTGGGTAGCCGTGTGAAGGAGAGGAAGTAGGGGTAGGAGAGAAAAGCTAGGAAGACTTAGTTAGGGGTTAGACTAGGTTTAAAATTCAAATGGAAAAATAATTAATATATATTATTAATTAAATAAATATAATTTACTTAATCAATAATAAATTAGGGAATAAATTAATCCTAGCCCATACATAGGGGTCGGCCAAGAGGTTCAAAGGAATTGGGTCATCGGCCCAATTCCGAGATAAGATAATGAAATAAAATAAAACAGTCCAAATATTCGGGCCTTTTGGACTTAGAATATCAAAATAAAATTAATAACCACGAAATTTTCTGGCCCTAAATTTCGGGTTATTACAGTAAGAAGTGTGATGGGACACCAATTGTATGTTTCGATTGTGGTCAAGGTCACAAGTCCATGTTTTGTCCTAAGAAGCGTCCCACAACGACAACTAGCCAGGCACCGGTGAGAAACAAGATCTTCTGCATGACTCAGGAGGAGGCGGATGCTCAGGCAGACATGGTCACGGGTACCTACCTTGCCCATGATATTGGTGCTTAAGTTTTAATCGATGCAGGTGCTACTGTGTTTATTTTCTTATGTGTGTTATTTGAGCTTCGTTAAGTAAACTTCGAGGTCGAAATTTATTTAAGGAGGGGTGACTGTAATAACCCGAAATTTAGGGCCAGAAAATTTCGCGGTTATTAATATTATTTTATTATTCTAAGTCCAAAAGGCCCGTATATTTGGACTTTGTATTTTTATTTCGTCGATTTTTATCCGAGAACCGGGTCCCATGACCCATATCCTCTCTCACGGCCGGCCCTCTCATGGCCAATAACTATTTCCTTTTTAATTATTTTATTTAATTTATGGTTAATTAGATAATTTAATTATCTGTTGAATTAATTAAATTAATTAATTTGAAATCCTAAACTTGGTCTAACCTCTAACCAAGTCCTCCTAATTTTTCTCCTCTCCCTACTTCCACTCCAACCTCACGGCTCCCCTTCTTTTTTTTTTAGTTGTTGTTTTGTTTTGTTCTTTTTATTTTATCACATAATTAAGGAACAACACTAATATACTTTGCCTAATTTCAAAAATACTCAAAACCCCAAATTCTTCTCTTCTAGCCGTGAATTTGCAAAGCTCCAAGGGTGAATTTTTCGTGATTTTTCTTGATCAATCTAAGGTAACTAGACTTCCTTCTTAGATTTGGAACAAGTTTTCCATATAATTAAATAGGATTAAACTAGGGAAATTGATAGGATTAGTATCATGTTCACCTAGAGTTTTCGAATGGCATGATGATGGTATTAAGTTATTTTTCTTAATATTTTATGCAATATTAATTTATTAAATTGTATGATCATGATAAATAATTGCATGATAATTTTCGAATTGTGTTCTTGAATTTTTCGAGTGTTTGTCGAATTTAATGATGAATTTTTAGGATGATTTTATGATATTTTCTTGAATTAATATTATGTTCTTCATTGTTAATTGTCAATTAAAGCCTTAAATTAAAATTATTATTTTGTTCTAGTTCATATATATATGTCGAATGGCCCTGTGATTAAAAGGAATAAAAATCTGATTTTTATAATTTAATCTTGATAATTCTTGATTCATTGTTATTAATCTTTAATTAAATCATGTTATTATTGATTCTTGAAAATAATCTTGATGTAGTTATTTTGGCCTAAAAACCGTGTGATGTTATGATAAAAAAGGATTGATTTTTTTTCTTTTTCTTGATTAATCTTGATGATTTAATGTTTATTGTATAATTTAGTTATTAATTAAGTTTATTTAATTAATTATGGATGATTGTATTTAATTAATTTAAAGTGTAATTTTTGAATATTTGCATTGAAAGTGTCGAGTGACTCAAAGTAGGAAAAATAGGATTTTTATCATGTCTTAAGTAATATTTGATGATAATTATTGATTTATATGATTAATTGATTATTTGAATGATTTATTTAATTGTTATATGATTATTTAATGAATTTTATTTAATTATTATTTTTATCATGAAATGTCGAATGGACTAGAATTATTATGATCAATTTTAGTTTAATTTTTGACTTATAATAATTTAGATTGTACTTTTAGGAATTAATAAGATTAAAGAATAAGAAGGAATTAAAGAAGATAAGTTATAATATGAAGGAATGTAACAATATGAATAAGAAGGAAAGTAATAAGATATGATATGAATTAGTGGTCTCAAGATGGCCTTTAGAAAATGATGTGAACTAGTGGTCTCAAGATGGCCTTTAGAAAATGATGTGAACTAGTGGTCTCAAGATGGCCTTTAGATATTGCTTGTTAATTAGTGGTCTCACGATGGCCTTTAGAAAAGACAAGATACGTAAGGACGCCCATTTGATGATACACGAGTCATCAGATCGGGTTAAGTCGAAGCCACTGCCCTACTACGGTCTCTGGGCAATTCTGGATCTTAAGATATGTAGTCGTCTAAGTAGTAGTACACGAGCTGCTATTTAGGGGTTATGGCCATAGCTTAGGCTTAGTTCTTGCAAAGGAGGGCTACGGGTTGGATACACGAGTTCACCCCGACATGTTTTAGGAAAGTTGTGGTGCACACGGGATCCACAACGAGCATTATGACCGGTCCGATAAGAAGGTTAAAAGAGGGTTAAAGGGTAAAATATGATAAATAAGTAGTTCACGGGAAGGGTTATGTGTATAAGTGTAATTTCGTGTATACATGTATTATTTATGTAATATTAAGTCTTCCGCTGCATACGTCTGGTAAGTCTGTATTTAATATGTGTATTTCTGAGTATATGTATGTTGTACGTATTTGTATTCGTATGTTGTACGTAGTTGTATTCGTATGTGTACGTATTTGTATCTGCAATGTATACGTATTTTGTATGTATTTCTAACCGTATTCTGCAGGTATTTTATACGTATTGTACTCGTATTTTATACGTATATTGTATGTATTTCTAACCGTATTTTGCAGGTATTTTATACGTATTTGTATACGTATTTTCTACGCATTTTCCGACGTATTTTTTATACGTATTTTTATACGTATTTTTCTACGTATTTCGTATGTATTTTTGTACGTATTTCCATGTGTTTTTGCATGATTTTCTTGGTTGATTCTATGCTATTATATGGTTAGCGGTCCCTCATTTAAGCGGGACAGCCTAGTTACTCGCCACTGACGGTGGACCCCCCCCCCATTTCAGGTGATGATGTTGAGGCTTAGAATGGGCATACGTTGGCTAGGGTTGTGTGTTTCAGAGTTGTTTAGGGCAACCGTAGTTTGTTTTGAATATTTTCTTTAGTTACTAGTTAGTTGTTCCCATTTTGTTGGGAAAGACTTCATTTAATTATGTAATTTAGTAATTATTTTTTTCACAATTGGGATTATTATTTCAGTATGTAAGTAATAAAAGGAATTTTAGACTTTAATTATAATAATTTTGTTAAGTTTTATGTTGGTATTGATCCATATGTCGATTTCCTTCGTAAATCGACAGCCTAGAAAAGTCGGGTCGTTACAAGAAGTGTCAACATTGAAGTGTAATAGTGAAGTGACAGATATGATTGAAAAGGAGTGACAAGGTCAAAATTATGCCACACAATCCTGTGAAGGTCGGATTTATCACAGGAAAAGAGTCTGAGTCGGCGTCGACGTCGACGTCGGTGTCGGTGTCTGAGTGAGTGCGAAGGTTAGGTTTATCGCACAAAAGAGTGGCAAGGTCAGATTTATGCCACCCAATCCTGTGAAGGTCAGGTTTATCACAGGAAAAATAAACTGAGTCTGAGTCGGTGTCTGAGTTGGTGTCGGTATCAGAGTCAGTGTCTGAGTCGGTGTCTGAGTCAGTGTCTGAGTCGGTGTTTGAGTGAGTGCGAAGGTCGGGTTTATCGCACAAAGGAGTGGCAAGGTCAGATTTATGCCACACAATCCTGTGAAGGTCAGGTTTATCACATGAAAAGTAAATTGAGTCTGAGTTTGAACTGGAAATTGTAGTTGTATGAGCTTTGACAGTGATCTGGGGTAGTAAGAGTAATTTTGTTTCAGTGTAGGTCTGGGCAAGATTGACTTACAAAGGTCTGGGATTATTGCAAGCTAGGATGATGGCCATGCAAAGGAGGAGACAGGATAACTCAATGTCTTATCACGAGGTGCTAATGGGAATGACATGAGGGCGACTTGTGATCAGAGGTTGTCTTAGACACGGTGCTTGACCTAGACACGAAGTTTGACTCGATTTGAACTGAGATGTGAAGAAGACATGGGGTCCATGGTTGGAGTTCCTTGATTGCAGCTTGATAAGATAGACTTGAGACGGTTAGATCATAGAAATAGAGGATGTAACGACCCGACTCGCTTAAATCGGCGCGGAAGAAACCGACGAGTCGAATAGTTATAACTACAACTTGAAACACTTAAGAATTAAAACTAATTCCTCAAATTATTATTATTGAACCTCAAAAGTACAAATACCCACACGTTTGTACATTACTAATCCAAAAAGTCAAACTAGAAATACTAAAATACGAATAACTCCAACCACGTGTCAGAGTCCAAAAATAACGTATAAGAGTCCATACAATAGTCCATAACTATCTAAAAACAACAACAATATAAAATACAACCAAAACAATAACAAACGCCGCTCGCCCAACCCAAAGCTAAGCAAGTACTTCGTCATCAGAATTACCTGTAAAACAAGCAACGGTCCACCATCAGTGGCGAGTAACATAACTGACTCACCCTAATGGGAATACACATGAACATAGCACAAATCAAATAATCAATCAACAATCCAATATACGAGAACAACCAAACATGAACTCGACTCAAACTAACCTAACCAACTATCTTTGGCGCAATCATTCATATACTAGACCCCAAAATCCTTGAGTTGTTAATGAATACAGATCAGCGTCAGACCATCGTCAGACCAGTCCCTTACAACGGTTATATCAGTTTATTGCTGAACCCTCAATTTTGAAATTGAGGATTTAATTGTTCTGAAATGTGACCGTTGTGAACAGTGTAAAGTAACTTCCATCTTATCTGTTCTAATAACTGCCAATTTTCTTCATTTTAATTCATTCTTTCACATTGAAATCTCTCTCTAACCGTCTCTCTCTCTCTAATTGCTCTTCTCTCTCAAACCCTAAGCACCATCATCAGAATCTCTTTTCAAGAATTCGAAATCAATTTCTCTCTCTCTCTCTCATCAAACTTACTGATTCAATCAAAAATGGGAAGAAAGAAGAACAAAGCTGCAAGGAAGAAAAGTAGAGGACTAAGTCAATCTCCTAGTTTCACACCCTCTAAGGTTGAGAAGAAATCAAGTACTGCAGTGGTTGCTGAACACCACCATGCAGATGAGAAGCAAGAAGAGATCAACGACCAAGCCACAACAGAAACAATTGTTGAATCAGAGGCTGCATGTAAGCCCAAAGAAAAACCTACTCCACCACCAAGCCCTAAATCAACACCACCATCTTCACCAAAATCTCCACCACCTCAACCTCAGAAAACTCCTTCACCATCTAATCCATCACCCTCTCCATCACCTAAACAACCCTCTCCATAGCCTACTATCTCTTCACCTCCACAAAAACCACCATCACCCTCAAAAGCCAACACTCCTCCTCCACCCTCACCACCAAAGTCCAAAACTCCGCCACCCTCATCACCACAAAAGGAAATGACCCCATCACCTTCTCCACAACCACAAAAACATCTTCATCAACCCCTCAGACCACAGAGAAGCCAGTGCCAAGCACTGAGGAGAAAGAAGTTAAGAAGGAAGAGACAGAGAAGCAGGATGATGACACACATGCACAGGACATGGATGTCGAAATAACTGGGGTAGTACAGGGGGAAAAAGAGACTGGAAAGAGGACAAGACCTCTGAGGAAAAGGTTCTGTAAGGAAGAAATCAAAAGGGAGCCTGCTGAGAAGGTTCCATAGGGAAAGAAGGATGAAAAGAAGAAAAGAATAAAGAGTGTAGCAAAGAAGGGAAAATCTTCTGAGAGCCCCAAGCCTGCAACCAAACTCCCAACAGAAAAGAAGAGGAAGGTTGACTCTGCCCCTGAAAAGGCCTCTGTCAAGAAGAAAGGTAAGACCACTTCTGAACCACTGTTTGAATTAAGTGGTAGGGGTGTCTTGTTTGGGTTTGCATGTCCTAAGTCCTGGATGAGTCAACCCTTTTTAGAGGAGTTTAAGGAGGCCATAGAGTTCCAGGGTTGGGAGGGGCTGTTTGATAAGAGGTTGGATGTTTTTGAGAACTGTGTTGAGGAATTTTACTCCAAATTAGGAAAATTAGAAAAAGGGAAGGCCTGGAGTGAGGTCGAGGGGGTCGACATCACTCTTTCAAAGTAGAGTCTAGGGGAGGTATTGGGTGTACCAAGAAGTGGGTTCTGTGACTATTCAAAAGACAACTGGCCAACTATTCCTGAGGTCAGTACAGAACACATACAGACCACTCTCTTTACTGGTTCTCCAAATGATGGTTCTGGCCATGTTAATGGCCAACTAAGGGAACCAGTGATGAGGCTGTTTCATATAGTAGCCTTTAAGATAGTACTCCCTAGGGCTCAAGGCAGAATGGATGTGAGAAAGATGGATGCTGTGATTATCTACTGCTTGTATGAGAAAATTAAGTTGAGTCTCCCTGGTCTCATCCTAGCCCACATGCTTAGCATTCTGGAAACGTCAAACCACTCTCTACCCTATGGTTCCTGGCTTACTCTGGTGTTCCAAAGTAGGAAGGTCCATCTGAGTGGTGAGGTCAAGAAAATGTTTGCCCTCACCAACCAGATCCTAGGTCAGATGGGGATGATCTTTGAGGTTGGTATGCTGAAAATGAGGGATGAAGAGAGGACCACAGGGGTCAGAAGAACAAGCAGTTGCAGGTCTGAGGAAGCTACTGGGTCATTGTCCAAACAGGTGCAAACTTATGGAGAACTACTGCAACAGATGATGGCTAGTGTGAATGTAACGACCCAGATTTTATAGGTATTTCTGTTGAGTATTTATGTATGTTTATGTGATTTTATGTATGGTTCAAATTTATTTTTTTGAACTATTTATTTTATTTTTATGTGGATAATCTCGATTAAATTCGAATTATTTTATTTTAATCAATTATTAATTATTTTATTATTATTTAATTAATTAGAATTTTATTATTTAATTTTCTAATTAGTTATTTAATATTTTTGGGCTAAATCGAATTAAGCATGATTAGTCATGCAATTTTTGTGAATTGGCCCAATTGATCACGAGAGCCCAATTTTGGCCCATTTTGCAAGGCCAAAACCTGCCCCCTTGTGTGCATGGCAAGGATTTGCCACTTGCCTCATGTTCACACCTTAACTAACCTCTATATATAGGAGGGTTAGTAAGGCTTGAGGATGCTTTTGCTCATTTGCCTTCTTAATCACTTGCCATCAAAAGATCAAACACAAAACACCCTCCATTTGCTCTCCTCTTTCACGCCATTTTTGGCTAAACTTCCATCACTTTTGTTTATCATCCATTCAAACTCAAAACTTAAAGATTTATCCTTCATTGATATTTAAGTGTCAAAACACAAACTAGACCACATAATTTGCATTCAAGATCACTAGTTCGGGTTGGTTTCCGGGCTTGGTTCGTGTGGGTTATACGTGGGTTTCGAGTGGTGGTGCTTGTGTGAAGACGTGGTGGTGCACGGTGGTGCTCGTGTGAGGGCGTGGTGGTGCACGGTGGTCACGTTGGTGGGTTCGTGTACAGCACGGTTGGGCCGTGTTTGGTGTTCGTGTTGTCTGTGCTGTGTCCGTGTGGCTTGGGCCGTGTGGTTACTTTTCCGGGCAGCAAGTTTTCGTGTATTAATTTGTTAATCTTCATCAAGGTAACATACTTTCTCAACTTGATTGGTATACTATGATCCATAGTATAGATTAAATGCATAGATTAGTTTATGTTGAAGTTTTTACGTGTTTATATGTATGAAATATAAATCTGATTTTTAAGTGATTTCATGATGATTTTAAGTTTTAAAATGATGATTCTATGATTGATTATGTTAGTATTAAGTTTATGTTTATCATGTTCAAGTTTGGTGAATTTTGGATACTAGAAGTTGATGATTTCATGTGTTGAGTTTAGTGAAAGTATGCGTGTATTTTGATGATTTGGGATGAGTTCTTGATTCTTGGATGAGTTCTTGGTTGAAGTTCTTGAATCTTGATTAAGTTATTGATTGAAGATCTTGAATCTTGGATGAGTTCTTGATGAGTTCTTTGAGTTCTTGATGAGTTCTTTAAGGTTCTTTATGAGTTCTTGATTGAGTCTTTAAAGTTAAAGAAAGTTAAAGAAAAGGTTAAAGAAAGTGATAAGACGTTGTAAGATGTTTGGTTTACATGTTATTTTCTTGAGTCAAGGCGTAAGATGCAACTTAAGAAGTAACTAAGAATGTAAACTTCGGATTAAAGAGTTAAAGATTTTAAAGATTAGCTTGATTTCGTTACTAGACGCCTAATTCGTAGAGTAAGATTCTATGTTTTTGGGTTAAGACGTTGCCCTTATCCTAACCGCGGTATTGGGATAGTGATTACCACTATGTCGTCTTTGACATGAATTTCCAGTAAAATTGGTTTCATAGGGTTGGGAGTAAGGTTCTCAATCCTGGCATAGTTGGAAAGTTTGTTCGCGTAAGATGCGTTCGTACGTGCGTAGTCCGGTCTAGTATGCGAATGATTGCGCCAAAGTTAAGATTGGTTAAGTTAGTCGAGTCAAGCATGTATATTTGTATGATTCGCATGTTTTGATTTGGGTTGTTTGATTTATGCTATGTTCATGTGTATTCCCGTTAGGGTGAGACAGTTATGTTACTCGCCACTGACGGTGGACTGTTGTTTACTTTTCAGGTAATTCTGATGATGAGGTTCTTGCTTAGCTTTGGGTTGGGCGAGCGCCGATGTTGTCATATAGTTTTATTACTGTTATTTTATGATTTTGGTTAGTTTTGAACAAAAGTAGTGGTACTTGTATACTTTACTATAACTCTGACATGTATTTGGAGTTACGTATGTTAATAGTAGTAGTTTGACTTTTGGGATTAGTCATACAAACTTGTGGGTATTTGTACTTTTTGGTTTAGTAATATAATCATTTGAGGTTTGTTTTTAATTTTAAGTATTTTAGTTTGTTAGTTCTGACTATTCGACTCGTCGGTTTCTTCCGCGTCGGTTTAAGCGAGTTGGGTCGTCACAGTTGGTATCAGAGCCGAATAGGTTTTAAGTGAAGTTTTAGGATTCGAGTTAAACCCGGGAGTTGAGAGCTTTACTATTCCCGAGTGATAAAACCAAATTTAAGATTAAGTAAAGGGAGAAGAGTTGGGTAGAAAGACCGGGATAAGATCTTTTCTATTTTCTTTTTCTCTCTTTATCTTTGTGTGATTGACTGTGCTGGGGATGTATGACTGACATTTGGCATTTTGGTATGTCTTTTTGTTGTGATGTGTTGCAGCATGTCTACACCTCGTCGGTTTAGTACTGGACGACAGAGGTTGCGGGCACTCGAGGAGGCGATCCTTACGTTGGCGCACCATAGTCGTCATACGCCGAGTACGCAGTCGACATTCAACCGTATCGCACGTCATCGACCTCCGACTTACGACGGGGTTGCCGACCCCACTATTCTGGAGAGTTGGATCCGCGAGATGGGGAAGCTCCTTGACGCGACGTTTTACCCCGAGCACGAGAAGGTGCAGATCGCCGCTTATTATCTACGTGGAGAGGCCGATAACTGGTGGACGTTAGCTAAGGACGCGTGCTTGCCGTTACATTCGATGTCGTGGATCGAGTTCGTCTATAAGATCCAGGAGCGTTTCTTCCCCGACGAGTTGCGGTGGCAGAAACAAGAGGATTTTCTTACTGTTACACAGGGTAAGATGACCATCCAGGCCTACACCGATAAGTTTACAGAGTTATCGAGGTTCTCTACGTCTGTGGTTCCGTCAGAGAAGGATTGGGTCAAGCGCTACATCAAAAAGCTAGATCCGAGGATTCACGTTCACGTGATCAGTAGTGGAGCGACGACATTTCAGTAGGCTTACGAGGTAGCACTCGAGATTCAAGCATCGATGACTGAGGAGGATACGAGCAGGAAGAGAGCTCAGGTTCAGGCGAAGACAGCTTCTTTTAAGAAGCCCCGATTTAGTGCTCCTAGCAGTACCCCTCCTACCACGAGTTCGCATAAGGGTTCCGATGGCTCGAAGTGCAGAGGATGCGGCCGAGACTTCCATCCAGGGAAGCGGTGTGATGGTTCGCCCATAGCATGTTATATCTGCAGGAAGGAAGGCCATAAGGCGTCAGTATGCCCCGAGAGGAAGCCAGGCACTGAGTTTAAGCAGCTTCCGGCACCGACGAAGACTCCGATGAAGAACCGAGTCTACTGTATGACCGAGGCGGAGGCCGAGGTTCAGCCTGACGTCGTATCAGGTAGA
Source organism: Salicornia ramosissima (assembly GCA_951394345.1). Taxonomy (NCBI): domain Eukaryota; kingdom Viridiplantae; phylum Streptophyta; class Magnoliopsida; order Caryophyllales; family Amaranthaceae; genus Salicornia; species Salicornia ramosissima. Next base: position 38,852,781 of record OX596239.1, on the reverse strand, counting down.
TTTCTTGTCTCTGGTGTGTTAGCTTTAGTATTGCTTGATTCTGGTGCTACTGTCTCTTTTGTGGCTAGTAGTTTTGCCTCGAGGTCTAATCTTCGTGGCAGCTTTCCTGTTAGTTTAGTTATAACTCTCCCTTCCGGAGAGGATTTTATTTTTTAGCGCGAGTTCCGAGGAGTGCCTATCGTGATAGCTGGGGAGCAAGCGACGACCGATCTAAAGGAGTTCCCGCGGATGGAGTTCGACGTGATACTTGGTATGGACTGGTTGTCGAGGTATCGAGCGATCATTCGTTGTCGAGATCAGTCAGTGACATTCTGAGGACTTCAGGGCAACCGAGTTACCTACTCTGGGTTCGTCCTTAAGAAAGGAGTAAAGGTAATCTCTGCCTTAAAAATGAGAAAACATCGCCAGAAAGGCGATATGGGGTACCTATGTCAGGTAAGGGACTTGACTGAGGAGCGTCCGTTGGACGATATACCTGTAGCGAGGGATTTCAGAGACGTATTTCCTGATGAGCTACCGGGGGTTCCACCCGAGCGCAACGTCGAGTTTCATATCGACTTAGCACCCGGGACAGTGCCGATTTCAAAGGCCCCTTACCGGATGGCACCATCGGAGTTGCAAGAGTTAAAAATGCAACTCCTAGATTTGATCAATAAGGGCTTCATTAGGCCGAGTGTTTCTCCATGGGGAGCACCTGTGCTCTTCGTGAAGAAGAAAGATGGTAGTATGCGCCTGTGCATAGACTACCGAGGGTTGAATCGGGTAACTACCAAGAATAAGTACCCGTTGCTTAGGATTGAGGACCTGTTCGATCAATTGCGAGGAGCAGAAGTGTTTTCGAAGATAGATCTTCGATCTGGATATCATCAGATTCCTGTCAAGAAAGAAGACATTCCGAAAACTGCTTTTCGTACTAGATACGGCCACTACGAGTTCGAGGTGATGCCCTTTGGCCTCACTAATGCGCCAGCCGTGTTCATGGACCAGATGAACCGGACATTTCACCACTTACTCGATAAGTGTGTCGTAGTATTTATAGACGATATCTTAGTCTATTCGAGAGATGAGTCTGAGCATGCGGAACATCTCCGGATGGTACTTGAGATATTACGTAGTCATAAGTGGTTCGCGAAACTCTCCAAGTGTGAGTTCTGGCTTCGCGAAGTAGCATTTCTAGGTCACGTGATTAGTAAGGACGGCATTAAGGTAGACCCGGCTAAGATTAAGGCTGTAGTTGATTGGAGTAGCCCGAGAAATGTGGCGGAAGTTCGTAGTTTTCTGGGATTGGCCGGATACTATCGACGATTCGTCCAGGACTTCTCCAAGATCGCTAGGCCGATGTCTAGTCTCCTACAGAAGGAGGTCCGCTTCGTTTGGACGGAGGCTTGCGAGCAAGCATTCCAGTAATTGAAACAGAGATTGGTCTCTGCTCCTATACTTACCCTTCCAAACGATGAGGAGGACTTCGAGGTCTATAGTGATGCTTCGAAGAGTGGCCTAGGATGTGTGCTCATGCAAGGCGGGAAAGTCATCGCTTACGCATCGAGACAATTGAAGGTGCACGAGCGTAACTATCTTACGCATGACTTGGAGTTAGCGGCTGTAGTATTCGCGCTCAAAATTTGGAGGCACTATCTATATGGTGGTTCGTGTAGAGTATTCACGGATCACAAGAGCCTTAAGTACATCTTTACTCAGAAAGACCTCAATATGAGGCAGAGACGATGGCTTGAGCTGATTAAGGACTAAGACCTGACGCTTAACTATTGCGAGGGCAAGGCGAACTTAGTCGCTGATGTACTAAGTCGTAAGCATCACTTGAGCTTCAGTAGAAGCCGTAGTTCCGTCAGACTTCGTCTAACATCTATGAGTGCTGAACCTGATCTGATTCAGGAATTGCGCGAGGGTCAACAGAACGACCCACAGTTGGCTAGGATACGAGAGGCTCTACGGCAAGGAAAAGCCGTAGGTTTCGAGATCCCTTCCGATGGTAGTCTGCGATTCCGAGGGAGGTGGTGTGTACCGGACTGTTCTGATCTTAGGAACAGAATTATGTCTGAGGCACATAACTCGCCCTACTCTGTTCATCCTGGAGGTAACAAGTTATACCAGGAGCTCATGGGCCAATTCTGGTGGCCTAAAATGAAGAGGGATGTAGCAGAGTTCGTAGCTCGATGTTTAGTCTGTCAGAAGGTTAAAATCGAGCATCAGAGACCAGGAGGTCTGTTGCAGCCACTACCGATTCCGACCTGGAAATTTGAGTCGGTATCTATGGACTTCGTGGTTAGCCTACCTACCTGTAATGGTTTGAATGCCATTTGGGTAATAGTGGATACGTTGACTAAGGTCGCTAGATTCATTCCGATGAAGATAACCTGGTCTATGGAGCGTCTAGCGGAGGCGTATACTCAGGATATTATCCGACTTCACAGAGTTCCGAGGGAGATCGTTTCTGATCGAGATCCGAGATTTCTGTCTCGTTTCTGGAAATCAGTTCAGGAAGCCTTTGGGACGAAGCTGAAGTTGAGCACCGCTTGTCATGCGACGACCGATGGTCAGACTGAGAGGACCATCCAGACTTTAGAGGATATGCTTCGAGCATGTACTCTGGAGTACCATCAGTCTTGGGTACGTATGCTCTGTTTGATAAAGTTCTCCTATAATAATAGTTATCACTCCAGCATCAAGATGGCTCCGTACGAGGCCCTGTATGGCAGGAAATATCGGAGTCCGATATGTTGGAATGATATTACTGATTCTGTAGCATTAGGACCTGAGATGGTACGCAATACTATCGAGAAGGTCCGAGTCATCCGGTCTAAGATGCAGGCTGCTCAGAGTCGTCAGAAATCCTACGCCGATAATCGACGTAGACCGCTGGCTTTCGAGGTAGGTGACAGAGTCTTGCTTAAGGTTTCACCTTTCAAAGGAGTAGCACGCTTCGGTCAGAAGGGGAAACTCCGACCAAAATATGTGGGACCTTACGAGATACTGGAACGAGTTGGGGAGGTGGCATATCAACTGCATTACCACCTAGTTTGTCTAATGTACATGACGTATTCCATGTTTCCCAGCTAAGTAAATATGTACATAATCCTACCCATATTATTCCAGTGGAATCGGCCAAGTTTGAGCCGAATCTGACTTTTGAGGAGCGACCCGTCCAGATCTTGGATCGGGAAGTGAGGACCCTTCGGCGTAAGCAAGTCCAGCTCGTCAAGGTGTTGTGGAGAAATCAACACCATGAGGAGGCGACTTGGGAGACAGAGGCGTCCATGAGGCAGAAGTACCCGGAATTGTTCGAGGGTGACCGATCTCCTTTGCCTTAAATTTCGGGACGAAATTTCTTTAAGGAGGGGAGGTTGTAACAGCCCAGATTTTATAGGTATTTCTATTGAGTATTTATGTATGTTTATGTGATTTTATGTATGGTTCAAATTTATTTTTTTGAACTATTTTTTTTTATTTTTATGTGGATAATCTCGATTAAATTCGAATTATTTTATTTTAATCAATTATTAATTATTTTATTATTATTTAATTAATTAGAATTTTATTATTTAATTTTCTAATTAGTTATTTAATATTTTTGGGCTAAATTGAATTAAGCATGATTAGTCATGCAATTTTTGTAAATTGGCCCAATTGATCACGAGAGCCCAATTTTGGCCCATTTTGCAAGGCCGAAACCAGCCCCCTTGTGTGCATGGCAAGGACTTGCCACTTGCCTCATGTTCACACCTTAACTAACCTCTATATATAGGAGGGTTAGTAAGGCTTGAGGATCCTTTTGCTCATTTGCCATCTTAATCACTTGCCATCAAAAGATCAAACACAAAACACCCTCCATTTGCTCTCCTCTTTCACGCAATTTTTGGCTAAACTTCCATCACTTTTGTTCATCATCCATTCAAACTCAAAACTTTAAGATTTATCCTCCATTGATCTTTAAGTGTCAAAACACAAACTAGAACACATAATTTGCATTCAAGATCACTAGTTTGGGTTGGTTTCCGGGCTTGGTTTGTGTGGGTTATACGTGGGTTTCGAGTGGTGATGCTCGTGTGAAGACGTGGTGGTGCACGGTGGTGCTTGTGTGAGGACGTGGTGGTTCTCGTGTGAGGGCGTGGTGGTGCACGGTGGTCACGTTGGTGGGTTCGTGTACAGCACGGTTGGGCCGTTTTGGTGTTCGTGTTGCCTGTGTTGTGTCCGTGTGGCTTGGGCCGTGTGGTTACTTTTCCGGGCAGCAGGTTTTCGTGTATTAATTTGTTAATCTTCATCAAGGTAACATACTTTCTCAACTTGATTGGTATACTATGATCCATAGTATAGATTAAATGCATAGATTAGTTTAAGTTGAAGTTTTTACGTGTTTATATGTATGAAATATAAATCTGATTTTTAAGTGATTTCATGATGATTTTAAGGTTTAAAATGATGATTCTATGATTGATTATGTTAGTATTAAGTTTATGTTTATCATGTTCAAGTTTGGTGAATTTTGGATACTAGAAGTTGATGATTTCATGTGTTGAGTTTAGTTGAAAGTATGCGTGTATTTTGATGATTTGGGATGAGTTCTTGATTCTTGGATGAGTTCTTGGTTGAAGTTCTTGAATCTTGATTGAGTTCTTGATTGAAGATCTTGAATCTTGGATGAGTTCTTGATGAGTTCTTTGTGTTCTTGATGAGTTCTTTAAGGTTCTTTATGTGTTCTTGATTGAGTCTTTAAAGTTAAAGAAAGTTAAAGAAAAGGTTAAAGAAAGTGATAAGACGTTGTAAGATGTTTGGTTTACATGTTATTTTCTTGAGTCAAGGCGTAAGATGCAACTTAAGAAGTAACTAAGAATGTAAACTTCGGATTAAAGAGTTAAAGATTTTAAAGATTAGCTTGATTTCGTTACTAGACGCCTAATTCGTAGAGTAAGATTCTATGTTTTTGGGTTAAGACGTTGCCCCTATCCTAACCGCGGTATTGGGATAGTGATTACCACTATGTCGTCTTTGACATGGATTTCCAGTAAGATTGGTTTCATAGGGTTGGGAGTAGGATTCTCAATCCTGGCATAGTTGGAAAGTTCGTTCGCGTAAGATACGTTCGTACGTGCGTAGTCCGGTCTTGTATGCAAATGATTGTGCCAAAGTTAATATTGGTTAAGTTATTCGAGTCAAGCATGTATATTTGTATGATTCGCATGTTTTGATTTGGGTTGTTTGATTTATGCTATGTTCATGTGTATTCCCGTTAGGGTGAGACAGTTATGTTACTCGCCACTGACGGTGGACTGTTGTTTACTTTTCAGGTAATTCTGATGATGAGGTTCTTGCTTAGCTTTGGGTTGGGCGAGCGCCGATGTTGTCATATAGTTTTATTACTGTTATTTTATGATTTTGGTTAGTTTTGAACAAAAGTAGTGGTACTTGTATACTTTACTATAACTCTGACATGTATTTGGAGTTACGTATGTTAGTAGTAGTAGTTTGACTTTTGGGATTAGTCGTACAAACTTGTGGGTATTTGTACTTTTTGGTTTAGTAATATAATCATTTGAGGTTTGTTTTTAATTTTAAGTATTTTAGTTTGTTAGTTCTGACTATTCGACTCGTCGGTTTCTTCCGCGCTGGTTTAAGCGAGTCGGGTCGTCACAGTGAATGCCCTGTGCACTTCTCTGGATGGATCTATAAAGAACATATCAGCACGGTTGGACTCCCATGAAGAAAAGCTTGCCTCCTCTTCCAGCTTCAAGCCCAAGACCACTAAGAGACCAGTTCCCATCATTGCCCAAGTCAAGCAAAAGCAGCAGGAGGAGAGTGCAGAAAAGGAGGATGAGGATTCAACTGAGGATTCTAATGATGATGCTAACTCTAACTCCTCCTAGCTTACCCCCTACCCTACTAACATTTTTCTCAAACTATCTTTTCTCTAGTTTCTTTGAACAATTCCTATCTCTAGTTTTTGACCATTTCTGCTAAACAATTTCTCTGCAGAATGGTCCTGGTCTGTATAATTTTTAACTTATGTGTGCACTTTGACTTTTGGGATTGTGAGTTGCAGGTACTCACTTTTGGGACATCATCTCTAGAATGTTGTGCTTATATTATGCTTGTGTCGATGTGCTATGTTAATTTTGTCATTTGATGATGCCGAAAGGGGGAATAGGACAGGTGAAGTTCCTAGTGTCAAGTGTAGCAACTTGAACAAGGTTCAGACCTTGTTAGAGATGGCCCAGATTTATGCCTAGGAGTACGTTGAATTCAGATCAAGTGCTCCTATCCATCCCAACTGGAAGAAACTCTTCCAAGTGAACTTGAAAATTTCTCTTGCTACATTTGACAATTGATAAGTCTTGCAGGTTACAGGTTTAATGCTGAAACTCAATAATAAATTGAGTAATGTGATGAGTGAATGACCTTTGTAATCAGTCTAATCGTGCTTTAGTCTGCTGTGTGTTTTTTTTTTAATTTTCTGAGATTATGAATCTGACTACAGGCACAGTGCAAGACTAGTTCCTCTGAACAGTTGTTTTATTTTGAAACAATTGGTTACTGTTCTCAGGGGGAACTTCATGGTTTGTCATCATCAAATAGGGGGAAATTGTTGAACCATGTTTGATTTGAATGATGACAAATCAGTTCTCTATACTTGATGTCTATGCATATTTGTGTATGAACAGGTTGAATCAAGTGAGGACTCATCAAGGCAACTTTGAAGGCCTTGAGATACTTGAAGATCAGAAGCCAAGAGCTTGGAGCTATTCATATTTTATATTTCTAGGATCTTCTTGTAAAATAGACTTAGGAAAATATTCTGTGTTTTTAAGTAAAGAGCAAAAAGATCTTAAGTTTATATCGAGTAAAGAGAACAGGCCAAGAACAAGCTAAGAACAGGCAAAGAACAAGCTTGGAACAGTTCTCTTTGCTAGATGTAGACTTAGTAATCCTGAGACCACTGTGGGAACAGACCTCAGTATTACGCACGTGCACTTAAGTGATCCGTACAAATTTTGTGTTCAAAATTATTTTTGAAAATTTATTTGAAAAATATTGATCACTTATGTTTTGGAAATCTGCCAAATTGGTTCACCAAATCAGCTTTGCAATGTACTTGTTTGGACTCTTGTGTACTTTCCACTACATGTAGTGGAAGGAGACAAAGGTCTGAAATGGGTGCCTTTGTACTTGTGTCAGCTGAGCTTGTTTGCACAATTTAGGCAAGTCTCCAAGCACACTACTAGGGCACGGTTTTTCTTTGCATATAAAAACAATCTTTGCAAAAACCCTAGCAAGACTTTTGCTCTCCAAAGAAAACCAAGTCATATTTTCTGAGAGTCTATCCTTAGAGAAAAACTATCTCCATATCCATCTTTAAGAGAAAAACTTACGGAGATTTAAGTTTGTAATATTTGAACCACTTAGAGGGAAGTGGTTGGGGAGTGTTCTTTGAACACTGAGTGAACTGTTAGAGTTAACAGTTGGGGAATTAAGTGTTACAAAGTTGTAGCATTTAGTTGAGTGTGTAACCTTGTTATTATTCTGAGTTGATTAATAATATTGGTGAGAGAGTGGAGGACGTAGGCTTGTTTAGAAGCCGAACCTCGTTAAATCTTTGTGTCCCTACTCTTTATTTACTGTTCTATCGTTGTTCTCACAAAAAGATAAACAAACTTTGAAAACGATTGAAAAACACACACATACTCAATTGAACCCCCCCTTCTTGAGTATACATTGAACTTACAGCTTTCCAACGGTAGTTAATAACCTCAATTCTAACTTGAAACGAAAAACTTATGTCCGTTTGAAGTTGTTGGTGCATGCATATATATTGTGCACTGGGGCGCACAAAATGCCCCATTTGAGCGCCTACACGCACAGGACATGCGTCCCAACGCACAAAAGGCTAAATTTGTGCACCCCAGCGCATGCCCACGCCTCTTTGCCGACTCCGAGCATTATAAATAGGTTGATTTCATTCGAGCAAAAGACGCCAACACCAACACCAATTCTAATTCTCATTCTCGCACCTCTTCTCATTCTCCTCTTCTTTACACCCTTCTCTCACTCATCCCTCTCTCTCTCTCTCTCTCTCTCTCTCTCTCAACGTTCTCTCATCTCTCTTAATCTCTTTCATTCATATCAAACCTCTACCGAAATCAATTCATAAAATAAAAACAAACATTCAAACACATTCGAGTACATTCAAGAAGATCCTATTTCGTATTGTTCATTTTTATGTTTTTGTATATTGTATTTTTTTTAATAATTCCTTTGTTATCCACTTGTAATAACCTCAAAAATAGTGGAAGTATTTATCGCTTTTTATCACCTAGAATTAAAATAATACGGACTAAATAAAGGATCAGCAAAATGTTGAATTCGGATTAATTAGAAACCTTTTTCTTAGGTTTATTTATTTATTTAATTTGCTTTATTTATTTGCTTTAATCAGCTAAATTTAGGTTTTAGTTGTAGTTTTATTTTATTTTTTTATTTAAATAAAAGACCAGAAAAATGTGCAAATCACTTTAAATAAAGAATGTTTTAAGCAAATCGACTTTAGGTTTCAAATTTGATTCAATCAAACTGGTCGCCTAAAATTAGATTTATTTGTGCATTTCACTAAAATTAACCTGACTAGTAATTCTTATGTGTCCTTAGGCATCCGAAATTGAAATATGAAGTGTTATTCGGTTTAATGACGTTGAAATCACAAAAGAGATTAAGAAAAGGCCGCTAGATGCGCGCGGGGGGGGGGGGGGGCTATTTAGTCCTTACCTTCGTCCCCGAATCCAGAACTGGTGACCAACCTATTCAATGAAGTCATTACGGTTTTCGGCCCATAAGATTAATCAGGTTCTGTGTATCCCAAAACAAGGCATAGTGGTGACTTCTTTATTTCAGTATCTATACTCAGCCCCCAAAGCCAAGGCATGCTCAACCCATGCCCCGTGTGGACAATTCTCATGTCCACAGATGTTGAACCAAAGACAGTAGAAAAATGTCATCATAGAGATTATTGGCCACAATGGAAAGGGGCAATTCAAGTAGAATTCAGTTCACTCAAAAAACGAGAAGTTGTTACTGTATATCTATATGGAACACTAGACACAAAAATTTACATGAAAATTCCCGATCGACTCAAGCTACCAGGGAATCACAAGCCTAGAAAATGTTTTCTAAAAAATTGAAAAGATGATCACTCTATGGGTTAAAGCAATCAGGGAGGATGTGGTATAATCGTCTCAGTGAATACCTCATAAAGCAAGGGTTAAAAAATGATCAAATTAGTCCTTGCGTATTCATCAAGAAATCACATATAGGATTCACTATCATTGTTGTCTTTTTTGACGATCAAAACATTGTTGGAACTTCTAAGGAGCTCGATATTACTGCGAAATACTTGTTGAAGGAGTTAGAGATGAAAGACCTTGGAAAGACAAAACTTTGCCTTGGTTTATAAATTGAACATCTAAAGGGGGGAATATTTTTCCATCAATCAAACTATACTGAAAAGATTCTAAAATGTTTATATATGGACAAAGCGCACCCAATGAGTTCCCCTATGGTTGTTCGATCTCACTCTAAACAAGAAACATGACCAATTTCGACATCGAGAGGATGATGAGAAGGTTCTTGACCCGAAAATACCAAACCTAAGTGGTATTGGTGCCCTAATGTACTTATCAAATAACACACGACCGGACATTGTTTTTGCAGTAAATATGTTAGCCAGGTACAGTAATAATGCACCAACAAATGACATTGGAATGGAATCAAACACTTATTTTGTTATCTTCGCGGAACAAAAGATCTCAATTTATAGTGAAGGTGCTACCCTTGTTGGATATGCATATGCTATTTATATGTCAGACCTTCAAAAGGAAAAAATCACAAAATGAATATGTGTTCACCTTCATGGAAGAACTGCAATATCATGGAGGTCAACAAAACAAACATCGACTGCTACATAATCAAACCATGCAGACTTGATTACCTTATATGAAGCAAGACGTGCATGCGTTTGGTAGAGATCAATATTCAGTCATATTCAAGCATCATGTGGAATGAAAACAATTTCAAAAACCCAACGGTAATCTATGAAGACAACGTTGCATGCATCACTCAATAATTTAGTGAAGGTTTCATCAAATGTGATAAAACTAAACACCTATCACCAAAACTCTTCTTTATACATGATCTCCAGAAAGAAGGGAAGGTTAACATACAACATGTTACGTCATGCGACAACCTTGCAGACTTATTCGCTAAGTCGTTTCCATCAAAAAAGTTTGAAGAATTAGTTCATAAAATTGAAATGTGTTGCTTAAAGTACATATGTTAGATTCAGGGGGGAGTATTATATGCACTGCACTTTTTTCCCTTGTTCAAGTTTTTATTTCACTGAATTTTTCCTAAGAAGTTTTTATTTCACTGAGTTTGAAGAATTACTTGTTAGTTGTAACTTATCATGACAGTCAAGGGGGTGTTATGATAGTAGAGTGTCAATAGGTCAAAGAAACTATGCATGCAATTGATGATAATTGCATTATTGTACATACTACTATATATGCTAAACATGATAACAAATAGTGTATACATATGAGTGATTGTGTAGAGTTTTTTCTCTATAAATATCAATGAGCTACAACAATTGGGGTGCACCGAAGCATTGTAAGGCCAAGTTCCTCTTCTTACTTTTTCATAATTCTGCATTTCTCATATACGAAAAATAATTTTTTTTTTATTGGTAATACATTGGTTGGAGGGGTGGGGGCTACTTGGCCTTATGTCAAACCTTATTCCAGGTGTTCCAACACTATTTTAGTTAGTTACATTGCACTTGATAGAACGATAAGAAGTGGAACAATCCTCAATGTTGAGAAATAGCATTAAATGTCATAACTTTTGTATCTTACAAAGTATATGGAATCAATAAGAACATTGTTTTAAAATATTACAACTTAATTCTAACATAGAACTTGTACGTACGATCAAGTATGTGTGTATTAGTACAGCTTTAGAATGCCAAATCAAAGTCAAATCTATGAATTCATTTTCTCCACACTAAGTTTATAAGCAAAAGTGTATGTTGTTCAGCTTAATCTCTCTTCAAGGTTTTCATTACTACAGTTTTAATGATCTCAATTGCAAGATATGAGAAGCCTGTAAAACCCAGACCCACAAACAAGATCAGGCGGTCATAGGCTGCATTTTGAATTGTATATACACGAAGTCCAATGGCATCCCAATTGCTCTCCGTCCAGACAGGATCTGCCATGCTCATAGGATCTGAAGAATTTGGAGGCAATAACTTCCAGTATCCAGACTCATACTGAAGACGAGTTGAATATGCCGGGGCATACCTAAACCAATAAATTGTAAAGGCATCAATCTACAATGCCTAAATACAAGATTAATTCAAAAAACCAAAATTCTATTCTGTTACTTTGTAATCTTGCATCAATCCACAAAATAATATTGCAATCAGTATTGATTCAGGACTCCCAGGTGCAGCATTAGTCACATTTTGTTTCCAACAAAGATAATACCGAATATGATGCTATGTATCACCCATGACAGAAATTTAAATAAAAGAGATGAATTTAAAAGAATGAAATGGAAGATCCCTGTAATATATTTGATTAGTCCTGGATTCAAAACCAAGAAAATGTAGCAAATCATACTTTTGTGAGGTCAGAAAGTCGTAAACATTCTTCCACTCCAATGTTTACTCAAGCAGATGGATTTCCTATAAGATAGCCAAAAAGAGACATGTCTCTTTATTAAAGGCTTTCAATTCCATTATAGAAGTTGTTTCACTTGCTTTTCAACAGCCTGTACGCTCTAATCATTGATATCTTTAGTTACACATAGTGAAACAACTCAATCAAGATTGCACATGATAAAATGAAATTTATATATTACAGGGAAAGAAACTATCAAAAATAAAAACTGTCCTGAAAAAAACAAAAGTAGAATAAACAACAAAATGAAAAAAAAAATACAAACTGTTGTTACCTGGTAGTGGACCTAACACATACACCTTTCTGGTCAGTCTCTGCTCTAATGCACACACTTTGATTGCTACAACCTTGTTGACAGTTCACACTTTTGTCCATGTCTGTGGCCGTCTTCTCAGCTAAAAAATTCCAGATAAACCTGGATATATCACTCGAATAACCACGATACGGAGGAGATGAAGGATCAGTGACGATGACTCCAACATAACTGCTGGGACAGGTCTCTGTTGGCAAAATATAATCCTTCACCAGCCCACAAGATAAACCGGGATCACAATTCAAAAGACAATCCAAAAGTTCTTCTACTAAAGAGGCATTCACATGGACATCATTTAGATTTGCAACGTCTGAGTTGTCAGTGGCAAGTAGGTAGAGAGAACGAGCAACGAGGGAAGCAGCAGCTACAATGGATGTTGTGTTGATGTTTGCTGCATGTGAAAGCAGAATTTAAGAAAACCAACCTTTCAAAGTTCAAACACAAAGCAAACATCAGGAGGAGGGTGTGAACTCACAGATATCATCAAGGTGACTATGATAGAATTTATTTGCAAACGTGGCATCAAAATCTTCCAAGACAGCACCAGATATTTGAGAATTCTGCAAAGAAGAAAATAAATAACTCCACTATAAACAAGGGACCATATTATTAGCACTAGGTGAAGGGTATGAACATATCAGGTCACTGATGCCACTTTTCTCTTCAACCTCAAAATACTGTCATAATTATGCTACATGCCAGAAAGGACAAGGGTCTTATAATATATGCAAGAAAAAAAAACTGGTCGCGGTAACGGTCGCGTTGTCCCAAGAACAGCATGTAACGACATTATAGAACGTTTCGCGGACGTCTCGGCGTGAATTTTTTCAAAAAATTCACATAAATAGTTAGTTAAGTTTGTTTTTCCTTTTATTGTTTTACACTATGTTATGTAACTACTATTTATTTTAATTAAATTAGTGGCATGTGTTGTTTTGAAATAAATACAAGAGGTGATTTACACTGTTACACATGCCCTTGTTTAATAAAGGTAAAAATGGATAAATATTCAGAGTATTGGAACTTTATAGAAATTAAAAGTACATTAGTGCCAAGCAGCCAAGGTAAGATTTATATTTGAATGAAAATTTGGAAAAACGGGCGTTACAATCATGTAACGGTGGTGTAACGCCTTTACGTCGTTATGTAACGGCGTCACGCCGAGTTGGATGTGAATTCAATCACACCATTCTAGAACGGGGTTTTTCAGAACGGTGAGTTTGAAACCTGTTACAGAACGGGCATTAAAGAACGTCTGAGTAACATAACATCAGGACATTGAAATCAAAGTGAGTTGTTTGAATGGATGCACAATTTAAGGATAAAATCTCCAATCTTGTGGAATTGAGGTTTCCTGTTGGTCAGGTATAATAGATGATTTCCTGTCACTTATGTTACTCCGAATCATTTACCTCAAATATTCATGTTGGATCCTTAATACTCCAAAATGGAAAGGACACTTTATTTTGGGCCAAAGTCATGAAAAAATTTCACAAATGTGCCAAGTATAGCATTTGAAATGTACCAACGTCTTAGTAACATAACATGTCACAATTTGTTTATCCCAATTAAGCAAATCTGGATGACAGCTAACTTTTTAAATTTTCATTTTACCTACACTATTCAATGGGACAAAGAAATGTCACAGATCCTACGAATCAGGAAAGGGTGAAGTTTTCCAACTAAACAATTCCTATGACAATCCTATTTGAAGAAGTATACAAAAAGGAGAAAGGAAAAGAACACAAGAAAAATTATGTGGCCTAGCTCCTTACCCAGCCCATGGAATCCGGCATAGCTCCTACCCAGCACATGGAGATTGGAGAGTAGTAAACTAGTACCAAATGATAGGGAATTAACCTAAATTTAATATTTTTTTAACTTATGTTTTGGGAGGAAACATGTTTTACATAGGGTAAATTGTAGGATTTTTTTACAGCACTACCTTTTATAATAAAGATTTTCTGGGGAACTAACTCGAAAAAAATTGTTGAAAACTACCTTGATAATCAAATTTGGTTGCACTACACTACCTAAGTCCATATTCCGGTTATTCAGTCACCTTTTATGCATTGACTAGTAATGTGCAGGGCATATGACTTACATTCCATCCCAAAATTTTCAAAGGCTGTGTTTTTTGGTCTAAGTTGGTGTCTCAACGTCAATTGGAGCAACAAGGGAAATCCGAAGGAGGTGCCATTGTAGCATTCTAGTAGCTCTTGTGACGTCTTGGTCCGAAGACAACCCGACGATTTATTTGATTCATGCTTCAAATCCTAGTTCAAAAGAATAAGAGGCTGAAATTGAAAGAGTGAAGAGAATTAAAGAGAAAAAGGGAAAGAAACATTAGGCTGCACGGAATTTTAACAGTAGTTTTAAGAGGGGATGAAAATTTTGGGTGGCAAACAAAGTAATTTTCCCTACCTGCCTAGTCAGTGCCTGAAAGCCCTACCTGACTAGTCAGTGCCTGAAAGTTGACTAAATGACCAGAATTTGATCTTGGGAAGTGTTGTACAACTAAAGTTGAACATCATGGTAGTTTTCCACAACTTTTTTAAAAAACACAGGTAGGCAGTTTCTGTCAAAATATCCTAAATAATAATACCCTAAATATTTCAAGTTTTTATAAAATATATTTCAACCCTCAGATAAACTTCCTCAGTTTCTATTTTGATTTCTTGTCTACAATTTGGTACCATTCGCAATCAAACTTTTCAGGCACTTGTATTGATGAATATCAAACTCTGCTGTTTGGTTGTCAAAGGGGAAAGATAATCACTTAAGGAATGGGAATGAAGGAGAATGGAAAGTAAAAGTGTGTGATTTAGTTAGTTGTTTGTTTTAAAAAGGGTTGAGTTTTGCCTCCACCACACCACACTACTACGGTACTACCAACATACCAAACCAACACTCCAACCAACTATTGCAAGCCACCACCATCAACACCACCACTAACACCATCAGCGCCCCCTCACACCACCCCTCAACCACCGACACTACCACTAACACCACCAGTGTCCCCTCACAAAACCCTAACCACCCAAAAAAAACCCCTAAAACCAATCGTGGTGCGTGGGGTTGTGGCTGGTGCAAGGGGTTGGCGCTGGTGCGTGGGGCTACCATGGTAGGGGAGGGCCGGTCATCGCCGTTGATGGGTTCGAGAGTGGGGTTGGGTTTGAGAGTGGGTTGTTTTGTTTTCGTGGCTAGGTTTCACAAGTTTAGGGTTCGAGGGTGGGGCTGGGTTGGGGTGGCGTTGGGTCTGGGTTGGGGTCCAGCTGGGTTTGAGGGTGGGGGTGGGGCAGTTGTTTTGTTTTCATGGTTAGGTTTCACGGGTTTAGGGTTCGAGGGTGGGGCTGGGTTCAAGGGTGCGGCTGGGTTGGGGTGGCCCTGGGTCTGGGTTGGGGTCCGGCTGGGTTCGAGGGTGGGGGTGGGGCTGGGTGAGGGTGGGGGTGGGTTCGACGGTGGGTATGGGTTCGAGGGTGGGTCTGGGTTGGGGTCAGGCCTGGCTGGGTTGGGGTGAGGCTGGGTGGGGGCTAGACTGGTGGTTGGGTGTTTTGTGGTGTGGTTGGATTGTGGTTAGTGGAAGGTGGGGAAAGGTAATAGAAAAGGTAGGGGGAGGGTTGAGTTTGCAAAAGTGATTGAATGGGGGAATGGGGAGGGGAATGGGAATGATAACAGTGTAATACAAACACAATGAAAGGGAAAGGGGGGCAGTTGATTCCCATTCCCTTTGATTAATACCCCGAACCAAACACACCCTTATAATAATTAATCAAATAATCATTGAGCATTCATCAAATACTCATCAAACTCTTATAATAATTACTAAAAAACAATAAATTATAAGAATTTGATATTCATCAAATACTCATTGGGACGAATCAAACAATCCCATATGATTATATTTTTTTTGATGGGTTGAATATCCAAAGATTCTCTTGAACTTAAATTTTGCAAGATTCGAAATAGAAACAATAAATAAAAATAGAGAAATTATGTTATATTGTATTACATGCTAAGAAAGTGTTAATTTACACAACTTTATATTGAAATGCGTACATTATTTTGTTATGTGTAGCTATTGTCCACTTCTCTTCAATACTTTTTTTTTTTGGAACAATATCTTCAATAGTTTATTGTAATCCATGAATTCAATTGAAAAGTTTTGGAAGCAGAAAGAAATATTTTATAGACAAGTTGATTTTGAGATATCGTGGTTTAGTCTTTCATAACTAGTGTAATAGTACATTTGTTGTAGTAATATTCAGTTAGTTCAAATAAGTTATAATAGTTAAGAATTTATAAGCCCAAGTATTTGTCATGGAAATCCACGGTGTTTTAACAGTTTAGAATTTGTAAGCCCAAGTACTTGTCATAGAATGGCAGCAATTACTAGTTAGGTGCACCTAATAGCATAAACTTTAAGTGGAACATTGACATCTAACAATTAAAACAAAGAAAAAAAATAATGCATTAATAAATAAAATGAATAAAACAGATTAAAATATAGCAGTCCACACTTATAACAAAATTTTAGCCATTACATTTAATTTATGCTTAAAGCACACCTAGCCCCGTAAGTCATGTTATTGGATGCATTTGATAAATAGGTGGTGTTGCTTGTGATTATCTAAGTTAGTAATTAAAATGGTATTACAATGCGTGTCCATGGGTCATTAAGTCTATATTTGGATGTGGGGAAAAAAGGGAAAGGATATTAAGAGCACTGAGCAATTAAGCAGAAAGAATATGAAGTGGCTTGCCTTCTTGTCACCTTACACATGGCAAGTATCTCAAGGTCTCTGCGAACTTACTAGCTGATGCAACAAATGTTTAGGAATTGACATTCCTTATACCTTCTAGGACACAAACAATGAATCTTAAACGAAAAAAGGTAACAAAACTTGGATTCACATGCGACTCTTTTCATTAAAGTAAAAACTATAACACAATATCTAATATCCTCAAAGCAAGACTATATTTGTTCCTAATAATCCAATAATGCTACGACTGGAATCACATCAACATCATTCTAACCTTATTCAGAAATGACATCAATGATGAAGGAGGAACTCCAGGATTTAATTTGCTTGCGGCAGAAATTTGTATGTGATCTGATTTCAGGGAAACTTGTGCATGTTGCAAAGCATGAAATGTGTCATTAGCCACCTTTTCTTCCTACGATATTGATAGCAAACCATCAAGAGCACATTTGACAAACAGGAAATTGAAACAAAACCTACAATATTTTCTTCCATAATATCAAAAAAACTTTTCCTTATTATCAAAATAGGAATCTATAACACCAACTAGCATAAAAGCTGATCTAAATTTATTATTTTTATTGACAAAATGAAGGAGTAAGATTCATCACACATGCAGATAGGCAAGTAACGGCATAACCAGAATGTTAGTGAAGATTTAAGTAATAAACACAACAGGAAGTGGGTCACATAGATTAATTTTACATCCAACGCACATGGTGAAAGTCATAGCAAATCTGCTGAACCTTATTATTTGTAATTTGAATTAGGAACGAATGCCATCCATTTTGATCCTTACATCCATTTTGGAGTAAATTTGTACAGAGCAGCTTTGATGTCATATTATCATACTGAGGTAATACGTATTACGAATTACGATAGGCACCAACATCAGACTTTATAAATAACAGATATTTTAGAATAGATTGATGGTTTTTTGGAAAAAAAGACTACGACTTGTTTTCAACAAGGAACAATACAGCCAAGATCCCACTGAAAAGGTGATATGATCTGCAATAAGGAGGAGAAGCACATTAGGAAGTTAGAAAAGTGACTATAAATAAAGCAAATTAGAGAGAAAATTTGATGCGTTTATTTTAGTTCTATTTTGTATTTGTGAGAGAATAAGCCTCTTAAAAACTACACATTCTACCCTTTAATTTCACTCCAAGTATGGTAATTCATACAAATTAAAACTGTTGTTCAAGGTTGAGGCTCAATAAAAAAAATTCAACATTCACCAAAATCACTCATAAGACTAGCATTGACATCATATAACATAATCACATAAGGCATGCCAATATGTTTAGTCTTTCATTATTTACCAGATGAAATGTTGAAAAGACTTGGCTTCAACAAGCCGCACAAGTAAAGATTCCAGGGG
The DNA here is from genome assembly GCA_951394345.1 of Salicornia ramosissima. NCBI lineage: Eukaryota > Viridiplantae > Streptophyta > Magnoliopsida > Caryophyllales > Amaranthaceae > Salicornia > Salicornia ramosissima. The sequence continues at coordinate 38,834,580 of OX596239.1, read as the reverse complement.
GGAAAGGGATTAATGTGAGCTCACTCTATGAAAATCTTATAAACCTCTGCTTTACCTTCAATGCTTGGTTCAAGTCTTTTGTTTCATTTGAAAACGAAAAAAAAAAACTCAAAAAAGTTATGACAAACAACATAATGAGTTTAGAAAAATAAATTCCCATAATAACAAACTTAAGAAAAAATATGACTTGGTTATTTTCCAATTTCAACCAAAACAAACACAGCATTGAAATTTGTGGCTTTACTAGAAGCAGCAAACCCATAACATATTTGGATGATCAAACTACCAAACAAAATTATTATTGGCATATATATCTAAGGGTGTCACAAACACATTCATTGCCTGAGTGGAATGAGCTAACTTCCGTTCTCTTAACTGTGTATAAGCCTCTCCCTTTGAATTCTTGTTTTCAGTCCTTTTCCTGAGAACCGTGGTTTGACATTAAATATCAATTTGGATCCCATCTTTTTTCTTGTAGTTCAGATAAATAGAGTGAAAATTTTCATGCTTATAACCCAAGCACCCGACAACAACATGGACTGATGTCAAAAAGGATCAGTAAGAGCCTGATTTATGAAGTCTGTAACAATATGGACTGATGTCAAAAAGGATCCAATTTGTTCAGTCCTTGTTTCTGATGCTTTGAAGTCTCCACTACTTATGAAACCAAAGACAGAGAGAAGAAAACCACCAAAGCATCGACAAATACACAAAGGTTCATCACTGTATAACTTCTTACTAGAATGTAGTTAGCACATGTTAAAAGGATTATATCAGTAGTAGCTGAAATAGTCTGGTTGCACAGGCAGATCGTTTCTATTTAAAAAAAAAAATTATATGCCAAAATAAACCCTTGATTATATCTACTAAGAGATAAATCCCTACTCTGGATGGATGGACGAAAAAATTCTTTACTCCACCATTAAATCCTTTTCCAACAGATCCAATCTCCAGAACCTGAACAAAATACATAGCAAGTAGAAAAATCAACACAGATTAAGTTATGAAGCACAATTTGTTCAGATTCAAGAAAATGCAGTAGAGTGGAATGAAATCCATAAATGGCAGTATTCTTTTATCAATATATATGCAAAAGGAGACTCCAGAATAGCCCTTCTGAATTTTTCAAATCAAAACGATGTCCAACAAAAATTAACATGCAATACAAACAAATGATTATCAAAAATAACAAACAAAAATTTAATAATTCATTGAACAACAATTCTAAAGACAAATCAATTTTTTGTTGTAAGAAGCATCTGATACTATGGAACTTTCACTTTATTTTTACAGCTATGGTAACTGCATCTCACTGCTGAGGTAAACGCAAGAACAGTCCATCAAGAATGAGGGCTTTTACTAAGTCAAAAATACTTTGTAGATGCCACTCATCATCATTGCATTGTTTAACTCCAAAATCCGCTTGCTTTGGGATTGGACAATTCATTCCTCAATGAAATTACTGATATCATCTTTCATAATACCAGCACAATGAAATTACTGGCTCATAACAACATCAGTGATGCAAAATAGGGAATCAAACTTAAATGAACCCAAGCGTACCTGATCTTGCCATAATGCTTTAAAAAATCATTGAAAAAACTATGTGCAAATATTACCGTTTCAAACAACGTGCTATTGAGACCTGCAACAGCGTTGGACTGCATCTCAAGTTCATGTAAAAATCTTCGGCTACCAAGGAAACCCCAGTTTTCGCCAGTAAGAGCTAGGAAAACAACCTGCAAAATAAGCAAGTAGTAAGACTGTAAGACAGGTGGAAAAAACTGACAAGAACAGCAGATAACCAAGTGTATAATGATAATGCTTCAAAAACTTTTCCGCTATCCCCAAGACAAAGAAGAATCCAGGGATAACCTAATTATTCACTTTACAATTTAAAACTACAATCGAAACAAATTAAACAGAGAGAATGAAAATGAATAGGAAATTTGTACATTTTTACAAGCTCCAAAGCAACCCCCAAACAAACCAGTCCTTATTTTCCATATGGAACAGTAGATTCTATTCATGCATTTTCCTAGCCTTGGTTTTCATGTAGAAAACAAGCCATACATGTACAGTGTTCTTTTCAGCATGAAAAATCTTTTCTTGCTCCTGGACCCATGGCAATGGTTCACTAATTATACTCTCTATGGCACAAAAACATAGGATCCACAAGACACATATTGAAACAAGATAAATAAGTTTAAAATGCTTTCTGCAGATGATAAGCTAGTATACCTTGTAACACTTTAATTGTTGCCTAACATGCATATAGTACGAAAGAGCAGAACGTCGACAAAGTGGAAACCATATAACTAATGAGGAAAAATGACAAAAGCTTCTCCATCCATCCAGCATTGAAAACAATGGCTCAAGCTCGCTTCTGAAAAGTAAGTTCAAAGTAGTACACAGTGCTACTCTTAAGCGATAATTTAGAAAGAACCTCTATCATCTCCCTGCAGCCAGAGACCTAGATATACTCTTCCAGCAAAATTCATTGAGGCAGTTATTATGAATTATGACTAGTTCCAATGTAATTGTAGCCTGCCGTGGGATAGTACAAGAGGAGAAAGGCCATACAGAGAGCGGAATTTGTACACAAAAAAATGAGGAAAGATGAGAAAAAAAATTCCATCTTTTCAACATAAAAAGGAAAAGTTCAAGCTTTTGGCAAGAAAATTCAAAGATAGAAAATTAGTATACTGTGGAACTATAAGCAACAACTACGAAAGCACTCTCTATCATTAACCAGTATCCAGAGAAGTTGCTGGAAATGTTACTTCCAGTACATCCTTACAGTAAATTCATTCAGGCATACAGTTATGCCTAAAATAGTTTCATTAGCAAAATTTAAAAATAACCACAAAACATAAGATATATTGGCATTGACAAAAAAATAAAGTGAATATATGAAAGAATTTAAAAAGTAGAAAATAATAGCAGCTGTGGGAATAAATCTTCCAAATCTCAGGATATAAACCCTCATGGATTAAAAATGATCCAATAGAAGATATTAAAATTTCCATTAAGCTCCAGGAGAGGAAAAGTCTATCATAAGTCTATGAATATCATGTCTTCTAAACAATGGAAAATTAATGACACCTGCTTTTTGAAGCTCTTCAAATAATCCAAATGAGAAAGAGCATCAGCAGCCGCCAGTAGAGCAACCAACCCCTGAAAATATTTAGTACATATATAGGGATCAACTTACCCAAGAAAAAATGTTTGACTACAGGATTCAACAGTACATTTACACTACTTTTATCCTTATAGAACTGTAAGAAAGTCCAACTGAAGATTGTTCACAAGATCACTAAATTAATTATTAAGCTTGAGCTTACAGATAGAGGTGAATCTGCACCGAGGCTTTTGTCACGGAAAAAAGAAGCAGAATCCATAGATGCCATTGCTAGTATAATAGGCTTGACTACATCTGAGGATGACTCAATAATGGGAGGAAGAGAAGACCAAACACTGCCCTTCATATCAAAAATATAAACATAGGATTAAAATAACAAATGTATAGAGGAAAAATGTATAGATGAGTCGGACATGGAAACGAGCTTAATGAAGATTAATTTCTAGTCTAATATGTATTTTGTTGTCTAAGACTTCTCCGTGAAACCTAGTCTCGTTTAATATGTACTTTTATTGTTTAAGACAAGGAATGTAAATCTCTTTTTATGTTGTATTTGTGAATTTCTTTAATTTTAAACTTTTATACATATTAATATATATATATATATATATTGCCGTCCCCAAGCCGTATTAGTTTTTGGAATTTTTGCAATTGCCGTTTTCTGTCCCCGTACGTATCCGTTTTAACCCCGAATCCAACTCCGTGCAACCTAGTTATCAAGTGTTTTGATATTTTATTTGAATTGCTTATGCATGCATATGAGTGAAAAAAATCAATTATTCAAAACTGCACCTCATTTCAATTAGGCGCACGCCTATCGCTCACGCCAAGAACCTAGGCTCTAGCACCCATATTGTCGTAATGTGCCTTGAGCCTTTTTATATAATGTTCTCATTACAACGAAAAAAAATTCCCCTTTCTTTTCTTGTAAATTCTCTTTCAGTAAGTCTTCTATATGGTGATGGGTTTATTTGGAAAGTTGGATTGTGTTGTAGTGAGGTGAGAGAGTGCATGGGCCGAGTGTTTTCGGAGGTAATGGGGTGGTTTGTTGGAATAAGGGAAAGTCAGGTTGCTTAGTTTTCTTTTTTTTTTTTGTGGAGTGGGGTTGGTGGATGGTTTTTTTATTGGAAAAATTACTTTAATAGATACCAACTATGACTATTTCAAATCTAGAGGTATGAACTATGGATTATTCTCTTGCAGCTCCAACTATTATGTGTTGTTGCAATGAATGGGTCATAACCTGAATCAACCTGTTGTATAGGTTAAATGTACATGTGTCATCTTTTCATTCGTCATTAACTAAATTAATTAACTTAATATTTCAATTAATTAATAAATTAACTTAATATTTTACTTAACAAATAAAATTTTTTTAAGAAAAAAAAAACAGCAAAAACAAAAAACCAGAAACTGCCCAACTAACCCAGCCACACCTCCTCCCCTCCCCTACCACCCCAGCCCCACCCCCTCCCCTCCCCCACCACCCCAGCCCACCCAATCACCCCCTCCCCTCCCCCATCGGCACAGCCCACACCCGATCTTACCAACCACGAAACGACCACTCTCCTCCCCTTCCCGCCCCACCCCGACACCCCTACCATCAAAACCCCCCTTCCCGACCCCAGCCCCAGCCCCAGCCCCAGCCCCAGCCCCAGCCCCAGCCCCAGCCCCAGCCCCAGCCCGCCTGATGTGCTTTTGCCATCAACAAGATTGAATAGTTAGGCCATCTCTGGCAAGGGTGGTTATTCGCCTGTACCAAACAACATCAAGGAGATTAGGAGCTTTGGGCCTTGTTTATTACAGAAAGTTGTTTAAACATTATGCTATCACAGTAAGCCATGACTAAGCTACTGAAGAAGGATGATTTTATGTGTCCTCTAAAGCACCAACCACCCTGAATATCCTTGAATTCACAAAGCACTGGCTTGATACATTCCGGCACCTTAGATTTGAGCAAAGAACTGAAAGTTGAGAGCACCATATCTTGTCCAGGTGTAAGCTGCAAGAGATAAAGTTGCATGTAGCTGACCAGTAGCTTCTCTGAAGGGTTAGCCGTAGACTTCAGGATCAACTTCAAGGATATAATGAGAACCCCCATAATCAAATTCCATGTTTAGCTTAATGAAACCCAACTTTAAAAGCCTAAACCACTCAACCATTGCACCCCCAATACCATGTCACAAGGGCCAAGAGGAATAAGTAAGAAGCATGAGTAGTTCTTACACGTATGTACAAGCGTAGTGATTACCAATACACGGCATGAGGGGGTAATAGCTCCCAATGACAAACCCAATTTCCTAGCAAGATGGAGGTCTAGAACATTGTGAGTGTTGCCTGAGTCAACAAAGATAAGCAAACGTTTCTTGTTAAAGACCCCAGTTGGCCCAGTAGGCCTCATAATCTAAAATGAATGGTTGTCACTCAAAGCATTAACATACATGCAAGGGGCAGGACTAAATACTTCAAGTTCGGCCCAATACTTCGAAAATCAACCTCAACACACTCCTCATTCTCTTCAATACCGGGAATACAAGTTGGGTCTTCCTAAGCTAAGAATTATGATTTCTTCCATAGGGAAGGTCACAAAAATACCACAACCCTTTTAATAGCTTTCCTTCCTTTCCGCAGAGTCAGAGTGGTTGTTGGTTAGGAAACAGGCTTTGAAGAAGGTTGGAGGGAAGAGATTAATTCGAATGGTGATAGTGATAAAAGTAACAAAGGAGGTAAAGGCTTTGAGGTATCGAGGGAAAGAGGTTTAGAATTCAAAGAAGTGGATAAAATTGAGGAAAGGCTTAGTAACTTCAAGAGATTCCTCTTGACATCGGGCATACTCAATGACTGCAAATATAGACTGTAAGGCTCTAACAAATGGTTTCGAGGAAGGTTTGAGACCCCCAATTAAACTATAAAGCAAAGTGTCTGATAACTCATGATGCAGTTGGAACAAAATAGAAAGTAAATTCTCAAAACCATCTACAATAGATACAATGAAACCAATACGCTGAAGTTTATTAAAATTCTCAACATCATTAACACCCTGTTCATCTTTAAAATGAGCACAAAGATATATGAAAAAATCAGACCAATCTACATCTTCCCTTACACCCAAATAGCTAGTTTCCTAGAGCAGCCTTGTCCAACATATTTCAGCAGACCAAATCAAATTTTTGATCATCAGAAATCTTGCAGAAGGTAATTTGTTTTACCCACTTTGGAGCATTTGTACCATCAAGTATGGAAAACACAAGTTAAGGAACACATCTATTGAGCCAAAGGTTTGGAACAAACGCCAGACTGGCCAAGAGGAGAACAGGAAGGATGAAACGAGTTGTGCTTCATTCGATAATTCAAGTAATAGCCTGCATCATTTTCTTTATAGTCTCATTTTGCATTTCCAATCGAGTTCCCAAAGATTTAAGTTATTCTTCCCCTGATTGTTTCTGAATCTGTGGTGCCAGATTGTACAGGCGCAAGAATGATAGAAACAATTCAGAAGGAGAATTTCTTTTTGGCTCTGATTCCATTGAAGCAGTAGAAGCCAGTGTATGCCAGAAAACAGGCAGAGGGGGAGAAAGAGAGAGAGTAGGTTGAAGAGTCAATATAATTTTATTATGCGAATCTAGTTGTACAATCCAGTATTTATACAAATCCTTTAAGAGAAATTGCAGCTGCAATGATGCTTGTTACAAAAACCTTGCTACTAACTGTCAACTGTAACTAATTTTCAGCTATACCAAAAAGTTAGTAGATCAACTACCATAAGGGAGGATAAAAAAATAAAGAAATAGTGGAAACATCAATATGGAATGGCCTATAATTTAAAGGGGGGAACGAACAACAATGTGAAAAAGAAACATTCCGGAAAATAATATGAAAAAAGAACCATATTTCATAATTCTAACATGATTCATAATATAAAAAATAGAAGAGAAAAAAAAAAAAAAAAAAAAAAAACAAAAAAAACAAAAAAAACCTTACCTGTATCCGCCTAACGGGAGGCATGTTCCTGCTTTTAAACAAGACTCTGAATCATGAGTACCTGACTTTGTTGTCTAAACAAAGAAGAGAACTGTGTTATTTACATCTAAAGCTAGGATGTCAAAAACAGAAATTCAGATTTTTCTAAATTATGAAAAAACTTGTTATGGTCTTAAGTTGACCAAAAGCAAAAAAGAAAAGATATTTCACCTGCATAACAAGATCAAACTCAGCAACATCCTGACTGTATGACCTATTATTCTTTTCATTCTTAGCAACAACCTGCACACATCAATTTACTTTAACACCTCATACAATATCTACAAAATAACAAAGCAATGCCACATGATTGCACAAGATAAAGGGTACTAGCAACTAAACTTTTTAATCTCCAGATTTGGACTCTACTCAAATACCGATTTTTTAAATACTCATTCCAAATTTAGTGGAAACATAAAGTGTAGACACTTCCCTTGAATCTTTCCTCCATAAATAGAATTGCCATTGCCCCCATATATACAGATACAATGTCACATTGAAATCATGTAATTAGTAATGGATGGCAAAGCAAGCTCTTAATTCAAGCATCTAAATCGATGGTGGTGTAGTTGGGTTGGCACTTGGCAGGCATTTCCACCTTGTTGCATGTGGACACTACTATTTATTGAACCATAAGTAGTATTCAACCTAACCATCTAATGTGATGGCACTATTCTTACTTAGAGTAGGGTTTGCTTTTCCTGCAACATGTAAGTGTGGGTTCCCTAAGTATGTTCATGCAAAACATACATAATGTCGATATGAAATTTGACACTTGTATCCTAACATAGCATGACACCATGACTATGTAAGTGCAAAACATTCATGTATTGTGATGCATGAGCATCTTTTCCAATGTTGGATCTCAAGACCATGGCTCCACCTTGTGTATGACTACTTTCTTAGTTAAATTTCCCTCTTTTTGGATGTAATAAAGTTGCTTAAACTTGTAGCTGCTTTTTATTTGGTTTTGGTTATAGCTTCTAGAGATTGCACACAACCGTGTAGCATCATAGCACGATTGTGCAAACAGCTCAGAAAAAAAGCAGAAGAATCACAGTAGCAGCACAACCAGGCAAGGTTTCAACACGATCGTGCAAAGCCTTGAACTGTGTTTGGTAGATTAGTACTGCAAAGTTCATCCATCTTGCTGTGATTTCCTTAGTCCTTTCACCCTCAACCATGGTAGAAGACATGCTATCTAACTCCACCAAGGTTCCAAGCTATAAAAAAGCTTGTTGGATTCAATCAACAAAACTCCAGATCTAAAGTTCTATTGGTCGAATTTAATTAACCATTAAAAGGCCACTTTGATTACATTAATGGAGGTTTGCATGCACCTCTCAAATTTCTTGTTTTTCGTATTTTTTACTAGTGTTTGACATGGTGTTTATGGAATTGGTTTGTATTTATTAAGTGGTGGTTTTGGGTTTTCGACAAAGATCAGGGTGGTTGACGGCGAATGGAGGTGAGGTTTTGATGAAGGCAGGGGCCAGGCGGCAACGATTAACAATCGGGGATGTTGGGTTTTTGTGGAGGTGAGAATAGGCGACGATGGGTGGTGGTGAGGTTTCGATGGAGTTGGCGGTGACTAGGCCGATGGGCTTGGCTATGGGTGTGTGATGAGGAAGAAGAACGGGGTATCTAAAACCCACGTTAGAAGGTGGGAATGACAAAACCTGATTAATGGGTAATTCTATAAAGTTAAAAGCTGAAAGGGAATGGGGGAGGGAAAAAAAAAACCATAACAAACAACTGCTAAGGGAAATAAGGCCTAAGTTCCATTTCCTTATTCCCCAAACGAAATAGCCCCTAACGACCCGTTTGGTTGTTAGTAATAAATTGTGGTAATGGTAATGGATTTAAAGTGCAATTTGTTAACGAAAAACTTCATAATCCCCATGGAAAACAACTTTTTCATTCTCAAACTTGAAACTTCTTATTTTCCATTACCATCCATTACCATGTGGAAGGGTGGTGTTAGATGGGAATGGATATTTGTGAAGAAAATTAGATAAATTTGAATAAAACTAGCACTAGCATGGGAATGAGTATTGATTTTCCTTCCAAATTTACCTATAAATCCATTCCTATTACCAAGATTTATGACCGGCTACCAAACAGGCCGTAAGTGTTTAATACCATGGATTGTGAATACATGGGCATTGAATGTATTTTCCTACAGTTTTGCAAAGAAGAAAGTGTGCTCTAGCACATCTGGAGCGGGCACTCAGCCACATGCAGTGGACGGTCCAGACCTGGGAAAAAACCTCAGTTCAAGACAGACCGCCTGGAGCAGATGTTCCTTCTAATGGAGCAGATGCTCCATGGCTGCTGTGTCGATCCCTTTTTCTTTTTGCTTGAGGGTTTTTCCTAAGCATTTCTTCTTACCTGGGGCTAGGACTTTACTACACTGCTTGAATGAATTTAAATTAATATTTTATGCTGAAACCATAGCTATTAAAACATTTATTCTCTTAAACCCTTAAAACATGTTTACGAATCCGCACTCAATAATGTAAAAATGAGTCATGTCAACTTTTCACAACAAGTGTTATAAAAAGTTTTCTTCTACAAGCAGCAACTACTTTTAACTATCAAGTTGACAAGGAAAGGCAATTGGCAAAGGCTAGGAAGCAGGATAAGGATAGAAGTTTCAATAATAAGCGATCCTGTTCCAAACGCTAAGAATTCTTGAGAAATGATTTATGAAACTTCGATTCCAAAAGATGGAAGAAGTGATTACTCTATGCTTTATTGCATGTTATTTGAACTAGGAAGACTTGTTATGGCCATGATGGCTAGGGCCATGGTATTCCACCCTTGAGAGTCATCTGTTAAGTCTTGCAAGTGTATTGTGCAACTATAGCTCATGTGAAGCCTACATGCAGGAGTGGAACTAAGGTAAGCGACCCTTTTTACTCGTGTTATCTCTGTTTCGTTATACTACCTCCGTCAATTTTTATGTGCAATGATTAGATATTATTCCTCTTTACTTTACACCACTTCGTTGCACAAAAAAATTAACAGAGTTTGTGTGTGTATGCTTACACACAAACACAAATATATAAGCTTTTGATGAATAAATAGTTATATATAACTTTATGTTTGCAACGTGTAGCACAATTAATACGAATATTTGTTGTGAAATGGTTCTAAGTAAGGTTTACTAGATCTTGTCCAATAACAAGGACTAGTGTTTCTCTTCAACCCAACAAATGATTTCATTTCATGTGATTTCAGCCATCATACACTCACTTTATTTTGTCTTCGGACTTGTCCTGGTGGGGGAAATAATCCAGTTGTAGGGAGACCCTCACAATCAGGTCAAATAAGGCAAATTATGGCATGTGCTTAAGAACATTCAAATGACGGCTTGGATGTGTTATATGGTTTATATGTAATTATTATAGATGTCATTTGGGTTGTAAGCATTATTTTTTATTTGATACAAGTTATATCCAGACTATGATGTAATTTGAGCGGTCCTGGAATCCCCTAGTCGCGCAAGGCGCAAGTAGCTCAGCAAGTTTAAGTTGTGCTATGACTATTAAACAGAACTATTGGAAAAGGCAGCCCAGCAACTTTTAAGAAAACATTACAATATTCTCCCCAATAAGTATAGGATCACATTCCAAGGAAGCGAAGAGTGTCAAAATGGGTCATTTTTATAATTTTATTTTCAAATTTAAAATTCAAGATATAGTTTGGTTGTGAGTGAAATTAAGTGGGTATAGAAAGTAGGCCAAATGGGGAATATAAGGCAAAAAAAAAAAATCAAAACAATGAATAAATTAAAAGCAAGAACTTTAAGGAACACCCTAAAACAAAATTAAGTTGAGGATAACAAGAAAATTATATCACATGGGAATTCAGTATCCATCATTCTTAACATTCATCATAACAAACATAAACATATATAAACAACACATTCAAACTAGTTATTGCTAGTCAACATATAATTATTTATCGAAGCAGAGCTAACTAAAACAATTAAAAGTTTCTGATGATGATGTCAACTGCAAAACACGATGCCTGAGTATAAGAGAATAGTTTACCTCTTCCAAAACTAACGTATTTTCTTTGGATAGTAAAAACACAGGGAAATTGTAGTGGTGCCACATGATGCCTGATCCCTGAAAACAACAGGCAGTACAGTGCTTTTTTACATAAAACAGATGAACTTGAAGTAATTATTTAAAATAAAGGAAAAATAAAGCATAAATATAACCAGCAAAAGCATTGTTTACACAATTATTTTAGGAAAATTTGTGAAAAATAAGTCAACTTTTATCCTATCTTCTAAAATTAAGTCAGCCTTTTGATTAACTCAAAATAAGTCAACCTAATATCCGTGTCTTCTCAAATTAAGTTTTTTCACTATTTAGTTGTTTAAATTAAGTTTTTCAATGAAAACCCATATAAACAACAGCATATTAATGTGCCGCTTTGATTTTTCATTGAAATTGTTAACTTTCTCTATCAGTAAATTGTAAAAAAACACTTAATTTGAGTGGATATGTGAAATAGGTCGACTTATTTTGAGTTAATCAAAAGATTGACTTATTTTGAGAAAACCAAGGTTCGCTTATTTTTTTACCATTTTTCCATTATTTTATAGCCTCTTAATATACACTTGTAGAATCTGAACACATTAAATTTGACAATGAAATTCTGCATATACCAGCAAAAATGTCACTACATTTTTTTTAAAGTTTGTGTCCTTTTAGAAATTTGTCCATTGCCAAAAAAATAAAAAAGGAAAGACATTTGACCTATAAATGAGAAATCATCTATATTTTTCTACTTTGTCTTGGCTAATTTTCATTTATAGTTGTATATATTTGTAGAACAATTCAACCAGCTACAATGCGTTTCAAAATCACTTTCCCGATATTAAACACAAAGTTCAAATATTATACAGAACCATTATCACCTAAGTACATAAACACAACTTCAGCAAGTGAATACCTAATAAATATTTCATGCCAGGATATTAAAATGAGTGCATGGTATCTTAAAAAGAATTAAAAAAAAAATAATAATAATTTTGATGAGAATTCTAAGGCAACTGATGCTGTGGCAGCTGAAGTGCTGAAGTGATTACTTTGGTGTTAGACCAATGGGTTTCAAAGCTAGCAAAGAGCTCGTGACATAACTACAATGAGAATTCTAAGTTAATGACATAACTGGTATTATTAGTAGTTATTAATATTGATATATTAAGAATTCTTCGTGAAATTCTACCAGCTATGTGGGTTCATAACATGGTAGTTGAGATTTTAGTAGATTATTATGGTGTGTAATTTACTTTTATATGGTTCAAGTATTCCCTATCCCCCCCTGAAAAAAAAAAAAAAATAAATAAATAAACTAACGTGGAGCACGGTCCAAGTGCTACGGCACATGTCGATTCATCTCCTCATGCACCCGAATATCCTCCTCGAAAAGATGGAAGTTAAAAGGCAAATAAATATCGTCAGGCGTTCTCAGTCAGGGTCTGGTGTGAGCGAGAGTGCGATCCGCATAAGGCTCACTACCACCCGGGTAAAGAGGGGCTCAACCATCCCCAAGGATTGCAAGGTCCCCGGCAGGGTTACAAGAATTGTGCGTGCTCTCGGCGACCGACACGCTCCATCCAAACAACATTGGAGGGGAACTTCTCATAAAAATGCGACAATCCTCCACCAAGAGGGGCTTAGGTGAAATGACCCAAGGACTATTCCGAGTAATATTAGAAACGTTTTGGCTCTGCTAATGAGAATGATGGGTCCCTCCCACCATCCTGCTATATCGGCTCTCGTCCTGAAGGGCTCATATGACAAACAAGTTCATGAGGTAATCCTCGACGAGAAGGTAGTGAGAACTACCCTCTCATAACGAGCGAAGTAACGGGAGTGGTTAAGTGCGCGAGCTATAACAGAAATACAACCCCCAAGTTGAATGGGCTAGTACAGATTTGCTCTTGTCGCAGCGCACGACATATCTTGAAAAAAAATGACCGGCATTAATCCGGGCAGTTGTATCCTGAGGTGGGTAGGCCGCGAGGAAGAGCATCTCTAGCTCCTACGCATTGATCTTACTCAATCAAGTCATCCTTCGAGTAAATCGAAAAGCAAAGGAACCGATGAAGAATACAAAGGGCTGGATGTTAGAGTTCTAAGGCATAGCAACTACGACTACGAGTCTATGACTCACAAAAAGAACGCCAGATCCAAGCATCGACTTCCACACAACAATAGAATCAAAACCCCTCAATCATGCCTAGGTTAAAAAAGCATTTCTAGGACCACAATGCTAAGACGAGCGAGAGTGAATTTATGTAGTTTATTGTTCAGCTGCAATTCAATGATATATTCTAAAAAAGCATTGTCCAGCGATTTGCGTTCATAGTGCATGGACGCAATGAACTTGCGAACGAGATGTGCGCGCTTGTAAGCTGGTGGTAAGTCCAAAAATTCACCCCAACCAAAGTTGGCATCGAGGTGACGAAAAACTTTATCCACCCCCAAAGTACTAGCAATGCTAGAGTCTTAAAAACGTGTGGGGTGGATCCTCCGGGAGCTAAATGTGTCATATTGTGCCCGAAAGCCTTGTGTGCACACAGCCAACAGGGGATGGGGCAGGCTCGTGTTCATCCTCGACATTGGATTGGGCTTTGCCGAGGATGATCCATGTTGTCTCTTTTTAGGGCCATGGGACAAAATGATAAGCAAACACCAGACACCACTTAAAACTTTGAAGCACGTCAAATGACATAATTAAATGGCAACAAAAGTATGCAAAAAACAGCCCTAAGGTCAAGCTAACGACTTCACTTTCCTACACAGTCAATGATTAGGGGGCCTACTCCAAGTGTCCAAAAGCCACACAAATCAACAAAACATTGAATTTCAAACAACAAAAATACAAAATATACACAAAAATTCAACACAAAACAACAACATAATACAACCAATCAAGTCAACAATTTAGTGTTCAAAAACTAAGAATTGAACAAAAAACGAAATGAAATGAAAGGGTTGGAAATTCTAACCAAATGAGAGTATTAAAATACTCCCGATTACCTCCTTGAAGCTATGTTACTCGGACTTTGTTAAAAGTATGGGACATGGGTATGTGTCCAAGCGCCGAACAAGATAATTTTATGAAAAATATGAATGTTTGTGGCTTAAAATGAAATGTTCAAGTTTCATACCAATGTCTAAGGGTCGAGTGTTCGAGACGAGTACTTGAAGTGAAAAGGTGCAATGTTGACATCTTGGTATGGTTCCCACTTCTAAACCCCACGAATTCAGCCCCCTTTTTTCTCTGTTTTTTTTTTTTAACAGATTCACACACTTTAAACAAGAATTTCTGATATTTACTGTGTTTTTTGTAAAGAAAAAAAAAAAATTGGAGAGATTTTTGTGAGGGAGGAAAAAAGAAACAAGTTTTGTGGAAGAAAAATGAAGAGAAGTCACTGTGAGTGAAGAATGTGAGAAAAGGGAGATTTGAGATGGAGATTTTAAGGTTCTTATGAGTTTTAACGGAGGTTAGATAAAGATGGAGGAGAATGAAGAAAAAAGGGTTAAAGGGAGATGGAGATCTAGCGGGCTTTGTTTTAGGAGTGACAAGAAGTGGATTTTGGACATCGATGCGAGCTAAAGGAATTGAATGCGTTACTCATATGTGACGAGGAAGAAAGGGTAGGAAGAACCAGTGTTGGAGATCCTAGCCTAACATCAAGAGGAGGTCCTAGCCTGGGACAAACACTCATTTCACTAAAAGCCATGATTTGCACCTTGACAAAGGAGGATGGAGGAGTGTTGGAGGAGTTTAATAGTTCGAAAATGCGATTTCGGCCGCAATCGCGGAATGATCGCAATGATACCGAAAAGTTACTGACGAGTTCATATCGGGCGGTGTCGCGGATGTTGCACAAGAATTTAAAATTTTAATCATTTATGAGTTATATTAAACTACTTTTACTTTGTTCTTTTTAAAGAATTAATAATTTTTTAAATAATTATAGAATTGCCCTTATTTAAGTTATAATTTAAAAGTGAAAAAAGTGTGAATGAGAAAAGGAAAGAATCAAATGGGTGAAAGGATTTAAGCTAACCCACTAAAGAAATAAAGACCTTAGGAAACTACGACAACTGTACCTAACAATAAATTGTAATTTAAACATAAAGCAAACTTATAGTTGTCCCCCACGTTGAAGATTAAAACTCTCAAAAAATAACCCATATATCTTCCACCACGTGATGTCTTCCTTTTCTCTTCTTTTCTTCTTGTTCTTTGCAAACCATTAATGGGTACCATCGTCTGCATAAAATTTTCTGCCATTTCCAAACTTAAATACTATGGAAAATATCGCGGCATAACTTAGGTGAACCTCTGAAAAAATCGTTGTTTAAAAACAAGGCGTTCTACATTTATAAATGTGGGTTCGGTAAACTTCAAATCCGCAACAAAATGGCCAATACGCAAAGTCGTGACAGTGTTTTTGCACTATGAGTTTAACCACTTGGCAAAGGAGAAGGATTGGCTGACCTTCATCCAGTTTGCCCCACCATTCACAACAGAGTTTGCTACAACAATTTAAAAAAGTGTTTGCTACCCCTAAAGGATTCTCGACATAAAAGAGTCATAACCGTCAAATTGTGCTCAAAGAGGGGGCCAATACCATTAGTGCAAGGCCCTACAAATACCCCGAGGCCCAGAAAAATAAAATTGAAAAACTGATTAATTACATGCTACAGGTTGGCCATATCCAACTGTCCAACAGCACCTTTGCAAGTCCAGTGCAAGGATGGTTCATAGCAATTTTGTGTTGATTATCATGCCTTAAACAAGACTACGGTGGCTGACAAGTAACCTATTCCAGATTTCCAATTAAACGAGTTACTCGATGAGCTCTTTGGTGCAATGGTGTTTAGTTGTTTACCATGTTGGACCTCGAATCAGGGTACTACCAAAAAGCAAATCAAAACTACAGATGTGTCCAAGACAACATTCAGAATGCATGGGGCTCCTTACGGCTTTTTGGTCATGCCCTTTGGCCTCACCAATGCACCGGCACCGGCACCTTGCAATCAATCATGAACGAGGTATACCAACCAGAATTGCCAAAATTTTTGCTTGTTTTCTTTACTGATATTCAGATTCACAGTAAAAATGAAGAGAATCACCTCACCCACTTTCACAAAGTGCTATTGCAATTATAAGAGAATTGCTTGTTTGTGAATTTGAAGAAACTAGGCAGCTTTTTTAGGTTATATTATTTTTTATCATTGTGCGTCAGTAGATATGTATAAGGTCTAAGCTAGAATACCCTATTCCTCGTACGTTCAAAAAGCTTTGTGGGTTTTTGGGTTTGACGGGGTACTATCGAAAGTTCATCCAAAATTATGCCAACATTGCTTCCCCACTCACCAATTTGACACCCTATAAGGCTCTTTATGGAAGTGCCCACCCAAGTTCATTCGATCTGGAAGTCGGACGCACCATGTCTAGCCTAGCAACTACCTTGGAGGTCTTTAAAAATATTGATGCTTGAATAAGTACAAAAAGCAAATGCAATTAACAATAAAGAACGTTGAATTAAAAATAAAAACTAAATTTTTGTCAAGAGGTATTACAAAGGTTTTCTACCTCTCACCTCCCATTTGCTATTCCTCGAGCATCCTTAGGTGAATTAGTTGGCCTTTGTGTCATATGAACAAACCACCTCATATGGTTCTTCCTCATCTTAATCTCAATAGGTGTTATACTATCTTTTTCCTGATGATACCGCATTTCTTACTCAATCCTTTCTTACATGCCCGTATATTCAATGTAACATACACATCACTACCACATTTATCTTTTGAATGTGACACTATTTCAAATTCAAAGAACAATATTTTGTTGCATATAGCAAAGATAAAAAAATCACAAAATATTAGCCTTCTGTTATATCCGTTTCTATAACTCATACAAGGTGAGGTCATGATGATTACAAATAATGAGTGCCTACTGACCACCACCACCCCCCCCCCTTCTCTCTCTCTCTCTTTCTCCCCCAGAAAATAAACTAAAGGATACCTTGTATTTGTCCAATTTTACACTGTACTCTTTTAGTAACTTGTGAATTTAAATGTTGCTGAAATTTAGTACAATATTACAATGCTGATATTCACTATTCATCCAATTATTTGTTCAAATCTAGTTGTTACAATTTATGATGCCACATTACTTGCCATAGAAATCTCAACAAAGACATTAATTCATTCTACATATTGTTAATGTCCTATACACCCATGTCATTTTGGCAAGTTAGAAAAGCAAGATCAAAATTTTAAAACCAAGTAAATAAACATACATTAGGATTCCATTCATAGGTAAGATTCCCATAAGGAGAAAAATAAGATTGAGGAAATTTTTCATCTGGAGAAAATCCTGCAAGAATTAAAATCAATATTGAATTACCACGCAAGAAAAAATATATATATATTCTCATAAAATCAGGGTCCACAAAATCATAGAAATACAAACCTTTTAGCTTATCATTATTGTTTTCCGCCATAATCAAAACACCACCAATGTTCCTACGGAAATCAGAATCTATTTTGGCCCTAAAAGCAATAAAACAAATCACATTAGGAACACAAAAGTCGAGCAATTAAAAGCTGCCAGATCTCTTTAAAATGAAATATTACTACAAAATTAAAATGCAAATTAGACAAATATAAACAGTAGGAATAATGAATCATTATAAACTAGAAGATGTAAATACCTTCCTTCACTTATTATATTTTGTAAAAAAAACAAAAAATATATACAAATCTGTTAAAATATCAATTGCGAAGAGAATTAAGAATTAAACAATGGATTTACATATTTCGTATTAAACAATTTGGAACAAAAGCTTTGACAGACATGGAAAAAATTATTACCAATTGCGAAGAGAATTAAGAATTAAGCAATGGATTTACATATGTCGTATTAAACAATTTGAAACAAAAGCTTTGACACATATGGAAAAAATTATTACCAAGGGTACGTTCTCTTCACCTTAAAAAAAATTAAGTTTCAAGAATAAAACATTCAAACGAGTTCAGATACAATCGAATCAGGTATAAAAATTTAAATAAGGTTTTATTAGGTCCAATCAGGTATGATAAAGTTCAATAGATTCTTATAATCGAGGCTAATTCGGGTTCAATCGAGTCCAATAAATTCAATAAGTTTCAAACTGGTTTAACAAGTCTAATAAGTTCAGATAATTTCATATTTAATAAGTTGAAAGCACCCTAAGTGCTAAATGGATTGAGACACAGCATAGAAAAGAGCGATAAAAAGAAATGACATCCTAGTAATGAGAGAAACTATTTGTTGCAACTAATTTGAAATCTCCTAAACTAAAGCATAAAGAAAATAAAGTAGAATATTTCAACTAGGTGCAAACTTGATGGGGAATGTTCATTTTGCAATATAAATTTACATATGTCATCATTAAATTTTTACCCCATGAATCTGAATCTGGTTTGATTATTAGCTTTACTTTTAATTTCCTTTTCTTTTTATTTTATATAAATACTACATATGGCGTTTTACAAGTGTGTATGCTTCGACTTTTCTTGTGTAACTTATATTTCAGCTTTTAGTCCCCCCCCCCCACCCCTCCGGTAGACCATAAATTACCAAATTGCATTCCTGACACACATGAATTAAAAAAATCACAATCTAGGCAAAATTGATACTTTAAAGATCAAGGAGATAGCAAGTCATAGGAGATAAAGGTTCAAAGCCACTCTGACATGACATTAAATTGATTTGATATTATACTAGATAGGGATTGGATGGCTTTGAAGCAACCTTTTCTCATTTTTCTAACTAGGGCAGTTTTTCTGCAATTTCTTTAGACAGTAATTTACGTTTTTAGGAGTATCTATTATTAGAATTTTGGCGGCAAGTTTTCAACTTTAACTTGAAAAGATTTTTTTTTTTGTTAGCCATGAGTAAAATAGATTTCTTAATTAATTAATTTAGTTATTCATATAATCTTATCAATATAAATCCAAATTTTTTATCTTTGGCATATTAAGTAGTTCTTTCTAGTGCTAAATAGGTATGACTAGGTTAAAGGGAGAATATGTGGGCATGATAAGTAGTTAATTCTAGTGCTAAATAGGTTTGACTATGTTAGTTCGAGTATCGCACATTTTTGGAAATTTTGTGTTAGCATGGTTCAAATATGTGGCCACATCGTTGCGTACCAGCCGCATCGTGCCAGATTTCAATCTACCGAAACGGGATTACCCAAAGTGTAGCGAGCTATCCCTATAATTTTTTAAAACAAACTACCGCCATAATGCCATTGATGGTTGCAACTTGCAAGAAAGAAGAAACAACAATCATGTTTGAGAAAGAGAAAGTGTGTTGTGTAGTAGAGTAAATCGTGTTAACTGTTAACAGCTATTGAGTGTATCCTAGACCCACATATTGCAAATGGATTTCTTCATAATGTAGTATTCTAATGCAAGGAACTAGTCCGTGGGACCGAGAATATCAAGTTCATTCATTTTGCCCCTCTGCAAAATTGAGTACCGAATGAATTGGCGAAAGATAGTAGGAAAAAGTGCTCAAATTTCTTATGTAATGTGCAATTCATGTATGAACTAGATTGGTCGATTTGGGACCTATTTTTCGACTGCTTTTTGCTTGTTTTCCGAGCCTTTTAGCATTAGATTTTTTAGTTTTTGGTCTTTTAGCTTAGTTTTATTTTATTTCTTGCTTTTGCTGAATAAAGTTGAGTTTTAGTTTTTTTTAATCAATCAAAGCCTTGTTCCCATAAGTGGGGTCGGCTCCATGAACCAAAGTGATTATTCCAGGTGGTCGTCCACAAAGATTTTCCTCCTCCACCACCTAAGATCAAGAGCCTCAAGCTCTTAAAAATCCATTTGCTTCATATCTTTTCTTACTCCTTCCCGCCAAGTCATTTTCGGTCTCCCCTTACCTCGTTTGAAATCTCCCGGATCCCACTCTTCATGTCGGTGCTCCCTAGGGTCTTTGAGTTACATGTCTAAACCAACGCAAGCGATTTTCTCTGAGCTTGCTCGCAATATTCGCAACACCAAATTTCCGACGGATATCTTCATTTCTGATTTTATCTCAGAGTGTTTCCGCATAACCATCACAACATCCACATTTCTGTAACTCCTATCTTTTGAATATGCTCCTTCTTAGAAGCCCAACATTTTGTGCCATAGAGCAACTCGAGACTTTTGAGATTCATTTATTTAGCTGCTACACTGTATCGCAACCATAACGATCTATATTCTAAAGTCGAGTCATGTTAGTAGGTTTGGGTACCAATTCAAAGTGTTGTGGTTCTCGATACAGCGTTGCAGCTCCCAACATAGTATTAACAAAGGTGCTTTTTGGGTAGCACAACTTATAAAGTTGCAGAAGTGTGATCCCCACAAGAGCATAACTTGCGGAGGGCTTATCATCCTCACTGCCATTAATTTGGGGCATAGTGATGATTTCACCGCCAATCCTTATGGCCGTCTTCATGGAGAAATGTAGCTGACGCTTCCCCAACTCCCTCAAATGTGCTTCATTAGTGGCAACACATCCATGCGACCACCAATTTTTTTCCACCTCGTGAGAACTTGGATGCAACTCCCGCCCCCCCGCCCATAGGCAAGTTGGGGCCTCCGCTCCGGTCGCTGATAGGACCGATGCTGCTTCCTCCTCCACCCATCCCCCTTCTAACTTGCATAGTTGCATTTGGTTTTGGCCCAATTGGCAGAGGTGTGAATGCACCAACAGCAACAACACAAACCATTGTTTAAAAATCGGTTTCGGTCGCGATCGGGGAAACGATCGCGATGTTTCAATATCGGAATTGATGCGCTTATCATGGAGTGTGTCGCGGTTGTCGCTCACGAATTTTAAAGTCTTTTTTATTATTTTTATTTTTATTTTTTAATTAATAAATTATTATTATTATTATTATTATTAGAAGTCCATTTGTGATAGTGATACAACCTAGATAAAGGGAAAAAGGAAAAAGGGCAATCACGTGATAAACTAAAGGAAAAGAGAGGGAAGCTTAGAAAGGAAGCCTCTAGAACATAGATAGAGAAAAACAAAAAGGCAT
This sequence comes from Salicornia ramosissima, assembly GCA_951394345.1. Classification (NCBI taxonomy): domain Eukaryota; kingdom Viridiplantae; phylum Streptophyta; class Magnoliopsida; order Caryophyllales; family Amaranthaceae; genus Salicornia; species Salicornia ramosissima. The sequence continues at coordinate 38,813,284 of OX596239.1, read as the reverse complement.
AGGAGTTTCAAAAAGATCAAGAAAGAGTAGAATGAAGAAACTAAGAAAGAGAAAGCATCCTGAAGAAAGGGAAAGGTGAACTGACATAAGAAGACTTCCGCGGCGACCTTAACAACCACTGGAGATGTTTTGTCGATAACCTCAACTCCTTAAGCTATGACAACTCATAAATTAAGGTTTTTTTACAATCTAGTTCAATCAATCAATCAAATCCTTAATCCCATAAGTGGGGTCGGCTACCTGAACCAAAGTGATTATTCCGTGTGGTCGTCCACATAGATTTTCCTCCTCCACCCCCTACGGTCGAGAGCCTCAATCTCTTGTCAATCCATAAATTAGGGGGTTCTTTTTTTCAGTCTAGTTAATGTTTGTAAATTGGAGTTAATTTAAAGCTTGTTTATGCAATTGATTGAGGGTTTTTGTTCGAAATTGTTTCTTCATAATCAGGTAAGATTAAATTTTGAAGTAATTTTGGTCCTTTTCTTGTTTTTATCTCAAACTGCCCTTTCTTCCCCTCTTTTCTACCCTTTATCGTTGAGATTTTGGGCGAATCTCGGCTGAATCGGTCGATATAATTACAAAATGCGGAATGCGGACCATTACAAACAACGTTATGCTCTGTTACCCGAACACTACTGTTTTGCCTGCATACCCGGGTCAGTACGACGCGACACGGATCCGTGTATGGAATCTATTCCGGACTCTTCACTTTGATCTCGGGTACGGCGGCCACCATTGAAGACTTGAAGCTTGAAGCACCAAGATGAAAGAAGGGAGAAGATGAAGTGTTGAAAAGACAAATACTACCCAACACTATTGATTGCAAATAGGAAAAATTACTTTTAAAGGTACGAACTATGGTCGTCCCAATTCTAAAGGTATGAACTTTTGATTATTTCTGAACAGTACGAACTATGAACTAGACTTACAATGAGAGGTATTAATGAATTGTTAACCTACTACCAAGGGTCATATGCATTAAGTGTCAGTTATTTTTGTTTATAGCAGTTAGGTTTATGAATTGGTTAACCATGGCATCCTCCTGTCATCATCAGCCCCTTGCAGTGTGCCGGCAAGGAGGTTTTTTGACTTTTGAGCTTCCCCAATCGGAGTTATCTTTATTCGGTTATGTGGGTCATGAGGGCTATTCCAATTCCCTTGCTTTTTCTAATTCTCCCACTGCTCTTACTCCCAAGTTTGCTTCGTCTTATAGGTTTGCTTTGGTTGGATTTTTTTTAATTTCTTTAATTTTAATTAATATTTGTTTCTTATTTTCTAATGAATTAATGAATTTCTTATTTTCTAATGAATTAATAAATTTCTTATTTTCTAATGAATTAATAAATAAAAATAATAAATAGAGATGGAGGGTACTTGAGAGGGGGTGACGAAAATCTGATTAAAGGTTGGGCAAGAGGATTGGATGTGGAAGAAGAAAGACTGAAGGAGGAAAAAGGAGGAGAGGAAAGAACAATTATTACCCACCATGTCCCTATCATGAACTTGCTTTGGGAGTTCTCAATCACACTGATTTGAGTAGAAATGGGAAAAAAAATTGAAAAATGCATAGATAGAAAAATAGAGAAAGAAATAGAAAATAGGAAAAGAAAGAGAAATGGGGAAATTAAGGATTTTTAAAGAAAAAAAAAAGGAAAATCCTAAACCTAACTGTTTAAAAAAAAAAAAAAAAAAAAAAAAAAACAAAAAACTGACACATAATGCATATGACCCTTAATAGCTGGTTACCAATTCATTAATACTTCTCATTGCAAGTCTAGTTCATACTTCGTACTGTTCAGAAATAATCAAAAGTTCATATCTTTAGAATTGGGACGGTCATATTTCATACCTTTAAAAGTAATTTTTCCTTGCAAATATGAACCACTTACCTTTATATTTTGAACAAACTTATTACTTTTTTAATTTTGACAGTTGTTTAATTTTTAAAACTATGTTTATTATACTTTGGCTTCCCCAACAAGCTTTACCAAATATGTGAGGTTTAAATTGAATGCTAGTTTATCGTTAGTATTCTGTACTAAACTCATTAGGTGTTGTGTATGTCACGCACTAACACAAAGCCCAAAGCCTAAACTTATTACGGAGTATTTTTGTACCAACCTTTTGAGTTTATGTAATCAGTTTTATTGAATCTCGTATTTTTTTTCTTAAAAATAAAATATTGTTGTATCCATACACGAGTCCAAAGTGAGGACAGTGTCCCCATGTCCTAAATTTTTTAAAATGACGTATCGGACACTCGGATCTGTACCAATATCCGATACCCGCACCCGTGTCAATGTAACATAGACGTTATGTACCGCCAAATATCGTTTCGGTAGAAATCGCATCTGCATCAACTTGCCCGCATCACATTGATTCGGTCGATATTTTGAACCATGATACGAACAACTTTTCAACACAACCATGGAGCGTCTCCACGGCCTACGCTAAGGTTTAGACAATGTGGCCTAAGTAACGTGGGATAACCATTTGGCTAACGTCAAACGTTACCGAGTGCCACCTTTCCCAAATCATCTAGATTACCCTTCAAAGCCTTTAAATACACTCCATGCCCATTCTAAGAGCCCTTCCTCTATAACTAATTCCTCTATGCTTACCCTCATCACACCCTGGAGGCAATGACGACGATAACGCGAGAGGATATTAGATTTCTTTCCCCACATACCTTATAGCTTTAACTCCGAGAAGGAGTTTGTTTCAGCTTTAGGGGGAGGCTTCTAGGCTCCTTGTTGCTGTTGTAAATATCGCATTTGTTTAAATATTTTTGTTGCCTTTTTATCTTCTTTTCTTCTCTTTTATTTTCTTAGTTTTGATTTTGTTAGAGTTTTATTTTTGTTTCTTATGTTTTCTTAAAAAAAAAATATAATAATAACACAAAAAAAATTGTGACATCGAAAACAAATATATATATACATATATATATATCAAAATTCATAAACCAAAAAAAAAAAAAAAAAAAAAAGATTAGGATTTTTGATTTCATTTTGTGTTTGTTTGTGTTTTGTCAAGGATTTTTAGAGCGGATTTTGGATGGACCTTACGTAAGTAGAATTTTTTACTTTCATTGGCGAATTTGGTGAGTTCTCTCCTTTTCTCTGTTGATTTCTTTGTTTGCATAATTTCAAACTTTCAAGATAAGTTTTATGAAGGACTGATAATCTAGGGTGTTTAGGTTTTAAATTTGGCTTTCGAGCCCTTTCAAGATAACTCGTTATATCGATGGTGTTGTGCCTTGATTTTGTATTTGTTTAGTTCCTTGATTGCTATTTTACGACTTTTCATATTTTGATTTCGTTTTTCCACCCTTATTAGTTTGTTTCCTTTGTTTTTGTATTCTTTTTCTTTTCCTTTTCTTCTATTCTTCCTTTTGTTTTTTTCCTTTAGTGTTTTTTTCTTTTATTTTCGTTCTCGATTAGTCTACCATGATGAATTTGGTTTGTAGAGATTAGAATCCTAGTTTTCTTTCCTAATAATTAAGGCATGCTTAGGAACCTTTTTTTTATTTTTTAAGAATTCGGCAAGGTTTTTAAAGTTATACAACCTTTGAGTTCTAAACTAGGGTTGGCGGCAAGATTGTTTGAACCTTTGGGCAACTTGAAGCCTACTAGCTAGGTAGCACGGAGACGGATACAGGTAGGGGTGCTCAAAAAAAACCCGGCCCGCTGGCCCGATCCGTTGACCCGCTGACCCGTACACTACCCGACGGGTTTTTTTGGGGAAAAAATTATTTTTTCCGGGTCGGGTACCCGGCCCAGTAAAACTTAAACATGTCGGGCCGGGTAATGGGCCGCCCTTTAATGACCCGGGTACCCGCTAATTACCCGATTCTTTTTTTTTAATATAATTTTCATAGGGTTATGCTGTTATAGTTACTGAATTTCACTTTAAGAACTTAGGCCCATTAACTTAAAAACATCAGTAAAAGTTAGAGGAGACAATAGGCTAGGGTTTTCTGGTTTCCTCTCTTTCTCTGATTTCACTTCTTCCTCTCTCTCTCTCATTTCATATCAATAAGAGGTTAGAATTTAGCCCAGCCCCACTGCCCTTCACGTTTCACCCACCAGCCACCACCACTGGTCACCGGCCACCGCCACCGTTCTTCCTCTCTCATCCTCGCTCTTCTCCGACGAGTCAGCGCCTCCTAGCCAAGCCAAATCTGATGATCTCCTCGTGTTCTGCCATAAGAACTTGTGCTATCTACTCAAATTTGTAATTTTTAGTATTTGTTAGTTGTAAATTTGTAATCAAACTTTTTTGGGTTGTTGCCTTGTTGGATGTTGAGTTGCTGTCTTGCTGTTGTAAATTTTTTGTTATTTAGTTTGTAATTTGTTATGTTATTGTTATTTAGTTTATTTAATAGGAGTCTCTTACTGTTTTTGTTTATGTTATTGTTATTTTATTTATATTAAAAATATGTTATTGTTGTTTAGTTAAAGTTTATTTATGTTAAAGCTTATTTAATATGTTTATGTTATGTGGTTAATTGATTTTGAGTGCTGACTGTTGAGTGCTTCTCAATAGTTTTTTTTAGTTTAGTTTGTTTAATTTAGTAATTTGATGCAATTAAAATTAGTCGGGTACCCTATGACCCGACCTGGATAACTCGGGTACCCGAGACCCGGGTACCCAAGTTATCTGGGTCGGGCCGTGGGCCACCTAATTCACTACCGGACAACCCGGGTACCCGTATTTTCGGGTACCCGGTTGTGAACGCCCCTAGATACAGGTCAAAAACGTGGACGGGGACGGAAAAAGGCAAAATGAAAAATTCTAAAAACGAGTACGGCTCGGGGATGGCAATAAATATATATTTTTTTTTAAAATTAAAACAAAGTTACAACTAGTGAGCTACATCATAAAAATAGAATTTAATTTTGTCTTAAATAAAGATAAAAATAAGTTTAAAAAAATAAAAAACACCCACTTGCACAACAAGTGGAAAAATATATTCAAAAAAAAAAGGAAATCAAAGAAAAGTCAGAAAAAAGTAAAGGCAAACTACAGTAAAAAAAATAAAAAATCCTCCAAAAAAAGTACAAAATTTAAAAGCAAAACTTATTAAATGTACATAGGAAAAAGAAGTTCTATGTATTTTTTTAAAGGAAAAATTCATATAAATAATCCCAACTATGGGACGTCTTCCAATATTAATCCCAACTATTAGTTATTACAGTATAAGCCAAACTTTGGGGGTTGTTTTATGATATTAGTCCATTGACTTAGTTAACCTATTGTAATCGGTCACCAATTCATAATGTATTCATTATCTTTCCTCTTTCCATATTTATTATATTTGAATATACCTTCCTCGCTTTCTACGAAGAAAATCGGAGCCGGTTAAAAGTTAGTATGGACTAATATCATAATACTACCCCCCATAGTTTGGATTATAGAGTAATAACCAATAGTTGGGATTATTTATATGAATTTTTCCTTTTTTAAAAGCAAAATAAGTTAGTCATTTACTCCTTGGTGGAAGAAAAGCAGTCGCAGCAGGATAGACAAAGGAGAGAGAAAATAGAGAAGAAAATACGTAAACCAAGGTGGTGGCCGATGGGCTGCAGCCGTAGACGAAGGTGGTGGCCGGTCGGCTGGCCGCTGGGCTCCATTCAGGGCGAACTTCAGAGTTCGAACAAAAAATGATGGACGAAGGGGAGAAGTTCGAGCCATTTGGCTAGTGGTGGCCGACGAGCAACAGATGGCGTCGACAAAACCAGAGGAGGAGGCGGCTGGTCCAGCGACCTTCGAATCGTCGTAGTTCAGTGGAGAGAGAACTGAGATACCTTTTTTTAAAAACCCTAGATTTCACTTCTCCTTTCTTTGAAACCCTAGCTTGCTCGTGTGACTTGTGGACGGCAGCTTTGCTCTTTTCCCGTCACCGATACGTCCCTAACCCCCCACCTCCACGTCCACGCCAAGATTCAACCGAACCCACCTTAACCAAAACGTCTTGGGGACTTTTTTTAGCCGAACCCGCACCGTCCCCATACCCTAGCCGTACCCGTGCTTCCTAGCCTGCTAGGGATATATGAACCTAAGTGAGGATTTTTAGGGAACTTCCAACATTTAAGAATTTTGAGAACTAGTTTTACTCTACCTTTGAGCCCTAATTGAGAGTTTTGAGCCCTAGGTTACAAGTGACCGACCCACCCTTGGGAAGGACAGAGGCATTCTTTTCTTAGTCCTTTTTTCATTTTCTTTCCTTCCATTTCATTTTATTTTTCCATATTCAATAATTTAGGTTAACATTGCCTTGTTGGCTTTTGTGCTTACTCTTATATTCACAATTGGATCCATTTTGAGCTTGGACTTATAGCTAAATTAGTGAAGTCAGGGGATCCATATTTGTTGGATTGTATAGCCTTTAGATCTTGGAATTGAAAAGACCAAGCACTTTGAGTTCTGGTCTTGTGAATAATTTTTTTGTAAATAACAGCTGAGTAAGCTTGAAAAAGGCAAGGTATTTCAAAATTTCACAAAAAGAGAAATATTCCAACAAAAGCATGATTCGAAAATGCGGTTTCGGTCGCGATCGCGGAAACGGTCGAGGGGATGCGGTAACAGAATTAATGCGTCCATCGCGGATTATGTCGCGGCTGTCGCGTACGAATTTTTATTTTGAAATGTTTTATTTCTTAAAATAATTATAATTATTTTTTGGAACTTTGTTGTTATTATTATGAATACTACTAGTGTTTTTATAAAGAAACTATTATTGTTACCATTATTAATATACAAGGGAAATATAAAATATTTTTAAAATATGTATAAGATTTTTAAAATTTTACAGTAACATTACATATGTACTAATTTATTTATTTTTTTAAAAAAGAAGATGCCTATAAGAATATAAGCAAAAGTACATCATAAAAAAAAAAAAAGGAGTAGTAGTAAAACAAACAAAAAAGAAAAAAGAAAAAGAAAAGGAAAGGAGAAGAAGAGTTCACGTGGGATTTGAGATAAGGTAAAATTGGGAGAGAGAGAGAGCCTGAGATCAAAAAGAAAAAGAAAAAAAGTCGAAGAAAGAGAAAGAAGCAGATGAAGAAAAGCAAGAACATCTCACCTGAGAACTGAGAACCCACCCAAATCGGATGTCGCCGCCCCATCACCGGCAGCCCCCGTTGGCTAACAGCCATCATTAAAGTAGCAGTCAACTCGCAATATTAGCCAATTAGGTTTTCGTTTTTTCCTTAGGGTTTTTTTTTGGGATAAAATTAAAGCGATTTAAGCAATTAAATTATGGCTTGTTTGGTAACCATAAATTCATTTGAAATTATGGATTTGGTCCAATTATCTTGTTTGGGTATGCTTGGAATTTGGGAATTGGATTTGGCCCAAATCCAAGATGTGTAAAACATAACTATTTTTTTATATATTGAAATTCCAATACTAAACTTGTCATTTCAAATTCTAATATTCAGGAAAAAAAATAAAAAATCTCCCAATTTCTCTTTCCTCAGCCTGATTTCTAATATTTAGAAAAAAGAAGAAAAAAATAGTTGAGTTGTATCCTCCATTAAAGCAGATTACTAGAGCATCTCCTCCATTGAAGCAGATTATTTGAGCCCTCTTCTACATTAAAGCAATTTAGCTCTCTCCACCATTAAAGCTCTATGTTTTTCATCTCCATTTCCCACTCCTCCATTGTTGTTTCTCGATCTCACCTCCATCGTTGCAGCCGCATTCCATCTCCTTTTCTCACTCATCCACCATCATGTTTCTCCCCTCCAACACTGCCGTCATTTTAAACTCACTCCTCCTTCGTCGCTCGCCACTGTCATACTTTCTCATCCACTGCAGTCACTATTTATCTTCCATCCACACTGCTCTGTCTCTAGCCTCCGTCGATCTCTCCCCTCCCCCGTCACTCCCTCCGTTGTTGTCACTGTTCCGATCCACTTCATATGCCTCTCTTCTCCCCCAGCTTACTAACTTAACCCTAATTTCCCCATTTGCCCATAAAATTCGTGTTACTTTCTAATGATTTTTGGTTTTTTTTTTAATTATTATTCTGAGTTTTTAGTTTGTTGATTATTTTATGTAATTCTTGATTATATAATTAAAACTTATAATGTTTGTGAATTTTTTTTATTTTGATATGGGTTAATAACTAATATTATTGTCTATTAGATGAGTATTAATATCATGTACCTAATTAAAATATTTTTACATTGGTTTGAAACGTAAACTTGAATTCCAATATGAAGTTCTTTGAATTTCCAAACAGATATAAGAATTTGGAATTATGAATTTGAATTCTTTGTATATTCCCAAACAAAGGACTTGGAATTGAATTTAATAATTTGAAATTCTAAATTTGAATTCCACCATTCGAAATGAAATGGGTATATCCAAACGCAACCTTAGGGGTTTTGTTCGGATTTGCATTTCAAAGACAAGGTAAGCTTTAATTTCAATTTCGGTTTGGTTTTCTTCTTTAAATCTCAGATCTTCTCTCTCTCTTTCTTCTTCTTGCTCTGTTTTTTTCTTTGCTTCCACCAAAAACTCGGACAAAACCAAGTTGATGCGGCCGTACCGAGCCAAAACTCGCCGTGTTTGGAAACAGCGTGACAAACCGGAAAAATATCAGATTGGTGGCTTCGAAATCCGGTACATCTCGGCCGCATCGCGACGTCCCGGCCGCATTTTTGCACCATGAACAAAAGGGAAAAAAGAGACAGAGAGATGTTTTAAAAAGCCAAACAATTCAAAAAAAAATCCTCCCATCATTTTTCACAATGAGGACATTGTGTCTTTCATGCTGGGGGAGGAACCAATAAAAGAGTCAGTTTTTTCATTTTGCTAGTACTTTGTACATTTATATAGCTTGAATAAGCTTCGGGAAAGAATTTTCCCGAGAACTTGGTTTTGTTGTGATCCCCAATGCGTTCATTTGTAAACTTCACTATTATTGTACTAGTACCACCACTTAGACAAATTTTTCCCTACCTTCACCCGAGCCTTACGTTACAACCAATAAAGTCCTTCCGGGTTTCGACCCATGCGGGATATAGTCCTTGTTTACTTTGGGGAACTAGCCAGGTATATTTAGCGGGCGAAGAAGGGGAGAGATAGGGTGAACCACACATTTCCCTTTTTCTTTCCGTCGTTTTCGGATCCTTCGCAGAAACTTGAGATACTCCTATTTTGGGTGAATTTCATCCCATTAGTTGAGTGGGCGAAGAAGGAGAGAGATCGAGTTAACCGCACAAGCGCACATTTCCCTTTTTCTTTTCGGTTCCTTCTTGGAATCCTGAGATGCTCCTAGTTGGGTGAATTTAATCCCAATGGTTGGATTGTGGTAAGATTGATTAGAAGTAGCTATAGGACTATTAGGTTGTACATAATTTTTATTTCCCTTTTAGTCAATTCATTAGATCTTTCGCATGCCAAGTTTAGTAGGGTTAAGGAAATTAAGAATGATTCAATGTACATACTTCTATGTCAGATAGAGAGCATTTGCTTTCTTTTCCCTTCCTTTCCCTTCCTTTTCTTTCTTTTTCTTTTTTTTTTTTCTTTGTAGTTTAGTTTTGGTTTGAAATTAGAGTTATGGCTTATATTTTTTTAAAACACTTACAAGAGCATACTCGTCCTCATTGGAAACTTGGGTTTGAATGGCTTGGTGTTTACGCTAAAAACAACAGTGATTCCTACGAAAGTGAGTTAGGTTTTGTTTCTTAATTTGTTTGGTTTTATTTGCTTGAGGACAAGCAAAGGCAAGCTTGGGGGATTTTGATCAGTCCGTTTAGGACCAATCTCACGGCTTCTTTTTGCTTGTTTTCCGAACCTTTTAGGTTTACATTTGTTAGATTTTGGTTTTTATAGCTTAGTTTTTGTTGATTTTTTGCTTTCATTGAATAAAGTCGGTTTTTAGTTATTTTTGTTAATAAATTGGCCAAATCGAGACTTCTGAACTTCATTTGTGTTCCTGTAGGTGTTTCGTGACTTTCCAAGAATGTTTTGGTTGCCAAAATGAGTCGTAAAAGGTCCCAAGTGGGCTTAGAGAGGCGAGCCAAGATTCCGGGATCGTTTAGCAAGCTAAAGAGCAAGGTAAGATACAAAATTCCAAAAAGAAGGCCCACACAATCGTGTTGTGGCAAAGATGAGCCTATGCAAAAAGTTATCTCATCATGACTATCAGACGGTCCGACTAAAGACTTGCTAAAGAGATAAAGGGCCAAAAACCATTAGCGAAAAGCCGAATGCTATTCAATCCATGTATTTAAGAACACAGTATTTGCTCTTTCTTTCAAACTAAAATTAAATCAGAAAGGTAAACTCCAATTTTCTCAACTAGAGAAACATAGCATGCAACTCAAATGGCATTTTTGTAATTGTGCGAAAATAGTTTCTTCAAACACACCTTATTTTATGTGAAACAAAATGAAATATACAATTAATTCTACTCAAAATCATATTGAAATGCCAACTGAGATGCATATTATTTTTCTCAAATTGAGAAACTGGGAAACCTTCTTGCATGACTTGAGAAAAGTTAAAAGAATAGAATTAAATAGTAACACTTGCACCAAGAAAGTAGCAAGTTAACCAAAAAAAATAAAAGATAAAAAAAAAAAAATTAATAATAAAGGAAACATCAAGTACAAACACACATCATTAATGGAAGTGCTCCACTTTTTTTTCTATTAAAATATGCTTAAAAGACATTTTATCTATGTTACTTAGACAAGAATAAAGTGTCTGCTAGGATCCGGGTATCAAGTGTACGACTTGGCTAATTTGAGAAAAAGTCACAAGTTTTAAGTTAAAATGAAGTACCGAAGCATCTTGTCATGTCTGACAAAACACGAGTCGATACGCGTTTTTTGAGGTAAATAAAGGTGTCAAAGTAACATACATTTTATTGAAGGGATATTTGCAGCATCAAGATGTGAAATCATTAAACTTACAGCATACAAAATGCCTAAACTCTAAACCCACCCAACCATGGATGATTAAAATCAAATAATAGATAGAATAGCTTTGGCACACTGCATAATTCATATCTCTATCCATAGAGGATGGAACTTGTTGCTTTACTAAAGTACTCTGTACTTAAAGGATGCATTATTGATCTTAGAAGAAATATATGGAGCTTTAGAAATAATCAAGCATAAGAACAAAATTTAAACAGCAAGCTACAGAAGAAAAGTACATACCGAATAAAGAAACTCTGAATTTCAACCACCGAAATTAGAAAGGTAGATAACTGATATATCACGCCAGCATCAAGATACCTTAAAACAGGAGCAACAATTTTTTCTCGTCCAGGATCTGCACATTTAAATAATACATCGCATAAAGCAAATGACACTTAAAACCCCAGGTTTTTTTCATTTCATTTATGCTAGGCTGGAGAAATGGTTAACTTTTGCATGCAATGGCATATTCCATTAATCAGTCTCAATTAGGAGACAATGATGGATATGCAATTGGATAATGTGGTAGATACGGGCAAAGATACTTACTAGCACAGCCAATCTCCCCAGAAAGATTCAGAAGTCTCACACAAGGATATCCATCAACCACTTTATACATTGACCTCTCAAGATCAGGAACCGAAACAAATGAGTTGGTCTGCCCTACAAGTTGTTAAATTGCATCAATTTACCAATTGCTACAAGAAGTATGAATGCTTGTCTACCATCAATTTAATCTAAAGCATAATGAATTAAGCAACAAGCCAACAAGAGAGAAACGAACTAGAAAAACTCAAATTGTTCTAAATAAACTTGGAAAATCTGCAACAATGAATATTTTACCTCACACATATATTCTCAATTGTTGCAAATAAACCAGAGGGAGTACATTAAGAGATGCCTTTTTATGCCGCATGTGTCACAAGCTGGAAGCGGAAACAAATCTCTGAACCAGAAAACAGACTAATACCCAACTACATAATCATTTTCCCTAATAAACCTAGTTTCATTTCTTAAGCAATAGTGCAAAATGATGAATGAAACGGATAAATAACAAGAATTCCAACAGTAAGTATAACCAATTGAAGCCATAAACCCAATTAGTAATTGAACATAAACAAGCAAAATGACTATTAAAACTTGGGGAATCAATCAAATCATAAGTCATCAGCAACTGAAATAGACAACAAAGTCGATTCAAGCAATTTCAAAGTAAGAACACACTCACCCGAGAAAGAGAAGGATAGATGTGCCAGAAAACATATGAGCAGACACCAACACTTGTAGGAAGTCATTGCAAAATTTGAAATTGGAATTGAAATTTTCAGACGAGATTTCATCGGACTATATTCTCTCTTTGTCAATGCTAAATGCTAATGACCTGGTTGCAACCGAATTGGCCCAATTCTGATCTTTGGATGCTGGAATTGGAATTTGGAATTGTTATTGCGACTTAAAAGTTTAAACACACCATACAACCATTAAAAATAATTTTTTTCTCATTAACTCTCTCCCTTCCCCTCCTAAAGGCTAAAACCCCCCTTCTACTTGATTGTGGATTTAACAGTTGTATATATAAATATGTTTGATAACATTTAAGTGTTTCGTAAGAGTTGATAAGGTTTTTTGAAATTTTTTGTTTTTTAACTTCATCATTCGTGACCTGTTTTTTACAATTCCATAAATGGCCCCATATTACTTATCAATTGTCAAAAGTGACATTAATAAAGGTATTCTGTCAAATTTTGACATTAGAACAGTATTAAAAGTGAAAAAATATTTCAACTCAAAGTAAAACCTAATTTGGCATTAGAACTCTATTCTAAAGTTAAAAATGGTGTAAGAAATTAAATAAAATCAAAATAACATAAGTAACAATAGAAGCTCTACTAACTGCAACCAATAACAGTAGCCCCTGAGAAATCCAAAAACAAATAAACAAATGGTTTTACTATAAATTGGAACATTTTTTTACTTTAAAATCGGAGTTCTAACGTCAAAATCTGACAAATCACCATTACTAATACCACTTTTGACAATTGATGTCTAACACGGGGTCATTTGTGGATTTCTTACTGGTTTGTTTTATTTAATTTTGCATTTATAAAATTATTACTAGTGAGAAAAAAAGACATGTACAATTAAATATTAATAATAGGAGAATGTAGTAGTAATAATAATAATCATCTAATGATAATTATGATAATAATAATAATAATAATACTTCATCCGTTTCGAAAAAACGTAACAGTCAACATTTCACGCATGTCGAGACAATACTTTGACCTTTAATAATTATAATTATGAATAATTAAAAATTATAAAAAGTTTATATTAAGAAAGTATTTTACAAGACGAATCTAACAAGATCTCACTTGACTATATTTTTTAGAAAAAATTGCTAAAAATATTCCGAGGTTTTAGCCATCTTCTCAAATTATTCCAATCTTCAATTAATTCATGAATATTCAAAAGTTTAGAGGTGATCTTCCGTGATTGGTCTCACCCCACCATCAACCTGCTAAACAGGTTAAAATGGCTGTGGGGCCCAGCCTTTTTCTTTTAATTTCATCATCATCATGATTCATCAAACATTGTTCATCATCATTCATCTTTAATGACATCATTCATCTCCATTTCACCATCTCACCCCACGATCACCACCTCACCCCCTCCCCACGACCACCATCTCACCCCACGACCACCACCTCATCCCCTCCCCACGACCACCATCTCACCCCATGACCACCACCGTACACCACCCCTCGAAACCCCCACCCAACATTGTTAACAACCACGCACCCCCAAACCCAGCCCAATCTCCGCCACAAACACCGGCCTCCGCCCATTTCGACCCTCGCCACCAAACCTCACTCCGTACCATTTTGACCTTCAATGGGGGTGGTTGGGTGGTTCGGCTGGTGGTTCGCCGCCAAACCTCGCCGACAATCCAGATACCTCGCTCTGTGCCATTTTGAGGGTGGTTCGGTTAGTTTGAGGTAGTTCGGCGGGCTTGAGGGTGGTTTTGTATTTGATGGGGTGGCTGGGTTGTTTTAATGGTTGAGAAGGGGGGGTCGGCAGGGTGTGGGTGGGTGAGGGTGAGGGTAGGCTTTTTTTTATTAATTTGTTTATTAAATTAAAAGGAAAATATATGTTTAGTTTAATTAAAAGTAATAAAATATATGTTATATGGTTAATTTTTAAAATTAAATTAATTAAAACTGGGTCCCACAAATTTTTGTTTTTACCAACTGACCAGGTTGCCAACCAATTGGGAATAATAACAGAAGATAAGCCTAAAACTTGGGAATAATCATGGATTAATTGTAGTTGGGAATAATCACTGAATATGGCCAAAACTTCGGAATATTTTTAGCAATTTTTTCTATTTTTTGTTATTATTGTGTAAAGTTCAAAACTTGGTCAAAGTATATATTGTGAATAGTGCAAAATGTTGACTGTTGCATTTTTTTAAAATGAATGAAGAAATAATCTTTATGATATAAGCGAATGAGGGAGTCATGGTGTCCATCCTCAAAATGTCTAAACTACCCTTTAAAAATTAAAAAAAAAACCTGCGTGTCAACAATGCGCAATAAGAAAAGTGGACCCAAGTTTTTTATAAAAAAAAACCCCGTGTGTCAATAGTAATAGGGGGTTAAATTTTTGGAAAAATTCATATGAATAATCCCAACTATTGAAGATCTTCTAATATTAATTCCAACTATAGGTTATTACACTATCCAAACTATAAGAGTAGTTTTATGATATTAGTCCATACTAACTTTTGACCGGCTCCGATTTCATACGTAGAAAGGAAGGAAGATTTAGCCAAGTACAATAAATAGGGGAAGAGGGAAGATAAAGATTAATTTTTGAATTAGTGACCAATTACAATAGATTAAATAAGTCAATGGAATAACATCATAAAATAACTCACAAAGTTTGGATTATAGTGTAATTAATAACTAATAGTTGGAATTAATATTGGAAGACCTCCAATAGTTGGGATTATTCATATTAATTTGTCCTAATTTTTTTAATACAGCTATTGGAATGTATATTAAATGGGTGAAATTTCAAATTTCACCAAATTTTTCTCTTCCTAAAATTTTGGAGGGAAATGAAACTGAAAAATTTTGCCCTCCAAAATTATTGTTGCCCAAGTATTGTACAATCATAATTACAAACGTATATAAGCATTAGAGTTAGACCACCAAAAAGTACAGCCCTTCAAAATCTCAAACACTACATTAGGGTTAGGAGTTTCATTTACAAAAGTTAAACACACACAACACACACAAGCACTTCTCCTCATAGCACCAAAAACAAGCCAAAATGGAAGAAGAAGATGATGGATTTTATAGCATAGATGTGTTGTTGTGTGAAGAACGGTTACTCAACGAGGGTTGAGCAACTCCTGAAACATTTGAAGACAATTTGTTACGAAAACTAGGTAATGATTTAACTAATTTTGTGCATTTTTTTTTGTAAAGTTTGAATTTTTTTTAAGTGTTGTTCTTCATGTTTGATTCTGTATTTACTATTGTTGTAACGCCCCAAGTTTTCGGTATTTTTCGCTATGTTTATCTGTTTGTATTTATGTTTATTTTATGTATGGTTCGAGTTTATTTGGACTATTTATTTTTGTTTTATTTCTTGAATGTGATTATTTTATTCTATGGTAATTGTTTTATTATTTATTTTATTCTATTTTAATTAATTAGAATTTTATTTTAATTTTCTAATTAATTAATTAATTTTTGGGCCAAGTGCAAATTAGACATGATTAGTCATGCTTAAGTGTAAATAGCCCAAATGAACTTGTTAGCCCATTTGAACAAGCCCATAGCCGGCCCCCCCTTAGTGTGGCATGGTTGCCACTTGCCTTGTGTTCACACCTTAACTAACTTCTATAAATAGAAGTGTTAGTAAGGCATTAGGCTCATTTGCTCATTTAGCCATCTCTTGCTCACAATTAAAAACTCAAACACACTCCATTCTCTCCACATTTCACACGCCTATTTTGGCTTCCAATCTCCATCAATTGTTCATCAATCTTTCAACCCAAAAACTTAAAGATTAATCCTTCATTGATCTTTAGGTATCAAAACACAAATTAAACCTCATTAATTCCATTCAAGATCACTAGTTTGGGTTTGATTCCGGGTTGGTTCGAGTGGGTATTGGTTCGTGTGGATCGTGCGTGTGGTTCATGCGTGGTGCTCGTGTGGGTGTTGCACGGTGTTCAAGTGGTGCTGCACGGTGATTCGGGTGGTGTTTCAAGGTGGTCACGTGTGTGTTCGTGTGTGGTGCCGTGGCCGTACAATTTTGCGTGGTGTTTGGGTCGTGTAGTTCGAGTTTGGGCAGCAGGTTTTTGTAATCTTTTGCAACCAAGATTTATTAAGGTAACATACTTTTCTATCCTAATCTATATACTATGTTCATAGGATAGATTAGGTGATCAAATTAGACCATAAGTTTGATGAATTAACCCTTATATTGTACGTGAATCTGGGCAGAATTTTAGTAATGATTTTATGATGTTCTTGCTTGGTTTTCATGCATGATTTTGATTATTTTCGATAGATATACGTTTGTTTATGTTTATGTTCAATTATCATGAAGTTTTGATGCATGGAAATTGATGAAAAGTTGCTAGAATTGGTTAGGACCATGCGTGTATCATGCGTGTAATTGAGCATTGATTGGTGAATGTGTTCTTGATAATCTTGATGAGTTCTATGTAAATCTTGTATTTGTATTTGATGATTTTAGCTAAAAGAAAGTACATTCGATGAATATTTTTATGATGGATCATGTTTCTTGAAGTTTCTTGGTCATGATATGATGAATCTTGATTTTCCTTGTTATGATCATGTTTTCTTTAAGTATAGTTTTATTAAAGATTATTAAAGATTAAGTAAAGAAAGATAAAGAAGTGGTAAAGAATGGTTAAAGAAGTCCAAAGATAGTAATGTACATAGTTAAACTCAAGAAAAGGCGTAAGATGCAATCTTGAGAATAACCAAGATGTAAAGAACGTAAAGGTAGCTTGATTTTTACATTTAGACGCGTAACCTTCGAGTAAGATTCTAAGACTTGGGTTAAGACGATGCCCCTATCCTAACCGCGGTATTGGGATAGTGAATACTTACTATGTTGTCTTTGTGATATGGATTTCCGAAAGATGGGATTCATGGGTTTGGGAGTAAGATTCTCATTCCTGACATAGTAGGAAAGTTCGATCACGTAAGATGTGTTCGTACGAGCATAGTCCGGTCTAATATGTAAATGATAGCGACAAAGAATATGATAAGATTGGATAATTAAAGTCAAGCAAGTTATTATTATTGTTATCATTATTGTTGTTTACGTTGCATGTTTATATGTATGATTGCCTGATTTGTTTGTTTGATTTATTCTATGTTCATATGTATCCACTTTAGGGTGGGACTGTTATGTTACTCGCCACGTACTGATGGTGGATATATGTTCATTTTCAGGTAACTCTGATGATGACGGTGTTGCTTAGCTTTGGTTTGGGCGAGTGCCGTTGTACCTTTTATGTTATAGCTTGTATTTCGTTATTAGATTTAGACTATTAGTAGTTTGTAGGTTGTATATTCTAACTCTAACTCTGATATTTGTTTTGGAGTTAACCCTTTAGTTGTGATACTTGTGGTTTAGTTTTATATAACTTGTGGTTTTGTACGTTTGGGGTTATTAGTAATATGATTTTGAGGTTTTGTTTTAGATTTTTAGATTTGTTTGTTTGTTAGATCGACAATTCGACTCGTCGGTTCCTTCCGCATCGGTTTAAACGAGTCGGGTCGTCACAGTTGGTATCAGAGCCGAATGGTTAAAACTTAAGTGAAGTTTTAGGATTTGAGTAAACCCGAGAGTTGTGAGCTATACCATTCCCGAGTGATAAACCCGATTAAGAATAAGTATAAGGGAGAAGAGTGTCGGGTAGAAGACCGGGATATGACTCTTTCTCTTATTTTTATTTCTTTTGAGTGCTTGACTGTAGTTGTGGATTATTGATTGACATTTTCTTTTTGTCGTTATTGTCTTGCAATGTTTTCAGCATGTCCACACCTCGCCAGTCATGTTCGGGACGACAGAGGTTACGAGCGCTCGAGGAAGCAATTCTTATGATAGCACACCATAGTCGTCAGCCATCGGGTTCGGAGTCGACGTTCGATCGTATTGCTCGTCATCGACCACCAACTTACGATGGGGTTGCCGACCCTATGATTTTGGAGAGCTGGATCCGCGAGATGGGGAAGCTCTTCGACGCTACGTTTTGCCCCGAGCACGATAAGGTCCAGATCGCCGCCTACTACTTGAGAGGAGAGGCCGATAATTGGTGGAGCGTGGCTAGGAACACATGCATGCCCTTGCACTCGATGTCTTGGGCCGAGCTCGTAGCTAAGGTCCAGGAGAGGTTCTACCTCGACGAGTTACAGTGGCAGAAACAGGAGGAGTTTCTTACTCTCACTCAGGGTAAGATGACGGTTCAGGCTTACACCGATAAGTTTGCCGAGTTATCGAGGTTCGTTATGTCTGTGGTACCATCCGAGGAGGAGCGGGTCAAGCGCTACATCAAGAAGCTAGATCCGAGGATTCATGTTCACGTGATTAGCAGTGGAGCGAAGTCATTTCAGTGAGCTTACGAGGTAGCACTCGAGATTCAGGCGTCTGTTATCAAGGAGGATGCGAGCAGGAAGAGGACCCCGACCCCGGTGACGTCGCCATCTTTCAAGAAGCCCCGATTTAGTGCTCCTAGCAATACCCCTCCGACCGCTAGTTCTTATAAGGGTTCTGACGGTTCGAGGTGCAGAGGCTATGGCAAGGACTTCCATCCAGGGAAGCGATGTGACGGCACGCCCATAGCATGTTTTATCTGCAAGAAGGAAGGACATAAGGCATCAGTCTGCCCCGAGAAGAAGCCAGGCACCGAGATCAAGCAGCTACCAGCATCGACTAAGACTCTTGTGAAGAACCGAGTCTACTGTATGACTGAGGCAGAGGCAGAGATCCAGCCAGATGTAGTCTCAGGTAGATTTCTTGTCTCTGGTATGTTAGCTTACGTGTTGTTTGATTCTGGTGCTACTGTTTCCTTTGTGGCTAGTAGATTTGCCCTGAGGTCTAATCTACTAGGCAGTTTTCCCGTTACTTCAGTTATAACTCTCCCTTCTGGAGAGGATTTTGTTTGTCAGCGCGAGTTCAGAGGAGTGCCTATCGTTATAGGTGGGGAGCAAGCGACGATCGATCTGAAGGAGTTCCCGCTGATGGAGTTTGATGTTATTCTTGGCATGGACTGGCTGTCGAAGTATCGAGCGATCATTCGTTGCCGAGATCAGTCAGTGACATTCCGAGGATCGAAGGGCAATCGAGTTACCTACTCTGGGATCGTTTTGAAGAAAGGAGTAAAGGTAATTTCGGCCTTGAAGATGAGGAAACTTCGCCAGAAGGGCGATATGGTGTTCTTGTGTCAGGTAAGGGACTTGACTGAAGAGAGTCTGTTGGACGATATACCTGTAGCGAGGGATTTCAGAGGCGTATTTCCTGATGAGCTACTAAGAGTTCCACCCGAGGGCGATGTCGAGCTTAATATCGATTTAACACCCGGGACAACGCCGATTTCAAAGGCACCTTACCAGATGGCACCATCGGAGTTGCAACAGTTGAAGATGCAACTTCAAGATTTGATCGATAAGGGCTTCATTAGGCCAAGTGTTTCTCCATGGGGGGCGCCAGTGCTCTTTGTGAAGAAAAAGGACGGTAGCATGCGTCTGTGCATATACTACCGAGAGTTGAATCGGGTAACAATCAAGAACAAGTAGCCGTTGCCTAGGATTGAGGACCTATTCGTTCAGCTGAGAGGAGCGGGAGTTTTCTTGAAGATAGATCTTCGGTCTGGATATCATCAGATTCCGGTCAAGAAAGAAGACATCCCGAAGACAGCTTTCCGCACGAGATACAGACACTATGAGTTTGAGGTGATGCCATTTAGTCTCACTAATGCTCCAGTCGTGTTCATGGATCAGATGAACCGGACATTTCATCACTTACTCGATAAGTGCGTCGTAGTCTTTATCGACGATATCCTGGTGTATTCTAGAGACGAGTCTGAGCATGTAGAGCATCTCCGAATAGTGCTAGAGATATTGAGGAAGCATAAGTGGTTCGCGAAGCTCTCTAAGCGTGAGTTCTGGCTTCGCGAGGTAGCATTTCTGGGTTATGTTATTAGTAAGGAAGGCCTTAAGGTAGACCCGACAAAAGTTAAGGCAGTAGCAGAATGGAGTAGCCCGAGAAATGTGGCGGAGGTTCGTAGTTTTCTGGAATTGGCCGGATACTATTATTCGTCAAGGACTTCTCCAAGATTGCTACGCAAATGACTAGTCTCCTACAGACGGAGATCCGATTCGTTTGGACGGAGGCTTGTGAGCAAGCATTTCAGCAACTGAAACAGATGTTAGTTTCTGCCCCTATTCTTACCCTTCCGAACGATGAGGAGGATTTCGAGGTCTACAATGATGCATCTAAGAGTGGTCTAGGATGTGTGCTGATGCAGGATGGGAAGGTCATCGCTTATGCATCGAGGCAGCTGAAGGTGTACGAGCGTAACTACCCCATGCATGACTTGGAGCTAGCAGCTGTGGTTTTCGCGCTTAAGATCTGGATGCACTATCTCTATAGTGGTTCGTGTAAGGTATTCACGGATCATAAGAGTCTCAAGTACATCTTCACTCAGAAGGACCTCAATATGAGGCAGCGACGATGGCTTGAGCTGATTAAGGACTATGACCTGACGCTTAATTATTATGAAGGTAAAGCGAACTTAGTCGCTGATGCACTGAGTCGCAAGAATCGATTGAGCTTCAGTAGAAGTCGTAGTTCCGTCAGAGTACATCTGACATCTATGAGTACCGAGCCCGAGTTATTCCAGGAATTGCGCGAAGGTCAGAAGGAAGACCCGCAGTTGACTAGGACTCGAGAGGCCTTGCGGCAAGGAAAAGCCGTTGGCTTTGAGATCTCTACCGATGGTAGTCTGCGTTTTCAAGGGAGATGATGTGTACCGGACAGTTCTGATCTTCGGAACAGGATCATGTCTGAGGCGCATAACTCACCGTACTCTGTTCATCCTGGAGGTAATAAGTTGTATAAGGACCTTGATAAAGGGGTTTTGGGCTCTTTCACCAAACAAATAAAACCCCCGTTGTAGTATGAGTAGGGGTGTCGAACACGGGGAACAAGTCGTGACTCATTTTGCGCGATTTGGGTCAATTGAGGATCTAGGATTTGTTGTTTGAAATGGAATCTAAAACTATTGCATAAAATAAATGCGAAATTAATAAACTAAATTATAGGGTTGTCGGATCCGGGTTCAATTGATTTTGGGGGAATTACTTCAAAAAGTCTAAAGAACGAACTAAATCAACCCGGAGTGATTTAGAAGTTGACGCATGAATATAACAATAATGACTTCTCCCGAATGGACGTTATCATTAAATTCAATGATCACAATTATAGCAAGGTTTCACTAGAAGTAAATTCCTAGTTCGACTACCGTCTCCCGTTGCAATAGTCTCACTAACAACGTACCTAAAGTGGATTCCTAGATCGACCACCGACTCCCGTTGTAATGGCCTCACTAGCAACATTGGGCAAGGAAAATCCAAGCATAATTTACTCATAGACAAAGCCCTATTATACCTCGAAGATACCAAGAAATCAACTGTGACCTTTAGCTAATCTCTAAGCTCATTGTCACCAATATTAACCAACCATGAACACAATTCAACCAACAACTAGATGAAAACCCCCAATTTCAAGTCATGAACCCACCACCTTCAAAACCTAGAAATTAACTACTCAAAAATCATGAACAAGAGCACTACACTAATAAACAAGCATAAAAACATGAAACTAAACACTAAATCTACCAACAAGCAAGAAAATACACCAAGCAAACTTGAAATTGCATAATTTAAACATTAAGCTACAAGCAAACTATGAAATAAACAAGATTTAAAGCAATGAAAAACATGAACAAGTAAAGAAGAGAAATAGAGAACTTATTGAATTTTGACGAGCAAAACGTCGGATTGGCCATGTCACTTGAACAAACCTTCAATTTCATTCATCATCTTCAACAAACTATTGAAATCTAAAGCTAAAACTACACCTAAAACTATGGAAGAAGAAACTATGGATAAACCCTAACCATGGGAAGAGGAAGGGAGGGTTTCTCTCTCCTCAAACCCTAAGCAAATCTGATTTTTTTTGGACCTAAATCTAGTCTAAGGTGTTGTTCTTATGTTTAGGGACCTTAGAATATATATATATACAAGGTTTGGAAGCAAGGGCCTAAGCACAACAAGAGACACGAGCTGAATTAAAACACAACGATCATGCAACAAACACGGTCCTAAAACAGAGCTGTAGCTCCCAGATCCGGCGCGCAGGCGCGGTGAGGTCAGCACGGCCGCGTAGTTGGCGGCGCGGGCGCGAAGATGGTGGTGGCTTGGCCGCGAGTGAGGCCTCGAGCAGGTCTCTAGTGCTGCTTGAAAACGTGTTGTCGCGGGTAGCTTTCATTTGTCGTGGGCGCGTCTATACCTCTGTCCGCGACCATGACTTGACCCAAATGCTTCCAACTTTTGCTCCGATTTCTCGAGATGGGTCGGGACGCCTCCCGAGACATCGGGCCTCGGGCCCGACAAGCCTTAAAAATTACAAAAATGCCCTTTTGGGGGTACTTTGCCTTGTCTTGTGGTCTTGTCTTTGCGGCATGCTTCTTTAAGCTTCTTGGGACCTCTCACGATCCTTGACGACTTTCGAGAATCACTTAGAAACCCATAAAACACCTAGATTAAAGAACAAAAGGCATAAGTAACACAAAATAGCTCAATTATTGACGAAAACAACTATAAAATGACATTATTCAACGAAAATTCTAAATAAACTAAAACTAAGCTAAAAAGGCTTAAAACATGGAAAACTAAGCCTAAAATGCGCGGAAAACAAGAGAAAAGAGCCGAGAAAATTGGTCCCAAAATGGACTGATCAAACTCCCCCAAGCTTGCCTTTTGCTTGTCCTCAAGAAAACAAGAACAAGAAAAAGTAAAAAAGTAAAATAATCTAACTCACTTTTGTAGGAAACACGGTTGCTTTTAGCGAAAGCAACAAGCCATTTAAACCTCAAAGTCGCCAAAGAGGACGAGTGTGCTCTCGTAAGGGTTTCCAAAGAGTTTAACCCATAACTCTTCTAGAAATAAATCAAGGCAAAGATTCACGAAAACAAAGAAAGGAAAAAAATAAGAGAGAAAATAAGAGAAAATAAAACCAAAAATCCCTAGATGGACTTGTAAATGGACCGGATCAGTGGATGCAAACCTTTCTAAGCACTAGCGGAAAACATGCTCAAAGATGTCAAAGGTGGATAGTCAAATAAAACATGATAGATAGAAGAGCTAGAGAGGAACAATCCCCTTTCACTCCACAACCAAATAACCACAAGCTATGCTAGTTTCGTATCCACCCTGAAAGGTAGCTCCTCATGAATCCATGAAGGAGCCGGAAAAATAAAAAGGAGAAACAATTTAGGCTACCCGACATCTCATCATTACAAATCCGCTCAATATGCTTGAACCATGACTTCCTCCACCGATTATGACTCAACTCTCTAGGATCAAGAGGACTTAAGGGTTGCAATGTAGGGTTAGGGGTAAGGTAGGAATCAATTTGGCTTGTGGTGCTCAAAACCTAAATAGTGAAGCAAATAAGCGCCAATGAGCAACAAACTACAAACAAACTCCTACTACGCAACACACATGCACACAAAATCCCCCAAGCTTATTCAAAGAAATAAAAAAAAATTGAAAAATTTTACACAATTTTTCGCATTACTCCTCCTCCCCCAAGCTTAAAGGACACAATGTCCTCATTGTGAAAAAGAACGGAATAGATGCTCATTGTTTTCAACTTTTCATTTTTTTTTTTCAATTTTTTTTTTATTTTCAATTATTCAACATGACCTTGCCTTTTTCAACTTAGGCCGGCTTTTGCTTGCAACCATGCAAATCAACACACTTTAGCTTAGGAAAACTCCCTTACTTCTCCACAAATTTCCATTACAAAACAAATACAAAACCACAATGCTCCAATTGCTTCACTATACCTAATGGGGTATAAAACAAAACAAGGGGCATATAAGGCTAGTAATGTGGCTAGAAGAATAGGAAAGGCTAAGCTCAAAGGGTTCCAAAGGATAAATGCAAAGCAAAAACCTAGAAAAGTGAAAGAAAAAAAAAAGAAGCAAAATACTAGAACAAAAAGGGAAATGAAAAAGAAAATAATGGAAAATAACTAAGAAATGAATGCCTCCGTAGCTCGGTCGCGGTCTCGGCAAGTCATGAATCAAGTTCTTGATCAAGCTAAGCTATGACAAGGATCCTATCGCCACTCAAACAAAACAATGTTGAAGGCTCGAAAGATTTTACAATTCCTCACATGTTAAGGGTAGTGGATTGCAAATACTACCTTTAGGGATTCAACTAGCTACCAAAGCATTACCAATCATTCCACAACCCAAGAGTTTGAGTTTCATGAACTCTAAAGCTCTAAAACCTAGCATATAAATATTTGAAAATCAACCCCAACATCTCAAACCATGTGGACCGCTAACAATTAGGAAGGAATGCATTCAAAGTCCAAGACTCTAAACGATCAAGTCCAAACTAAAAACAAAATGAAAATAAGACTTTGCCTTGAAAAGAAAAGAAAGGAAAAAGAAGCGGAAAAAAGGAAAGACAAAATAAGAAAACTATACAAAAGTGAGGAAAACAAAATCCAAGCATGGATGACTCTCAAATAAGCAATCAAGCATCAAACAAATAAATAAACCGAGGCCCAACGCCATCAATATCCAAATGTCCTCAAGGGCTTAAGAGTCAAAATTAAAAGCTAAACATCCTCGAACAATCATCTCCTCCTAGACCTAATCCTAAAACTAAGCAAACAAAGAAAATAAAAAAGAGACTTTGGAAAGATCTCACCAAAGCAGGCTTCAAAATAAGCAAAACAACCTCTATTTTGCATTTTAGCACCATACATGAGCCATCTGAGTTGCCTAATCATCAAACCTGCAAAAGAAGAGAAAGCAAACACCAAACTCCAAAAACAAATTAATTACACATAAAAGAAAAGGGGGGAAAACCAAGGAAAACTATGTACAAGGGAGAGAAGGATGCCATCTAGTAAATAGCATCGTACAGCTCGTAGTATCGTGTCATGGACATCACCACTAAATTGAGAGAGAACCACGTAAGCAAAGAGAATTAGATAGGGAAAATGACAAAGGAATGCCATCTTTTGCTTACGTGGGGGAGGGGGACCAAAATTAAAACAAAAAGAAAATTAAGAAAATGAAAAGAATTAAAATCATAATCAAAATAAGAAACATATGAAAAAATATAATTACTATACATTCTTGCCGCTTTGGTTTCAGAAGAGTAGTCATGAGGCTCAAGATGGGGTAAAGACTCATCAAATGGTGGACAACACACAAAATATGGAAGAGAAACGGGTGATGAAGGAAAAAGGACATACGCCCTAGGTGAGGTGGAGCAAGAAAAAGACTCGATGGAAATAGAATAGGGAGGCTTAACAACATCATTCCTAAAGAGAGGATTTTGATACTCACAAATTTCATCATCATCCTCAAAAAGATGATTTAGAAACTCGCAAGTGTCATCATCAATCTCAAAGAGAGGGTTTTCACTTTCAAAACAAAAGTCCTCATCCTCACTATCACTAGAGTCATCACAATCGGCCATGCCACCATCACAATCACTTAAAACCCTATGATTTTCTCCAAAATCACTCAAAACCCTATGATTTTCTCCACAATCAACGTTGTTGTCACCAAGAAATGCAAAAATCTCATCGACTAAAAGCAATAAATCCTATTCCTCCTTAATGGAAACATAGAGCTTGGATGATTTAGGTGAAGAAAGAAAGGAAGGAGTGGTCGGCTCAAGAGGAGAGGGAGAAGTCAAAACTGGTTCAAAGGAACCATCATCATCCTTTTGAGCGACATCCACCTCTTCTTGAATTGGATTCCTCAAGGAAGAGATTGGGCCATCCTTGCCACAACCACCCTCACACTCAACCATAAATCCAAAATCATCCATCTCATCCTCTGAGCAAGATATTAATATCTCAAGTCTCTTTATTAATTTACTTATCTGCACTTTGATGACTCGCCTTCCTTCACTTTCTAATGGGAGACATTTAAGGATCTTAAAACACATGTCAATCAAGTCATTATACCCCTTAATTGCTTTAAGAGTACAAACACTTGTATGAACAAAGTTAGAAGGTCTTAGAAACTCATCAAAAAGGGAAGGGTCATAGCTGATCTCATCACTACAAACATGAGAATCTTGATTGTAATGTGTGCAATCAAGTGAAGAATTAAGATCGGGGTGCACATTATTACAATTAGGAGAAATAGGAGGAAATGAATCGAAGTTGGGTTGAACTTGGCTAGAATGGGCACCCATGTCCCATTCATAAATGTCTTGGGCTAGCCAACAATAAAAATTCCAAGCATTTCCTAGGGTCAAAGCTCAAAACTCACCGTTATGCATAGACTCAACAACATCCAAAGTAAAAGCATTCAACCCATGTAAATCACCTCACAAATATTCAACAAATTATCATCCCAATTAAATGGGACTATACCTTGAACTCTATTGAAATATTTCCAAAATGATTCACCTTCAATTTGAGGAATAGAAAAGCTTGCCATCATGAAACCAAAATTTTGACAAAAATGCAAGAAATTATTATAAAATAAATAAATAGCCTAAATAAAACCAAATAAAACACACCCCTTTTTTTGGGTTTTTTTTTTAAAATTTGTTTTTTTTTCCAAATTTTTGGGAACGAAGGAAAAAAAATTCAAAAGAAAACAAAATAAAAAGAAAAGAAAAATAAAGCAATTAACTCAATCAAGAAAAATTACACAACACTTTTAAACCGTTGTTCCCCGACAACGGTGCCATTTTGATGAAGGGGTTTTTGGGCTCTTTCACCAAAAAAATAAAACCCCTGTTGTAGTATGAGTGGGGGTGTCGAACACGGGGAACAAGTCGTGAATCGTGTTGCGCGATTTGGGTCAATTGAGGATCTTGGATTTGTTGTTTGAAATGGAATCTAAAACTATTGCATAAAATAAATGCAAAAAATAATAAACTAAATTCTAGGGTTGTCGGATCCGAGTTCAATTGATTTCGGGGGAATTACTTCAAAAAGTCTAAAGAACGAACTAAATCAGGGAAGGGGAATTAAACTCTAATAAGGTACCTAAACCTCCTCCCGGAGTGATTTAGGAGTTGACGCATGAATATAACAATAACGACGTCTCCCGAATGGACGTTATCATTACATTCAATGATCAAAATTATAGCAAGGTTTCACTAGAAGTAAATTCCTAGTTCGACTACCGACTCCCGTTGTAATATATAGTCTCACTAACAACGTACCTAAAGTGGATTCCTAGATCGACCACCGACTCATGTTGTAATGGCCTCACTAGCAACATTAGGCAAGGAAAATCAAAGCATAATTTACTCATAGACAAAGCCGTATTATACTTCGAAAATACCAAGAAATCAACTATGGTCTTTAGCTAATCTCTAAGCTCATTGACACCAATATTAACCAACCATGAACACAATTCTACCAACAACTAGATGAAAACCCCCAATTTCAAGTCATGAACCCACCACCTTCAAAACCTAGAAATTAACTACTAAAAAATCATGAACAAGAGCATTACACTAATAAACAAGAATAAAATCATGAAATTAAACTCTAAATCTACCAACAAGCAAGAAAATAAACCAAGCAAACTTGAAATTGCATAATTTAAACATTAATCTACAAGCAAACTATGAAATAAACAAGATTTAAGGCAATGAAAAACATGAACAAGTAAAGAAGAGAAATAGAGAACTTATTGAATTTTGACGAGCAAAACGTTGGATTGGCCATGTCACTTGAACAAACCTTCAATTTCATTCATCATATTCAACAAAATATTGAAATCTAAAGCTAAAACTACACCTAAAACTATGGAAGAAGAAACTATGGATAAACCCTAACCATGAGAAGAGGAAGAGATGGTTTCTCTCTCCTCAAACCCTAAGAAAATCTGAGGTTTTCTTGGACTTAAATCTAGTCTAAAGTGTTGTTCTTATGTTTAGGGACCTTAGAATATATATATACAAGGTTTGGAAGCAAGGGCCCAAGCACAACAAGAGACACGAGCTGAATTAAAACACCACAATCCTGTAGCAACACACGGTCCAAAATTAGAACTGTAGCTCCCAGCTCCGGCTCGCACGCGCGGTGAGGTCAGCGCGGTCGCGTACCTGGCGGCGTGGGCGCAAAGATGGTGGTGGTGTGGCCGCAAGTGAGGCCTCGAGCAGGTCTCTAGTGCTGCTTGAAAACGTGCTGTCGTGGGTAGCGTTCATTTGTCGTGGGCGCGTCTATACCTCTGTCCGCGACTGGTCGGCTCCTAGGGTGTCGCGGCCCAAGTCGCCAAACAAATATACAATTTATAAAAACCTAACAAACTAATACGTAGTATTAGCGGAGTTAGGGTCGATCCACGAGGAACTAATGCGGAATTAGTCGTGAATTTAGAATGATCCAAGGGTCTTTAATTGTTGATTGAATGTTGGAATTAAACCTAAACTACAAGAATTAAAACTAATCGAAAAGAGACGAAATCGATGCAAATGGAAATATCAAAATTAAAAACTCTAAAGATTGGAATTCCTAACGTTACTTCAATCGGAGGAATTATAGTCATTGAATTAATTCATGTTCGATTATCTCAATTGCAATGTGAACATTCAAAAGCACTTAACGGACTCAATCCCAACACCCTCTCTCGATTAGGTGATAGGAAATTCTAGGATCCGCTAAGATAACCTCTCTCGAATAGTCAAATTAGCAAAACCCAAAACCGAGTTCATCAAATACTTTCATCAATTCACAATCCTAATTACTACCTCTAGCAATCAAGAAATTACAATCAAGATTATTCAAACACCAACAATCCAATGATTAACCCCCAAAATCTATAACATCAAGTCATCCAATCCTTAGAAAAGGAACTACTCACTAATGCAATCCATTAAAGCTAAAATCATGAAATTCAAATTAAACTATTCTATGAATTCAAAACTAATTCTAATGAGACTAAAATGATAACAAGAAATTAAGAAACTTAACAAAATTAACAATGAAAACTAAAACAAAACCTGATTTGAACTTTAATTGAAACAATTGGAATCTTGGTTTACAAAGATGAAAACAAGAATTAAAGAACTAAAGGTAAAACTTGGAATTCAATTGAAATCTTTAGAGAGAAATCTACTACTTGAGAGTGTGTTTATGCTAGCTAAAACTATTCTAAAAATCTCTGAACTTTTTTCTTTTAATACAATGCCTAAGCCCCTTATTTATACTAAAAGTTACAAAGCACATGGCTAATTAAACAAAATCACGAGCTGCACCGTGCACGATCGTGCAGTTGAACCTTGCACGATCGTGGCGAAACGAAGTGAAATCTGCACGATCGTGCAAGGATAGCCTGCACGATCGTGCAGATCAGAAAGGGACCTTCTGATCTCTGCACGAGGGGCTGCACGATCGTGCAGCTATAACTTGCACGATCGTGGCCTGGGAAAGAGGGGTTGCACGATCGTGCAGTTATACTTTGCACGATCGTGCACCCATGCTCTTGGGTTGCTGATCTGCACGACCGTGCACTGCTAGCCTGCACGGTCGTGTAGCCTTCAAATCTAGGCCTTCTTGCTCCCTAAGTGCCCCGTTGTCACCTCGGTGCCAATCCCGGCTCCTCGGAATCCGCTCGGGACCTCTCACGACCCGTTCAAAGCCCGAAATTATCTGCACAAAACACGATACAACTCAAGCAACATATATTTTAGCCAATTATTAGCAAAAATAACCAAATTAACACAAAAACAAATAAAACCTAAGAAAAACTCAAGACTAAGCTGAAACACCCTAAAAACGATAAAACAAAGACGAGAGCGACCAAAACTCAAGCTAAAAGAAGCTAAGAAAAACAACTCAAAACAAAACAAAATCCTAACTCACTTTCGTAGGAATCACGGTCACTTTAGCGCAAGTAACAAGCCCTTTAAACCCCAAAGTCGCCAAAGAGGACGAGTATGCTCTCGTAAGGGTTTCCCAAAGAGTTTAACCCATAACTCTTACCAACTACAAATTAAACTAAAATTAAAAAAAAAGGAAAAATAAATAAATTCTCTAGCCGAAATAGGAGAATGTGCATAAGAGAACACAAAGTTTTCTAAATTCTGCTAAACTTGGCATGCAAAGGACCTAAGAAATTGACCCAAAAGGAAGAAAGAAAGAAAACTAAGAAAACTATGCACAACCTAATAGTCCCACAACTAGTTCTAGCAAACATACCACAACCCAACCAAAGGGTTCAAATCCACCTAACTAGGAGTGCCTCATGATTCCGCAAAGGAACCGGAAAGAAATGGGAAAACGGATCCGTTGTGAGTGGATCATTTAATGTGGAGCTAGAATTAACCCCCATCACTCCCCTTATTCGCCCGCTCAATATACTTGGCTAGTTCCCGAAAGACAAGGAGGACTCAACCCCGCATGGGTCGGAAGGACTTCTTATGGATGCAACGTAAGGCTTGGGTAAGGGTGTGGAAAAATTTGGCTATGTGGTGGTATCCTAAAGTGAAGTTCAAAACACAAGGAATCACACTAACCAAACTACCGGGGAAACCGCCCCCAAGCTTATTCAAGAAACAATCTAAACCAAATGGACCAAAAATTTTACAAGGTCCTAAAAGAAAGAAAAAAAAAACTTTTTTTCTTGACTTCCCCCCCCCCCCCAAGCTTAAAGGACACAATGTCCTCATTGTGAGAAATGGAAGGAGGAAGCTTGGAATTTTTTTGATTTTTTTTTATATTTTTCTTGTTTTTTTTTTCTTTTTTTTTTTCTTTTTTTTTTGAATTGAAATTTCTGAGATATAAATTCATTCTTACTCCAAAATATGAAATGCTACTTTTCTCTCTTTTTTTTTTTGAATTTAATGAAGATATTGCCTTTTTCAATCTTGATCGGCTTTTATTTCTCATGAAAATCCACAACAAGAGAACCTAAGAAACTCAAACTTACAATTTCAGCGCTCATACAAAACAATACCAAGATCCCTAACTTCACTTACCTAAAAGGGTGAAATAAAAGCAAGGAAAAGGTTTGTAACGTGGCTTAAAGAAATGAAGGCTCAAGCTCAAAAGGGCTCCAAAAGTGAATAGAAAAAACGAAAAACAAAAACCAATTTTGCAACGAAAAAGCCTAATCTCAACATGTGGAAAAAAAAGAAAGAAAAAGTGAATGAAAAGGGAGAAAAATGAAATTAACTAAGAAATGAATGCCTTTGTCGTCCCCAAGGGTGGCTCGGTCACTTGAACTCGGGAATCCTAGACAAACTCTTGATCAAGGCTCAAAGGTAGAGGAAATAAATGCCCCAAAACTAAGAATACACGGAGAAGGCTACCTAAACCCCACCCCCCAAGGTGCAAATACTCCTAGTAGGCTTCAAATTCCCCAAAGGTTTAACCAATCTTACCGGTACCTCTAACCAAGAACACAAAAGTTTGTACAAGTTTTCAAAATCTCGCCAACTCCTAAAAGGTCAAAAGAAAAGCTCCTAAGCATGCCTTATTCACTAGAAAAAGAAAAAACAAAGGTTCAAATATGCACGAACTACACTCAAGGTCGGCTAATCGAGAAAAAGAAGAAGAAAACAAAGAAAAAGAGAAAAGAAAATAGAAAAAAAGAAAAATAAAAGAAAAGAAAACAAAGAAAAGAAACTAAAATTAAATAAACACGCAATAAAATAAAAGGAGCCAATAATCAAGCATGCTCAACACATAGACAACAATCAAGCAATCAATCAAAATAAAATCGAGGCCCAACGCCATCGATAACCAGGAATCCTCAATTGGGCTTGAAAGCCGAAAATTAAATGCCAAACATCCTCGATTATCAACTCTTCCTAAACTAACCCTAAAACTATGCAAACAAATAAATAAATAGAAGTGGAGAGATCTCACTGGAATCCAAGGCGGCGCTATACCACGTAAGCTCCATGCGACATAGCTCCAACAACAATAATGATAATAATAATAACAAAATAAAGAAAGAAAATAATAAACCAAAAGCTTAAATAAAACAAACAAAATAAAAAATAATTTTAAAATTAAAAAAATAAATAAATAAATATAGAGAAAATAAATAAGTAAATAGTAAATAAAGAAATCGCTAATCTAGGAACACGAGCCTCTGATGTCCCTGATGGCCCCCCCTCATCATCCCTAGGAGGGAAATACAGGAAGCTATAGGGATACATATTATAAGCGGGAGGCTCTTGGAATGGACCCGGGGCATAGTCATATGCCGGAGGGTAGTCGGGGTAGTTTGGGAAAGGAAGTGCCAAGGATTGGTTGACGTTAGCCAAATGGTTACACCAACTAACCCTTGCCACGTGATCCAAATCACGCCTCAACCCTTGAATGCTATCTCGGGTCGAGTTGTAAAAATGTTCCTGAGATAGGCGCATCTCAGCCAATTGATCCAAGATCAATTGGGTGTCGGTTAGAGGGGGATGAGACCCCCCCGCCTCCCCCATCTCGACGTCTTCACGTTGAGGCTGGGTGTCATCGGCACCGGCATTATTAAAATTATTAAAATTATTATCATCACCTCCCCTATCATCCCCGTCCTCAAAAATAGTTCTAGGGGGAGCTAGGAAGCATGGATGAGTCATCCGACTAGTGTCGGATGGCAAATTCGTCCACTTAACTCGGTTAGATCCCCAAAGAACTAAAAGCGTGAATGGGGGTGTTGGGGGTGGTCAGATATAAAAAACCCCATGTCCTTTAAGATGGGCATGGATAACTTATTCACGCCCTTCACCAAAACGGAATCCCCGTTGTTGAGACGATTACCATACCTCAAATGTCGGGCGATTATGGTAATCATCCCACCGCAAGTGATGGCAATTGGAGGCTTATCTCAAATCGATACCAAACGCTCGAGAAGGTAAGCCCCACAATTGGCCATGGGGTCGTTCGGGTTTAGAGCGTGCTTCAAAAAAAGAAGGTCAACTTTGGGAAGTTGACCCGACTCTGTTTTAGAAAATAATGTAAATGAAAAAACGCGGTGGATGTAACGCAACGCAATCTGGAGGATTTGCGAGGCCTTACAATCGCGCCCGCTATATCTATAATTAGACCCCGTGATGGCCTCCCAAAAGGGTTGGGGGTTTCCTTCAATTGGGGTGAATTCAAATGGCCCAAGGACACCGTCTGTAGGCCATGTGAATATTTTATTAAAATCTTCTAAAGAAATTAAATGCTGTTTATTGAAAAGTTGGAATTGTACCTGGATGCGAGGCCGGCCAGGAGGGCCTCGCTGAACCCCCGGGTTAATCTGGTACTCCAACGTGGAGAGAAACTCCAACGTTGGACGCCGATACGTGTTCTCGCACTTTAGGAGGTACTCCTCCCATCCTAAAGTGCGTCCAATAGTTTGGACTTCTTCCCGAATGCCTAAAAGGTCTACTGCGCCCTAATCATTAAAAAGAGTGGGACGCAGTTTCCTTTCGGTCAGCTTCTGGAAGTTTGCCAAGTGCTGCTCCTTAGTGAACACTATGCCCAAGGTGTTCCAAGGAGGGGCAGAGGCGCCTCCGGATGTCGAGGCCGCCTCCTTACCCTTCCTCTGACGCTTTCCTGTCATACTAACAAAAAGGCAGGCAAATAAGATTCCAAAAATACAATCAAGCATTCAAAAGAATAGAAGAAAAGAATAATCCAAAATAATCTTAATAAAATTAATTAATTACAAACTAAATCAAAATAATTAAAATATGCTCAATTACACTTCTCAATCATATAAACTCAAAGAACTAGAATGATTCATACTTTTTACAAAATAAACCCAATCAAGGTTAAAATTCACCAATTACGGTATATGAAAACAAATATGAATCATACTAATTAGGAGCATTATAAATCAAGGAGCATGATTGAGCATAAATTAAATTAACTATGAAAATAAAAAAAAAACGAAATAATCACCTAAAATCATGCTTTTTAATTACTAAGAAAATAAAACAAGCCAAAACCAAAGAAAATAAATTAAATCCTAAACTAAACGAAAAAAATCGAAAAAAACCAAACCCTAACACATAAACACACCAAACCCTAACATACCAAACCAAACCAAAAACGAAAAAAAAAACGAACAAAAACCAATGAAAACCATAAATTAAGGCCATAAACTACTAGATCTAGCATATAAACACATAAATAAACTAAAATAAACAAGCAAAAAATCAAAAATAAACAAACCCTAGAAATGGTGAGGGATAGAAAATACCTTCAATGGAGTGAAAATGGAGAAAAGAACTCGAACAAGAGACGAAGAAAGAGCAAAAATGGAAGCAAAAAGAGTGAAAATGAAGGAGGAAGATGAAGATGGAAAAACAATATACACTCGTGCTCCTGCTCTGAAATATCGTGCAAATGAAAGAGTGAGGAGAGACAGAGAGCAAATGGGGATTAAAATCAAATTTTTTTTTTTTAAAAAAAATCGTGCAGAGCTTGCCTGCACGATCGTGCAGCCAAATCAGGCCTCTCTGACCTCTGCACGATCGTGCACATTTTTTTTTGCACTTACCTGCTACTTTCTGCACGATCGTGCAGACTTTGCCTGCACGGTCGTGTAGCTCATACTTCACTCCCTTTTTTTTTCATTTTTTGTATTTTTTATTTTTTTGATTTTTTGATTTTTTTATTCTTTACCAAAATAAAAATATGTACATGGATTTCTATTTTTATAGTCGCTAGCTCGACTTAAATCAATTGAGCTCATGTGTCCAAAACCGAGGCCGACTCGAGAATCAACCTCCCAATGAATTTTGGGTCATTATTATCAATGTACA
The DNA here is from genome assembly GCA_951394345.1 of Salicornia ramosissima. NCBI lineage: Eukaryota > Viridiplantae > Streptophyta > Magnoliopsida > Caryophyllales > Amaranthaceae > Salicornia > Salicornia ramosissima. The sequence continues at coordinate 38,778,234 of OX596239.1, read as the reverse complement.
GCTTCAATCTTTGCCCATTGACCCAAAATGTAGAATCCGACCCCTTAATCTCGAATGAGCCATATGGCCGAGTGGACACAATCTCAAAAGGTCCCGACCATTTGATTTTAATTTTCCGGGGAATAGCTTAAGTCTTGAATTAAAGAGAAGTACCTTATCTCCAATTTTGAATTCCCGGGATAGAATCATCCGGTCATGCCTCTTCTTCGTTTGCTCCTTATATAACTTCATGTTTTCATAGGCATCGAACCGGAGCTCATCGAGCTCATTCAACCTTACCAATCTTTTCTCACCCGCCTTGACTAGATCCATGTTAAGCTCTTGCAATGCCCACCAAGCTCTATGCTCCAACTCTACCGGTAAATGACACGCCTTCCCATAAACCAACCGGAAAGGGGTGATTCCAATCGGAGTCTTGTAAGCTGTCCGGAGAGCCCATAATGTGTCATCTAGCTTGAGTGACCAATCCTTTCCATTTTTGTTGACCACCCGAGTGAGAATGTTTTTGATTTCCCGGTTTGAAACTTCAACTTGGCCTTGAGATTGAGGATGATATGGTAGACCTACCTTGTGACGAACTCCATACTTGACTAGCAACTTTTCAAATTGCTTTTTGGCGAAATGAGATCCACCTTCACTAACAAGCACCCTAGGAACTCCAAATCTCGGAAAAATTACCTTTTTCAAGAGTTTGACCACAACCTTGTGATCATTTGTAGGTGACGGAATTGCCTCTATCCACTTGGTGACGTAGTCAACCGCTACTAGTAGATATAGATTACCATTTGAATTCACAAACGGCCCAACAAAGTCGACCCCCCAAACATCAAAAGGCTCCACCTCTAGAATTCCTTATTGAGGCATCTCATTTCTTTTGGAAATTCCTCCACTTCGTTGGCACCTATCACAACCTCTTACCAAGTTTGCTACCTCCTTGGTCATGCTTGGCCACCAAAAACCGGCTTGGAGAATGCGTGCTATAGTCTTCCTTGGTCCTCCATGGCCCCCGCACACATGGGTATGACATTTTTCAAAGATTTCCCGGACCTCATGTTCTCCTACGCATCTCCGGAATAACCCATCCGCACATTTTTTAAACAAAAAGGGGTCATCCTTAAAATAATGCCTAACCATCTTGAAAAATCTTTTCTTCTCTTTAGACGAGTACCCATACGGTATTTCACCGCTTGCCAAATAATTTGCTATGTCCGCGAACCAAGGGTTGAAGTGGGACGCTATAGCCATCAAAGTTTCCCCATTGCACTCATCTATGAATGGAAGGCCACCCTCAACTTCATTGATAATGATCACTTGGCAACCGGGATAGATGGTCGGCTACCAAGTTTTCACATCCTTTCTTATCCCTAAGCTCTAGGTCAAATTCTTGCAACAATAATACCCACCTAATGAGCCTAGGTTTCACGTCCTTCTTTGTCATCAAATACCTCACCGCCATGTGATCGGTGAAGACAATCACTTTGTTGCACATCAAATAGGAGCGAAATTTTTCTATTGCATATACTACGGCAAGCATCTCTTTCTCCGTAGTAGTGTAGTTTCTTTGGGCTTCATTTAATGTTTGGCTTGCATATGCTATCACCACATGTCGCCCTTCCCTTTTCTGTCCAAGAATTGCTCCGACTGCATAGTCACTTGAGTCACACATTAGTTCAAATGGCAAGCTCCAATCCGGAGCTTGCACAACCGTAGCGCTTACAAGTGCGCTTTTTAGGGAATTAAATTCGACTTCTTTTTGAAGTAGATTCGTCAAAGGCTCAGCGGTTTGAGAAAAGTTTTTAATAAACCGCCGATAGAAACCGGCATGTCCAAGGAAAGATTTTATCCCCGTCACCGAAGATGGTGGAGGAAGTTTCTCAATTGCGGCAACCTTTGCGGGGTCTACTTAAATTCCTTTGGATGACACTTTATGGCCTAGGACGATCCCATCCTCAACCGTAAAATGGCATTTTTCCCAATTCAAAATGAGGTTCGTTTCTTGACATCGCCTTAGGACTTTTTCAAGATTTTCGAGGCAAATGTCAAAAGACGAACCTCCTACACTAAAGTCATCCATAAAAACTTCAATTTCTTTTTCAAGCATGTCGGAAAAGATGGTCGTCATGCACCTTTGAAAAGTGTTTGGAGCATTACACAAACCGAAGGGCATCCTCCGATAATCAAATGTTCCAAAAGGGCATGTAAATATTGTTTTCGCTTGATCATCCGGATGAATCGAGATTTGGAAGAACCCCGAATATCCGTCAAGAAAGCAAAAGTGTGAATGACCTACCAACATTTCATCAATGAAGGGGAGGGGAAAATGATCTTTACGGGTTGCATTGTTAAGTTTTCTATAGTCAATGCACATTCGCCAACCCGTAACGGTCCTAGTAGAAATTTTATTTCCATCATCTCCCTCAATGATGGTAATGCCTCCTTTCTTGGGAACTACATGAACCGGACTCACCCACTTGCTATTGGGAATGGAGTAGATGATTCCGGCTTCACGTAGTTTCTTTTTTAACTACCTCTTTCAAGGTAGGATTTAATTTTCTTTGAGATTCAATAGAGGAGGCACTCTCATCATTAAGGGCAATTCTATGCATAACCAAAGTGGGACTTGTACCCTTGATATCGTCAATGCTATACCCAATGACCTTTTTATATTTTCGCAAAACCACAAGAAGTTTTTCAAGAGATAGGTCATCAAGTTTAGCATTTACGATAACGGGTTTAAGACCCTCATCATCCAAATAAACATGCTTAAGGGAGGGGGGTAAGGGTTTTAGTTCTACCTTGAGAGGAGGCGTGGGACTCTCCTCTTTACCTTTTACCGCATCTAAAACTCCAAAGATATCCTCATGAGGCAAGCACGTGGGTGCTTCCTCTAGCTTCGTTTCAAACCGCTTTGACCCTTTCGATCTCAACTCGTCACCGGAATCTCGGATCGCCTCAAGAAGTTTGTCTCGGGGTTGGAGTGCAACCCTTCCTAGACTCTCAATATCATAATCAATTATCTCAACCCGGCATATTTTCTCAACCATGGGATTTTTTAAAGAATGAGAAAGCTCAAATGTAACCCTCTCATTGGCAACCTCAAGAGTGATATTGTTGCTTTTACAATTAATTATTGCTCCCATGGTCTTGAGTGCTTCCCTTCCAAGAATGAGAGGAGTTGTTGGGTCCTCTTCCATGTCCATCACCACGAAATCGCATGGAACAAAAACGTGCCCAACTTGGATCGGAACATCTTCAAGCTCTCCACAAGGACATCTATTAGTTCGGTTCGCCAATTGAATTATTTTCCGAGTGGGAACAAGCATGAAGTTCAACTTCTTGGCTATTGAAAGTGGCATGAGGCTAACACTTGCCCCCAAATCTACCTGAGCACCTATTGGTTTCAAATCCCCAATCTTTACCGGTAATGCAAAACTACCCGGATCTTTTTGTTTTTTAGGAAGCTTCTTGTCAACATAAGCACTCACTTGATAAGGTAATTGGATCACCTCATCCGGAACTTTTCTTTTGTTAGTAAGCACATCCTTCAAGAACTTAGCGTAAGTAGGCATTTGAGACATAGCCTCCAAGAATGGAACATTGATGTGCAAACCTTTCATCAAGTTGACAAATTGGGCAAACTTGTCATTAAGCTTCCTCTCCATAATTCTATGAGGGTAAGGTGGTGGTGGTTCATATTTCTTCATTGGATCAATTACCTCCTTGTTCTTTAATGGTGTATCACTATCTCGAACCGTTTCCTCATCTTTTTCTTGACTCTTTTGGTTGACCGGAATTGATTCTTGTGGTGGCTCCTCCTCCATGCTAGGACCTTCATACCCCTTGCCCGAACGAAGTTCAACTCTAAGGATGGGTCTCACATCGGTGGAGGAAGAAGTGATAGGCACTACCGTTGAAGTGGTTGTTGATGAAGCCTTTGCCTCGGCCAATTGTGCTATTTGAGTTTCCAACATCTTCCGGTGGGCCCTTTCTTCTTTTTGCTCCATTTGAATTGCTTGTAATTGTTGCGTGATCAATTGGAGGCTAGAATCCGTTCCTTGACTTTGGTCTTGCTTTTGACTTTGAAATGATGAAGAAGATGGTTGAGAATTGGTGAATGGAGGTCTTGATGATTGTTGTCTCATAGGAGGCGGAATGAACTTGTCACTAGTGGATCCCCCTTGCTTAGAACCCCATTGATTGTTGTTGTAGCCTTGTTAAGGTGGACCCCCTTGGTGAAATTGATTACCCGGTGGACCTTGAAATTGATTGCCATATCCTTGATTGAAACTTGGACCGAAGCCTTGATTGAAACCTTGCCCGAATCCTTGATTGAAGCCTTGAGAATCCCATTGCCCTTGGTTAAAGTGTTGATGTTGATAACCTTGATCCCCATAGTTAGGATAACCATAACCTTGGTTGTTGGAGAAACCCCGGTTACCATACCCTTGGACTGTAACGACCCGACTCGCTTAAATCGGCGCGGAAGAAACCGACGAGTCGAATACTTAGAAACTACAACTCAAAATACTTAAGAATTAAAACTAATTCCTCGAAATATTATTATTAAACCACAAAAGTATAAATACCCACAAGTTTGTACATAACTAGTCCCAAAAGTCAAACTAAAAATACTAAAAATACAAGTAACTCCAACCACACATCGGAGTCTAAAACAACGTATAAAAGTCCATACAACAACGTATAAAGTCTATTCAATACGCCAATACTATCTAAAAACAATAGAAACAGAGAATACATCAAATAACAGAAACGATAAACGTCGCTCGCCCAACCCAAAGCTAAGCAAGAGTATCATCATCAGAAATACCTGAAAAATATACAACAGTCCACCATCAGTGGCGAGTAACATAACTGACTCACCCTAATGGGAATACACATGCACATAGCATAAATCAAATAAACAACATCATTAAACAAAGTACGAGAACAATCCCAAAACGTGAACTCGACTCAAACCAATCTAATCAACTATCTTTGGCGCAATCAATCATATTCTAGACCGGATTGTGCTCGTACGAACGCATCTTACGCATTCGAACTTTCTACTATGCTCGGATTTGAGAATCTTACTCCCAAACCCCATGAAACCAATCTTACTGGAAATCCATGTCCCGTGAAACCAATCTTACTGGAAATTCACAAAGATCACATAGTATGACTCCAACTATCCCAATACCGCGGATGGAATAGGGGCAACGTCTTAACCCAAATACAATGAATCTTACTCAAAGTATCAGGCGTCTAAAAATGAAATCAAGCTAACTTAATTAATTAATCTATTTAATCATCTTAATCATTTTATTACCTCGACCTAACTAAATTATATTCAAGAATTGCCTCAATGCCTTGACTCTTGAAAATAACTAGTTAAAATATCGAAGTTATACTCAAGATTGCCTCTATGCCCTGATCTTGAGTCTAACCAACCATAATTCATCAATCTTTAACTATTCTTTAATCAAATTAGACACATTCTTTAACTTTCTTTATCATTTAAACCATTTTCTTTAACTTCCAAGATTCAACCAAGAACTCATAAAGAACTCAAAGAACTCATAAAGAACTCATAAAGAACTCATTCAAGATTCAAGATCTTCAATCAAGAACTCAATCAAGACTCAAGATCTTCAATCAAGAACTCATCCAAACTCATAAAAACCATACGCATGTTCATCATGGACCACACGAAAATCATCAATAAAATCATTCGAAAATCATCAAAACTAACCAAACTTTAACACATTAATCATAATCATATTACAACGTATAACTAATCATAAAATGATGAAAAATCATCATCAAAACACCATATAAACACATAAAAATCAGATTTATAAGTCACACATAAAATCATGGATATTCATCAACAATCAACCCAAACATGCATTTAATTCATACTATAAGCATAGTATACCAAATAGGTTGAGAAAGTATGTTACCTTATTGAAGATTACACACAAATTCAACACAAATATGCAGTCCGGAAACTAACACCACACGGTCCACAACCACGCTCACACGGCACGAACAACACGGCACACTTGCACGGCCCCTTTGCACGAACTGCACGGCTGCACCACGCACACACGGCCACGAGCCTGCTACACCACCACGGCACACGAGCACCACCGCTTCACACGGCCACTCAGCACGGTTCACCACTCAAACACCTCTCTTGCACGGCCTCAATCACGGCACCACACGGCCACCACTACGAACACCCACACGAGCAAGAACAACCCGGAAAACAACCCAACCAAGTGATCTTGAATGAAATGAATGTGTTTAGGATTGTGTTTGAACACTTAAAGATCAATGGACTTTGAATCTTTAAGTTTTGGGCTAGGAAAAATGATGAACAATTGATGGGTTTCAATTGATCAAAAATGGCGTGAGGCAAAGGAGAGAGTGGAGGGAAAATTTTGGTGATTAAACTTGATGAGCAAGTGCATTAGATGGCAAATGAACAAAATGATCCTAAGGCTCCCTAACCCCTTCTATTTATAGAAGTTGGTTAAGTGTGAAAGCAAAGCAAGTGGCAAGGCTTGCCATGCTTGAGAACACCGGCCATGGGGGTTATTTGGGCCTAAAAATGGGCTCTCGTGATTAATTGGGCTAATTTGCAAAAACCGCATGATTAATCATGCACAAATCGATTTAGCCCAAAATATTAAATAACTAATTAGAAAATTTAAATAAAAATTCTAATTAATTAAATAATAAATAACAATAATAATAAGAACTGAAAATAAAATAACTCGAATTAAATCGAAATTATTCATATAAAAATAAAATAAATAGTTCAAAAATAAATTTGAACTAACAGACAAATACACATAACTACACATAATTATCGGCAAAAATACCAATAAAATCTGGGTCATTACATGGACGCCTCTAGACCCCCTTGGTTGCAATCATACCTCGTTCCAAAAGCCGCAACATGCTCCGGGTCGGCTCCACCACAATATGAAGCATCATGATTTGTACCCCCACCTATCTCACAAGAATAGTGATAGACTTGTTGAGATTGCTTTGCGGTTGAACCTTCACCCTTGCCAAGTTTCTTGTCGATGATGTTCTCCATGAAGGCCTTCAAGGTGTCCGGATCTAACTCAAACTTACCACTCTTTTTGACTTGAGAGGGAGCTTGAGCTTGTGATGTCGCTTTTCTTCGAGTGCTCCATGCATAATCTTGAATAGCCTCTTGAACCCTTTCCTCAAGTTGAGCTTGGGGAATGGTCTTGATTTAACCACCCACCCCTGCATCAAGTTGAGCCTTCGATATAGGATCAAGAGCATCATAGAAAATCCGCATCAACATTGGTTTTGCAAGTTCATGATGTGGGCAAGCTCGTTGGAGCTCCTTGAATCTTTCCCATGCTTCACCCAACGATTCATCGAGATCTTGTTCAAAACTCATAATCTTCCTTCTTAAGTCCGCGGTCTTGTCTTCGGGGATGAACTTCTTTAGAAAGGCTGTAGCTACTTCACCCCACGTCGTCAAAGAATTGGGCCTCAAATGTTTTAACCATGTCTTGGCCTTCCCGGTCAAGGATTGCCGGAACAAATGCATGCGAATGTAGTCTTGAGAAACTTCACTCGTTTGAATCATTGAGCACAATTCCAAGAAACGATCTAGGTGAGCAATCGGATCTTCGTTCAAGTTCCCGGAGAATTGGTCCGCTTGCACCATCCTTGTATATTGAGGATGGATGGTGAAATTGGACGTTGTGGTTGGAAGTTGTATACCCCCGGTAAGTTCGTAAACTCCGGGATTCCCAAAATCCCTAAATAGATTGTTGTCATTACCTCCTCCGGCCATGGTCATGTCGGGTTCTTCGATCACTCTTTCCCTTTCTTGTACTCGGTGTTGATGATGAAAAGCACGTTCTATTTCAGATATTTCCGGGAATAAAGGCAAGCTTCTTGACCTTGTGTGCATGCAAAACCACAGCTAAGAAAAAGATTAGCACTGACTACCACAATTTATTCAAAAACAAATAACAAAAACAAAAGAAAGCTATAACTCGGATCAAGATTCACTACCGAAACCGAAAAAAAGCTCCCCGGCAACGGCGCCAAAATTTGGTCGGCTCCTAGGGTGTCGCGGCCCTAGTCGCCAAACAAATATACAATTTATAAAAACCTAACAAACTAATACGTAGTATTAGCGGAGTTAGGGTCGATCCATGAGGAACTAATGTGAAATTAGTCGTGAATTTAGAATGATCCAAGGGTCTTTAATTGTTGATTGAATGTTGGACTTAAACCTAAACTACAAGAATTAAAACTAATCGAAAAGAGACGAAATCGATGCAAATGGAAATATCAAAATTAAAAACTCTAAAGATTGGAATTCCTAACGTTACTTCAATCGGAGGAATTATAGTCATTGAATTAATTCATGTTTGATTATCTCAATTGTAATGTGAACATTCAAAAGCACTTAACGGACTCAATCCCAACACCCTCTCTCGATTAGGTGATAGGAAATTCTAGGATCGGCTAAGATAACCTCTCTCGAATAGTCAAATTAGCAAAACCCAAAACCGAGTTCATTAAGTTAATCGAAAAGGGACCTTCTGATCTCTGCACGAGGGGCTGCACGATCGTGCAGCTATAAATTGCACGATCGTGGCCTGGGAAAGAGGGGTTGCACGATCGTGCAGTTATACTTTGCACGATCGTGCACCCATGCTCTTGGGTTGCTGATCTGCACGACCGTGCACTGCTAGCCTGCACGGTCGTGTAGCCTTCAAATCTAGGCCTTCTTGCTCCCTAAGTGCCCCGTTGTCACCTCGGTGCCAATCCCGGCTCCTCGGAATCCGCTCGGGACCTCTCACGACCCGTTCAAAGCCCGAAATTATCTGCACAAAACACGATACAACTCAAGCAACATATATTTTAGCCAATTATTAGGAAAAATAACCAAACTAACACAAAAACAAATAAAACCTAAGAAAAACTCAAAACTAAGCTGAAACACCCTAAAAACGATAAAACAAAGACGAGAACGACCAAAACTCAAGCTAAAAGAAGCTAAGAAATAGGTCCTAAATGGACCGATCAACGACCATGACTTGACCCAAATGCTTCCAAATTTTTCTCTGGTTTCTTTAGACGGGTCGGGACACCTCCCGAGACATCGGGCCCGATAAGCCTTTAAAATTACAAAAATGCCCTTTTGGGGGTACTTTACCTTGTCTTGTGGTCGTGTCTTTGCGGCATGCTTCTCTAAGCTTCTTGAGACCTCTCACGACCCTTGACGGCTTTCGAGAATCGCTTGGAAACCCGCAAAACACCTACATTAAAGGACAAAAGGCATAAGTAACACAAAATAGCTCAATTATTGACGAAAACAACTATAAAACGACATTATTCAACAAAAACTCTAAATAAACTAAAACTAAGCTAAAAAGGCTTAAAACATGGAAAACTAAGCCTAAAATGCGTGGAAAACAAGAGAAAAGAGCCAGGAAAAATGGTCCCAAAATGGACTGATCAGACCTTAAGGGCCAATTCTGGTGGCCTAAGATGAAGCAGGATGTCGCAGAGTTCGTAGCTCGATGTTGAGTCTGTCAGAAGATTAAGATCGAGCATCAGAGACCTAGAGGTCTTTTGCAGCCACTACCGATTTCGACCTGGAAATTTGAGTCGGTATCTGTGGATTTTGTGGTTAGCCTACCTACCTGTAAGGGAATGAACGCTATTTGGGTAATTGTGGATAGGTTGACCAAAGTCTCTAGATTCATACCGATGAAGATGACTTGGTCGACGGAGCGCCTAGTAGAGGCTTATACCCAGGACATCATTCGACTTCACGGGGTTCCGAGGGAGATAGTTTCTGATCGTGATCCGAGATTCTTGTCTCGTTTCTGGAAATCGGTTCAGGAATCCTTTGGGATGAAGTTGAAGCTTAGCACCGCATTTCACGCTGCGACGGATGGCCAAACTGAGAGGACCATCCAGACTCTGGAGGATATGTTGCGAGCATGTACTCTGGAGTATCATCAGTCTTGGGTGATCTGAAGATGCTTTCCTTGTTCGAGTTTTCGTATAATAACAGTTATCACTCCAGCATTGATATGGCTCCGTACGAGGCCCTCTATGGCAGGAAGTGTCGGAGTCCGATTTGTTGGAATGATATCAATGACACTGTGGCTTTGGGACCTGAGCTGGTACGAGATACCGTAGAGAAGGTCCGAGTCAATCGATCTAAGATGCAGGCCGCGCAGAGTCGCCAGAAGTCTTACGCCGATAATCGACGTAGACCACTGACGTTCGAGGTAAGTGACAGAGTCTTGCTTAAGTTTTCACCATTCAAGGGAGTTGCTCGTTTTGGCTAGAAGGGGAAACTCCGACCGAAGTTCGTGGGACCTTACGAGATACTTGAATGAATTGGGGAAGTGGCGTATCGATTAGCATTACCGCCTTGTTTGTCTAATGTTCACGATGTGTTTCATGTATCCCAGCTAAGGAAATATGTATATGATCCTACCCACATCATTCCAGTGGAGTCGACCACTTTTGAGCCGAAACTGACATTCGAGGAGCAACCAGTTCAGATCTTGGATCGCGAAGAGAGGACCCTCCAACGCAAGCAAGTCAGACTAGTCAAGGTGTTGTGGAGAAATCAACATCGTAAAGAAGCGACTTGGGAGACTGAGGCGTCCATGAAGCAGAAGTAGCCGGAGTTATTCGAAGGTGAGCAATCTCCTTTGCTTTAAATTTCGGGACGAAATTTCTTTAAGGAGGGGAGGTTGTAACGCCCCTAGTTTTCAGTATTTTCCAGCTATGTTTATTTGTTTGTATTTATGTTTATTTTATGTATGGTTCGAGTTTATTTGGACTATTTATTTTTGTTTTATTTCTTGAATGTGATTATTTTATTCTATGGTAATTGTTTTATTATTTATTTTATTCTATTTTAATTAATTGGAATTTAATTTTAATTTTCTGATAAATTAAATAATTTTTGGGGCAAGTGCAAATTAGACATGATTAGTCATGCTTAAGTGTAAATAGCCCAAATGAACTTGTTAGCCCATTTGAGCAAGCCCACAGCCGCCCCCCCCCCTTAGTGTGGCATGGTTGCCACTTGCCTTGTGTTCACACCTTAACTAACTTCTATAAATAGAAGTGTTAGGCCCTGTTCTATAGGACTAAGAAAACATGAACTTAAATTAAATTAACTGAACTTAAATTAAATTAAATTAAAAAAAATTATATTAAATTAAATGAAAGTATATTTTTATTTTTATTTTTATATTTTTATTTTTATTTTTATATTTTATTTTTTTTATTTATATTTCAAAGTAAACCCTAAAACCTTCATTTTCACCGCTGGAAAATCGTCGTAAAAAAACTCGGCCAAATAATCACCCCTGGAAAAGTCACTCCGAGAACTGTCGCCGGAAAAGTCATCCCGAAAATCGTCGCTGAAAAACTCGGCCTGAAAATCGTCGCCGGAAAAGTCACCCCGAAAATCGTCGCGGAAAAACTCGGCCTGAAAATCATCGCCGGAAAAGTCGACCGAATAATCACCGCCGAAAAATTCAATCCGAAAATCGTCGTCGGAAAAGTCGTCCCGAAAAATCGTCATCGAAAAACTCGGCTTGAAAATCGTCGCCGGAAAAGTCGGCCGAATAATCACCGTCGGAAAATCAGTCCGAAAATCATCGTCGGAAAAGTCGTCCCAAAAAATCGTCGCCGAAAAACTCGTCCTAAAAATCGATGTCGGAAAAATCGGCCGAATAAGCAACGCCGAAAAATCAGTCCAAAAACAGTCGTCGGAAAAGTCGTCCCGAAAATCGTCGTCGAAAAAATCGGCCTGAAAATCGTCGCCGAAAAAATCGGCCGAATAATCACCGCCGGAAAATCAATCCGAAAACCGTCGTCGAAAAAGTCGTCCCGAAAAATCGTCGCCGAAAAACTCGGCTTGAAAATCGTCGCCGGAAAAGTCGTCCCGAATAATCACCGCCCGAAAAGTGAGTCTGAAAACCGTCGTCGGAAAAGTCGTCCCGAAAACCGTCGCCGAAAAACTCGTCCCGAAAATCGTCGCTGAAAAAGTCGGCCGAATAATAAATGCTGGAAATTTCAGTTCGAAAATTGTCGTCGGAAAGTGTCGAGCGAAAAAACGATGCCCGAAACTAATAATAATAATAATAATAATAATGATGATGATGATGATGATGATGATAATGATGATGATAATGATGACGATAATAATGAACTGAACTTAAATTAAATTAAATTAACTGAATTTAAATTAAATTAACTGAACTTAAATGAAATTAAATTAAATTAAGTCAATAGAAGTTCTAAAGCACGGGGCCTTAGTAAGGCATTAGGCTCATTTGCTCATTTAGCCATCTCTTGCTCACATTTAAAAACTCAAACACACTCCATTCTCTCCACATTTCACACGCCTATTTTGGCTTCCAATCTCCATCAATTGTTCATCAATCTTTCAACCCAAAAACTTAAAGATTAATCCTCCATTGATCTTTAGATATCTAAACACAAATTAAACCTCATTAATTCCATTCAAGATCACTAGTTTGGGTTTGATTCCGGGTTAGTTCGAGTGGGTATTGGTTTGTGAGGATCGTGCGTGTGGTTCGTGTGGGTCGTGCGTGGTGCTCGTGTGGGTGCTGCACGGTGTTCAAGTTGTGCTGCACGGTGGTTCGGGTGGTGCTGCACGGTGGTCTCGTGCGTGTTCGTGTGCGGTGCTGTGGCCGTACAATTTTGCGTGGTGTTTGGGTCGCGTAGTTCGAGTTTGGGCAGCAGGTTTTTGTAATCTTTTGCAACCAAGATTTATTAAGGTAACATACTTTTCTATCCTAATCTGTATACTATGTTCATAGGATAGATTAGGTGATCAAATTAGACCATAAGTTTGATGACAGTGTTGCTTAGCTTTGGGTTGGGCGAGTGTCGTTGTACCTTTTATGTTATAGCTTGTATTTCGTTATTAGATTTAGACTATTAGTAGTTTGTAGGTTGTATATTCTAACTCTAACTTTGATATTTGTTTTGGAGTTAACCCTTTAGTTGTGATACTTGTGGTTTAGTTTTGTACAACTTGTGGTTTTGTACGTTTGGGTTATTAGTAATATGATTTCGTGGTTTTGTTTTAGATTTTTAGATAAGTTTGTTTGTTAGATCGACAATTCAACCCGTCGGTTCCTTCCGCGCCGGTTTAAACGAGTCGAGTCGTCACAATTGTATCTTTGCATGTACTCCTTTATTATTTACATGTACCCCCTTAATTTAATATGTAAGATTTGAATTAACATGTTAATATCGAAACTAATATGTACCTCCTTAAATTAACATGTACCCCCTTAATTGTAATACGTACCCCTTTGTTTAACATTTTCTTTTTTAATAATGATTTTTTGTTGAGAAAAGAAAATAAGTTTTAGGAGAGAGAACATTTTTAATTGGTAATATGAATTTCATTTTGTAAAATTATATCGACGGTCAAGATGGGCTAGACAAAAATAAATGGCCAAGATATTTAATTAGTTTTTAGGTTTTTAACTTCTTAGGAGGTTTTTACATGATCATATATATATGTACATACATACATACATATATATATATATATATATATATTCCCCTAATTATTATTAATATATATGTACTTAAGTTTTTACATGAATTTATGTGCTTATATGAATAAATAAAGTGATGTTATGTGATGAGGTTGTCGCTAACCTATCAAAAATAACCTAGCAACCCTAACTAATATATATAGGGAAGTAGGGTCGAATCTAAAGGGAAGTATATATTTTCTCTTAATCCTAAAAAGTTCAAACTATGTAAAAGGACCTTTGGGGAAGATTATTAGACTAAAGAAACAAATAAATAAATCTAAAAATTAAAACTTTAGAGGTCTAGCGTTTAGGTTCACTATGATTAACATCCTGCATTGATTAAATATCAATGTTCAATAATTCACATATAAGTTTTAACCAAGATCTAACAGGCTCTCGCAATTTACTAGATCTATAGAATTAATCTAACAGGCCATCGCAATTTACTAGATTAATTCCACCTAAAATCTTAAGTCTATTTGAAATTTTCACCTCTCGGCTACCAATTTGATATTTACTCAATTTTATATAATAAATATCAAATTTTAGGAAGTTCAAAGCAAATAATGGATTAAAGAATAAAGAAAATCAATCAACTCATTCAATCAATCATAGATCCCCTAAACCCTAGAGGGAAGGAGATCTAATCAAATAAAATAATAAAGAATAAATCAAAAGGCATAAAATATTAAATCAACATGAACAAAAGACAAAAGGAAAAGGGAAAAGAAATTACCAATATGAAAAAGGAAAGAATAAATCTTGAATTAAAGAAACAAGAAAGTAATTAAAAAAATATAAAAGGAAAAGAAAGTTAAACCCTAAAACTTAAAATAAGTAGAATGGTTCCAAGACTAGTTTACATGGGATTACAAAGGGATATTTATAGGGAAAAACATGGGAAACACACGCTTTGCAATTGGGCCAAACGGTTTCTCGGGCCCAAATCTGACCAGCAACTTCAAATGGCCATAACTTCTTTGTGTCAAGTCGAAATCGGGTGTGTGACCTACTGTTTTAAAGCTCTTTGAATCTAGTTTCCAATTCCACTAGAATCGCTTCTATCCGATCTTCATATCTCGGGTTATGTACAAAATAGTGAGAGGTGGTCAAAATCATTCGAACCGAATCAAACAATTTCAAGCCAATTCTTCACTAATTGTCACTAGAACCTCTCCGACACTCACCATGACATCCTAATGTTTCACTAATGCCTATCTTAACCTACTTTGATGGTTTTTGTTCCATTTAGAGCATCTTTTATCAAAATCCTGTCAAAAACATGAAAAAGACGCAAAATACTTCAAACCGACTTATTAGCCGAAAAATGGCTCCTAAGAGCACAATTAGCATAATAAAACCATACAAAATAGGGGGGAAAATACATATAAACCAAGTTATCATTATGTTTGAAATGTTGTATTTTATATCATGATTTAAAGTTTGTTAACAAAATATTTTAGCATGTTGAATCTTTTTTTATAACAATATATTCATGTTATGTCATCTACTTGTTTAAAAAAAATGTATTATGAAATATTACTTATTTTTATTATAAAATATGTATTATGGAAGAATTTAGGATCGGATTTTATCATAGGAGTAATATTATAAAAATTATTCTATGAAAAGATTTGAAATATATGCATTTTAGTTACATTTTCATATCAATTTGCTAAGGTAATAATTAAGAAATTTTAGATAGTTAGAATTATATGAGTATATTTTCTTTATACTCAAATCTGCTTATTATATTAAAAATATTTCTGTGACCCCACAAGCTTTATAAGCTGATTTGTTATTTTGTGATAGATCCCGCTATGTGGATTTAGTTGATAATACTATGAACTTTGTATGATATAGTCTTTCCTCTAGGATAGCCTTTTTACATAAAAATACTAACTTGGCGGTGTACACACTTAGGAGAGGAATTGGGGTATATGAAAATCTTATTTTAAATATTTGAATATTTATATAATATTCATGGTTTAGAATATTTTTGGAAAATGGTTACTTTGGACAAACATATGTTGTCATGTATGTAATATGACTTGAGTCTTTGAAAACATTCTTTGAGAAATGAAATTATTTTTTACCTGTCTTGCACTTGTATGTACTTAGCATATTTTTCTAACTCTTACTTCCTTTTTGTTTTTGGCTACTTGGCCCTATTGATAAGTAGATAGGTGATGATGATTAAAGTGGACTACATGTTGCATCAAGGGACAAGGGCTTCATTCACATACTTTAGAATTTTAATTTGAAGTTAAATTATTTTATAATTTGAAGAAAAAAATTTATTATTATTTTTGCTTAATAATAAATTACTTTAAGTTTCCGCTGCAAAAGTTTAATAGTATCTTAGTATATAGCCTTACGTTATCATGTGGTGGTAATACGTCCAAGTACAGTCTTTCTCTACTAGGGGTGTAAATGTGGTCAGAAAACTGTTTGACTGACCGTTACCGACCAATACCGAACCTGTTTTTGACCATATTTTTAGTGACCGGATACCGACCGCTACCGAATCCGAATTATACCGAAACCTTTTCCAACCGATTTTATGCATATCGAAACCGACCGGTATCAAGCCCGTTTCAGTTCAAAACCGTTTTTTTACCGGTTTTTATTATACCGAGACCGAGCGTTAATTACCAAAACCGTATTGTACCGAACCCATTTTTGACGACTGTTTTCGACCGACCGTTTTGACTGAAATCGTATTGTACCGAACCTGTTTTGACCGACCTTTTTCTATTACGACTGAAGTTTTTTCCTGTTTACGACTAACCCCATTTTTTTTTATCAAACTTATCATCCATGGCATCATCTTCATCATCATCATCCATGATGATCTATCATATTGGTCATCAACATCCATCATTGTCATCATGTATCACCATACATCATTGTTGTCATCATCATCGTTATCATCATCAATTTATTGTTATTGCTAATTGTTATCAATATTGTTATCATCTTTGTTATCGTCAATTCATTATCATCGATTATCATCTTAATGGTCATCATAAGCTCATAACCATTTATTATTAGCGTCATAATATATCACCATCATCCATGTCTTCATCATCATCATCATTCATGACCATCTATCACTAGGGGTGTTAAAAAAAAAGCCCGACCCGCTTGACCAGACCCGATGACCCGTCAAACCGCTAATTATTGTCGGGTAATGGGCCGGGCAATGCACTAGTTGGGTACCCAGTTGACCCATAAATATTTTGAAAAAAAAAATTTAAGCAAATATATATTTTTTTTAAAAATTTATTGAATATTAATATATTTTAAAGTACATTTCTTTAATTTGGTAGTCGGGTACCCGAGACCTGACTCGGTAAAATCTTGTGTTTTACAAAAAAAATTTCATAATCCGAGTACTTGAGACCCGACCCGGTAAAATCGGGTACCCAATTTTACCGGGTCGGGTCATGGGCCGATTGGTTCACTACCCGAAACTTCGGGTACCCGCTCTTTCGGGTACCCAAAAACCCGGGTACCCGGTTATGAACACCCCTATCTATCATGTTGATCATTAACATCCATCATCATTGTAATTCATCACCTACATCATTGATGTCATCATCATTGTCATCATCATATGCATCCATCATCAACATCCATCACTATTCATAGTTACAGAAAAAAAAAGATATGAGTCTTTGAATCAGCCTATATATGCAAGAGCACTTGAAATGCTTCCAATTTTAGCCTAATTATTCGAGAAAACAAATAAAACACAACATTATCGAAGGAAACCATGAAATAAGCTAATTCTATAACAAAAGACTAAAAACCAATGAAATAAAGTCTAAAAACCCAAAAGACAAGCGAAACGAAGCCGGAAAATGGGTCCAAAATGGACCGATCAGGTTTATCGCCCTGGTAGGGCCCGAAACAATTAGCCTCACGCTTGGCGTGAAACGGGAAACTTTGAACGTTGGAGGTCAAGAGGAATTTCGAAATTGAACCATGTAAGCTTTCCAGAGATGCTCTTGGATTTGCCTTGAGGGTATCGACCGCGACGTATTATACCTCGAGAGTGAGGGTCCTCACATCGACCATGAGACTCTCCCTTGCTGGTGATCCCTTGGCCTTGACTGTGTTCTACGTCAAGGGTGAGGGTCCTCACCTCGACCATAAGGACCCTTCCCTGCTGGTGTTCCCTTGTCCTCTTGTTCTACCTCAAGGGTGAGGGTCCTCACCTCGACTATGTGGGTCCTTCCCTGCTGGTGATCCCTTGGCCTCGAGGGTCCCTACCTTGAGGGTGAGGACATCCTCCCTCGAGGGTGTTATTCCTCGAGGGTTATTTCCTTAGCCCTAAACCTTAACTCGAGGGTGAGGGTCTTCGCCTCGAGGGTGAGGGTGATTTTCTGAGCCCCAAGTCTTATCTTGAGGATGAGGGTCCTCCACCTTGACTGTGATGAGCGTACCTCAACTGTGATAAGGGAAGATTTTCCTTGTTAACTCAAGGTTTATACTTACCTCGACTGTGATGAGGGTAAGTAAGGGAGACTTCCCTTATTACCTCGAGGGTCATGCTTACCTCGATTGTGATGGGATAAGTAGGGAAGACCTCCTTTCTTACCCTGAGGGCTAGTATTCTTCCTCGAATGTGATGGATGCCCCTACTAAGTATTTCATGGGTCCTTGTTGGTCACTTTGATAGATGGCACCCAAGGAGGTAAATTTGGGGTGGCTATTCCGCGACCGCGGCCGTGCTATCCGCGACCATGAGTGGTTCCTTGGACTTGGATAATATCCATCATGCTTTCCTTTTATCCTCGTCCGTGATGGTGCCCCTGGCCTACAAGGGATGATGATTAAATCCTCTTAATGAGAAATTTCTAAGTGTTGTTCCTTAGTGATGAATTCTCCACGATCATACCCTACCTCGACTGTGATGAGGGTGATGGAGGAGGACCTCCCTTGTTACCTCGAGCGTCTTACCCCACCTCGAATGTGATGAGGATGATGGAGGAGGACCTCCCTTGTTACCTCGAGGGTCTTACCTCACCTCGACTATGATGAGGATGATGGAGGAGGACCTCCCTTATTACCTTGAGGGTCTTACAACACCTCGACTGTGATGAGAGTGATTGAGGAGGACTTCCCTTGTTACCTCGAGGGTTTATCTACCTTAATGGGTGCCTACGTTGAGTAGGTCTTTAACCTAGGGTGATCCATCGAGGTTTTTAGGGCTAATGAGCCCCATTGATTTGATAAATACCCATCTAGCCTCCCATATTCCTTGACAGGTGCCTATGTTGAATAGGGCTTAAGTGTTAGACTAAGGAGATTCATCAAGGTGGTGGGGCTAATGAGCCTCTTGAACTTTTATGAATACCTATCCAGCTTCCCCATCTACCTTGATGGGTGCCTTAAGTGTTAGTCTAAGGTGTTCGATCGAGGCTCAGGAGCTAATGAGCCCTATAAACTCAATGAGTACCTATCCAACTTCCCCGTTGACTTTGATGGGTGCCTATGTTGAAAAGGAGTTTAGCCTAGGATGATCAATGAGGCTCATGGACTAATGAGCTCCATGAACTCGATGGATATCCATCCAACCTCCCATCTACCTCGATAGGTGCCTATGTTGAATAGGTCTTAAGTGTTGGCCTAAGATGATCCATCGAGGTGCAGGGGCTAACGAGCCCCTAGTACTCGATGGATATCCCTCCAGCCTTCCCATCCACCTCGATGGGTGCCTATGTTGAATAGGGCTTAAATATGAGCCTAGGGTGATCTATCGAGGTTCAGGATCTAATGAGTCTTATGAACTCAATGGATACCTATTCAGCCTCCCCATCTACCTCGATTGGTGCCTATATTGAGTAGGGCATAGTGTTAGCCCAAGGTGACGCTGTCAAGGACCCTAGGGCTAATAAGCCCCAGCTACTCGATGAGGTACCTGTCCAGCCTCCTAATTCTCCTCGATGGGTGCCTACATTGAGTAGGGCTTAGTATTAGCCTAAGGTGACGCTATCAAGGACCCTGGGCTAATGAGCCCCAGCTACTCGATGAGGTACCTATCCACCCTCCCCATTCTCCTTGATGGGTGCCTACCATTTTTTTGAACACAAAGTATCATCCTGGTTAGGGCTTGTTCCATTTCTTTTGTCGGGGAAATTATAAACACATGTTTTCCCGGTAAGGTTTTTTACTCTTATTATATTGCATTTCGAATAACACTATCATCTAGTTGAGTGAATTACAAGCATATAATTTAATATGATTTTCATAACATGCCCCTAATTACATTATATCGATTGTAATTTTGGAACATACTATCACATTAGGATCATATCCCAACTATGTCGTCCGTATCCCGGCTATTGACCTCTTCCCTTTTTGCCTTTTTGAACTACCGGGTTTGCTTAAATACTGATTCAATTTTCCTTCATCAGCTAACTGGCCAAGGGCTTTCTTTAATTCCTGAGAATCTAGTGTGGTGTGACCACAATCGCGATGATATTCACACCATAGATTTTTGTTTCTTCTGTCGCCTAAGGTATGCATAGTTGAAGGTTTTGGTAGTATATCCTTGTCTTTTATGTCAAGGAAGATTTCACTTGGATTGATGTTGTTTCTAGAGTCTTTTCCTCTGTCCCTTACATCCTTCTTTGAGTTTGACGCCCAACTAGGGTCCCAGGCTCGAGGAGGATTATTCTTTCGCTTCCCTTCTCTTTTTTCCATTCTTCTTGATGAGGTTATTATATTGATGTCGGATGCTTGCACATATTTTCGTGCACGGTCCATTGCTTCAGCATGGGATGATATTTTATTTTCTAGCAAAGATAACTTGAACTTGCTACGCTTTAGCCCAAACATGAATGCTGCATAGGCTACTAAGTCCTCGACGTTAGTGAAGGTCCCAATAACACTCAAGAGGGGGGGGGTGAATTGAGTGTTTTTTTAAAAAATTTCTTTATCAACTTTTTCTTGATTTGTTCTAGCGATAGAACCAGATAATTGGTTTAGCAACGGAAATATCTAGAACAATAAAATAGTAAATGTAAAGCAAATAAAGAACACACAAATTTAACGAGGTTCGGCAACTGTGCCTACATCCTCCTACTCTAGCTACCAATCTTTTATTAATCAACTCTGATGAACAAAAGATAGTACAATTGCTATCATAAACTCATACGATAGACTTCTTCACTCTCAACCCAAAAGTGTTGTTTCGCACTTAAACTCACAAGCAATCGCAAATGAACTCTCAAATGCTCCCAATCACTAACCCCTCTGTTAGCGACGAATTACAGAAAGTTTCTCTCAAAAGATGCTTCTAAAAAGCTTAAAAGAGATGAAGTTAAAATCTGGGTTTTTCGAATGCTCTTGTAGTTCGTAAACTGTTTTGTTTGATCTTTTGGACTCTCGAAAATATTGTTCAATGAAGTATTGGAGAGTCTCACAACTTGGTTACTTTTTGTTTATTAAGTGATACTATTTATAGACAATTAGAAAAACCCAGATTCAGATCAAGAGGGGTTTTTTAACCGTAATCATTAAACCCATTTAATGTTGAGATCAAATATTCGAAATCAAAGATCTCAAAGATTTGTTAAGATCTTATAAAGATACGTGGGTTTGTTAGCACTTAACATTAATTACCAAACTGACTTAACCTCGTGCAAGATATTTAAAGAATCCAAGAATCGAATTCTTTCAAATTATTTCGTGGGTCTGTTTGGTAACCTGCTGGTCTTCTGAACTGTTCTAGGAACTGCTCTTCAGATCAGTCGTATTACAACCACTAAACACTGGTCTGGTGTTTGCAACATACCAAGATCAAACATCACAAATCTACTATACTACTTAAACATTCTTTACAACAAAAAGACTAAGTAAAAACCCTAAGGCTAGTCTTCAGTCTTCATGTTCTTCACTACTTGGACACTTTGATTCTCCATTATTAGCACACTTCAGTTTTGAGGAAGCGGTTCTACATATCTGAAGTACTACAATACCTATATGTCAATCATGCACAATACAATATACAATATATGACATGAAAGGTAATATTACTCAGAATGAGTAACACAAGAACAGTATACCTACCTCAGCTGTTTTCAGAACAACTGCATAAACTCATTGAATAACAATTGTTCCTGTCAACTGTTTTTAACAGATATTTGTGACACCTGTTTGTCACATCTGTTTGTCATCACTCAAAACATCAAGGGTCTCAGCAGTTAGGTATTTCGAGGAGTTTTGCGTTGAAACATTTAGTGCAATTTCCTAGTAGCTCATGCTCTCCTTGATGACATGCCTTGAGGTCGATGCTTGTCTTTCTATGCTTCTTTCCAGTCACGAAGTGACTAAGGAACATGGCCTCTAACACATTAAAAGTATTGAAGAGACCGGATGGGAGTTCAGTGAACCATGTCAAGGCCAACCCTCTTATATATGGTGGGAAAGTGGCGACACCAACTAGCTTCACACATAGTCTGTACTGCCATTTGGGCTTTGTATGCAACAATATGATCTGCGGGTTCAGTTGTAATGACCCAGATTTTATTGGTATTTTTGCCGATAATTATGTGTTTTTATGTGCATTTTTGGTGTTAGTTCAAAATTATTTTGAACTATTTATTTTATTTTATGTGAATAATTTCGATTTAACTCGAAATATTTATTTTCAGTTTTTATTATTTATGTTAATTATTATTTAATTGATTAGAATTTTATTATTTAATTTTCTAATTAATAATCTAATATTTTGGGCTAAATTGATTTATGCATGATTAATTATGCGGTTTTCGCAAATTAGCCCAATTGAGCACGAGAGCCCATTTTTAGGCCCATTTCCTCTCTTTGGCCGGTTCTCATGTGGCATGGCAAGGCTTGCCACTTGCCTCATGTTCACACCTTAACTAACTCTATAAATAGGAGAGTTAGTAAGGCCCCTTGCCCATTTTGCCATCCTTGCCATTTTATGCACTTGCCATCCAAAAGTTTAAACACAAATCCCACCCATTTGCTCTAAGTTACACGCCATTTTTGGCATTGATCATCATCAAATTGTTCATCCATCTTTCTAATCCCAATCTTAAAGATTCAACTTCTATTGATCTTTAAGTGCCTAAACACAATCCTAAACACGTGCATTTCATTCAAGATCACTAGTTCGGGTTGATTTTGGGTCTTGTTCGTGTTCGTGACCAAGTGGGTTGGACCGTGTGGGTGACCGTGTGTGGGCAGCCGTGCAGTGGCAGCCGTGCAGTGGTGGTGCCGTGACCGTGCGGTGGTGTTCGTGCTTGGACAGCAGGCCGTGTGCAGCAGCCGTGCAAAGGGGTTCGTGGTGTTCGTGGTGGCTCGTGGTGCCGTGTGGACAGCCGTGTGTGGGCTGTTTGTGTGCCGTGTTTTGTGCTATTTTCCGGGCTGCTTTTGTGTGTTGAATTGTGTGTAATCTTCAATAAGGTAACATGCTTTCTCAACCTTTTTGGTATACTATGTTTATAGTATAGATTAAATGCATGTATGGGTTGATTAGTGATGATTATTCGTGATTTTATGTATGATTTGTAATCTGATTTTTATGTAGTTTTCATGATATTTTGATGATGAATTTTAGGATTTTATGATTGATTCTATGATATTTTATGGTCATGATTAATGTGTTAAAGTTTGATAGGTTTTGGTTAAGTATAAAGTTGAGTTTTCGAAAGGATTTGATGATGATAATATGCGTGTGATGTATGGAGTTTGGATGAGTTCTTGATTGAAGTTCTTGAATCTTGATTGAGTTCTTGATTGAAGATCTTGAATCTTGAATGAGTTCTTTATGAGTTCTTTATGATTTCTTTGAGTTCTTTATGAGTTCTTGATGGGTTCTTTGAGTTTCTTGGATGAGTCTTGAAAGTTAAAGAAAGTAGGTTGTAAGTTAAAGAAAGTGAAAGATTGAGGTATAGCTGGTTAAAGAATGATTAAAGATTGTTGAATTATGATTGCTTAGACTCAAGATTATGGCTAGAGGCAGTTCTTGAGAATAACTTCGGTATTTTAACTAGTTAATTTCGAGAATCAAGGCTAGAGGCAATTCTTGAATTTAATTTAGTTATGTTGGATAAAAATGATGATAAAATGATTAAGATGATTTAATAAAAGATTTAATTAAAGATTAGCTTGATTTCATTTTTAGACGCCTGATACTTTGAGTAAGATTCATTGTATTTGGGTTAAGACGTTGCCCCTAGTCCATCCGCGGTATTGGGATAGTTGGAGTCATACTATGTGATCTTTGTGAATTTCCAGTAAGATTGGTTTCACGAGACATGGATTTCCAGTAAGATTGGTTTCATGGGGTTTGGGAGTAAGATTCTCAAATCCGAGCATAGTAGAAAGTTCGAATGCGTAAGATGCGTTCGTACGAGCACAGTCCGGTCTAGAATATGAATGATTGCGCCAAAGATAGTTGATTAGGTTGGTATGAGTCAAGTTCATGTATGGGTTGATCTTGTACTTGGTTTATTGATTCGATGATGATTATTTGATTTATGCTATGTGCATGTGTATTCCCATTAGGGTGAGTCAGTTATGTTACTCGCCACTGATGGTGGACTGTTGTATATTTTCCAGGTATTTCTGATGACGATGCTCTTGCTTAGCTTTGGGTCGGGCGAGCGACGCTGTTATTTCTGTTATTTGTTGTATTTTCTATTACTGTTGTTTTTAGATGATATTGGAGTATTGTATGGACTCTTTTATGTTGTTTATAACTCTGACATGTAGTTGGAGTTTACTCGTATTTTTAGTATTTTTAGTTTGACTTTTGGACTGGTTTATGTACAAACTTGTGGGTATTTGTACTTTTGAGGTTTAATAATAATATTTGAGGGATTAGTTTTATTTCTTAAGGTTTCGAGTTGTAGTTTATAACTATTCGACTCGTCGGTTTCTTCCGCGCCGATTTAAGCGAGTCGGGTCGTTACAGTTGGTATCAGAGCCGAATAGGTTTAAGTGAAGTTTTTAGGATTCGAGTGGAACCCGGGAGTTGAGAGCTTTACTATTCCCGAGTGAATAAACCAAATTCTAGGTTAAGTAAAAGGGAGAAGAGTTGGGTAGAAAGACCGGGATAAGACCTTTTCTATTTGTTTTCTTCCTTTATTTTGAGTATTTGACTTTGGTGGGGTGATTGACTAACATTGTATCCTTGTTATGTCTGTTGTTGTGATGCGTGGCAGCATGTCTTCACCTCGCCGGTTGAGTACTGGACGACAGAGGTTGCGGGCACTCGAGGAGGCGATCCTTACGTTGGCGCACCATAGTCGTCATCCGCCGAATACGCAGTCGAAGTTCGACCGCATCGCGCGTCATCGACCTCCGACATACGATGGGGTTGCCGACCCTACTACCTTAGAGAGCTAGATCCGCGAGATGGGGAAGCTCTTCGATGCGACGTTTTGTCCCGATCACGAGAGGGTGCAGATCGCCGCATATTACTTACGTGGAGAGGCCGATAACTGGTGGACGTTAGCTAAGGACGCGTACCAGCCGTTGCATGCGATGACTTGGACCGACTTTATCGATAAGGTCCAGGAGCGTTTCTACCCCGACGAGTTGCGGTGGCAGAAATAGGAGGAGTTCCTTACTCTTGCACAGGGTAAGATGACTGTCCAGGCGTACACTGATCGATTCACGGAGTTATCGAGGTTCGCTACGTCTGTGGTTCCATCGGAGAAGGATCGGGTCAAGCGCTACATCAAAAAGCTAGATCGGAGGATTCGAGTTCACGTGATCAGTAGTGGAGCGGCGACGTTCCAGCAGGCTTACGAGGTAGCACTCGAGATACAGGCATCGATTACCGAGGAAGATTCGAGCAAGAAGAGAGCTCCGGTCCCGACGACTACCGCTTCGTTTAAGAAGCCCCGGTTTGGCACATCTAGCAGTACCCCTTCGACCCCGAGTACGCGTAAGAGTAGTGATGGCTCGAAGTGTAGAGGTTGCGGCCGAGACTTCCATCCAGGGAAGAAGTGCGACGGTTCTCCGATCACTTGTTTTACTTGCGGTAAGGTAGGCCATAAGGCGTCGACTTGTCCCGAGAAGAAGCCAGATTCAGAGGTTCAGCGACTTCCGGCACCGACACAGACTCCAGTAAAGAACCGAGTCTACTGTATGACTGAGGCGGAGGCCGAGGTTCAGCCTGACGTCGTATCAGGTAGATTTCTTGTCTCTGGTATGTTAGCATTAGTTTTATTTGATTCTGGTGCTACTGTTTCTTTTGTGGCTAGTAGTTTTGTCTCGAGGTCTAATCTTCGAGGCAGCCTTCCTGTTAGTTCAATTATTACTCTCCCTTCCGGAGAGGATTTTGTTAGTCAGCATGAATTCCGAGGAGTGCCTATCATGATAGCTGGGGAGCAAGCGACGGCCGATCTGAAGGAGTTTCCGCTGATGGAGTTTGACGTAATACTTGGTATGGACTGGCTATCAAGGTATCGAGCGATCATTCGTTGCCGAGATCAGTCAGTAACATTCCGAGGGTCTCAGGGCAACCGAGTTACCTACTCTGGGTTCGTCCTTAAGAAAGGAGTAAAGGTAATCTCTGCCTTGAAGATGAGGAAACATCGCCAGAAGGGCGATTTGGTGTATCTTTGTCAGGTACGAGACTTGACTGATGAGTCTCTGTTGGACAACATACCCGTAACGAGGGATTTAAGAGACGTATTTCCTGATGAGCTACCAGGCGTTCCACCTGAGCGCGATGTCGAGTTTCATATCGACTTAGTACCCGGGACATCGCCGATCTCGAAGGCACCGTACCGGATGGCACCGTCTGAGTTATTGGAGTTAAAGACACAACTCCAGGATTTGATCGATAAAGGTTTCATTAGGCCAAGTGTTTCTCCATGGGGAGCTCCTGTGCTCTTCGTGAAGAAGAAAGATGGTAGTATGCGCCTGTGCATAGACTACCGAGAGTTGAATCGGGTAACTATCAAGAATAAGTACCCATTGCCTAGGATTGAGGACCTGTTCGATCAGTTGCGAGGAGCAGGAGTGTTTTCGAAGATAGATCTTCGGTCTGGATATCATCAGATTCCAGTCAAGAAAGAAGACATTCCGAAGACTGCTTTTCGTACCCGATACGGCCATTACGAGTTCGAGGTGATGCCCTTTGGTGTCACTAACGCGCTAGCCGTGTTCATGGACCAGATGAACCGGACATTTCACCACTTACTCGACAAGTGCGTCGTAGTATTTATAGATGATATCTTGGTCTATTCTAGAGATGAGTCTGAGCATTCGGAACATCTCCGGATGGTACTCGAGATATTAAGGAGTCATAAGTGGTTCGCAAAACTCTCCAAGTGTGAGTTCTGGCTTCGCGAAGTAGCCTTTCTAGGTCATGTGATTAGCAAAGAGGGCATTAAGGTAGACCCAGCTAAGATTAAGGCTGTAGTAGATTGGAGTAGCCCGAGAAATGTGGCGGAGGTTCGTAGTTTTCTGGGTTTGGCCGGATACTATCGACGATTCGTCCAGGACTTCTCCAAAATAGCTAGACCGATGTCTAGTCTCCTGCAGAAGGAGGTCCGATTCGTTTGGACAGAGGCTTGCGAGCAAGCATTTCAGGAGTTGAAACAGAGATTAGTCTCGGCTCCGATTCTTACTCTTCCGAACGATGAAGAGGGCTTCGAGGTCTATAGTGATGCTTCGAAGTGTGGCTTAGGTTGTGTGCTCATGCAGGGTGGGAAGGTCATCGCTTACGCATCGAGGCAACTGAAGGTGCACGAGCGTAACTATCCTACGCATGACTTAGAGTTAGCGGCTGTGGTGTTCGCGCTCAAAATTTGGAGGCACTCTCTCTATGGTGGTTCGTGTAAAGTATTCACGGATCACAAGAGTCTCAAGTACATCTTTACTCAGAAAGACCTCAATATGAGGCAGAGACGGTGGCTTGAGTTGATCAAGGACTACGACCTGACGCTCAACTATTGCGAGGGCAAGGCGAACTTGGTTGCCGATGCGCTACGTCGCAAGCATCGCTTGAGCTTTTGTAGAAGCCGTGGTTCCGTCAGACTTCGTCTGACATCGATGAGTGCCGAACCTGATTTAATTTGGGAATTGCGCGAGGGTCAACAGAATGGCCCACAGTTTGCTAGGATTCGAGAGGCTATACGGCAAGGTAAAGCCGTAGGTTTCGAGATCCCTTCTGATGGTGGTATGCGCTTTCAAGGGAGATGGTGTGTACCGGACTGTTCTGATCTTAGGAACAGGATCATGTCCGAGGCACATAACTTGCCTTATTCTGTTCATCCCGGTGGTAATAAGCTTTACCAGGATCTTAGGGGCCAGTTCTGGTGGCCTAAGATGAAGAGGGATGTAGCGGAGTTTGTCGCTCGGTGTTTGACCTGTCAGAAGGTCAAGATTGAGCATCAGAGACCAGGAGGTCTGTTGCAGCCACTACCTATTCCGACCTGGAAATTTGAGTCGGTATCTATGGACTTCGTAGTGAGCTTACCCACTTGCAATGGCTTGAATGCTATTTGGGTTATAGTGGATAGGTTGACTAAGGTCGCTAGATTCATCCCGATGAAGATGACCTGGTCGATGGAGTGTCTAGCTGAGGCATATACTCAGGACATAATCCGACTTCAGGGAGTTCCGAGGGAGATTGTTTCTGATCGGGATCCGAGATTTCTGTCTCGTTTCTGGAAGTCAGTTCAGGAAGCCTTTGGGACGAAGCTGAAGTTGAGCACCGCTTTTCATGCGGCTACTGATGGTCAGACTGAGAGGACCATCCAGACTTTGGAGGATATGCTTCGAGCATGTACTCTGGAGTATCACCAGTCTTGGGTGCGTATGCTCTGCTTGATAGAGTTCTCCTATAACAATAGCTATCACTCCAGCATTGAGATGGCTCCGTACGAGGCCCTGTATGGCAGGAAATGTCGGAGTCCTATATGTTGGAATGATATCAGTGATACTGTGGCTCTAGGACCTGAGATGGTACGCGATACTATCGAGAAGGTTCGAGTCATCCGGTCTAAGATGCAGGCCGCTCAGAGTCGTCAGAAATCCTACGCCGATAATCGACGTAGACCGCTGGCTTTTGAAGTAGGTGACAAAGTCTTGCTTAAGGTTTCTCCATTCAAGGGAGTAGTACGCTTCGGTCAGAAGGGGAAACTCCGACCGAAATATGTGGGACCTTACGAGATACTTGAACGAGTTGGGGAGGTGGCATATCGATTGGCATTACCACCTAGTTTTGCTAATGTACATGATGTATTCCATGTTTCCCAGTTAAGGAAATATGTACATGATCCTACTCATGTGATTACAGCGGATCCGGTCGTGATCGAGCCGATAATTATGTGTGTTTATGTGCATTTTTGGTGTTAGTTCAAAATTATTTTGAACTATTTATTTTATTTTATGTGAATAATTTCGATTTAACTCGAAATATTTATTTTCAGTTTTTATTATTTATGTTAATTATTATTTAATTGATTAGAATTTTATTATTTAATTTTCTAATTAATAATCTAATATTTTGGGCTAAATTGATTTATGCATGATTAATTATGCGGTTTTCGCAAATTAGCCCAATTGAGCACGAGAGCCCATTTTTAGGCCCATTTCCTCTCTTTGGCCGGTTCTCATGTGGCATGGCAAGGCTTGCCACTTGCCTCATGTTCACACCTTAACTAACTCTATAAATAGGAGAGTTAGTAAGGCCCCTTGCCCATTTTGCCATCCTTGCCATTTTATGCACTTGCCATCCAAAAGTTTAAACACAAATCCCACCCATTTGCTCTAAGTTACACGCCATTTTTGGCATTGATCATCATCAAATTGTTCATCCATCTTTCTAATCCCAATCTTAAAGATTCAACTTCTATTGATCTTTAAGTGCCTAAACACAATCCTAAACACGTGCATTTCATTCAAGATCACTAGTTCGGGTTGATTTTGGGTCTTGTTCGTGTTCGTGACCAAGTGGGTTGGACCGTGTGGGTGACCGTGTGTGGGCAGCCGTGCAGTGGCAGCCGTGCAATGGTGGTGCCGTGACCGTGCGGTGGTGTTCGTGCTTGGACAGCAGGCCGTGTGCAGCAGCCGTGCAAAGGGGTTCGTGGTGTTCGTGGTGGCTCGTGGTGCCGTGTGGACAGCCGTGTGTGGGCTGTTTGTGTGCCGTGTTTTGTGCTATTTTCCGGGCTGCTTTTGTGTGTTGAATTGTGTGTAATCTTCAATAAGGTAACATGCTTTCTCAACCTTTTTGGTATACTATGTTTATAGTATAGATTAAATGCATGTATGGGTTGATTAGTGATGATTATTCGTGATTTTATGTATGATTTGTAATCTGATTTTTATGTAGTTTTCATGATATTTTGATGATGAATTTTAGGATTTTATGATTGATTCTATGATATTTTATGGTCATGATTAATGTGTTAAAGTTTGATAGGTTTTGGTTAAGTATAAAGTTGAGTTTTCGAAAGGATTTGATGATGATAATATGCGTGTGATGTATGGAGTTTGGATGAGTTCTTGATTGAAGTTCTTGAATCTTGATTGAGTTCTTGATTGAAGATCTTGAATCTTGAATGAGTTCTTTATGAGTTCTTTATGATTTCTTTGAGTTCTTTATGAGTTCTTGATGGGTTCTTTGAGTTTCTTGGATGAGTCTTGAAAGTTAAAGAAAGTAGGTTGTAAGTTAAAGAAAGTGAAAGATTGAGGTATAGCTGGTTAAAGAATGATTAAAGATTGTTGAATTATGATTGCTTAGACTCAAGATTATGGCTAGAGGCAGTTGTTGAGAATAACTTCGGTATTTTAACTAGTTAATTTCGAGAATCAAGGCTAGAGGCAATTCTTGAATTTAATTTAGTTATGTTGGATAAAAATGATGATAAAATGATTAAGATGATTTAATAAAAGATTTAATTAAAGATTAGCTTGATTTCATTTTTAGACGCCTGATACTTTGAGTAAGATTCATTGTATTTGGGTTAAGACGTTGCCCCTATTCCATCCGCGATATTGGGATAGTTGGAGTCATACTATGTGATCTTTGTGAATTTCCAGTAAGATTGGTTTCACGAGACATGGATTTCCAGTAAGATTGGTTTCATGGGGTTTGGGAGTAAGATTCTCAAATCCGAGCATAGTAGAAAGTTCGAATGCGTAAGATGCGTTCGTACGAGCACAGTCCGGTCTAGAATATGAATGATTGCGCCAAAGATAGTTGATTAGGTTGGTATGAGTCAAGTTCATGTATGGGTTGATCTTGTACTTCGTTTATTGATTCGATGATGATTATTTGATTTATGCTATGTGCATGTGTATTCCCATTAGGGTGAGTCAGTTATGTTACTCGCCACTGATGGTGGACTGTTGTATATTTTCCAGGTATTTCTGATGACGATGCTCTTGCTTAGCTTTGGGTCGGGCGAGCGACGTTGTTATTTCTGTTATTTGTTGTATTTTCTATTACTGTTGTTTTTAGATGATATTGGAGTATTGTATGGACTCTTTTATGTTGTTTATAACTCTGACATGTAGTTGGAGTTTACTCGTATTTTTAGTTTGACTTTTGGACTGGTTTATGTACAAACTTGTGGGTATTTGTACTGTAACGACCCGACTTTTTAGCTTGTCGATTTACGAAGGGAATCGACATTCGGATCATCACTTAAACATAATTATACTTAAAACAAATAATTTAGGAAGAAAATGATTCTTTTATTAATAGGCTTCTAGAAATCCAAAATATCCAAAAGTCATAAATTACAATGAAAAACCGAAAATACGGTCCCAACATGCTGGGATCAATAAATTAACTAAATTGTACTAGAATGTTCTGGAAAAACCTAAACTTAAGAAATAGATCTAAACACTCAGGCCCATCCTGCGAAGCCCGCTTTATTCAACTGCATCTTCACCTGGAACATGGGGGGGTCCACCGTCAGTGGCGAGTAACTAGGCTGTCCCATTTAATCAAGGGACCGCCAAACACATAATAGCATAGAATAATTACATAAAAACTGTAAAGAACATAATACATGCTTAATACACAATTACACAAAAATACGTATAAACGTACGTATAAAATACGTATAAGAGTACGTATAGACGTACGTATAAATGTACGTATAAAGATACGTATACAAGTACGTATAAAATACACCTGCAGAAATACTATTAGAAATACGTATACTTTACGTATCCAAATACGTACGATCACCCTGCCAATACGGTTAGAAATACATACAAGACACATACATCCATCACGTATTAAAATACACTCACATACTAGTATAAATACCATAATTAACACAGCGGAAGACTTATACAATACAATACTTGTGCTCCTTATTATATATCCTTTCTTATCTTAATCTATACTTATCAAATCATTATCATACTTAACATTATTCTCCAAACTTATATATCGCATGTTCATATCTTAACTTATATCATCATCATCAATCGATCAATCTCATCAATCATATATCAAGCATAATATATTCCAATCTTTATGTATATGCAATTAACAATCAATCACTACAAATCTATGCGGACTGTCTTCTACAGCTCGTAGCGAACCAATGCGTTCGCAACTTTCCTAAAACATGTCGGGGTGAACCAATGCGTCCCACCCGTAGTCCTCCAATGCAAGAACTAAGCCTAAGCTATGGCCATAACTCCTGGTAGCGACTCATCACACGGTTACCAGACGACTCCATATTCTAGAACCAAGAACTGCTCGGGGGAACCAATGCGTCCGACCCAATTGAGCAGTGGCATCGACTAAACCCAATTGATAACCAATGCGTTATCGCAAGGGCGTCCTTATCTAATTAACCCAATTGATGACCAATGCGTCATCGCAAGGGTGATCTTATGTATTGTATTTTATATCTTAATTAATCAAATCATATTATATATTGGGAAATACTAGGTGACAGTAATAGGAAATGAAATGTTCGGAGTCCCAGGAAAGAGAGGTGCGGCACGTATGTTGGCCACCTTAAATACCAAGTCTTTCCTAGTCAGAGACCGAAACATAAGCATGTATATCTATTACCCTGTTTCCTTTCTTATCCCTAATAATATCTTAGGTATCTTCAAATACTATCCTTAACATTATCCATAAACTTATCCATAAACTTATCCATAAACTTATCCATAAACTTATCCATTCGGAATTTCCCAAAACAATATAACATTATCCAAAAATAATTATAATCATAACAATATTAGTAATATTAATATTATCCTTTTTATCCCTACACTTTACAACTTGTCCCTAATAATTATTTTATCCGTAAAATAAATATTAAAATATTCCTAAAATAATATTAACTCAAAAATTAACAAACTTTGACCATAATTCCCATATTCCACACGGCATTTTAGAAATGTTACAACAAATTTAATTAATTTCCTAACAAACTTAATTAGTCAAATTAATTACTAAAAATACCCAAATTTATAATAAAAATCTAATCTTTTTAATCCTATGTTACTCGAAAATTTGGAATTTAAGTACAAAATAAAACAATATAATTACACACATAAAAATATCATTTTTATACTTTTAATATCTTTGGCTCACTCGGATCAATCCCGAGAACAAGTATCTTTTAGAATTTCATGTGATATAATTAAATCAATCAAGCATCATCAAAATAATCATGCCCAAATGCTCAAAATACACGGCATTCATAAATATGTATTCAAGAACAAAAATTACAATCTCAAGATTTAAAGATTTCATGATAATAATAAAGATTTAAAATAAAGATTCACATATTTAATCTAGCATGTTCAAGATTAGTATAAAAAAAAAAAAATAACATTTTTATTTCCTCCTTTAAATTTTGTACCACTCGAAAATTCAATAATTAATAATAGCATATTTTAATAATTCAATTGCCCTATTTTATACAATCTGATTTTTAAAGAATTAAATTAAAAACGACCATCTAAAGATCTCTAAAAATCTGGAAATTTTTATGGGAGCTAAATATGGGTTCAAGTATTTACGTGCGTAAATTTCGTCTAAAAATAACATCTTTTACTATTTTTAAGTGATTTTATAACCAACCAGTCAGATTAGGCTGAATTCGGTTTCAGAATTTTATGCCATATCAAACGATCTTTAAAAATTACGAAAATTTAACACAAGCTGTAAAACATTATCACTGACTTCCATATAAAATTTCGTAGTATTCCGAATTGATTAAGTATATTAATAAATTCGTAAACCGATTCTGGACAGTTTTACCGGTTTGAAAGATTAAAATATTATAAATAATAAAAGGACGAATTTTGCCACGAAATAAATCATGGTTAATAATCAAACAGTAAACAAGATACCATGAAAAATTCATCAAGAAATAACAATATTTGATTGGTAAATAAATTCATACAAGTAATTATTCAACAATTTCAGATTTCAATAAACTACATAAAATAATCAAAAGAAATTTCATAATAATTCATAAATATTACATGAATACATCAAGAGAATAACATGATCAATATTTCATATGGTTCGAAATTTTCGAATAAATAAGCAACATAAATCCTACAATTTTCATGATATAATCCTAATTAACTATGTGAAAAGCTACCCACAAATTAAATAGAAAAGCTTAGTTACCTTAAATCGCAAAATTTATCCAAGGTAACAATGGGGTTCGGCTGAATTTAGAAGGAGAAAGGTGGAGGAATACTTTAGGGTTTATGGAGCAAATAATAAAATAGGACCCAAAAGAAGTGAAGGGGTCCTATATATAAAGAAAAGGAAAAAAAAATAAAAAAAAATAAAAATAAATAAAAAAAACAACAAACAACCAAAGGTTGCCGTGAAAGTGCAACAAAGGGGGAAAAAGTTTGTTGGGATCATCCAACAAACTTTGAATAGGTAATTAGAAAATTTTAAATTAATTAAATTAATTAATCATCAAAAATAATAATTAATATTTAAGTAATTAAAACAAATAACATTGGCCCAAATAAAAGGAAGGAGCCGTCCCAATAGAAAAGAAAGAAAAATTGGGTCTTTGGCCCAATTTGGAAGAAAAAGAGTTGGGCTAAAGAAAAACAGTCCAATTAATATGGGCTTTTGGACTTAGAATTCAATAAATAACATTAACAACCGCGAAATTTTCTGGCCCAAAATTCCGGGTCGTTACAATCACCCCTCCTTAAATAAATTTCGTCCTCGAAATTTACTTAAAGAAGCTCACGTAAGAAAACAATGGAACAACTAAAACATAAACGATCAGCCGTAGACGGAGACCGTACACGTAGTTATGTCAGCTGCGCGTCCGCCTCTTCTTGGTCACGTAGAAGACTCGGTTCTTCACTTGTACTCGGCTCACCATTGTTGCCGGTTTGTTCTTTGGTCACGCCCAAGTCTCGTGCCTTCCTTGTCTACATACGCAACACCCTATTGTAACCCGTCGCACCTCTTTCCGGAATGACGTTCGTTCTCGCACCCTCTGCCAACCGGGGTCTCGGAATCGTTGGTTGCTTGCCCGTCCTGCGATTGCGGCTCCTGGTATGGTTCGATTCGTTGTCTCTTCTCAACTGCGGCCGATTAGCTTCCTCCGGTTCTCTTCTCTGTAGCCCTTTCCTCCTCGAACGATGCTTGAACCTCTAAGGCGGTCTCGTACGCGTTCTGGAACGATGCTAACCTGTTGCCGGTAACGTGTACCCTAATGCGAGGACTCGTCATTTTGATATACCGCTTCAGCTTCTCAGCTTCCGATGGAGATATTGCAGCGAAAAATCTGGACAGCTTCGCGAACTTGTCGGTAAATGTATGAACTGGCATGGTCCCCTGAGTGAGCGTCAGGAACTCCTCTGGCTTTTGCCACCTAAGCTCGTCGGAAAAGATACGTTCTCGTAGCTTGGAGGTAAACTCTTCCCGTGTCATGCTCTTCACAGCTCTTCCCTGCGGCGAACCGTTACCAACTAGTCGTCTGCTTCTAGTCGAAGGTAGTAGCTAGCGATCTGAACTCGTTTATCTTCCGGACAACCGATTGCGTCGAACCGTTCTTCCATCTCTCAAATCCAGCTCTTGCGCATCACGGGGTCAGACGTGCCATCATTGGTAGGACGACGATGACGAGAAATCTGATCCTGGACCTGTGGGTTATGGGCCCACCACGCTTCTGCTGCGCCACTCTGATAAAACACCGGTCACGGCTACGAATTGATGGTTCCGGCGTCGAAGTCTGAGGTTTGGCCTTGGGGGCGTCATCCTGTACGTACACACTTAAACATTCCTATTGTTAGTTCACACAAAAGCACATAGTAACGTCGGAGGACGTAAACGAGCAATCCGATCGAACGAAGACGACTGGGAATTCCGGACCCGCACGCTAATCTGTGCCAAAGTAAGAATTGCGTCTTCTAAGTTGCGACGACGACGGCAGGAACTTGAAGGTCGTGGGATCGACATCCTGAAACAACAATCGCGTTAAGAAATACACGACATACGAAACGGCGCCAACGCGAAACGAAAACGATAAATCGTCTTAACCCTGGCTTCTACCCATGGTTCACTCATCTAGGTTTTCCATATTAGGCTAAGGTTCACTCGGGTTCATAAAGCGCTCAACTTTCGAAGTTACTTGTGAAGAAGTAACTTAGGGTCAAACCTATGGCTCTGATACCAACTGTAACGACCCGACTTTTTAGCTTGTCGATTTACGAAGGGAATCGACATTCGGATCATCACTTAAACATAATTATACTTAAAACAAATAATTTAGGAAGAAAATGATTCTTTTATTAATAGGCTTCTAGAAATCCAAAATATCCAAAAGTCATAAATTACAATGAAAAACCGAAAATACGGTCCCAACATGCTGGGATCAATAAATTAACTAAATTGTACTAGAATGTTCTGGAAAAACCTAAACTTAAGAAATAGATCTAAACACTCAGGCCCATCCTGCGAAGCCCGCTTTATTCAACTGCATCTTCACCTGGAACATGGGGGGGTCCACCGTCAGTGGCGAGTAACTAGGCTGTCCCATTTAATCAAGGGACCGCCAAACACATAATAGCATAGAATAATTACATAAAAACTGTAAAGAACATAATACATGCTTAATACACAATTACACAAAAATACGTATAAACGTACGTATAAAATACGTATAAGAGTACGTATAGACGTACGTATAAATGTACGTATAAAGATACGTATACAAGTACGTATAAAATACACCTGCAGAAATACTATTAGAAATACGTATACTTTACGTATCCAAATACGTACGATCACCCTGCCAATACGGTTAGAAATACATACAAGACACATACATCCATCACGTATTAAAATACACTCACATACTAGTATAAATACCATAATTAACACAGCGGAAGACTTATACAATACAATACTTGTGCTCCTTATTATATATCCTTTCTTATCTTAATCTATACTTATCAAATCATTATCATACTTAACATTATTCTCCAAACTTATATATCGCATGTTCATATCTTAACTTATATCATCATCATCAATCGATCAATCTCATCAATCATATATCAAGCATAATATATTCCAATCTTTATGTATATGCAATTAACAATCAATCACTACAAATCTATGCGGACTGTCTTCTACAGCTCGTAGCGAACCAATGCGTTCGCAACTTTCCTAAAACATGTCGGGGTGAACCAATGCGTCCCACCCGTAGTCCTCCAATGCAAGAACTAAGCCTAAGCTATGGCCATAACTCCTGGTAGCGACTCATCACACGGTTACCAGACGACTCCATATTCTAGAACCAAGAACTGCTCGGGGGAACCAATGCGTCCGACCCAATTGAGCAGTGGCATCGACTAAACCCAATTGATAACCAATGCGTTATCGCAAGGGCGTCCTTATCTAATTAACCCAATTGATGACCAATGCGTCATCGCAAGGGTGATCTTATGTATTGTATTTTATATCTTAATTAATCAAATCATATTATATATTGGGAAATACTAGGTGACAGTAATAGGAAATGAAATGTTCGGAGTCCCAGGAAAGAGAGGTGCGGCACGTATGTTGGCCACCTTAAATACCAAGTCTTTCCTAGTCAGAGACCGAAACATAAGCATGTATATCTATTACCCTGTTTCCTTTCTTATCCCTAATAATATCTTAGGTATCTTCAAATACTATCCTTAACATTATCCATAAACTTATCCATAAACTTATCCATAAACTTATCCATAAACTTATCCATTCGGAATTTCCCAAAACAATATAACATTATCCAAAAATAATTATAATCATAACAATATTAGTAATATTAATATTATCCTTTTTATCCCTACACTTTACAACTTGTCCCTAATAATTATTTTATCCGTAAAATAAATATTAAAATATTCCTAAAATAATATTAACTCAAAAATTAACAAACTTTGACCATAATTCCCATATTCCACACGGCATTTTAGAAATGTTACAACAAATTTAATTAATTTCCTAACAAACTTAATTAGTCAAATTAATTACTAAAAATACCCAAATTTATAATAAAAATCTAATCTTTTTAATCCTATGTTACTCGAAAATTTGGAATTTAAGTACAAAATAAAACAATATAATTACACACATAAAAATATCATTTTTATACTTTTAATATCTTTGGCTCACTCGGATCAATCCCGAGAACAAGTATCTTTTAGAATTTCATGTGATATAATTAAATCAATCAAGCATCATCAAAATAATCATGCCCAAATGCTCAAAATACACGGCATTCATAAATATGTATTCAAGAACAAAAATTACAATCTCAAGATTTAAAGATTTCATGATAATAATAAAGATTTAAAATAAAGATTCACATATTTAATCTAGCATGTTCAAGATTAGTATAAAAAAAAAAAAATAACATTTTTATTTCCTCCTTTAAATTTTGTACCACTCGAAAATTCAATAATTAATAATAGCATATTTTAATAATTCAATTGCCCTATTTTATACAATCTGATTTTTAAAGAATTAAATTAAAAACGACCATCTAAAGATCTCTAAAAATCTGGAAATTTTTATGGGAGCTAAATATGGGTTCAAGTATTTACGTGCGTAAATTTCGTCTAAAAATAACATCTTTTACTATTTTTAAGTGATTTTATAACCAACCAGTCAGATTAGGCTGAATTCGGTTTCAGAATTTTATGCCATATCAAACGATCTTTAAAAATTACGAAAATTTAACACAAGCTGTAAAACATTATCACTGACTTCCATATAAAATTTCGTAGTATTCCGAATTGATTAAGTATATTAATAAATTCGTAAACCGATTCTGGACAGTTTTACCGGTTTGAAAGATTAAAATATTATAAATAATAAAAGGACGAATTTTGCCACGAAATAAATCATGGTTAATAATCAAACAGTAAACAAGATACCATGAAAAATTCATCAAGAAATAACAATATTTGATTGGTAAATAAATTCATACAAGTAATTATTCAACAATTTCAGATTTCAATAAACTACATAAAATAATCAAAAGAAATTTCATAATAATTCATAAATATTACATGAATACATCAAGAGAATAACATGATCAATATTTCATATGGTTCGAAATTTTCGAATAAATAAGCAACATAAATCCTACAATTTTCATGATATAATCCTAATTAACTATGTGAAAAGCTACCCACAAATTAAATAGAAAAGCTTAGTTACCTTAAATCGCAAAATTTATCCAAGGTAACAATGGGGTTCGGCTGAATTTAGAAGGAGAAAGGTGGAGGAATACTTTAGGGTTTATGGAGCAAATAATAAAATAGGACCCAAAAGAAGTGAAGGGGTCCTATATATAAAGAAAAGGAAAAAAAAATAAAAAAAAATAAAAATAAATAAAAAAAACAACAAACAACCAAAGGTTGCCGTGAAAGTGCAACAAAGGGGGAAAAAGTTTGTTGGGATCATCCAACAAACTTTGAATAGGTAATTAGAAAATTTTAAATTAATTAAATTAATTAATCATCAAAAATAATAATTAATATTTAAGTAATTAAAACAAATAACATTGGCCCAAATAAAAGGAAGGAGCCGTCCCAATAGAAAAGAAAGAAAAATTGGGTCTTTGGCCCAATTTGGAAGAAAAAGAGTTGGGCTAAAGAAAAACAGTCCAATTAATATGGGCTTTTGGACTTAGAATTCAATAAATAACATTAACAACCGCGAAATTTTCTGGCCCAAAATTCCGGGTCGTTACATGTACTTTTGAGGTTTAATAATAATATTTGAGGAATTAGTTTTATTTCTTAAGGTTTCGAGTTGTAGTTTATAACTATTCGACTCGTCGGTTTCTTCCGCGCCGATTTAAGCGAGTCGGGTCGTTACATCAGTAGTCCCTGAGAAGAGCTCAATATGGGGGACCTTGACTTTCCTCGAGTCGACCATATCCAGTATCTCTCAATTGAAGGGAGTTTTGCATGTAAGTGACCCTGTTGGTTGTACTTCGTTCTCTACTGGGGGGTTGTCTTATGAGATTGCCTTCCCGATTAGGGATAAAGTCGATCTATGGTTAGTCCTGTCTCTCACGATCATATGATGTGATCTTTCACATGAGACTTGAGGCCGAGTTTTAGTTCCCTTGTCGACAACTCTCGATGATAGTCCTTGCATCGACCTTAGTCCTTGCGGTTCGGTGAGATTCGATGATGGTCTGTGCATCATTCCTTCGAAAGTAGACGAGCTCCCTGAAACTTTATCGAGGTTCTTCCACTGGGATCCGTCTCGACCGTTCACTTCCTCCCTGGCTAGGGGTAGTTTCTCTGTTACAGCGTCTTGGGAAGTCTTTCTTTAATCATCCATGTTTTTCTCGAATGTCGCAGTGAGAGCAGCGACTACTTTCTCAAGGTTCCTTCGAGTGACCACTTGCTCAAGATTTCCTGGTTGATTTTGATCACTCGCATAGTTCAAGGAATGTTCATCCTCGACATTTGCTAACTGCCGGTTAGACGATTCACGGGGATGCCCGTTGGGTTGACCATATCGAGGTCCCTTAGCTCTAGTGTTAGCCATGTTTTTGTTACGGGTCTCTACAGACGGCGCCAATCCATTCCTGCTCTGGAACTTCTTCTGTATAGTCAATGTGTTTAATGTGTTGAGGTTGACTCCGTGTGCTCCTCGTTAGGGTTAGTCTTGCAAAACAATGAAAGGTTGCTAACCTAGGGGTGGAACCCGGGAGCGCCCCTTCGATGCTTAATTCAGATATAACACCCAGCATTTTGGCAACGACGTTAGCGGTGATAACGTCGTAAACAGGCAGTTACCAATCGATTTATAATATAAAAATATAACTAAAACTCATGGAAATAATATTTATTATTATTAATAATGAGATCCCAATTACAAAAGGTTAAACTAAACCAAAATAAAGTCCTAAAAACTAGAATTAAAACTAGCTGCAAAAACAGGAAAGGAAAACAGGGGCCTAGACGCTCTACAAACTCATCCCGACTCTAGCCTTTATCTTGCTTACCTGCGATATAGAATTGGGGGTCCACCATCAGTGGCGAGTAACTAGACTGTCCTACTTAGAAGTAGGACCACATAACATAAAATAACATGGTTAGAAACACAGGAACAATACGTAAAATAGCGTACATAACAACATATAAAACTAACATCAAAGTTACGCAGCGAGAACAACATAATAATATTCATTCAACGATTACAACATAACTCAATTAACACGACATCTGAAGATCAAATCAATATCAAGACTCCGCTCGGTCTGCAACCGATAACATGACCAACAAACAACAGACTTGCCCCGCTCAGTTCATCACCGATGAACCGATAGACCCGCTCATTTTATCACAGATAAACCGATAGACATGACCCGCTCGGTCTTCAACCGATAGACATGACACGACTCTGACCAATCAAACAATCACACAAGACTTGCCCCGCTCAGTTCATCACCGATGAACCGATAGACCCGCTCAGTTTATCAGCGATAAACCGATAGACGCTCGGTCTTCAACCGCTCGACACAACATGACTCGACAAGACTCAAAAACGACAAACAAATCATCACACGAACTCATCATGCATTTCGTATCATCATGCCATCAATTACACCAATACAGAACACAATAACACGTTTTGTTTAACAATGCAAAATTAACAATACAACATAAATATACACGTATGAAAACATTACAAAAAAAAAAAAAACTTGATTCTTTCAGTAAAAAAAACATGAATTCTTGTTCAAAGCTTTAAGTTTAAGAAAGCAATGCTTTCAATAATTGGAATCCACGCCTAAGATTACCACTCCATGCGCCATCATCATCAACATGTTAAGTCAACAACTAATCACCAATCTTGCGTCAATAATAAGAGTAAGCGGTGCAAAGCTAATAACACATAAAGATCTTTCAAGAATCAAGACTGCAATCAAGAACACTAGTTATCATCACAAACATACGGCTAATTCATATATAAGAAAACAATCAATATCCACACTATCTAATCCTATCATCATATGCAATCTAATCCTATTCCTAAGTTGAAGAATCTAGTTAACTATTAAAGCGAGTTACACAAAAGCACGCCTAAGACCCGTGGGAAAAGAAAGAGGAGAAAATAAAAGGTTTTGTTTTGAGTTTAATTAGTATAATGAAATAGGTTTACAAAGGGTGGGTTTTTAGGATATAAATAAGGTAAGGCTTATTAGAAAATAGGTTAAGGTTTACTAGTTTTTAGGAGATAAAAATAGAGTTTTTAGGTTTTAAACAAAATAGATGTAATTAGATAATTAAGATAAATTAATAAATCAAATTAAATAAAAATAATGGAAAGGGCCGGCTAGGAGGAGGTAGAATAGGAGTTTGTTTCCTAAAATTTAGTGAGGTGGTTAGGGAAATAAAAATAGTATTTTTAGGTTAGAAAAAAATAGATACAGTTTTCTAATTATGGAGAATAAATCAAAGAAATTAAATAACAAAATTATGGAGATGGGCCGTGGGGTTTGGCTAGGAGTAGAGTGATTGGGCCTTGATCCAATTATAAAAATTAAGTCTTTGGGCCTAAATTGGATGATTCGGACTTAAAGGCTTAATTTTACACGAAATTTTACGGCCCAAAAATCCGGGTCGTTACACACATATCAAAATAAAGGAGTTAAATGTATGGATTAAGAGTATTATGAATTGTGTACCTGAAAAAGTGATTTGACTGATACTTTTATAAGGCATATCACCCGGCTAAGGGTCTGAGGTAGGTCGGTCAGGTTGACGCGTGGGCTTAGCTTATGACACGTGTCATTAGCTTATATATATGATGTTTACCTAACTTTAGCAAAATTGGGCTTAGGGTTTTGATATGTTTATTTTTTGGCTAGCCACCCGGGTGGGTCGGAACAAATACTATTGTTACCATATATATTGCTTTTATGATGATGATGACAAGATGACAACGATAAACCCCATCCTCATAGCCATTGGTATCCTAACGATATATATTATTATTAAAATCGTAGTCATCACACTCATCATAAATTGAAATGGTTCATTGAGATTATTCTTTGATGTTCATATATAATGTGTATATTAGTCACTTACAGTTACTAACGTCGTTGTTATTCTCATAATTTAGGGATGGGCATAGTTTTTCGAGCTCAAGCTTCTAAGACAAATATTATGGGCCAACTAACCCAAAATATCAAAATCCAATCTAGTGTTTTGAATTGACTAATTGTATTGTGATCGATCGTTTAAGATTGGCAGGTTATTACGTCCTACATTTCACCTTGAACGATTATGAACCGCATACCGATTTTGACCGACCGATTATAACCTGCATACTGATTTTACTGATCAATTATGACTCGTATAATGGTTACGACCTGCAAAAAATTATTTTTGACCAATTGAATATGACCTGTTACCAATAATGACCGGATCGATAAGAATCGGACCGAAACCGACCGAAACTTGTTTGGGAAAATACCTAATTTCACCGGATACTAAATAAGACTGACTGTTGACGACCGGTACCGAAAGGGCTCATATGGCCTGTTTTTGACCGACCATTTTTTACCGAACCTGTTTTGACCGGCCAGTTTCCGACCGTTCTTACACCACTAATCTCTACGGTTATACTCCTTCCGCCCCTTAAAGAAAAGCCATATTGACTTTTATTACTGTTCATTTGCTAAATTTAACTTTTCATAATCTCCATTATATAAAAAAAAATATACATATGGGATTTCATTTGGTTCGAATCAATGTGTATTTTTTAAAAATGAAATTGTTATAATTTTTTTTATCAAATATATCCAAAGATATTTTACTCCTAGACATTTAAAGGGGAAGAAAACCCAGAGATCTTGACCATATCATTCATATTTGGCTTGTCCATGTTGCACCCATATATATTGGATTTACCAGATTTGCAATCAATCCAGAAGAATGAGTAAAGGATTAAATCATCTCCAAAAACCAAATGATTTAATCTTAAAGTAGCACATCTATGATGAAACTTGAATTCACCATTATCACCAATCACCTTCATCAGTCTTGAGAAATATTCCATACATACTGTTGGACATATTTAGAGCATAAAGAATATACTCATGATTATTTTACTAATTTGTGTGGAATGGTGTACGATTTGGTGAAATAATGATATACGTACTATTACCGGACCATTACTGTTTGGGTCAAATCCCACGTAGCTGGAATTTCCAGGTACTCCTATGTCCAGGTACGCCTAGTGCAGGTTGGAAAGTTCTAGAAGCAAACTATGATGAATATGCTAGGGAATATTCTCCTAAAATGCTTGTCAATGAAGGAAATCAAGTCTCTATGCACGTGCCTACTTTGTAGGAGTTGGTTGGGTGTCAAGTCAAGAAACTACTTCCTATTCTTGAGGAGCTGAAGGACAAGTGGCAGTTAGCACGGACTAAGCCTCATCTATAAATAGACAAGTGATAGGAGGGAAGAGGATTCATTGAGAGCAACCCTAAAGTAGTCATACGATCATAAGAATTTTTCATTTATACTCTTAATCAATCACTAGCAATGTATTGTTCGTTTACTACTTATTATTTATTACTTAGTTTATCATTCGTTTGCTCCATTGTAACCGATACAATATCACTCATCACATTCGAAATTAGGAATCATATTGTAATCAGATCTTCAGGTTAACTAGTGGATTGGT
Organism: Salicornia ramosissima; assembly: GCA_951394345.1. NCBI lineage: Eukaryota > Viridiplantae > Streptophyta > Magnoliopsida > Caryophyllales > Amaranthaceae > Salicornia > Salicornia ramosissima. Next base: position 38,733,417 of record OX596239.1, on the reverse strand, counting down.
GGACTCAAAGCCACCCGTAGATTTTCCCTTATTCATAGGGTTTTCTGCGTCATCATCTTCGTGTCTCTTGTTCTTTATCTTCCGTTGTTTGCGTATCATACCTAGCTGTGGCTAAAAGTACTAGGTATAACCTAGACTCGAGGATTTTCACCTAAACAATTTGGCGCCCACCATGGGGCCACAGTTAGGTTTCTCAAATACGAAAACTTATCCCATAAACACCCCAAAAATATGGCCGGAGGTTCCAGTACCCCTTCTCGAACACCACCTAGCAGTGCCGTATCTAGTGACCTGCCTTCCTCGAACTCAATCAACTCCTCCAGCAAACCACTGAAAGTTTCCAAGCCTACAAAGCTGAAAATGAATCACTGAAGGGCGACCTGAGCAAGATAGCCCAAGAGTTGGAATATGTGAAGAGTAACAAGAAGCGTAGTCGACCTGTCAGCGATATACCTATTATGCATATGTCAGATGAATCTGATACGCAGGTGGATCTAGCAGGAATACCAAGGGACATGTCTCCTAATAACCCCGTTGCAAAGGAGCTCATATCCGTGAAAGCTCAGAATTAGAGAGTCATGGCTGAGCATCGAAAGCTGTTGAAAGTCATGTCTAGAATGCTAGGAGGCTTGGAAAATGTTACCTATGAAAATCCAGATTGATTTACAGATTCCCCGTTTTCAGAAGACATAGCTAAAGCCATGCTACCTGAAAAGCTCAACATCCCCACCTAGCATAAACCATATGATGGAACTACCGACCCTCATGACCACGTGAACCTGTACAAGAAGAGGATGTGGCAACTACCCATACCTTGGGAGCAGATGGAGGTAGCTATGTGCAACTCGTTGGGAGGTGCCTTGGCAGGCCCTGTGCTACAATGGTTGATCAACCTGAGGCTAAGGACTATCTCAAACTTTCAAGCACCAGCAAATAAGTTTTTCTAACAATTCGCCACCAGTAGGAAGATGGAAAAACAGAGCTATGACTTGTACCGAGTGATCCAAAAGCAAGGAGAGTTAGTTAGCGATTACTGGACCAGGTTTAGCGCTAAGATGGTATCAATCAAGGGCTGTGATCCTTCCACGACTATTGAAGCGTTCAGAAGAGCACCCCATTATACGTCCAGGTTATATTACGAACTAACCAAGTATCCCTACTCCACTTTTGAAGAAGTTAGGTCGCGGGCGATGGATGAGATCCGTGTAGAAGAAGACGAGAAAGCTAGAGCCCCACAGAGGAAACGATCAACTGTCCCTTTCAGAGGAAAGAGCCAGAATCCAGGACCTAGAAGAGATAGAGTCAACTACATACACATCCGAGAGGGCATATGTCAGCATCAATCTGCCCAGCGTCCAATCCCAAGGGTTCTAAGTAGATGTAGCTGAAGTGGTACACACAATGAAGGACCTAGGTAATAAGGTGAGATGGCCTAAAAAGAGCGACAAACCTGATGCTTCTAAAGACCAGTCAAAGTGGTGTGAGTACCACGGCGACCATGGACGCAGGACTGACGAGTGCAACGCCCTCAAAAAGGAAGTGGCCTGGTTGCTGAAGAAGGGCTACCTGAAAGACCTCTTAGGGAAACGTCAGCAACAGGGGAAAGAAGCTACCGGAAAGCAAGTCAGATCGTCCTGCTTCACCACCTCCATCAAAGGTAATTAATGCAATACCTGGTGGTTCTGAAATATCTGGACTAATGTATTCTGCAGCTAAGAGAGTATCAAGAACCTGTCCAAACGCATCCAGCAACCCCCTGATAAGGGAGGAAGGAGAGCTAGCCCTAATGCCAATCACCTTCAATGAAAACACGCCCTCAGGTATGGAACACCATGATTGCCTAGTTATATCCTTGCAGGTGAACAATTGCTTGGTCAGACGAGTCCTAGTAGATAATGGCAGCTCTGCAAACATCATATTTCGAGATGCACTTGAAGAGATCGGGTTGAAGGAATCAGACATCTTCAAAGGGTCAACCATCCTAGTGGGTTTCAGTGGAGAAAATATGGGAGCCATAGGAGAGGTCTAGTTGTCCACCTGGGTAAAAGGTATCAATATGACTCATAAATTTTACGTAATGAACTGCAAAACTACCTATAATGTCATTGTAGGAACCCCCTGGATACATAAGATGAAGGCCATCCCCTTGACCTATCATCAAGTGTTGAAGTTCCCTACCACTTAGGGGGTAGCTAACGTATGAGGTGACAGAAAGCAAGCCAGGGAGTATTACCAGGTAGCTTTGAAAGAAAAGAAAGAAACAATCTAGCAATTACAAAACCATCTAGCACCCCAGAAGCTAGACGATTGTCATCTAGATGAGGTGGCATTGGATGAAGATAAACCTGATCAAAAAGTGCGCATAGGTGCGTCCCTACCCATCCCGCTCCGTGACCAGATCATGGAATGCTTGAAACAAAATGCAGATTGCTTTGCGTGGTGCCACGATGATATGAAAGGTATCAGTCTAGAAATGGCTACCCATAAGTTGAACGTGGATCTAGATGCCAAGCCCATCAGAAGAAAAGGAGGAAATTCACCCTAGAAAGGCAGAAAATCATCAACGAGGAAGTACAAAAGCTCCTCAACACAGGTAAAATTAGAGAGGTTAAATATCCAGAATGGCTAGCTAATGTTGTGTTTGTAGGTAAGAAGAATGGCACCTGGAGAGTATGCATCAATTTCACAGACTTGAACAAAGCCTGTCCTAAAGATCCTTTTCCAATACCACATATTGACGCCATGGTCGATGCCACAGCTGGACATGAGGTACTCACATTTATGGACACATACTCTGGATATAACCAGATCCTCATGCACCCGGACGATCAGGAGAAAACGACCTTCATGTCAGATAGAGGTATATATTGCTATAAAGTTATGCCTTTTGGTTTGAAAAATGCAGGTTCCACGTACCAACGACTGGTAAACAGAATGTTCGAGAAGCAACTGGGGGACACCATGGAAGTCTACATAGACGACATGTTGATCAAGTCTAAAAAAGCTACTGACCACACACAACATATGGAAGAAGCCTTCCAGATCCTTAGACAATATCGAATGAAACTCAATCCAAGCAAGTGCTCATTCGGAGTAGGTTTAGGTAAGTTCCTGGGTTACGTATTAACCCAAAGGGGAATTGAAGCTAGCCCAGACCAGGTACGTGCTCTATTAAACTTGTAATCACCTAGAAATATCAAAGAAGTTCAAAAGTTAACAGGAAGAGTGGCTGCATTAAATAGATTCATATATAAGTCATCTGACAAATGTCACCTATTCTATAATGTACTTAGAAAAAACAAAGGTTTTAACTGGACAAACGAACATGAACAGGCCTTACAGCAACTAAAATATTATTTAATGCGGCCCCCCGTACTGTTAAAGCCATTTGAAGGTGAGCCATTACAGCTGTACCTGGCGGTCAGCACCAAGGCGGTGAGTGTCGTGTTAGCTAGAGAGGCTGACGGCCAGCAGCTGCCAGTTTACTACATTAGCAAGACCCTGCTAGCAGCTGAAACCAGATACATTGCAATGGAAAAACTAATACTTGCATTAATCGTAGCTTCCAAAAAACTCAGGCACTACTTTGAAACTCATCAAATACTAGTAAGAACTAACTTTCTAGTTAAGAATGTGTTACGCAGGCCAGAATTGACAGGTAGGATAAGCAAATGGGAAATGGAGGTGAGTGCGTTCAATCTTAAATTCCTACCAAGAACGGCTATTAAGTCCCAAGCATTGGCTGACTTTGTGGCAGACTTTACACCCGACCTGGAAACTCTAGCAGGCGAAGAAGTCGAGATAGTCTTGAATGCAACCTCATCAGAGACATGGATCCTATACGTAGATGGAGCATCAAACTTCAAGGGAGCTGGTCTAGGTCTGGTGTTAAAGTCACCACAGGGGGGACATACTGGTACAATCGGTATGTTGTGAATTTAATGCAACTAACAATGAAGCAGAATATGAAGTTGTCATTGCAGGTATGAACTTAGCTTATGACCTGGGTGCTACTCAACTACAAGTCTTTTGTGACTCTATCCTGGTGGCTACTCAGCTGAAATGGGAGTATGCAGTTAGAGATTCTAAAATGACCCAATATCTTGAGCTAGCTAAATCCACAACATATAAATTTCAAGATTTCACCATCACCCAGATCCCAAGAGACCAGAACACCCAGGCAGACGCTCTAGCCAACCTAGTTACTGCCCTTAAAAAGACATATTTCACCTCTATACCTTTAATACACCTCATGGCCCCATCCATATCCAAAACACACATAACCATGGCCCCTACATATGTCACGTCAGGCTGGATAGATCCAATCAAAAACTACCTAGAAAGCAATGAACTACCCAGTAATAGGGCAGAAGCTAGAAAGCTCAGAGCTAAGGCCTCCAGGTATGTGCTCATTGATGGCATATTGTTAAAAAAATCCATACAGAATGTTTTACAGAGGTGTATACCAGAAGACAACCAAAAGCAGGTCCTCCAAGACTTTCACGACGGTGAATGTGGAGCACATTCAGCCGGAAGAACCCTCTCTAACAGAATACTTGCCTACGGATACTACTGACCCACTATCAGGGAAGATGCTAAAAGGTACGTGTCCAAGTGTGACAAATGTCAGAGATATGCAGGTATGACTCATAAACCCCCAGAACTTCTTCATCTAACCCTCACTCCATGGCCTTTCATGAGGTGGGGAATGGACATAGTTGGGAAATTACCTGTTGCACCTGGTCAAAAGGTATTCATGCTTGACTTAACTGATTACTTTTCGAAATGGATAAAAGCTGACTCCTATCAATAGGTAAGAGATGCAGAAGTTATAAAGTTTTTATGGACTAACATCATTTGCAGGTTTGGGGTACCTGATCATTCCATTTTAGGACCTATTTTCCCGGCTCTTTTCGCTTGTTTTCCGCGCATTTTAGGCTTACTTTTCCATGTCTTAAGCCTTTTTAGCTTAATTTTAGTTTATTTAGAGTTTTCATTGAATAATGTCATTTTATAGTTGTTTTCGTCAATAATTGAGCTATTTTATGTTACTTATGCCTTTTGTTCTTTAATGCAGGTGTTTTGCGAGTTTCCAAGAGATTACCAAAAGCTGTCAAAGGTCGTGAGAGGTCCCAAGAAGCTTCGAGAAGCATGCCACAAAGCCAAGACCACAAGACAAGGCAAAGTACCCCTAAAAGGGCATTTTTGTAATTTTTAAGGCTTGTCGGGCCCAAGGCCCGATGTCTCGGGAGGCGTCCTGACCCATCCCGAGAAACCCGAGCAAAAGTTGGAAGCATTTGGGTCAAATCATGGTCGCGGACAGAGGTATAAACGCGCCCACGACAAATGAAAGCTACCCGCGCCCACGTTTTCAAGCAGCACTAGAGACCTCCTCGAGGCCTCACTCGTGGCCGCGCCACCACTACCGTCGCGCCCACGCCACCCCCACTCCTCGTCGACGCCGGAGCTGGGAGCTGCTCCTCTATTTTCCTCGCGTGTTCAGCTGATGCTCGTGCTGTCTTATTTTGGGCTCGTGCTTCATTTTATACTTAGCCCATTGCTTCCCCCTCTTGTATATATATATTCTAAGGTCCCTAAACATAAGAAAAATACTTGAGATTAGATTTAAGTCCAAAAAAACAGATTTGCTTAGGGTTTGAGGAGAGAGAAACCCTCTCTTCCTCTTCCCATGGTTAGGGTTTATGCTTAGTTGTTTGTTTCATAGTTTTAGGTGTAGATTTAGCTGTTGATTTCAATGTTTTGTTGAAGATGATGAATGAAATTGAAGGTTTGTTCAAGTGACATGGCCAATCCAACGTTTTTGCTCATCAAAATTCAATAAGTTCTCTCTTTCTCTTCTTTAATTATTCATGTTTTTCATTGCTTAAATCTTGTTTATTTGATGCTTTGCTTGTAGATTAATGTTTAAATTATGCAATTTCATGTTTTTAGTTGATTGATATATGTTTAGTGAGTAGTTAATTTCTAGGGTTTGAAGGTGATGGGTTCATAACTTGAAATTAGGGGTTTTCATATAGTTTTTGGTTGAATTGTGTTCATGGTTGGTTAATGTTGGTGTCAATGAGCTTAGAAATTAGCTAAAGGCCATTATTTGATTTCTTGGTATTTTCAAAGTATAATAAGGCTTTGTCTATGAGTTAATTATGCTTTGATTTTCCTTGCCCAATGTTGCTAGTGAGACCATTACAACGGGAGTCGGTGGTCGAGCTAGGAATCCACTTTAGGTACGTTGTTAGTGAGACTATTACAACGGGAGTCGGTAGTCAAACTAGGAATTTACTTATAGTGAAACCTTGGTATAATAGTGATTATTGAATGTAATGATAAAGTCCATTCGGGAGAAGACATGATTGTTACATTCATTCGTCAACTCCTAAATCACTCCGGGAGGAGGTTTAGGTACCTTATTAGAGTTTGATTCCCCTTCCTTGATTTAGTTCGTTCTTTAGACTTTTGAAGTAATTCCCCCGAAATCAAGTGAACCCGGATCCGACAGCCCTAGATCTTAGTTTATTATTTTTCACATTTATTTTATGCAATAGTTTTAGCTTCCATTTCAAACAACAAAACCAAGATCCTCAATCGACCTAAATCGCACAACATGATTCACGACTTGTTCCCCGTGTTCGGCACCCCCACTCATACTACAACGGGGGTTTTATTTGTTTGGTGAAAGAGCCCAAAAACCCCTTCATCAGTACCCTCTGAGATTGTATGTGTGACAATGAGTCGCAGTTCAAAAGTGGTAAGACACGAAATTTTCTGTGATAGATGGAACATCATCTTGATCACCTCAACGCCTAGGTATCCCCAAGCTAATGGACAGGCGGAATCTAGCAACAAGACAATCATTAATTCCTTGAAGAAACGGCTCGAATCACGAAAAGGTAAATGGGCAGAAGAGCTACCTCGAATCCTATGGGCTAACAGGACTACACCTAGAGCAGCTATAGGCCAAACCCCCTTTTCCTTGGTGTATGGATGCGAAGCCGTGTTACTAGCAGAAGTCAACACCCCTACTGCTAGATACGGGTTTCAGACACTAGAAGAGAAAAACGTGCAGCTTGCCCATGACCTAGACACTGTGGAAGAACTTAGGGAGCTAGCTGTGATCAGGATGGCTGCCTACCAGCAAATGGTAGCCAGAAGCTTCAACAAAAAAGTACAAGTAAAGTATTTTCAACTGGGTGATTGGGTGCTAAGGAAGGTATTCCAAAACACTCAAGAACTTAATACAGGTTAGCTAGGGGCCACATGGGAGGGTCCTTACCAAATACATAAGGTAGTAGGGAGAGGAGCATATTGTCTCATAACCCCAGACGGTAAGGAAGTACCTAGAAGCTGGAATGCTACCCATCTCAAAAAGTATCACTTCTAAAGTGAACTCTGTAACACCTAGCTAACTCAGCCTTTGTCATTTAATTATTAATATTCAAATAACTGATTACTGACTTAAGCATCGGAGGCCCGTTGGTGGAAACACCAACTGTAACACCCCAGGTTGGTGTTATATTTGCTTTGATAGTTTTGCTTGAATTCATATTTAATTTTGTGCATGGTCTAAATTTATTTGGGCTACTTTTTTTGCTTGAGTGTGATTATTTTATTTTATTTTATGTTATTTTATTTTATTATGTAAAATTATTAATTTTCTAATTAATTAATTATGGGTCAAGTGAAAAATTAATCATGATTAATCATGCTTGAGTGCAAATGACCCATGAGAGCATGAAGGCCCATTTTCGTTGCCCCCAACCGCCCCCTCCTTTGCTTGGCTTAATTGTAACGACCCGACTCGCTTAAATCGGCGCGGAAGAAACCGACGAGTCGAATAGTTATAACTACAACTTGAAAAACTTAAGAATTAAAACTAATTCCTCAAATTATTATTATTGAACCTCAAAAGTACAAATACCCACAAGTTTGTACATTACTAATCCAAAAAGTCAAACTAGAAATACTAAAATACGAATAACTCCAACCACGCGTCAGAGTCCAAAAATAACGTATAAGAGTCCATACAATAGTCCATAACTAGCTAAAAACAACAACAATATAAAATACAACCAAAACAATAACAAACGCCGCTCGCCCAACCCAAAGCTAAGCAAGTACTTCGTCATCAGAATTACCTGTAAAACAAACAACGGTCCACTATCAGTGGCGAGTAACATAACTGACTCACCCTAATGGGAATACACATGAACATAGCACAAATCAAATAATCAATCAACAATCCAATATACGAGAACAGCCAAACATGAACTCGACTCAAACCAACCTAACCAACTATCTTTGGCGCAATCATTCATATACTAGACCGGATTGTGCTCGTACGAACGCATCTTACGCGATCGAACTTTCTACTATGTTAGGATTGAGAATCTTACTCCCAAACCCCATGAAACCAATCTTACTGGAAATCCATGTCCCGTGAAACCAATCTTACTGGAAATTCAAAGGATAACATAATATGACTCCAACTATCCCAATACCGCGGATGGAATAGGGGCAACGTCTTAACCCAAAAACAATGAATCTTACTCAATGTATTAGGCGCCTAGAAATGAAATCAAGCTAATCATTAATTAAATCTTTTATCAATTAAATCAATTCATTCATAACATAATTATATTCAAGAATTGCCTTTCCGCCTTGATTCTTGAAAATAATCAGTTAAACACGAAGTTATTCTCAAGATTGCCTTTGCGCCTTGATCTTGAGTCTAACCAACATTAATCCATTACTTTAAAATCCATTCTTTAACCAATTTCAACTCAATCTTTAACTTTCTTTAATCATTAAACCACTTTCTTTAATTATCAAGATTCAACCAAGAACTCATCAAGACTCATCAAGAATTCAAAGAACTCAACAAGAACTCATAAAGAACTCATTCAAGATTCAAGATCTTCAATAAAGAATTCAATCAAGATTCAAGAACTTCAATCAAGAACTCATCCAAACACCATACATCACACGCATATCATCATCATCAAACCATTCGAAAAATTCAACTTAAACTCATCCAAAATTCATCAAACTTTAACACATTAATCATGATCATAAAACAACATATATTCAATCATAAAATCATCAAAACCATCATCAAAATACCATGAAAACCACATAAAAATCAAATTAGAAACTATACACAAAACCATGATTAAACTCCACCAAATAACCCATACATGCATTTAATCTATACCATAGTCATAGTATACCAACAAGGTTGAGAAAGTATGTTACCTTATTGAAGATAACACACACAAATCAATACGAAAAGCTGCCCGGAAAAACGAGCCACACGAACCCACAACACGGCCTCAACACGGCAACCACACGGCACCACCACGAACCACCACAAACCCGCGGCTACTGCACCCAGTCACGGCACCACTGCCACGGCTGCACCACTGCCACGGACACGGCTTCACACACGGCACACGAGCACCACCCTTGCACGCCTTCCAACACGAACCCACTCGAACACGATCAACCCAAACTCGAACCAAAGATCTTGAATGCAAATGAAGGTTTAGACTGTGTTTGAACACTCAAAGATCAATAGACATTGAATCTTTAAGTTTTGGGCTAGGAAAAATGATGAACAATTGATGGGTTCAATTGCTCCAAAAATGGCGTGAGGCAAGGGAAGAGCAAATGGATGGGAGAATTGTGTTTAAACTTGATGGCATGCACAAATGATGGAAAAAATGAGCAAAAGCCTTACTAACTCCTCTATATATAGAGTTAGTTAAGGTGTGAACATGAGGCAAGTGGCAAGCCTTGCCATGCCACTAGGAAAACCGGCCAACAAAGGGAAAAATGGGCCTAAAATGGGCTCTTGTGATCAATTGGGCTAATTTACGTAAACTACATGATCAATCATGTATAAATCGATTTAGCCCGAAAATATTAAATAATTAATTAGAAAATTAAATAATAAAAATTCTAATTAATTAAATAATAATTAACATAAATAATAAAAACGACAAATAAAATAATTCGATTTAAATCGAAATTATTCACATAAAATAAAATAAATAGTTCAAAAATAAATTTGAACTATACATAAATACACATAAACGCACATAAATTTATCGGCAAAAATACCAATAAAAATCAGGGTCATTACATTAATTGCCACTTGTTTTGTGTTCACACCTAACTAACTTCTATAAATAAGAAGTGTTAGTAAGGCATTAGGATCATTTGCTCATTTAATAACCATTTGCTCACAATAAAAAATTAAACACACTCCTTCCTTACTCCATTCCACACGCCATTTTTGGCTAAATCATCACCAACATTTGTTCATCAAATTTCTTCAACCCAAAACTTAAAGATTCATCCTCCATTGATCTTTAAGTAAATAAACACAAGACAATCTTCATTGCCATTAATCAAGACTTCGGGATTGGTTTGGGTTTTGGGTATGGTTCGTGTGGGTTGAAGCACCGTGTTGGTGGGTGTTCGTGTGGTTGGGCCGTGAAGCAAGGTTTTGAGCAGCGAGTTTTTGTTATCTTTTGCAATAAAGTTTTGTTAAGGTAACATGATTTTTCATCCTAGTTTGAATACCATGGTCAGAGGATAGATTTGGTGATCAAATTAGACCAAAAAGTTTGATGAATTTGAGTGAAACAAAACCCATTTTATGCGTGAATTTCTGGGCAGTTTTGGGAGTTGATTTTGTGATGTTTTTGCTTTGTTTTCATGCATATTTTGATTACATTTGATAGATTCATGTTTAATTATGTTTAAGTACAATTTTCATGAAGTTTATATGATGTACGGTTTTGATGCATAAAACTGATGAAAATGTTGCTGGAATATGCGTGTGTTATGCATGATGTTGGGGCTGATTTTGTGATCAAGATTTGATTATTTCATGCTTATAAATGATGATTATTATGTTGTTATATGTTATTATTGATTTTCATCATGAAAAGTATCCAAGATTGCATGTTGTATGATGAATCAAGGAAAAGTTTATGCATGTATGTTCATAGTGTTATGCGTGTGTATTCAGTATCATTCTTGATGGGTTTTATGTGAGTCTTGAATTGGTAATTGATGAATTAAGTTAAAGAATGTGCGTGCGATGAATAATTTGATGATGGTTAATGTTTCTTGAAGTTTCTTGATTATTTTATAATGAATCTTGATTTTCTTGATTATAGTTATTTAGTCGTTAGGTATAGATTATGTGGTTTAAGTTAAAGAAAGTTAAAGAATGATTAAAGAAGTTCAAAGAAAGTGATGTACATAGTTATACTCAAGTAAAGACGTAAGATGTAGGCTTGAGAATAACCAAGATGTAATGAAATTGTAAGATTAGCTTAAATTTGCATATAAGATGCCTAATCTTAGAGTAAGATTCTAAGACTTGGGTTAAGACGCTGCCACTATCCTAACCGCGGTATTGGGGTAGTTTATACTTGTTATGTCATCTTTATGATATGGGTCTGTAATATGGGTTCATGGGTATGGGAGTAAGATTCTCATCCCCGGCATAATAAGAAGTTCGATCACGTAAGATGTGTTCGTACGAGCATAGTCCGGTCTAATATGTAAATAATAGCGACAAAGATATTGTAAAGTTTAAGTAAAGTTAAGGAAGTTTAAGTAAGTTGTTATTCTTATTTCTTGGCACTATTATTTAAGCTTTGCTCGTTTATTTGTGTGATTTTCTGTTTTGTTTATCTGATCTGTTTTATGTTCATATGTATCCACTTTAGGGTGGAACTGTTATGTTACTCGCCACTAATGGTGGATTTATATTTTCAGGTAACTCTGATGGTGACGGTAATGGTTATCTTTGGGATTGGGCGAGCGTCGTTGTACTTTTCCTATGTAGTTTATTTTCTATTATTAGGATTTGGATTTTTGGTAGTCTAACTCTAACTACAGTTTTGGAGTTAATTCTTTAGTATTGATTTTTGAGGTTTTAGTTATGTACAAACTTGTGGTAATTGTACATTATTTGGGATTTTTAGTAGTATAATTTGAAGTAAAATTTTTGGTTTAAAGTATGTTTTTTGTTAGTATGATAATTCGACTCGTCAGTTCCTTCCGCGACCGATTTATAAGAGTCGGGTCGTCACACCAGTGGTCGTTTCTAACCCTTGTTTTGCAGGGCCTAAGAGTAAATCCTCAGGGGCATCTAGCTGAACAATGAAAACATGCAGAAAAGTAGAAAGATATCACAAGTAATCAAAGCTAGTCATGAAAGCAAAACAAGCTTCATGCAATCAGCAGAAATATCCAAGGCATGGACCCAGGTCCCTAAACGCCAGGTAAAAAGTTTTAGCAAACTAAAAGTTTAGTTAATTACATCAAAATTTCAAAGACGAGGGGCCATCCCCACGTAAAACCAAGACAAAGTATGTTAACAAAAGTTCTAAATTGAAAGCAAAAGAGGATGAAAACTATGGTTAGGTAGCATTGAGGCCAGGTGACAGGTGTAACACCCCGCATTTTGGCAACGACGTTAATAGTGATAACGTCGTAATCAGGCAGTTACCAATCGATTTATAATGTAAAAATATAACTAAAACTCGTGGAAATAATAATAATAATAATTATTAATAATGAAATCCCAAATACAAAATTAAAGGTTAAATTAAACCAAAATCAAGTCCTAAAAACTAGAAATAAAACTAACTACAAAAGCAGGAAAAGAAATTAGGGGCCTAGACGCTCGACTAACTCATTCCGACTCTAGCTTCTATCTTGCTTACTTGCAAAATAGAATTAGGGGTCCACCATCAGCGGCGAGTAAATAGACTGTCCTACTTAGAAGTAGGACCACATTACATAAAATAACAGGGTTAGAAATACAGGAAACAACACGTTCACAGGTTACAAAATAATCAACATCAGAGTTAGCAGTGGAAACATAACAATCACCAAATATCATACTCAAAGATTACCACGCTTACTCATCAATACAATTATCAACATTATTACACACCAAGGATATTTCCGACACGACTGAAGTCGATACAACAAACAAGTCCCCGACACGGCTCAAGGCCGATACAACAAACAAGTCCCCGACACGGCGCAAGGCCGATACATAAACAAAGTCCCCGACACGGTGCAAGGCCGATAACAACAAACAAGTCCCCGACAAGGCGCAAGGCCGATAACAACAAACAAGTCCCCGACACGGCGCAAGGCCGATAACAACAAACAAGTCCCCGACACGGCGCAAGGCCGATAACAACAAACAAGTCCCCAACACGGTTCATCATAGATGAACCGATAAACGCTCGGTCTTCAACCGCTCGACGCTCGGTCTTTAACCGCTCGACATGACACGACTCGACAAGACTCAAAAGACGCCAAACAAAACATTACAAGAATTCAAATACACGCATCATCATACCATCAAATCATCATAATAATACTAATAATAATATCAATAATCAAATTAAATTCAAGAATGCAATTATACATGAATCATCTAAACTACATATACTAACACTGAAAAAAAACAATTAATAATATACGGAGTACATTATGCTAGTATGTTGAATTTAGAAATAAAGAAATATATATATATTGGTGCGAATTAAGAACATCATCTAAACTACATGGCATATACATACTTTTATCAAAATCTAGAAAATTAATCAATCAATCATTAAGGATCATATATGCACATGATTAATCAAGAAGATCAAGAAAGTAAAACTCAAGCTCTTCTTTTATCAATACGGGAAGCACCAGATTTAGTTAGGGGTCTTTATTCTATATTCATGCTAATTAATCTAATAAATTATTGGAGTAAATTTAGATCATGAATTTACATCATAAAATCAAATAAAGATCATATCTTGTTGACATTTAAGTGGCCCGAAAAATATACCAACATCATCATGCTTTTATGCCATACAATCTATACATATAATAATTTATTCTATCAACAATTCATAATTAACAAGCATATAATCATATCAAATCATCAAGAACAATACAAGAATCATCAAATAACAAGAAGGAAAGCGAAAGCAATCATCCTATACTAATCGGTTATAACACGCATATTATCAACAAAATCATCAAATCTATCTAACCCAATTATCTTATGCAATCTAATCCTAATCCTAAGTAGAATAGAACTAGTTACCTTAATTGAAGCAAAACACACAAAAGCACGCCTATGACCCGCCACCGTTGTTCGACCGAAATCACGTCCAAGGTTCGAAGCTTGATGATGGGTAGAAGGTTTGACTAATCTTTGATGTTTGTTTAGGTTTGAGGAGTAAAGGTTAGATTTTGTGTTTTGGTGTGGTAGTTGCCGTGGAGAAACAAGGAAGGGAAAGAAAAGGTTGGATTATTGGAAGACATTAATAATCCTATTGGCGGACCCACGTGCAATCATGAAACAGAATATATTAAGAAAAACGGTTAAATTGAATTTGCGTGTAGCTCTTGCAAAACAAAGAAAAACGGTTAAATTGAATTTCCCTGTTGTTGGGGTTCGAATCCTAGATAGCTCATTTTCCCCCACGCATGAGGTAAGGGCCTAAGGGTAGTCTATGCTTTCCCTTTTATTCTTTTACATTGAAATTGCTTTTTTTTTTCCCTTTCTTTTTTACAACTTTTTCCTTTTGTTATACATTTAAAATGAGTAATTATATTACTTTTCTTAATTTTTTAGGATGGTAGAAGAATAAGAGCATGTTGAACCCTATGTAAAACAAAACAAGCTTTGCTTCCTCTCAAAATCTAATTAAATAAAACAGGAGCAGTTAACTTTTTTCACTGAGTAACTGAATATACAAGTTCTAATAGCCTGATAGGTGAACTAATTAGATATGGTTTATGAGGAAAATACCTACGTTTAATCTAATCATCAGATTGTAAGTAAAAATGGCTTATTTTATGCATATGGAATACAAATAGTGTTTTGTGAAAAATAATACAGTAGAATGGAGTATTTTGGGCACACTATCAAAAAGTGGGAGTATAAAAAATTGGCTTTTCCTTTTTAAAAAATTCGTGTGAATGGTAAGAATTTTTGCATTTTTTTATTTTAAATTGTAAAATTTAATAGTAAACAATTTATATTATGTGCCCTAGTAATTTTTTTGGTATCCAAGCGCTTGATTTTTATCCGCATACTTGGACATTTTCATTCCAACCTCCCAATTTCAAGATCCTGGGTCTGCCACTGGTTAATCCTATAATGTAATGTTGTAAATTATAAACGAATTCTTATGTGGACATTTATCTAAAGCCAATATTTTAGCTCTTGCTATTGACCAATCTATAATTATCTAAACTTAAATATTTAAAACAGGATGTTTTAGTGCTACGTGTCCACCCTTTAGCCCTCCTTCCCATGACACGTCACCTTTCTCACTCACTCACTTATCAACCCACCCATTAATCTCCTCCTAATCAAAACTTGTGCGTTAGTTTTTCATTTGCTTGACTCTTTATTTGAGTTCATTGCTCCTCAATCGTCGCTCCCCTTCATTATTGCTTGTCCTTCACCTTCCTGCAATTAGTTGAGGATGACTACCACAATAATAATAAATAAAATAAGAAATTTAATGATAAATTACCTAATCATTTGCGATAGTCCATCCATTAAAAAAAAGAATACCTAAATCGGAACGCACAATGAAGCTGATCTCTTTAACTTCCTTACATTGCCTGGTTTTTAATTGATAATTTTTTTTTCCATACCTAAATATGCCTCCCCAATGTAGAGACTAATGATGAAAGTATCATGCTGCCAGAAGGTCTAACTAAGGGGGATTGACGATGAAA
Source organism: Salicornia ramosissima (assembly GCA_951394345.1). NCBI lineage: Eukaryota > Viridiplantae > Streptophyta > Magnoliopsida > Caryophyllales > Amaranthaceae > Salicornia > Salicornia ramosissima. Next base: position 38,717,607 of record OX596239.1, on the reverse strand, counting down.
ATGCACAATATACTTCAAATAATTGCCTAAACCATGATTAAACTACCTTGGAAGCGATTATTAGGATTCGCGATGATTATGGGATTTATTAATAATTTTCCTTCATTTTTAGGGATTTTTCATATTTTTTCAATGCATTTTTCCATATTTTATATTCATAAAAATTGTCTATCTACATCATAAAACATTTTTAGAATCATAGAAATAATTTCATATTTTTCTATTTTTTAATCATATTTTAGAGCTTTTTCTGGATTTTTTAGGATTTTTGCATGCTTAGTGACATTTTCGTCATTTTCTGCAAAGCACATTTGTAATGACCCAGATTTTATTGGTATTTTTGCCGATAATTATGTGTGTTTATGTGCATTTTTGGTGTTAGTTCAAATTTATTTTGAACTATTTATTTTATTTTATGTGAATAATTTCGATTTAACTCGAAATATTTATTTTCAGTTTTTATTATTTATGTTAATTATTATTTAATTGATTAGAATTTTATTATTTAATTTTCTAATTAATAATCTAATATTTTGGGCCAAATCGATTGTTGCATGATTAGTCATGCGGTTTTTGCAAATTAGCCCAATCGATCACGAGAGCCCATTTTAGGCCCATTTTCCCTTTGTTGGCCGATTTTCCTAAGGCATGGCAAGGCTTGCCACTTGCCTTGTGTTCACACCTTAACTAACTCTATATATAGAGGAGTTAGTAAGGCCCCTTGCCCATTTTGCCATCCTTGCCCTTTTATGCACTTGCCATCAAAGGTTTAAACATAAATTCCACCCATTTGCTCTAAGTTACACACCATTTTTGGCATTGATCATCATCAAATTGTTCATCCATCTTTTAATCCCAATCTTAAAGATTCAACTTCTATTGATCTTTAAGTGCCTAAACACAATCCTAAACACATTAGTTTCAATCAAGATTTCTTGTTCGGGTTTGGTTTTGGGTTCGTGTTCGTGTGCATTGCTCGTGGGTGCCGTGCAGTTGGTCCGTGGCAGCAGGCTCGTGTGGTGGTCGTGCTAGGGTGGCCGTGTGTGCGTGGTGCAGCCGTGCAGTTCGTGCAAAGGGGACCGTGCAAGTGTGCCGTCGTGGTGCCGTGTGGACAGCCGTGTGTGGGCTGTTGGTGTGCCGTGTTTTGTGCTATTTTCCGGGCTGCATTTGTGTGTTGAATTGTGTGTAATCTTCAATAAGGTAACATACTTACTCAACCTTGTTGGTATACTATGTTTATAGTATGAATTAAATGCATGTATGGATTGTTGATGGTTGATTGTTCATGATTTTATGAATGTTTTATATTCTGATTCTTAAGTGGTTTTAATGAGATTTTGATACAGGTTTTTAATGATTTTATGATTGATTATATGTTGTAATATGATCATGATTATTGTGTCAAAGTTTGATGAATTTTGGATAAGTTTATGATGATTTTCGTATGGTTTTATGCGTGTATTTGGATTAGTTTGGATCAGTTCTTGATTGAGTTCTTGAATCTTGATTGAGTTCTTGGTTGAAGATCTTGATTCTTGAATGAGTTCTTTATGAGTCTTTGATGAGTTCTTTGAGTTCTTTACGAGTTCTTGGTTGAATCTTGAAAGTTAACGAAAGTGGTTTAAATGATAAAGAAAGTGTCTAATATGATTAAAGAATGATTGTTGAATGTTGTATTATGATTGGTTAGACTCAAGATTAAGGCTAGAGGCAGTTCTTGAGAATAACTTCGATGATTTAACTAGTTAATTTCGAGAATCAAGGCTAGAGGCAATTCTTGAACTTAATTTAGTTATGTTGGGATATAAAATGAATAATATGATTAAAATGATTAAAGATTTAATTAATTAATTAGCTTGATTTCATTTTTAGACGCCTGATACTTTGAGTAAGATTCATTGTATTTGGGTTAAGACGTTGCCCCTATTCCATCCGCGGTATTGGGATAGTTGGAGTCATACTATGTGATCTTTGTGAATTTCCAGTAAGATTGGTTTCACGGGACATGGATTTCGAGTAAGATTGGTTTCATGGGGTTTGGGAGTAAGATTCTCAAATCCTAGCATAGTAGAAAGTTCGGATGCGTAAGATGCGTCCGTACAAGCACAGTCCGGTCTAAAATATGAATGATTGCGCCAAAGATTGTTGTTTAGGTTGGTTTGAGTCGAGTTCACATTTGGGTTGATCTTGTACTCTAGATTATTGATTTAATGTCGTTTATTTGATTTGTGCTATGTACATGTTTAGGGTGAGTCAGTTATGTTACTCGCCACTAATGGTGGACTGTTGTATATTTTTCAGGTATTTCTGATGATGATCCTCTTGCTTAGCTTTGGGTTGGGCGAGCGACGTTGTTATTACTGTTATCTGTTGTATTTACTGTTTTCCGTTGTTTTAGATAGTGATGGAGTTATATAGACTATATACGTTATTGTTGGACTATTTTACGTTGTTTATAATTCTGACACGTAGTTGGAGTTTACTCGTATTTTTAGTATTTCTGTTTTGACTTTTGGACTAGTATGTACAAACTTGTGGGTATTTGTACGTTTGTGGTTGATTAATAATAATTTTGAGGAATTAGTTTTAATTTCTTAAGTATTTGAGTTGTAGTTTACAACTATTCGACTCGTCGGTTTCTTCCGCGCCGAATTAAGCGAGTCGGGTCGTTACAGTTGGTATCAGAGCCGAATAGATTCTAAGTGAAGTTTTTAGGATTTGAGTTAAACCCGGGAGTTGAGAGCTTTACTATTCCCGAGTGATCAACCAAATTCTAGGATTAAGTGAAGGGAGGAGAGTTGGGTAGAAAGACCGGGATAGGATGCTTTCTATTTTCTTTCTTCCTTGTGTTGTGTACTTAATCTTGGTGGGGTATATGACTAACATTGTATTTTTGTTATGTCTTTTGTTGTGATGCGTGGCAGCATGTCTACACCTCGCCGGTTAAGTACTGGACAACAGAGGTTGCGGGGCACTCGAGGAGGCGATCCTTACGTTGGCACATCATAGTCATCATCCGCCGAATATGCAGTCGACGTTCGACCGTATCGCACGTCATCGACCTCCGACTTACGATGGGGTTGCCGACCCCACTACTTTGGAGAGCTAGATCCGCAACATGGGGAAGCTCTTCAACGCGACGTCTTGTCCCGATCACGAGAGGGTGCAGATCGCCGCATATTACTTACGAGGAGAGGCTGATAACTGGTGGGCGTTAGCGAAAGACGCGTAGCGATGACTTGGACCGACTTTATCGATAAGGTCCAGGAGCGTTTCTACCCCGACGAGTTGCGGTGGCAGAAACAGGAAGAGTTCCTTACTCTTGCACAGGGTAAGATGTCTGTCCAAGCATACACTGATCGATTTACGGAGTTGTCGAGATTCGCTACATCTGTGATTCCGTCAGAGAAGGATCGGGTCAAACGCTACATCAAAAAGCTAGATCCGAGGATTCGAGTTCACGTGATCAGTAGTGGAGCGACGACGTTCCAGCAGGCCTACGAGGTAGCACTCGAGATACAGGCATCGATTACCGAGGAGGATTCGAGCAAGAAGAGAGCTCCGGTTCCGACGACTACAGCTTCGTTTAAGAAGCCCCGGTTTGGCACATCTAGCAGTACCCCTTCGACCACGAGTTCGCGTAAGGGTAGTGATGGCTCGAAGTGTAGAGGTTGGGGCCGAGACTTCCATCCAGGGAAGAAATGCGACGGTTCTCCGATCACTTGTTTTACTTGCGGGAAGGTAGGCCATAAGGCGTCGACATGCCCCGAGAGGAAGCCAGATTCTGAGGTTAAGCAGCTTCCAGCACCGCCGAAGACTCCGGTGAAGAACCGAGTCTACTGTATGACCGAGGCGGTGGCCGAGGTTCAGCCTGACGTCGTATCAGGTAGATTTCTTGTCTCTAGTATGTTAGCTTTAGTTCTGTTTGATTCTGGTGCTACTGTTTCTTTTGTGGCTAGTAGTTTTGTCTCGAGGTCTAATCTTCGAGGCAGCCTTCCTGTTAGTTCAATTATTACTCTCCCTTCCGGAGAGGATTTTGTTTGTCAGCGTGAATTCCGAGAAGTGCCTATCCTGATAGCTGGGGATCAAGCGACGGTCGATCTGAAGGAGTTTCCGTTGATGGAGTTTGATGTCATACTAGGTATGGACTGGCTATCAAGGTATCGAGCGATAATTTGTTGCCAAGATCAGTCAGTATCATTCCGAGGATTTCAGGGCAACCGAGTTACCTACTCTGGGTTCGTCCTTAAGAAAGGAGTAAAGGTAATCTCTGCCTTGAAAATGAGGAAACATCGCCAGAAGGGCGATTTGGTGTATCTCTGTCAGGTACGAGACTTGACTGATGAGTCTCTGTTGGACGATATACCTGTAGCAAGGGATTTCAGAGACGTATTTCCTGATGAGCTACCAGGCGTTCCACCTGAGCGCGACGTCGAGTTTCATATCGACTTAGTACCCGGGACAACGCCGATCTCGAAGGCACCGTACCGGATGGCACCATCTGAGTTATTGGAGTTAAAGACACAACTCCAGGATTTGATCGATAAGGGCTTCATTAGGCCAAGTGTTTCTCCGTGGGGAGCTCCTGTGCTCTTCGTGAAGAAGAAAGATGGTAGTATGCGCCTGTGCATAGACTACCGAGAGTTGAATCGGGTAACTATCAAGAATAAGTACCCATTGCCTAGGATTGAGGACCTGTTCGATCAGTTGCGAGGAGCAGGAGTGTTTTCGAAGATAGATCTTCGGTCTGGATATCATCAGATTCCAGTCAAGAAAGAAGATATTCTGAAGACTGCTTTTCGTACCCGATACGGCCATTACGAGTTCGAGGTGATGCCCTTTGGTCCTACTAACGCGCCAGCCGTGTTCATGGACCAGATGAACCGGACATTTCACCACTTACTCGATAAGTGCGTCGTAGTATTTATAGATGATATCTTGGTCTATTCTAGAGATGAGTCTGAGCATTCGGAACATCTCCGGATGGTACTCGAGATATTAAGGAGTCATAAGTGGTTCGCGAAACTCTCCAAGTGTGATTTCTGGCTTCGCGAAGTAGCCTTTCTAGGTCATGTGATTAGCAAAGAGGGCATTAAGGTAGACCCAGCTAAGATTAAGGCTGTGGTAGATTGGAGTAGCCCGAGAAATGTGGCGGAGGTTCGTAGTTTTCTGGGTTTGGCCGGATACTATCGACGATTCGTCCAGGTCTTCTCCAAAATAGCTTAACCGATGTCTAGTCTCCTGCAGAAGGAGGTCCGATTCGTTTGGACAGAGGCTTGCGAGCAAGCATTTCAGGAGTTGAAACAGAGATTAGTCTCTGCTCCGATTCTTACTCTTCCGAACGATGAAGAGGGCTTCGAGGTCTATAGTGATGCTTCGAAGTGTGGCTTAGGTTGTGTGCTCATGCAGGGTGGGAAGGTCATCGCTTACGCATCGAGGCAACTGAAGGTGCACGAGCGTAACTATCCTACGCATGACTTAGAGTTAGCGGCTGTGGTGTTCGCGCTCAAAATTTGGAGGCACTATCTCTATGGTGGTTCGTGTAAAGTATTCACGGATCACAAGAGTCTCAAGTACATCTTTACTCAGAAAGACCTCAATATGAGGCAGAGACGGTGGCTTGAGTTGATCAAGGACTACGACCTGACGCTCAACTATTGCGAAGGCAAGGTGAACTTGGTTGCAGATGCGCTAAGTCGCAAGCATCGCTTGAGCTTCAGTAGAAGCCGTGGTTCCGTCAGACTTCGTCTGACATCGATGAGTGCCGAACCTGATTTAATTCAGGAATTGCGCGAGGGTCAACAGAATGACCTACAGTTTACTAGGATTCGAGAGGCTATACGGCAAGGTAAAGCCGTAGGTTTTGAGATCCCTTCTGATGGTGGTATGCGCTTTCAAGGGAGATGGTGTGTACCGGACTGTTCTGATCTTAGGAACAGGATCATGTCCGAGGCACATAACTCGCCTTATTCTGTTCATCCCGGTGGTAATAAGTTTTACCAAGATCTTAGGGGCCAATTCTGGTGGCCTAAGATGAAGAGGGATGTAGCGGAGTTTGTTGCTCGGTGTTTGACCTGTCAGAAGGTCAAGATTGAGCATCAGAGACCAGGAGGTCTATTGCAGCCACTACCTATTCCGACCTGGAAGTTTGAGTCGATATCTATGGACTTCGTAGTGAGCTTACCCACTTGCAATGGCTTGAATGCTATTTGGGTCATAGTGGATAGGTTGACTAAGGTTGCTAGATTCATTCCGATGAAGATGACCTGGTCGATGGAGCGTCTAGCGGAGGCGTACACTCAGGACATAATCCGACTTTATGGAGTTCCGAGGGAGATTGTTTCTGATCGGGATCCGAGGTTTCTATCTCGTTTCTGGAAGTCAGTTCAGGAAGCCTTTGGGACGAAATTGAAGTTGAGCACCGCTTTTCATGCGGCGACTGATGGTCAGACTGAGAGGACCATCCAGACTTTGGAGGATATGCTTCGAGCATGTACCCTGGAGTATCACTAGTCTTGGGTGCGTATGCTCTGCTTGATAGAGTTCTCCTATAACAATAGCTATCACTCCAGCATTGAGATGGCTCCGTACGAGGCCCTGTATGGCAGGAAATGTCGGAGTCCTATATGTGGGAATGATATCAGTGATACTGTGGCTCTAGGACCTGAGATGGTACGCGATACTATCGAGAAGGTTCGAGTCATCCGGTCTAAGATGCAGGCCGCTCAGAGTCGTCAGAAATCCTACGCCGATAATCGACGTAGACCGCTGGCTTTTGAAGAAGGTGACAACGTCTTACTTAAGGTTTCTCCATTCAAGGGAGTGGTACGCTTCGGTCAGAAGGGGAAACTCCGACCGAAATATGTGGGACCTTACGAGATACTTGAACGAGTTGGGGAGGTGGCATATCGATTGGCATTACCACCTAGTTTGGCTAATGTACATGATGTATTCCATGTTTCCTAGTTAAGGAAAAATGTACATGATCCTACTCATGTGATTACAGCGGATCCGGTCGTGATGGAGCCGAATCTGACTTATGAGGAGCGACCCGTCCAAATCTTGGATCGGGAAGTGAGGACCCTGCGGCGTAAGAAGGTACCGCTTGTCAAGGTGTTGTTGAGAAATCAACACCATGAAGAAGCGACTTGGGAGACGGAAGCGTTTATGCGGCAGAAGTACCCGGAGTTGTTCGATGGGGAGCGATCTCCTGCACCTTGAAATTTCGGGACGAAATTTCTTTAAGGAGGGGAGGTTGTAATGACCCAGATTTTATTGGTATTTTTGCCGATAATTATGTGTGTTTATGTGCATTTTTGGTGTTAGTTCAAATTTATTTTGAACTATTTATTTTATTTTATGTGAATAATTTCGATTTAACTCGAAATATTTATTTTCAGTTTTTATTATTTATGTTAATTATTATTTAATTGATTAGAATTTTATTATTTAATTTTCTAATTAATAATCTAATATTTTGGGCCAAATCGATTGTTGCATGATTAGTCATGCGGTTTTTGCAAATTAGCCCAATCGATCACGAGAGCCCATTTTAGGCCCATTTTCCCTTTGTTGGCCGGTTTTCCTAAGGCATGGCAAGGCTTGCCACTTACCTTGTGTTCACACCTTAACTAACTCTATATATAGAGGAGTTAGTAAGGCCCCTTGCCCATTTTGCCATCCTTGCCCTTTTATGCACTTGCCATCAAAGGTTTAAACATAAATTCCACCCATTTGCTCTAAGTTTCACGCCATTTTTGGCATTGATCATCATCAAATTGTTCATCCATCTTTTAATCCCAATCTTAAAGATTCAACTTCTATTGATCTTTAAGTGCCTAAACACAATCCTAAACACATTAGTTTCAATCAAGATTTCTTGTTCGGGTTTGGTTTTGGGTTCGTGTTCGTGTGCATTGCTCGTGAGTGCCGTGCAGTTGGTCCGTGGCAACAGGCTCGTGTGGTGGTCGTGCTAGGGTGGCCGTGTGTGCGTGGTGCAGCCGTGCAGTTCGTGCAAAGGGGACCGTGCAAGTGTGCCGTCGTGGTGCCGTGTGGACAGCCGTGTGTGGGCTGTTGGTGTGCCGTGTTTTGTGCTATTTTCCGGGCTGCATTTGTGTGTTGAATTGTGTGTAATCGTCAATAAGGTAACATACTTACTCAACCTTGTTGGTATACTATGTTTATAGTATGAATTAAATGCATGTATGGATTGTTGATGGTTGATTGTTCATGATTTTATGAATGTTTTATATTCTGATTCTTAAGTGGTTTTAATGAGATTTTGATAAAGGTTTTTAATGATTTTATGATTGATTATATGTTGTAATATGATCATGATTATTGTGTCAAAGTTTGATGAATTTTGGATAAGTTTATGATGATTTTCGTATGGTTTTATGCGTGTATTTGGATTAGTTTGGATCAGTTCTTGATTGAGTTCTTGGTTGAAGATCTTGATTCTTGAATGAGTTCTTTATGAGTCTTTGATGAGTTCTTTGAGTTCTTTACGAGTTCTTGTTTGAATCTTGAAAGTTAAAGAAAGTGGTTTAAATGATAAAGAAAGTTAAAGAAAGTGTCTAATATGATTAAAGAATGATTGTTGAATGTTGTATTATGATTGGTTAGACTCAAGATTAAGGCTAGAGGCAGTTCTTGAGAATAACTTCGATGATTTAACTAGTTAATTTCGAGAATCAAGGCTAGAGGCAATTCTTGAACTTAATTTAGTTATGTTGGGATATAAAATGAATAATATGATTCAAATGATTAAAGATTTAATTAATTAATTAGCTTGATTTCATTTTTAGATGCCTGATACTTTGAGTAAGATTCATTGTATTTGGGTTAAGACGTTGCCCCTATTCCATCCGCGGTATTGGGATAGTTGGAGTCATACTATGTGATCTTTGTGAATTTCCAGTAAGATTGGTTTCACGGGACATGGATTTCCAGTAAGATTGGTTTCATGGGGTTTGGGAGTAAGATTCTCAAATCCTAGCATAGTAGAAAGTTCGGATGCGTAAGATGCGTCCGTACGAGCACAGTCCGGTCTAAAATATGAATGATTGCGCCAAAGATTGTTGTTTAGGTTGGTTTGAGTCGAGTTCACATTTGGGTTGATCTTGTACTCTAGATTATTGATTTAATGTCGTTTATTTGATTTGTGTTATGTACATGTGTATTCCCATTAGGGTGAGTCAGTTATGTTACTCGCCACTAATGGTGGACTGTTGTATATTTTTCAGGTATTTCTGATGATGATCCTCTTGCTTAGCTTTGGGTTGGGCGAGCGACGTTGTTATTACTGTTATTTGTTGTATTTACTGTTTTCCGTTGTTTTAGATAGTGATGGAGTTATATAGACTATATACGTTATTGTTGGACTCTTTTACGTTGGTTATAACTCTGACACGTAGTTGGAGTTTACTCGTATTTTTAGTATTTTTGTTTTGACTTTTGGACTAGTATGTACAAACTTGTGGGTATTTGTACGTTTGTGGTTGATTAATAATAATTTTGAGGAATTAGTTTTAATTTCTTAAGTATTTGAGTTGTAGTTTACAACTATTCGACTCGTCGGTTTCTTCCGCGCCGATTTAAGCGAGTCGGGTCGTTACAACATTAGTATTTTTCATAATTTTCTATGATTGTTTAGAGCTTATGGAGGTTTGTAGAACATTTCGGAACGTTCTAAGACATTCCGGAACATCATAAAACATTCTTGAACATGCTAGGACATCCAGGAGCATCCCGGAACGTAATGACCCAGATTTATCAGTATTTCTGTCGTTGATTTATTTGTTATTTTATGTATGGTCCAAAATTTATTTGGAGTATTTATTTTTATTTTATGTGAATAATTTCGATTATTTCTATTTTTGGTTGTTTATTATTTATTTTATTAATATTTAATTAATTAGAATTTTATTATTTAATTTTCTAATTAGTTAATTAATTTTTTGGGGCCAAATGCAAATTAAGCATGATTAATCATGCATGAGTGCAATTAGCCCAAATGATCACCAAAAGCCCATTTGAGCCTTGTTATAGCTGGCCCCCTCATATTTAGTGGACTAATTGCCACTTGCTTCATGTTCACACCTTAAACGACTTCTATAAATAGAAGGGTTAGTAAGGCTAATGAACTCATTTGCCATCATTTCCACCTTGATCATCATTTGCCACAATTAAAAATAGCCAAACACTCTCCTTTTGCTTAGATTCCATACGCCATTTTGGTGTATGAACACCCAACCATTGTTCATCATCCAATCTCTTCCAAAACTTAAAGATTAAAGTTCTATTGATCTTTAAGTAACTCTAAACACAATAATTCCTGTTGTTTTCAATCAAGACTTCTAGTTTGGGTTTGGAATTGGGGTTTGTTCGATTGGGTCGTGTTCGTGATTAGGTCCGTGTCGTTCGTGTGAAAAGGTCGTGTGGTTCGTTTGGTGGTACCGTGTGAAGACGGTGGTTCATGTGGTGGTGTCGTGTTGAAGAAGATGGTTGGTGATGGTGGTTCGAGCCAAGCCGTGCCGTGTTCGTGCAACCGTGTGTGTGTGTGAGCCGTGTGGTTTTGTTTTCCGGGCTGCAAGTTAGTGTGATTGTATTGCTTGTTCATCAAAAAGGTAACAGACTATCTTACCTTAATATGTGTACTATGATTATAGGATAGATTAAGTGATCATGTTGGATGAGTTTTTTATGATTGTTCATCATTTCATGCGTGATTTTAAGTATGATTTGGGTGTTGATTTGGTGATGATTTGCTTAAGTTTTCATGCAAGTTTTTGTTGAGGTTTTTGTGTGGTTGTGTGTTGAAGTCGAGTTTCTTGTTGAGTTCTTGATGAGTTCTTGAGTTCTTTATGGGTTCTTGGTTGAATCTTGAAATCTTGAAAGTTGGCCTTATGTTCTTTAAAATACAAGTTTATTGATGTTTGTCAAAGTTTCATTTAAAGATAGGTAAAGTTTTATGAAGTTTTTGAAAAGATGTTTTAAAGAAATTAAAGAAAGTTAAAGAATGGTTAAAGATTGGTTTAAGAAGTAGTATTGTTATGGTTAAACTCATGAAAAGGCGAAAGAATCGATCTTGAGAATAACTTCGATGTTGTAAGTAAAGAATTAGCTTAAGTTCACTTTTAGACGCCTGACCTTAGAGTAAGATTCTATGTTTTGGGTTAAGACGTTGCCCCTATCCCGACCGCGGTGTTGGGATAGTGTATACTTGCTATGTTGTCTGTTTGATATGAATTTCCGTAAGATGGGGCTCATGTGTTTGGGAGTAAGATGCTCATTCCTGGCATAGCAGGAAAGTTCTATCGCGTAAAATGCGTTCGTACGTGCATAGTCCGGTCTAAAATGTAAATGGTAGCGACAAAGATGATTAACGATTTTGAGTTTGAATAACTAAAGTTGGTCAGTTTTAGTATTATTGGTATTTTTGATGTTTTTATCATATGTTGTTTGGTAGTCTGATATGTTTGTTTGGTTTGTTCCATGATTATGTGTATCCATGTTAGGGTGGGACTATTATGTTACTCGCCACTGACAGTGGATTGTTGTTAATTTTTCAGGTAACTCTGATGAGGATTGTGCTGCTTAGCTTTTGGTTGGGCGAGTGCCGTTATAGTATTCTTGTTTTGGAATACGTTACGTTTATAGTATGGACTTATAGATTTACATCTAGTATATGTTGACTCTGACAGTATTTGGAGTTATTCATTAGTCTTGATACATTTAGGTTTATTATTGTACAAATTGTGGGTATTGTACATTTTTGGGTTATAATAATAATCATTTTGAGGTTTTGTTTTAATTTTTAGTAAGTTTGTTTGTTAGATCGACAATTCGACTCGTCGGTTTCTTCCGCGCTGGTTTAAGCGAGTCGGGTCATCACAGTTGGTACCAGAGCCGAATAGGTTTTAAGTGAAGTTTTAGGACTAGAGTAAACCCGGGAGTTGAGGGCTTTACCATTCCCGAGTGATAAACCCAATTTAGAATAAGTTTAAGGGAGAAGAGTGTCGGGTAAAAGAATCTGGGATAAGACTCTTTTTCCTACTTTCTTTTGTGTGTATACTTGACTAGAGTGTGGATTTTTTACTGACATTGCCTCTTTTTGTTTGTCTGTTGCTGAGATGATTTCAGCATGTCCACACCTCGCCAGACAAGTTCGGGTCGACAGAGGTTACGAGCGCTCGAGGAGGCGATTCTTACGCTTGCGCATCATAGTCGTTAGCCATCAGGATCACAGTCGTTAGCCATCAGGATCATATCGCTCGTCATCGACCACCTACTTACGATGGGTTGCCGAGCCTACGACGTTAGAGAGCTGGATCCGCGAGATGGGGAAGCTCTTCGACGCGACGTTTTGCCCCTAGCACCAGAAGGTCCAGATCGTCGCTTACTACTTGCGTGGAGAGGCCGATAACTGGTGGAGCATGGCGAAGAACGCGTGTATCCCCCTACATCTGATGTCTTGGGCCGAGTTCGTAGCTAAGGTCCAGGAGAGGTTCTATCCCGACGAGTTACAGTGGCAGAAGCAGGAGGAGTTTCTTACTCTCGCTTAGGGTAAGATGACGGTTCAGGCCTACACCGATAAGTTTGCCGAGTTATCGAGGTTTGCTACATCGGTAGTACCATTTGAGGAGGAGCGGGTCAAGCACTACATAAAAAAGGTTGATTCGAGGATTCACGGCCATGTGATCAGTAGTGGAGCGAAGACGTTACAGTGAGCTTACGAGGTAGCACTTGAGATCCAGACGTCTGTCATCGAGGAGGATACGAGCAAGAAGAGGACCCCGACCCCGGTGACGTCGCCATCATTTAAGAAGCCCCGGTTCAGTGCTCCGAGCAGTACTCCTCCGACCGCTAGTTCATCTCAGGGATCAGGGAGTTCGAGATGCAGAGGATGTGGAAAGGAATTCCATCCAGGGAAGCGATGCGACGGGACACCCATTACATGTTTTATCTGTGGGAAGGCCACAAGGCGTCAATTTGGCCCGAGAAGAAGCCAGGCACTGAGACCAAGCAACTTCCAGCATCGGCTAAGACTCCAGTGAAGAATCGAGTTTACTATATGACTGAGGCAGAGGCAGAGGTCCAGCCAGACGTTGTCTCAGGTAGATTTCTTGTCTCTGGTATTTTAGCACTTCTTTTATTTGATTCTAGTGCCACAGTTTCTTTCGTGGCTAGTATTTTTGTCTCGAGGTCTAACCTTCGAGGCAGTTCCCCTGTTAGATCGATCATAACTCTCCCTTCTGGAGAAGATTTTGTTTGTCAGCGCGAGTTCCAAGGAGTGCCTATCGTTATAGCTGGAGAGCAGGCGACGGTCGATCTGAAGGAGTTCCCGCTGATGGAGTTTGATGTTATTCTTGGCATGGACTGGCTATCAAGGTATCGAGTGACTATTCGTTGCCGAGACCAGTCAGTGACATTCCGAGGATCACAAGGCAATCGGATCACCTATTCTGGGATTGTTTTGAAGAAGGGTGTAAAGGTAATCTCAGCCTTGAAAATGAGAAAATATTGCCAGAAGGGTGATATGGTGTTCCTATGTCAGGTAAGGAACTTGACTAAGGATAATCTGTTGGACGATATACCAGTAGCGAGGGATTTCAGAGACGTATTTCCTGATGAGCTACTGGTTGTTCCACCCGAGCGCGATGTCGAGTTTAATATCAACTTAGCACCCGGGACAACGCCGATTTTGAAGGCACCTTACCGGATGGCACCATCGGAGTTGCAGGAGTTAAAAACTCAACTCTAGGATTTGATCGATAAGGGCTTCATTAGGCCGAGCGTTTCTCCATGGGGAGCACCTGTTCTCTTTGTGAAGAAGAAAGACCGTAGTATGCGCCTGTGCATAGACTATTGCGAATTGAATCGGGTAACTATCAAGAGTAAGTACCCGTTGCCAAGGATTGAGGACCTGTTCGATCAGTTATGAGGAGCGGGAGTGTTTTCGAAGATAGATCTTCGATCTAAATATCATCAGATTCCAGTCAAGAAAGAAGACATTCCGAAGACCGCTTTTCGTACGAGATACGACCACTACGAGTTCGAGGTGATGCCTTTTGGCCTCACTAACGCACCAGTCGTGTTCATGGATCAGATGAACCGGACTTTCCATCACTTACTCGATAAGTGTGTCATAGTATTTATAGATGATATCTTAGTCTATTCGAGAGATGAGTCTGATCATACATAGCATCTCCGGATGGTACTAGAGATATTACGGAAGAATAATTGGTTCGCGAAACTCTCCAAGTGTGAGTTCTGGCTTCACGAAGTAGCATTTCTAGGTCACGTAATTAGTAAAGAAGGCATTAAGGTAGACCCGGCAAAAGTTAAGGCTGTAGTTGAATGGAGTAGCCAGAGAAATGAGGCGGAGGTTCGTAGTTTTCTGGGATTGGCCGGATACTATCGACGATTCGTCCAGGACTTCTCCAAGATTGCTAGGCCATTGACTAGTCTCCTACAGAAGGAGATCCGATTCGTTTAGACGGAGGCTTGCGAGCAAGCGTTTCAGCAGCTGAAACAGAGATTAGTCTCTGCTCCTATTCTTACCCTTCCGAACGATGAGGAGGATTACGAGGTATATAGTGATGCATCTAAAAGTGGCCTAGGTTGTGTGCTAATGCAAGGTGGGAAGGTCATCACTTACGCATCAAGGCAGCTGAAGGTGCACGAGTGTAACTACCCCACGCATGACTTGGAGCTAACAGCTGTAGTATTCGCGCTTAAGATCTGGAGACACTATCTCTATGGTGGTTCCTGTAAGGTATTCACGGATCATAAGAGACTCAAGTACATCTTTACTCAGAAAGACCTCAATATGAGGCAGAGACTATGGCTTGAACTTATTAAGGACTACAACCTGACGCTTAATTATTGCGAGGGCAAGGCGAACTTAGTCGCTGACGCACTGAGTCGCAAGAATCGATTGAGCTTCAGTAGAAGCCGTGGTTCTGTCAGATCTCGTCTGACATCTATGAGTGCCGAGCCTGAATTATTTCAGGAATTGCGCGAGGGTCAGTAGAATGATCCGCAGTTTGCTAGGATCTGAGAGGCTTTACGGGAAGGAAAAGCCGTTGGCTTCGAGATCTCTTCCGACGGTAGTCTGCGATTCCGAGGGAGGTGGTGTGTACCGGACAGTTCTGATCTTAGGAACAGGATAATGTCTGAGGCACATAACTCGCCCTACTCTGTTCATCCTGGAGGTAACAAGCTGTACCAGGACCTTAAGGGACAATTCTGGTGGCCTAAGATGAAGAGGGATGTAGCAGAGTTTGTAGCTTGATATTTAGTCTGTCAGAAGGTTAAGATCGAGCATCAGAGACCTGGAGGTCTTTTGCAGCCACTACCGATTCCGACCTGGAAATTTGAGTCGGTATCTATGGATTTCGTGGTTAGCCTACCTACCTGTAATGGTATGAATGCCATTTGGGTGATAGTGGATAGGTTGTCCAAGGTCGCTAGATTCATACCAATGAAGATGACCCGGTCGATGGAGCGCCTGGCAGAGGCTTATACCCAGGACATTATCCGACTTCACGGAGTTCCGAGAGAGATAGTTTATGATCGTGATCCGAGATTCTTATCTCGTTTCTGGAAGTCAGTTCAGGAAGCCTTTGGGACGAAGTTGAAGCTAAGCACCGCATTTCACGCGGCGACCGATGGTCAGACTGAGAGGACCATCCAGACTCTGGAGGATATGTTACGAGCACGTACTCTGGAGTATCATCAGTCTTGGGTACGTATGCTCTGCTTGGTAGAGTTTTCCTATAATAACAGTTATCACTCCAGCATTGAAATGGCTCCGTACGAGGCCCTGTATGGCAGGAAATGTCGGAGTCCGATTTGTTGGAATGATATCAGTGATACTGTAACTTTGGGACCTGAGATGGTACAAGATACCATAGAGAAGGTCTAAGTCATATGGTCTAAGATGCAGGCCGCGCAGAGTCGTCAGAAGTTATACGCCGATAATCGACGTAGACCACCGACTTTCGAGGTAGGTGATAGAGTCTTGCTTAAGGTTTCACCATTTAAAGGAGTGGCTCGCTTTGGTCAAAAGGGGAAACTCTGACCGAAGTTTGTGGGACCTTACGAGATACTAGAACGAGTTGGGGAGGTGGCATATCGATTGGCATTACCACCTAGGTTGTCTAATGTTCACGATGTGTTCCATGTTTCCCAGCTAAGGAAATATGTATATGATCCTACCCACATTATTCCAGGGGAATCGGCCACGTTTGAACCGAATCTGACATTCGAGGAGCGACCAGTACAGATCTTGGATCGCGAAGTGAGGACCCTCCGGCGTAAGCAAGTCCAACTAGTCAAGGTGTTGTGGAGAAATCAGTACGATGAGGAGGCGACTTGGGAGAAGAAGCGTCCATAAGGCAGAAGTACTCGGAGCTGTTTGCAGGTGAACAATCTCCTTTGCCTTAAATTTCGGGACGGAATTTCCTTAAGGAGGGGAGGTTGTAATGACCCAGATTTATCTGTATTTCTGTCGTTGATTTATTTGTTATTTGTGTTATTTTATGTATGGTCCAAAATTTATTTGGACTATTTATTTTTATTTTATGTGAATAATTTCAATTAATTTCGATTATTTGTATTTTTGGTTGTTTATTATTTATTTTATTATTATTTAATTAATTAGAATTTTATTATTTAATTAATTTTTTGGGCCAAATGCAACTTAAGCATGATTAATCATGCATGAGTGCAATTAGCCCAAATGATCACCAAAAGCCCATTTGAGCCTTGTTATAGCCGACCCCCTCATGTTTAGTGGACTAATTTCCACTTGCTTCATGTTCACACCTTAAACCACTTCTATAAATAGAAGGGTTAGTAAGGCTAATGAACTCATTTGCTATCATTTGCATCTTGATCATCATTTGCCACAATTAAAAATAGCCAAACACTCTCCCTTTGCTTAGATTCCACACGCCATTTTGGTGTATGAACACCCAACCATTGTTCATCATCCAATCTCTTTCAAAACTTAAAGATTAAAGTTCTATTGATCTTTAAGTAACTCTAAACACAATAATTCCTTTTGTTTTCAATCAAGACTTCTAGTTTAGGTTTGGAATTGGGGTTTGTTCGATTGGATCGTGTTCGTGATCGGGTCCGTGTGGTTCGTGTGAAAGGGTCGTGTGGTTCGTGTGGTGTTACCGAGTGAAGACGGTGGTTCGTGTGGTGGTGCCGTATTGAAGACGGCGGTTCGTGGTGGTGGTTCGAGCCAAGCCGTGCCGTGTTCGTGCAACCGTGTGTGTGCGAGCCGTGTGGTTTGGTTTTCCGGGCTGCAAGTTAGTGTGATTGTATTGCTTGTTCATCAAAAAGGTAACATACTATCTTACCTTAATATGTGTACTATGATTATAGGATAGATTAAGTGATCATGTTGGATGACTTTTTTATGATTGTTCATCATTTTATGCGTGATTTTAAGTATGATTTGGGTGTTGATTTTGTGATGATTTGCTTAAGTTTTCATGCAAGTTTTTGTTGAGGTTTTTGTGTGGTTTTGTGTTGAAGTCGAGTTTCTTGTTGAGTTCTTGATGAGTTCTTGAGTTCTTTATGAGTTCTTGGTTGAATCTTTAAATCTTGAAAGTTGGCCTTATGTTCTTTAAAATACAAGTTTATTGATGTTTGTCAAAGTTTTATTTAAAGATAGGTAAAGTTTTATGAAGTTTTTGAAAAGAAGTTTTAAAGAAATTAAAGAAAGTTAAAGAATGGTTAAAGATTGGTTTAAGTAGTATTGTTATGGTTAAACTCATGAAAAGGCGAATGAATCCATCTTGAGAATAACTTCGATGTTGTAAGTAAAGAATTAGCTTAAGTTTACTTTTAGACGCCTGACCTTAGAGTAAGATTCTAAGTTTTGGGTTAAGACGTTGCCCATATCCTGACTGCGGTATTGGGATAGTGTATACTTGCTATGTTGTCTGTTTGATATGAATTTCCGTAAGATGGGGTTCATGGGTTTGGGAGTAAGATTCTCATTCCTGGCATAGCAGGAAAGTTCGATCGGGTTAGATGCGTTCGTGCGTGCATAGTCCGGTCTGAAATGTAATTAGTAGCGACAAAGATGATTAACGATTTTGAGTTTGAATAACTAAAGTTGGTCAGTTTTACTATTATTGGTATTTTTTATGTTTTTATCATATATTGGTTGGTAGTCTGATATGTTTGTTTGGTTTGTTCTATGATTATGTGTATCCATGTTAGGGTGGGACTGTTATGTTACTCGCCACTAACAGTGGATTGTTGTTAATTTTTTAGGTAACTCTGATGAGGACTTTGCTGCT
The DNA here is from genome assembly GCA_951394345.1 of Salicornia ramosissima. Lineage (NCBI taxonomy): Eukaryota > Viridiplantae > Streptophyta > Magnoliopsida > Caryophyllales > Amaranthaceae > Salicornia > Salicornia ramosissima. The sequence goes on along the minus strand of OX596239.1, from coordinate 38,699,281 downwards.
TAGCTTTTGGATGGGCGAGTGCCGTTATAGTATTTTTGTTTTGGACTACATTACGTTTATAGTATGGACGTATAGATTTACATCTAGTATATGTTGACTCTGACAGTATTTGGAGTTATTCATTAGTCTTGATACATTTGGGTTTAATATTGTACAACTTGTGGGTATTGTACGTTTTTGGGTTATAATAATAATCATTTTAAGGTTTTGTTATAATTTTTAGTAAGTTTGTTTGTTAGACCGACAATTCGACTCGTCGGTTTCTTCCGCGCCGGTTTAAGTGAGTCGGGTCGTCACACGGAACCTCCCGGAATATCAAAGATTACGGTAATCAAATCATAATATCGAAAATCATGTGTAGAATAGCCAAAATCGTCAACTAAAAATCCGTAGGAACCTGCGCCTAGACGCAGGTGGCCTAAGGTCTGGTCCTCCTCTAGGTCTTCGTTGTAGCTTTGGCCTATATATACGAGACCTTCCAAGCGGTTTGGACATACACTAACAACAAAGAGCACTACCCAACATTGCATACTCTAATCCTAAACCTTTATTTCTCTTCAAATCCCTCTCAAATTTCTGTACATACATCACAAACACCTAGCTCAACCAACTTTAAACAAGCGATAGCATACTTCATCGTCAACTTCTGTAATTGTTTTGATCAATTAAGGCATTACAAGGTGTAGGAGCTACGACCGGCTCCCCACTTTTTTGCTTCCTCCGCCAGTCGCCGCCAAGAGGCCGTTTTAGACCTAGGCATATTGGCGATGGGAAGAAGAATGGACTAGATAGAGGGAAGAAAATATTAATGGAAAGGGACATTATTAGTAGGATTCGCCAATGAGTTTTTAGGATTTTCATAAACCATGTATTTAGATCAAAACAACGAATGAGACATGATTTAGGGACGGATCTAAATGGCACGATTCCACCCCTTCGATCCCATGGGAATGACTCCAAAAATGGTCATACAAACCAAAGATTGAATTCGGGGGCAAGGGTACTAATATGACGAAATGCGTCGTATTAGCCATACGTGGCGTTTACTAATTTCTCTCAATTACAAATATACAAGTTATATAAAAATAAAATAATAATATTTTAAGAAAATCAGCAATAAATAATTTCTGATGCTAATAAATTAGCGTTTATGAATAAAAAACGCTGACAAATCAGTGTTTAAGAAAAAAAGGGTTGACATGTCAGCGTTTAAATGTAGGATACGTTGACACATCAGTGAGTCAGAAAAAGACACGCTGATGGATCAGTGCATAGAATAATTTATCGCTGACTGTTTGTTAATCAAATTTAATCCTTTAACAAAATATGAAAGAAAATTAATAAAAAATAATTAAACTATAAAATTTCACACAATATACAGAGAAACAAATTAATTTAAGACTCTCGTTCGAAGATTTTTCCTTGATTGTTTGGTTGGACCGAACTCCGCCTGATAAAACTTGATAAATTAAAGCCTTTAGCCAAAATATGAAATTATTTTCAAAGAACATAAGTATTTTGTTGAGTAATTAGTAGTAGGGAGTTAGGAGAAGAAAAACCGTCCTTTGTTTATGAAATTTGTGGGTTTTTATAGGAAAATGTAGCAGTGTTTCCTTAAGAAATTCGCTAACTAATCAACGCATTTTGGAAATCAGCGCGTTTTGGAAATCAACGCTGATATGTCAGCGCAAAATATTAGGACGCGCTAACATAATCAGCGTAAGTTTCCGAAACACGTTCATTTGCTAGCGTGTCAAATCAAAATGCGCTCATTTTATTGATATGCAAAATAATGAAAATCTTTTTGAAAAAGGAAAAAAACAACGAATCAGCGTATCAAATAATATTTCGTTGATGCTGTTAGCGTGCCTAAGTAGAAAACTTTTATTTGTTCAGCTTATCCTGGTATTATGCGCTAATTGATCAGTGAGAATAATAATTATTCGCTAATGTTTAAATTTTTCAAACACCATAAATTTTGATCTATAACTCCAAATAGGACATGTAATATATAGTTTTGAAGCTCTTTCAGTATACTATATGACTGCAATATAATTTTGAAATAATTTTTAGTTGAAAATAAAAAAAAGTCAATACGGCTTAATAATGTTCACTAACACACAATTTGTCAATCTTCTAGAAAAGTGAGTTTATTTATCATCATCGAGTCTTTCCTCGGGATAGGGGACTAAATCTGGTGTCAACAGTTAGCCCCCACTTTGATTGAGTCTAAGTAAGACGACAATCAAAGTATGCTCGAATCGCTTTTCGAGACTTTAGATTCGGAACCAAGGGCTCCTAAAAATACTGATGGGCGAGTGAAAGTTTTAAAAAGCGGATGGCTTCCAAAACATAAAAAAAAAATATTATCCTTTAATTTTGGAAAACAAGAAAAAAAAAATTCTAAGTAATCAATTTCTTTTAAAGAAATCGACAGATTGAAAATTTTATAAAAAAGAAAATAGAAGATGAAATCGCTCATTTATTGAAAGAAATTTTAGCAGATTCGTTCATCTACTAAAGTTAGAAAACACTTGAGAAACATGAGTAAATTTGTTTATCTACTTAAAAGAAATAGTAAATTCGCTTATTTACTACAAGTTTTAGCAAAAGATAGTAAATTCGTTTATTTACTAAAAGTTTTTGAAAAAACAAGAAAATTTTCTTATTTACTTAAGTTTTAGCAAAGGTAGTAAATTTGTTTATTTACTACAAGTGTGACAAAGGATAGTAAATTCGCTTATTTACTTTAAGTTGTAGTAAAGTAAGTAAATTCGCTTATTTACTTAAAGTTTAGAAAAATGTAGTAAATTCGTTTATTTAATCAAAGTTGAGCAAAAGAGGTAAATTCGCTTATTTAAATTACTAAAAGTTGAGCAAAAGATAGTAAATTCGCTTATTTAAATTACTAAGAGTTGAGCAAAAGATAGTAAATTCGCTAATTTACTATAAGCTATAGCAAAGCAAGTAAATTCGCTTATTTACTTAAAGTTTTGAAAAAAAAGGTAGTAAATTCGTTTATTTACTATAAGTTGAGCAAAAGATAGTAAATTCGCTTATTTACTATAAATTGTAGTAAAGTAAGTAAATTCGCATATTTACTTAAAGTTTAGCAAAGAAAGTAAATTCACTTATTTACTTAATAACTCATTTATTTACTTGTTCAAAAGGACTAACTTTTTTTTTTTTTGTGGTAAAATTAATTAAGTAATATAGGCATCAGAAATTAAGAAGAGATGAAATCAACATCAAGTTTCAGAGTGTAGCATAAGGAAAGGACTAATTGTTTAAAATGATAAATAAATGTATAAATGAAAGCTAAAGTACTTTTCCAGGTACTTATTAGAGTAAGCATATATGGATAAAAAGAAGGAAAATTTGCTTTTAATAATCCAACCTTTTGACTTTTAATAAGCAATAATCCAACCTTTGGATTATTAGGGAATAATCTAACCTTTGCACCCTAAATACACTAAACATGAAAATAAGAGGTCAATTATATGTTGATCTATGATTTTCTTGGGTTTTTAAATCAACTACAAGTTAAAAGACTAACATTTACTTACCTGTAAAACTGCTAAAACTCAAATATGAGGGGTTCCGGTTCATTGGTTGGATTTTAGTACGAAGGTTGGATTATTTCCTGATAATCCAAAGGTTGGATTATTAGTTTCTAAAACTCGAAAGGTTGGATTATTAAAAGAAAATAATCCTAAAAAGAATGAATAAAAGAAAAGGTTGAGTAAGATAGATAATGAGGGAATAGAGGAGGAAAGAAAAAAAGGAAAAAGAAAGAAAAAAAAGGATTTTTTGCCTTCAATAATACAACCTTTCACCAATTTGCAAAGAATAATACAACCTATCATTTTTTCATGAATAATACAACATTGTCCTCAATTTTACAACGCATGATACAAAACCGGTTTTTAACTTATAATACAGGTTTAAGGGACATGTGTCAAGTTTTGATTGATTGTTGCAATTTTTTTTTTTAAAAAAGGGAAAAAACCTCAAAATTTTTAAAGGGGTGGTGGGGGTGACTGCTGTGGTTGGGATGGGGTGGGGGAGGGGGGGAGCAGCAGGGGGTGGGGGTTGATTGAGAAGGGTTGGAATTAGTAGCAGGGCGTGGAGGGCGGTTGTCGGCGAGGTAGGAGAGACGGCGAGGGTTTTGGGGTGGAGGAAGGCAGAGGAAGTGGAGGGTTTAGGGGCTGAGTTGAATCGGGGTGGGGGTTTCGGGGGTTGGGGAGGGAGGGGGTAGGGGATTCGACGGTTTCGGGGGCCGGGGAGGGGGTTTCTGCGAGTGGGGGAGAAAGGGGAGAGGGTTTCAGCGGGTGGGGAAGTTAGGGAGGGGGGTGCGGGGTACGGTGGATGAGAGAAAGAGATGGCGAGGGCGAGGAGGCGGGTGGTGTCGTCGGAGAGAGAGTATTTGGGAGGTGGTTTCGGTGGTGGGGGTAGTTAGAGGGAGGGTTGGGGTGGATGAGAGAGATTGAGAATTTGGGGATGGGGGGTTGGGTGCAGGGACGGTGAGGGTGGGGGGCTAGGTGGGGGACGATGGGGGTGGGGAAGCAGTTGGTGGGTGGGTTTTTTAATTTTTGTTTTCTGATTTTAAAAAAAAAAGTAGAAATTTTTTTTTGAAAAAAACGAAGCAAACAACACCCCAAAAACACTAAGAAATGAAACAAAAACAACAAAATCAAACCAAAACACCCCCAAAAACACCAAAAATTGAAACAAAAACAACCAAAATCACCCCAAAAACGAAAAAAAAAAACCAAAAAACACGAACTAAAACAGTGAGAAAAAACAAAAAAAACGAACCCTAAAAAAAACAAAATGAACAAAAACAAACGAAAATCAAAAATTAAGGCAATAAACTACTAGATCTACTCTATGAACACTAATATAAGCTTCAAATGAAAGAAAAACTAAAGCTTAAATAAAACCCTAAAATGGAGGTTGGGGAGATAATACCTTAAAAGAGTGAAAATGGAGATAAGAACTCGAACAAGAAGAGAAAAGGAAGAAGAAAGAGCAAAAATGCAAAGAAAATGAGGTGAAAATGAAGGAGAAAATGAAGGAGGAAGATGAAGAATGGAGAGATATGCTCGTGCCTCTGCTTGAAAAATGTCGTGCAAAAGAAAATTGTGAGGAGAGAGAGTGCAAATTGGGGGGGGGGGGGGGGTTGGGATTAAAATCAGAAAATTGAAATTTTTCAAAAACAATTTAAAAATCGTGCTGCACGATCGTGCAGTTATAAGCTGCACGATCGTGCAACTTAATGCTAAAACTCTCTGACTTCTGCACAATCGTGCAGAGTTTGCCTGCACGATCGTGTAGCCAAATCAGACCTCTCTGACCTCTGCACGATCGTGCATTTTTTTTTTGCACTTACCTTCACGATCGTGCAGACTTTGCCTGCACGATCTTGTTGCCCAATCAAGATGCTACTGACCTCTGCACGACCGTGCAGAGTTAGCCTGCACGGTCGTGTAGCTCATACTTCACTCCCCTCTTTTTTTTCATTTTTTGATTTTTTTGTATTTTTTATTTTTTGAATTTTTTTGATTTTTTTATTTTTTGATTTTTTTTATTTTTAACCAAAACAAGAATATGCGCAATGATTGCTATTTTTATAGTCTCTAGCTCGACTTAAATCAATTGAGCTCATGTGTCCAAAACCGAGGCCGACTCGAGAATCAACCTCCCAATGAACTTTGGGTCATTATTATCGATGTATAGCTTCAATCTTTTCCCATTAACCCAAAATGTAGAATCCGAACCTCTAATCTCGAATGAGCCATATGGCCGGGTGGACACAATCTCAAAAGGTCCCGACCATTTTGACTTCAATTTCCCGGGAAATAACTTGAGTCTCGAATTGAAAAGAAGTACCTTATCTCCAATTTCGAACTCCCGAGAAAGAATCATCCGGTCATGCCTCTTCTTTGTTTACTCCTTGTATAGCTTCATATTTTCATAGGCATCAAACTGGAGTCCATCGAGCTCATTCAACCTCAACAACCTCTTCTCACCCGACTTGGTTAAGTCCATGTTAAGCTCTTGTAATGCCCACCAAGCTCTATGCTCAAGCTCTACCGGTAAATGGCACGCCTTCCCATAAACCAACCGGAACGGGGTGGTTCCAATTGGAGTCTTGTAAGCTGTCCGGAGAGCCCATAAGGTATCATCGAGCTTGGATGACCAATCCTTCCCATTTTTGTTGAATACTCGGGTAAGAATGTTCTTGATTTCTCGGTTCGAAATTTCAAATTGACTTTGTGATTGAGGATGGTATGGTAGACCTACTTTGTGGTGAACTCCATATTTGATTAGCAATTTCTCGAATTGTTTCTTGGCGAAATGAGAGCCACCATCACTTATTAGCACCCTTGGAACCCCAAATCGTGGAAAAATCACCTTTTTCAAGAGTTTAACCACAACTTTGTGGTCATTTGTAGGTGACGAGATTGCCTCTATCCACTTAGTCACGTAGTCGATCGCTACAAGTAGGTATAGATTGCCATTTGAATTCACAAACGGCCCAACATAATCGACTCCCCAAACATCAAAAGGCTCTACCTCTAAAATCCCTTGTTGAGGCATCTCCTTTCTTTTGGAAATTCCTCCACTCCTTTGGCACCTATCACAACCTCTTACCAAATTTGAAATTTCTTTGTTCATGGTCGGCCACCAAAATCCGGCTTGGAGGATGCGTGCAATACTCTTCCTAGGTCCACCGTGACCCCCGCACACATGGGTATGACATTTCTCAAAAATTTCACGGACTTCATGTTCCCCTATACATCTTCGGAATAAACCATCAGCATATTTCTTAAACAAATAGGGGTCATCCCAAAAGTAATGCCTAACCATCTTGAAAAATCTTTTCTTCTCTTTGGACGAATACCCATACGGTATTTCACCGCATGCCAAATAATTGGCTATGTCCGCTGATGTGTCCAAGTTATACGCTATTTTTAGAAGGATTTGTTTTCCTTTTTGTTTATTATTTAGATAGTTTCTGGATTTTAGAATCCTTTAGGTATTTATAGGGTTTAGGAATTTGGGTTCTTTTTGTACCCCTACTCCCTCGATTATTATGTATTATTAGTTTTGGATTGGTAATGCTCCGATGATTGCTCGGGATTGCGTTTTAGAGCAAAGAATCAGCTGAAGAGCAACAAGGCTAGGCCCTCCTTGCGAGTCGCGACTATTTCTCGCGAGTCGCGACCCAGCCTTGGGGTGCCTCACCAGAGCAGGGCAGAGCAGGGCAAGGCAGAGCAGATTTGGGTCAGTAGCTTCTCGCGAGTCGCGAGTTCTGGTCGCGAGTCGCGACCCATGTGCGGTGGCTATTGTTTTGTTTTTCTTCTCTTGCAAGTTGGCTTGTTTCTTTTGTTTTGATTGGTTGAATGTTGAGGCACGTAGGCAGGGCAGTAATAAGTGAGGAGAGAGGTTAAGAAGGGTAAATACATCCTACTTTCACACTTAGAATTATTGACACAACTCCTTCCTCTCTACTTAGCTTCTCACCATTTTTTCTCTTTGAATGAGCTTCAAAGCTTTGTGTATTTTGTTTTCCATGAAGCTTGTAGCTTAAACTTTTTCTTGGTGAAGATTTATTGAAGCTTCCTCTATTGTATTGTGAGAATTCTACTCTTTATTTATATTTGATTATCACTTGTTTTTCATGTTTGAATATGTTGATTTGTTGCATAGCTTGCTAGGAGTACTAGTAGTATTGTTGTGTTGATGAATTATTGCTAGATTTGTGATTTGCCTTGCTAAGGAAATCCCTTGTCAATTAGTAGCAAGTTAGGGTTTGGTTTGGATGTGCTACATCCTTATTTCTCCTTAAGAATTCAAGTGTGTTGTTATATGTTAAAAGCTTTTTTAACATAAACGATCTTAATGTTCTCTTCTCTTAATGCTATTCTCGGATTGAACTTAGAAACCGATCTTCTAGGTTGTCTTTGAATAAGGGTTTTGTAGTATTGGAAATTTTACTACTTAGCTAATCATAAGGAGATTAGAAGATTTATTCTTCACATTAGGTAATCAAGATTATAGATTTTGAGTTGTTTCCGATGATCGATACTCTAGTCGAAGTGGATATTAATCGGATCCAATACCTCCTTCTTTGATTTCTAATTAACTGATTGTTGAACATTTTTATTCTAAATCAATTCCATTGTTTTTATTGAGTTTCTGAATTAGTTTAATCATTAGCTTAACAAATTTATAAACCCCCTCTTTTTACCATTTTAGTTTATTTCATTTTAGTTTAATTCAAGTGCATTTAAGTAATTCTAGTTCCCTGTGGATACGAACCTTACTTCCCTGCTACATTTATTTGTATTAGAAAGTAAGAGAATTATATTTGGTTTTGGCGCATACGACAAAGGCCTGCCATCCGCGAACCAAGGGATGGATTGGGTCGCTATAGCCATCAAAGTTTCTCCATGGCACTCATCTATGAATGGAAGGCCACCCTCAACTTCATTGATATGATCACTTGGCAACCGAGAAAGATGGTCGGCTACCAAGTTTTCACATCCTTTCTTATCCCTAAGCTCTAGGTCAAATTCTTGCAATAATAATACCCACTTTATGAGCCTAGGTTTCGTGTCCTTTTTTGTCATCAAATACCTCACCGCCATGTGATCGGTGAAGACAACCACCTTGTTGCACATCAAATAGGAGCGAAATTTTTCTATTGCGTACACTACGGCAAGAATCTCTTTTTCCGTAGTGGTGTAGTTTCTTTGGGCATCATATAATGTTTTGCTTGCATATGCTATCACCACATGTCGCCCTTCCCTTTTTTGTCCAAGAATTGCTCCGACTGTATATTCACTAGAATCACACATTAGTTCAAATGGCAAGCTCCAATGCGGAGCTTGCACAACCGGAGCGCTTACAAGTGCGCTTTTTAGGGCATTAAATGATTGCAAGCAAGAGTCATCAAAATTAAACTCAACTTCTTTTTGAAGTAGATTCGTCAAGGGTTTAGCGATTTGAGATAATTTTTTTATAAACCGCCGATAGAAACCGGCATGTCCAAGGAAATATTTTATCCCCGTCACCGAAGATGGTGGAGGAAGTTTCTCAATCGCGGCAACCTTTGCCGGGTCCACTTCAATCCCATTAGATGACACTTTATGGCCAAGGACGATCCCATCCTCAACCATAAAATGGCATTTTTCCCAATTCAAAATGAGGTTCGTTTCTTGATATCGCCTTAGTACTTTCTCGACATTTTCGAGGCAAATGTCAAAAGACGAACCTCCTACACTAAAGTCATCCATAAAAACTTCTATTTCTTTCTCAAGCATGTCGGAAAAGATGGTCGTCATGCACCTTTGAAAAGTGCTTGGAGCATTACACAAACCGAAGGGCATCCTTCGATAAGCAAATGTTCCAAAAGGGCATATAAATGTTGTTTTTGCTTGATCATCCGGATGAATCGGGATTTGAAAGAACCCCGAATACCCGTCAAGAAAAAAAAATTGTGAATGACCAACCAACCTTTCCAACATTTCATCAATGAAAGGGAGGGGAAAATGATCTTTACGGGTTGCCTTGTTAAGTTTTCTATAATCATTGCACATTCGCCAACCCGTAACGATCCTTGTTGAAATTTCTTTGCCATCCTCGCCCTTAATGATGGTAATTCCTCCCTTCTTGGGAACTACATGAACCGGACTTACCCACTTTCTATTAGGAACGGAGTAGATAATCCCGACTTCACGTAATTTCATGATTTCTTTTTTCACTACCTCTTTCAAGGTAGGATTTAATTTTCTTTGAGATTCAATTGAGGAGGCATCCTCATCATCAAGGGAAATTCTATGCATTACGAAAGTTGGGCTTATACCCTTAATATCGTCAATGTTATACCCTATGACCTTTTGATATTTTCGCAAAACCACAAGAAGTTTTTCAAGAGATAGGTCATCAAGTTTAGCACTCACGATAACGGGTTTAAGACCCTCCTCATCTAGGAAAACATGCTTAAGGGAGGGGGGTAAAGGTTTTAGTTCTACCTTGAGAGGAGGCGTGGAACTCTCCTCTTTACCTTTTTTCGCATCTAAAACCTCGAAGACATCTTCATGAGGCAAGCACGTAGGTGCTTCCTCAAGCTTTGCTTCAAGCCGCTTCGACCCCTTTGATCTCAACTCATCACCGGAATCTCGGATCGCCTCAAGTAGTTTGTCTCGGGGTTGAATTGCAACCCTTCCTAGACTCTCATAGTGATCATCAATCACCTCAACCCGGTAAACCTTCTCAACCATGGGATTTTTTAAAGAATGAGAAAGCTCAAAAGTAACCCTCTCATTTGCAACCTCAAGAGTGATCGTATTGCTTTTACAATTAATAATCGCTCCCATGGTCTTGAGAGCTTCCCTTCCAAGAACAAGAGGAGTCATTGGGTCCTCTTCCATGTCCATTACCACAAAATCACAAGGAACAAAAACGTGCCCAACATGGATGGGAACATCCTCAAGCTCTCCACAAGGACATCTATTAGTGCGGTCCGCCAATTGAATTATTTTCCTTGTGGGAACAAGCATAATGTTCAAATTCTTAGCAACCGAAAGTGGCATGAGGCTAACACTAGCCCCCAAATCCGCTAGAGCTCCTATTGGTTCCAAATCCCCAATCTTCACCGGTAGTGCAAAACTCCCCGGATCCTTTTGTTTTTGAGGAAGATTTTTATCAACATAGGCATTCACTTGATAAGGTAATTGGATCACCTCATCCGGAACTTTTCTTTTGTTGGTAAGAACATCCTTCAAGAACTTAACATAGGTAGGCATTTGAGACATGGCCTCCAAGAATGGCACATTAATGTGCAAACCTTTCATCAAATTGACAAATTGAGCAAACTGGTCATTTAGCTTCCGCTCCACAATTCTATGAGGATAAGCTGGTGGTGGCTCACATTTCTTCATAGGATCAATTGGCTCCTTGTTTTTCAATGATGCATCACTAACTTGAACTATTTCCCCAATCTCTTCTTGGATCTCTTGGTTGACCGGAATTAACTCTTGTGGTGTTTCATCCTCCATGCTAGGACCCTCATAGCCCTTGCCCGAACGAAGCTTGACTCTAAGAATGGGTCTCACATCGGTGGAGGAAGAAGTGATAGGCACTACCGTAGAAGTGGTTGCTGATGAAGCCTTTGCCTCGGCCAATTGTGCAATTTGCATTTCCAACATCTTCCGATGGGCCCTCTCTTCTTTTTGCTCCATTTTAATTGCTTGCAATTGTTGCATGATGAATTGAAGACTAGAATCCGTTCCTTGATTTTGGTCTTGCTTTTGGCCTTGAAGAGATGAAGAAGGTGGTTGAGAATTGGTGAAGGGAGGCCTTGATGGTTGTTGTCTCATATGGGGAAGAATGAACTTGTCACTAGTGGATCCCCCTTGCTTAGAACCGGAAACTCCTCCCCATTGATGGTTAGAGCCCCATTGATTGTCGTTGAAGCCTTGTTGAGGTGGACCCCCTTGATGAAATTGATTACCCGGTTGACCATGAAATTGATTGCCAATACCTTGGTTGTAGCCTTGCCCGAATCCTTGGTTGAAGCCTTGAGAATCCCATTCCCATTGCCCTTGGTTGAAGTTTTGATGTTGATAGCCTTGATTCCCATAGCTTGGATGACCATACCCTTGCTTGTTAGAGAAACCCCGGTTACCAAACCCTTGGACGCCTCTAGGGTCCCCTTGGTTGCCATCATACCTCATACCAATAGCCGCTACATGCTCCGGATCGGCTCCTCCACAATATGAAGCATCATGATTTGTGCCCCCACATATCTCACAAGAATAGTGAAAAACTTGTTGAGATTTCCTTGAGGATGAACTATCTCCCTTGCCAAGTTTTTTGTCGATGATATTCTCCATGAAAGCCTTCAAAGTGTCCGGATCTAGCTCAAACTTCCCACTCTTTTTGACTTGAGAAGGAGCTTGAGCTTGTGATGTTGCACTTCTTCGAGTGCTCCAAGCATAGTCTTGAGTTGCCTCTTCAACTTTCTCCTCAAATTGAGCTTGGGGAATGGTCTTGAGTTGGCCACCCACCCCCGCATCAAGTTGAGCCTTAGAAATAGGATCAAGAGCATCATAGAATATCCGCATTAACATAGGTTTGGCAAGTTCATGATGTGGGCAAGCTCGTTGGAGCTCTTTGAATCTTTCCCATGCTTCCCCCAATGACTCATTGGGATCTTGCTCAAAACTCATTATCTTTCTTCTCAAATCCGCGGTCTTATCTTCCGGGATGAATTTCTTTAGGAAAGCATTAGCCACTTCCCCCCACGTTGTCAATGAATTTGGCCTCAAGTGCTTGAGCCATGTCTTAGCCTTCCCGGTCAAAGATTGCCGGAACAAGTGCATAAGGATGTAGTCTTGCGAAACCTCACTTGTTTGGATCATAGAACACAACTCTAAGAAGCGATCAAGATGAGCTATTGGATCTTCATTCAAATTACCGGAAAATTGGTCCGCTTACACCATCCTTGTGTATTGAGGATGGATAGTAAAATTGGACGTTGTGGTTGGAAGTTGAAGACCACCGGTGAGCTCATATACCCCAGGATTCCCGAAGTCTAAAAAAAAAGAGTGTTGTCATTGCCACCATCCCCGGCCATTGCAAACTCCGGTTCTACAAACACACTTTCCCCTTCTTCCCCCGAACTTGAAGTATGAACTTGATGGTTATGATAAAAAGCCCGTTCAATCTCAGAAATTTCCGGAAACAAGGGCAAGTTTTGGGATCTCGTGTGCATACAAAACCAAAGCTAAGGAAGAGATTAGCAATGACGCTCACAATTATTTAAAAAAAAAAAAAATGAAAGCAATAACTCGGATCATAAAGTCCATCATAACCGAAACCAAAAAGAGTTCCCCGGCAACGGCGCCAAAATTTGATCGGCTCTTAGGGTGTCGCGGCCCTAGACGCCTATCAAATATACAATTTAAAAACCTAACAAACTAATACGTAGTATTAGTGGAGCTAGGGTCGATCCACGAGGAACTACCGCGGAATTAGTCGTGATCAACAATGATCCAAGGGTCTTTTAATCTTGTTAAAGAATATTGAAATTGAATCGAAAACTAAACAAATTGAATAACCAAATGACTAAAACTCTAAGGATTAGACTCCCTAACGTTATCTCAATCGGAGGAATTACAATCATTGAATTAACTCATGTTCGATTATCTCAATTGCAAAGTGAATATTCAAAAGCACTAATGAACTCAATCCCAATAACCTCTCTCGATTAGGCAATAGGAAATTCTAGGAAACGCTAAATTAACCTCTCTCGAATAGCCAAATTAGCGAAACCCAAAATCGAGTTCATTGAATACTTTTATCAATTTACAATCCTAATTACTATCTCTAGCAATTAAGAAATTCTCATGGAAATCTAGAAAACAATTATCAAATTCATCAATAATCACCAAACTCATCATGAACACTTCACCAAGATATCATGCTTAAGTTCAAGAATTCTCGAGGAAATACAATCAAGATTATTCAATCATAACTAATCCAATGATAAACCCCCAAAATCAAACACAACCTTGCACGATCGTGGTGAAACGAAGGCCTGGCTGCACGATCGTGCAAGGTAAGCCTGTACGATCGTGCACTCAAAAAGGAGGTCTATGACCTCTGCACGAGCGAGCTGCACGATCGTGCAGTTATACTATGCGCGATCGTGGCTTGGGAAGGTGCTGCACGATCGTGCAGACTTTGCCTGCACGGTCGTGCACCCATTTTCTTGAGCTCCTGCGGTCTGCACGACCGTGCACGGTCGTGTGGCTTCATACTTGGCCCCCTTGCTTCCCTAGGTGCTTCCAAACGTCTTGGTGCTATCTACGGCTCCTCGAGATCCGTTAGGGACCCCTCACAACCCGTACAAAACTCGAAACTACCTGCACAAAACACAATACAACTCAAACAAACATATTTTGGCCGAATTATTAACAAAAAGAACAAACTAACACTAAAACACACAAAACCTAAGAAAATACAAAACTAAGCTAAAATACACTAAAATACGATAAAATAATGACGAGAACGCCCAAAATACAAGCTAAAAGAAGCTACGAAATGGGTCCTAAATGGACCGATCACCCCACTATCACACTAACCATCCACCACTAACACACACATGCCACTCACTTTGACTCCTTAATAATAGGACACTTACCACCTTATTTTGACTAACTAAATCAGAAATAAAAAGCTGAGCAACTACCCTAAAAATTAGCTCAATCAAAACCAATTAAAAAGCAAAAACCGTTTTTTTCTTTTTCCATTTTTTTATTTTTATTTAAAAAAAAATCAGAATAACTAACTACCTTTAACCACTAACTTAATCAGAATAAGTTGCTCAACTTATTCCTATAAAATAGGACACAACCTAAGACTAATAACAAAGTCAACAAATGTTAGCTAAGAGTGCCTAAAATTAAGGGCATATAATTTCAGTCAATTTTTGAACATTTTAAATTGATTAAAACAGTCTTAAGTTTGTTCAAACTAACCCTAAAATGTAGTTTGAACCTTTTAAACTGATTAAAACAGTCAATCTTCAATACTTTATTTTATCTTCAAGATCTAAAATTCTCCAAGAACTCAAAGACACTTATTAGTAATTAAATTTGAGGTTTATGTCATCATCAAAACATAAAGGAATATGTCAACATAATCAGTATCTATACTAAATATATATAATAGGATTTGTTAATCCACGTGGTATTCTTTCTAAACATGTTGAATTTATAATTTCGAAAAAAAAAATAAGAAATTTAATGATAAATTACCTAATCATCTTCCTAATCTCTTTAACTACCTTAAATTGGCTTTTTTTTAATTTATAATTTTTTTTATATCTTAATTTAATATTAAATGCATACTTTTAAACTCTTATTTACGGAGTACATGCTCTTATTTACATGCATGTTAAATTTCTTTATTTTTATTTTTCTTAAAACATTTTGGTGTATATGAATAGATGTGTCTTATATATTTATGGTAAGATATTGTAATTTTTCTCTTATATAATCAATTTATAAATTAAACAAAATCCTATACAAGGCACGAGGTTAAAACTAGTTACGACTTTGACTTTATAGCTGCTGAAAAACCTAATCCAATCATTGCCTTCTTTGACTCTTTTGGGTTGACTTATTATGTATTATTTTATATTGTATATATTTTTTTTTATCCAATGCATGCACTTCATATATCAAAAGTCATAAATAATAATGTTGCTCCAGTTTACAAGTATTGATCCAAATTTATTTTGTCAAATATTGTTTTTAAATATATGTCATTATGTATTTGTTTATGGTAATGCACTAAATGGTACTCCGTATTAAAAGGTGCGCAAAGCACCGTAGAACGCCATATAAGCTTATAAATTCACTAGAGTTGTGCCATGTAGGATATGCATCCCCTATGAAATTTTTAAAAAAAAATTGATTGTTGTAAGCATTGAACCTAGGACATCCTGCTAACAAACAAAAACACTTACCAACTCAACTAACATAAATTATTGATTCAATTATATTACTTCTCAATTATATCATGCGATTTTTTACCGAATCATAACATGTCAAATTTATACAAGTAGCACATACTAACTCAATTTTTTTTTTATTGTTGTTTTATGTTCTATTTTTTAAAATACAGTGTTTTATTTATTATTGGAACTTTTTTTCAATCTATCTATACTCTTTTTAAAAAACGAGTCGATCATTCTCGTAATGACATGTTTCACGACAAGTAAGCTTACTATTTGTGTCATCTCACCACGTGTCACGACAAATCATACACAATGCCACATGAGCATTATCAAACATAATTTAACCAAAAAAAAAAATTATGTTTTTAAACATACTTGAACCCATAACTCCTTGATTACAAAAGTCACAACTTAACTAATAATCGATATTAATTATACCATAAAAATTATTATAAGCTCTATTGTGTACGATTTTTTGTTGCCTTTTTTTTGGACTTGATTTGAGTCTCAAAATCAAAATTTAAATGGGCCACTTGGATTGATCTACAACGCAGTGTATCATCCGATCAAATTGATGATTATGATAACCAATTTCTAATACGTTAGTAAAAGTATCTAAGATCCATATTGTATTATCTTTAACAATTTCATTAGGTATTATACAACCCTTATTTCACTATATTACTTTTTAAACATAAAAAAATTAAGATGATGAAAAATCATTGACCCGGAGCAACGTCCGGGCCTAAAAACTAGTTAGTATTTAAAAATCCAAGTTACGTACAGTAAAGACATAAATGTATATTATAGCCAATAATACAGATTCATATTTTTGAATATTACCACATAAAACCAGAGAAAAAATAAAAAAGTTAATGTATCATGTTCTTCCTTTGTCTTCTAGGTTTTATTCAGCATGAAAATTGTAACAAACATTCACATAGCCAATAATTTGTGCTAGAGATCATCAACCGAAACAAGAATAACTAATAATTGTAGCTTTTTTACAACATTGACAAAACTATGTATCGATATTGTCTCTAATACGAAAACAACAGTCAAATGAAGCGCCCATATTTCAAAAAGTAAACCACACCAAATTAACCCAAAAAAAAATATACAACTCTTTATAACATTCCTATGCAACAACCAATCCAAATATATAAACCCTAAAAAAATATAGTAAAATGCTGATTATTATTGTCACCACACCACCCCACACCACACCACACCACACAGTTACTGTTGTTACTAGCTAGTTGTGCTGATAAATGGGACGAAGCACAATGACATCTCTTATAAGTGCCTGAACAGAATTCAATGAATACTGAGTCCAACGTATTTCGTAGAAACTCTCACCTTCGTACCTTCCAAATCTAACGAAAGACCCCGGCCAGCAATTAGTGGGATTCCTCCGCACAGCGCCACCACCACCCCCAGCAGCGTTGATTCTGTTCTCGTCCCGTCTACAACGCCAAACCCGATACAGTGCTTGAGAAAGGACTTCCCAATTATCATACCGAAATGCATACATACTTGTTTCTATGGTTGACCTCGGTACTGCAGTTAACGTATCCATGTGGAAATTTATCCTATGAATTGTAATTGGCTCTAATGCCATTATGCCGTCTATCCAACCACCCCCGCCATTTCCATCATCATTATTATTATTACCACCACCCAATGCCGCCTCATCATTATTATCTTCGTCGTTATTATCATCATTATTATTACCGCCACCATCATCATCGTTACCACCTTCGTGTGTAGCGGCACCTGAATAGGGATGGGCTGCGTCACTTCCTACTACATCACCAAATTTCCAGACCTGTATTCAACATTTTTTAATTTATCCAATCAAATCACTAATTTGATGAAAATTCTTCTATGATCGTCGAAAAAACGACCACCAAAGTCAAGTAATAAATCTTGATTGTTGAATTATATATCAATGTTAATTAAATTGATTTTGGTAAGTAGATTTTACTTTTATTTTAAATAATGAAAAAAAATACATTTTTAAATTATTTTATTTGTAATAATATTAATTCATTTTTAATATTTTTGGATTTGCCTAAATTAGTTTTAGATTTTTATAATTTAAAAATTAAATAAAAAATATGAAATTAGTTTAGATAAATCCAAAAATATTAAATATAAATTAATTTTACAAAAAAATAATTTAAAAATGTTTATTTTTATTTAAAAACTCAAATCTAATTACCAAGATCGATAGTCTAGATTATTTTAACTTTAGCGATCGTTTTTACAGATAATAATGCAGCATTTATAATGCAGCATTTATAACCCAGCCTTTATCAGTAATTCTTATCATTGATTTTAAAGTGAGATTCGATATGGTAAGTAAGTGGTGATATGGTGGCTTTCACTTTTAGTGGTTTTGGGTGATTTTAGATGGTTTTTTTTTTTTTTTTTTTTGACAATAAACAAACCGCCCAACCCTAGTGATGACCTAGGGCGCCGACGGTAGTCGTAACAGAGTGACAAAGGCGTAAACAGTGAAAATTACATAATAATAAACCAGATTTTAGGTGGTTCTAGCTAGGTAACGTGCTTATGAGGTTTATTGGTACCGAAAGAAAATTATTTATACTGGTTGAATTATTTAAAAAAATAAATAAATTAAATGTTGCATTGTTATTACTAAAGAAAGTTGTAGTTGTTGGACTTACTGGAGGACATCTAATGGAGATTGAAGTTAGAGCAATTGTTGAATCATCACAGCTTCTTGTTCCACCTGATATTAGAATGAAAATCCTATTAATTAATTATTCTTGCATTGGAATGTAGAGCACTGCCAATTTAATGAAAATAATTTATAAACTCTGTAGCTACACTGTTTTCTTTTAATTCCAAATTTATTTTGAGAGATAAAATATCTAGTTGTTGCGGACAATTAAGACGCACTGCATTTGTTTCGAAGGAAATTGTAATTTTTTTCAAGAAAAACAATTTCCAATGTAAAACATTGATTTAAGAAAAGTTTTTTCTCTCTTTTTTTAATTAGAGGAAATAAAAATGAACTAGAATTGGAAGGATAAGAGGAGCGAAAAAGGATTTCTACAAACAGAAAAACAATTTTCTTTTCTAATGTTACATTTTTTTCCTTAAAGAAAATTGTCTTTCTCTTTCCAAAACAAACAAAGAAAATGAAAAAAGGGAAAAAATCATTTTACGAGAAAATATTTTCCATCAAAACAAGACATTTTAACGCAATTTTGAGTAAAATTTGGGCTATGTATGTTAGACCACCAAAAAAACAAGGCATTTTGAGAATATATTTTCATCACAATCTTTCCATTTTTGTAAGTTTTTTCTTCCTATCTCTCTCATCATCACATACCCTACTTTCTCTCTCTATCCCTTTTACTCTCACAATAAAAAATGGACTAGGAGTCCGTGCCATCTAATTTGTTGCGTTTTTTTCGAAACGGAGGTAGTATTTGATTTGAAGTTGAGATACGGGTTATGATTCAATGGCATTTCCCTTTGAACAACAAATCTTTGAAGAAAATTTAGTTTCAATTAGCTAAAATTCATAAATTATTTCTACTGTCATTTAGTTCTTCAATTAATCTTTCTCTAATTCTGTTACCACATACGAGCAAATAAGTTGTTGCAAATTTACTACTACGTATAATCTTTCACATACAAAAACCCAGAAAAAAGAATGTAAGAATAAGAACAAACACTATTTATATGTACCATATATGGAGGAGATATTAGCGTAAATCAACTGGGTAATAATGGATTTTCTGCTATAAAGGCTGTCGTGAATCATCCAAGAACACTTCAAGAAAAGATTTTCGGCAGCATAAGTGGTTACGGTGTTGCGAGAATTTATGTCAAAAGCCATTCCATCAGTAAGTTCCATTGCTGGGGTTCGCTGCTGGCTGGAAATTGAAGAATATTTCTGGGTTTATGTTGCAAGATTCAGCAATTGTTGAAAATTAAAGGCGAGAGAAAAAAAGCAAGAGATTGAGCCAAAGCGTAAGAGAAAGGGAAGTTTGTTACAGAGTATATTGTTAGATCATTGTACTGTATTAAAGGCAGTATATATATATATATATATATATATATAGCGGTTTCGTGACTGGCTAGAGAACATTGGTGCTTACTTGATTATTATATGCTTGTCTAGTTTTTTCCCACGTTCATTTGAAGTTTTTTTTTGTTGAATTTTTTGGTATTTTTATTTAAAAAATTGTAAAATTCTTGATGAAAGTAAATCACCATTGCATTCAACGAAATATATATATATATATATATTGCAACGACCCGACTCGTATGAACCGGCGCGGAAGAGACCGACGAATCGAATTGTCGAACTAACAAATAAACATACTTAAAATCTATAATCAATACCTCAAAAATATTACTAGAATTCCCAAAACGTACAAATACCACAAGTTTGTACAAAACTAAAACCTCAAATTGTCAATACTAAAGAATTAACTCGAAGTCTGTAGTTAGAGTCAGAACATACAACTACTAATGATCCAAGTTCTAATAACAAAAAATAAAACTAAACAATAGCAAGTAAATCAACGCTCGCCCAATCCCAAGCTAAGCATCCTCACCATCAGAGTTACCTGAAAATATACACATATCCACCATCAGTGGCGAGTAACATAACAATCTCACCCTAAAGTGGATACATATGAACATACAACAGATCAGATAAACAAATCAAACAATCATACACATATCAACGAATCAAGCTTAGCCGACCTTAACCTTTACTATCTTTGTCGCTATCATTCACATAATAGACCGGACTATGCTCGTACGAACACATCTTACGTGATCGAACTTTCTTACTATGCCAGGAATGAGAATCTTACTCCCAAACCCATGAACCCATTTTACGGATCCATATCATAAAGACGACATAATAAGTCTACACTATCCTAATACCGCGGTTAAGATAGGGGCAGTGTCTTAACCCAAGTCTTAGAATCTTACTCTAAGGTTAGGCGTCTTATATGTAAAATCAAGCAAGCTAATCTTTATGTTTCCTTACATCTTGGTTACTCTCAAGTTACATCTTACGTCTTTACTTGAGACTAACTATGTACTTTACTTTCTTTGAACCTCTTTAGTCATTCTTTAGACTTTCTTTAACTTTCTTTAAATTTCTTTAACTTTCTATGATTATGACTACATAATCTATACTTAAAGAATACATAACCATAATAAAGAAAACCAAGAATCATTACAAAATTATCAAGAAACTTCAAGAATCATCAAATATATATCAAGAACACGTTCTTTAACTTAATTCATGAATTATCGTTCCAAGAATCACATAATACCCATCAAGATTATCAAGAATCATCATCATCAAATACACACCAAATACACACACGACATGGCAGAATTTCAGCAATATAATCATCATTTTATGCATCGAAACATCATATGAACTTCATGAAATTCGAACATAAACATAACCAAACATGAATCTATCATAATTAATCATAATATACATGAAAACAAGGCAAAAACGACAGAAAATCATTCCCTAAATCTGCCCAGAATTCACGCCTAACATGGGTTAATTTCATCAAACTTTTGGCTCTAATTTGATCATCAAATCTATCCTATAATTATGGTATTCAATCTAGGATGAAAAAGCATGTTACCTTAACAAAACTTGTTGCCAAAAAAATAACAGAAACTTGCTGCCCAAAACTCGATGCACACGGCCCAACAATCACACACCACACGACTTCACCCACATGAACACGGTGCACCTCCATGGACACGTCCAACACTGCACGACTTCAATGAACGGCCACCAACACGACTTCAACACACGAACACAGCCCAAAAACACGAACTAAACCCAAAACCAAAACCAATCCCGAAGTCTTGATCAATGGCAATGAAGGTTTACTTGTGTTTAATTACTTAAAGATCAATAGGAGATGAATCTTTAAGTTTTGGTTTGAAGAATTTTGAAGAACAAAAGTTGGAGAAAAGAAGCCAAAAATGGCGTGTGGAAGTGGAGGGAATGGAGGAGTGTGTTTAGTTTTTAATTGTGAGCAAGGATGATTAAATGGAAAATGATCCTAATGCCTTACTAGCACTTCTATTTATAGAAGTTAACCAAGTGTGAACACAAGGCAAGTGGCAATAGAGCCAAAACAAAGGGGGGTCGGTTGGGCTAGCTAATAATGGGCTAATTACACTTAATCATGACTAATCATGACCAAATTCACACTTGGCCCAAAATTAATTAATTAGAAAATTAAAATAAAATCCTAATTAATTAAAATAAAATAAAATAAAGAATAAAACAATTAATCATAAAAATAAAATATAGTCACACTCAAGCAATAAGAATAGTCCAAATAGATTTAGACCATGCACCAAAATAAATATAAATACAAGCAATACTATCAAAGCAAATAACTCAAAAATCTGGGGTGTTACATATATATAGCACTATCAATTCAGGTCAACAGTTCAGTTTTGGTTTTAACCAATCAGTTTGGGTCGTTTCAGTTCAGTTAATTTTAGATAACTTTTTTTCAGTTCAGTTAATTTTGATTTCAGTTCAGTTCAGTTTTTGTACAGACATATTTCAGTTCAGCTCACTTTCAGTTAATTGTTCAGTTTAACCAATCAGTTAAAAATTCGAATGGGTGCAATACAATTCAGTTCAAAATGTCGACAATCAGTTCAATTTTGGTTACAATTTTTTTGGTTCGGTTAGCTTTAGTTCAGGTCATTTGAGATTATAATTTTGTAAATCCAAACCAAACTTAAGATAGACATTCAGTAGGAAATTTCCTACCGCTAATCGGTGGCAAATGTGTAAAATCGATCGCAAATCACCTACCCATATTTCCAGTAGGAAATTACCTGCCGCATTTTTGGTCGGAAATGTTGAGAACTGCGGTAGCAAATCGCCTACCAATATTTTTTTTCGGTAGGAAATTACCTACCGCTAATAGTAGGTAGGAAATGTTGTAAAATGAGGTAGGTAATTTTTCCGACCGAAAGTCGGTCGGAAATGTACAATTAGTGACCAACGTCTATCCTACCGCTCAATACCGACCGAAAATCGGTCGGAAACATGATTTTCGACCGATTTTTCTACATTTCTTACGCGGTAGGTAATTTAGCATTTTCTTGTAGTGTTCAAAACAATTCGGATAATATTGTATCATTTTTTGATTTAGTTTAGTAATATTCAAATTAAATTAGTTTCAAGTCATTTTTAGTTTCAGTTAGATCTAGTTATCATCTTTTCAGTTCAGTTTCAGTTAGCTTCAGTTATCATCTTTTCAGTTCAGTTATTTTCAGATACTCGATTTCCAGTTCCGCTCAGTTATTTTCAGATATTTAGTAGTTAACTTCAGTTTCAGTTAGTTTCAGAATCAATTCAGTTCAGTTTGATATTTTTCAGTTCTTTCAGTTATCATTTCATTCAGTTAAGTTCACTTTCAGATTTAGATAATTTCAGGTCGACCCAAAACAGTTCAGTTTCAGTTAGTTCAGTTCAGTTAAATCAGTTTTGACCCTTACTAAAAAAAATAAAGATCAAACATCAACCCTTAGATCTAAAATTGTGAGAAGGGGTAGGATCATGTGAGAAGGCCTCTTTAGGTGAGAAAGGTTGTTTATGTGAGAATATATCTAGAGCGTCGATTCAGTGAGATCTAACGGTTAAGATTTAATGGACTAATTTTTTTTAATTAAAAAACTTATGTAACTAACCCCTATTTATTAGGGGATAAATAAAAAAATTATTTTTTTATCAAAAAAAATAAAATTTATTTTTTTATCAAAAAAATAAAAATTATTTTTTTATAAAAAAAAAACATAAATTTATGTTTTATCAAAAAAAACAACTAAAATTTGGAATGTTAAACCGTTATCCTCTCATATAGTCAATTAGTCATATAGAATTTAGAGCATGTCATAAAGTTTAGAACATATCATATAAAATTTAGAATATGGTTAATGAACTTTAGAACATTAAATAAGTTATTTTTTTATTTTATTTTTTACGGGTTCCATAGATCAACCTCAATACAAAATATTAATAATATTTTGAAATAATATTCAATTGATCAGGTATATATTTTATTATATTTTTTGTATAAAAGGTCAATAATTGTATTATAATTGCATCATTTTATTCATTTTTAAAAAAATAATTTTATTCAATTTCAAACATATTGTATACAGTTTTGAAAATATCTTATAAAATTTAGAAAATGATGTATAAAATTTTTAATATTTCATCTACTTAAAATAAAACAAACAATAAACTACTTTAAAATATGATTTTTTAAATTTAGAGCATAGTGTATAAAAATTAGAAAAAAGCTTATAAAATTATGAACATGGCGTAAAAATTTTAGAACATGACTCATAAAATTTTGAACATATTAAGATGTACTTTCGAACAAAAAAAAATGAAATAGAATTTTAGATTAAAAAAACTAGATTTTATATATAAAAAATAGATTTTTTTTAAAAAAAATAAAAAAATTAGGAAAAAAACTTAACAATTTTTTTTATAAAAAAAATTAAAAAAGCAGATTTTTAAAAAACAAAATATGATTTTAAAAAAGCGTAACAATTTTTTTTTTTAAAAAAAACAGAATTTTTTTTAACAAAAAATTAGAAATATACAAATCAAATTAAATTACCAATTTGCCCTTAGTAAAAAAAATAAAGATCTATCAACCCTTAGATCTAAAATTGTCAACGGTGCATATGTTGCATGTTTTCTCACATAAAAACCTTTCTCACCTTAAGCACCCTTTCTCACACGATCCTATTCCTATATATATATATATATATATATATATATATTGTTTTCCCAAACAAAACCTGTAACGACCCTGATTTTCATGCTATTTCACAAAAAAATAGAAATATACTAATCAAATTAAATTACCAATTTATTTTTGAACTATTTATTTTATTTTATGTGAATAATTTCGATTTAATTCAAATTATTTTATTTGCAGTTATTATTATTTATGTTGATTATTATTTCATTAATTAGAATTTTTATTATTTAATTTTCTAATTAATTATTTAATATTTTGGGCTAAATCGATTTATACATGATTTATCATGTAATTTTTATAAATTAGCCCGATTGTTTACGAAAGCCCAATTAGGCCCATTTGTTCCCCTTTGGCCGGTTTCTTAAAGGTGATGGCAAGGATTTGCCACTTGCCTTGTGTTCACACCTTCACTAACCTCTATATATAGGAGGGTTAGTAAGGCTTTATGATCCATTTGCTAAATTTGCCATCCTTTGCCATCCAAAGTTTAAACACAAATTCCCTCCCATTTGCTCCCCTTGCCTCACGCCTATTTTGGCTACTTGAACCCATCAATTGTTCATCATCCTTTCTAAACCCAAACTTAAAGATTCAAAGTCTATTGATCTTTAAGTATCAAAACACAATCTAAACCTCTTGTTTTGCATTCAAGATCAATAGTTCGGGTTTGGTTTTTGGCTCGGTTCGTGTGGGTGTTCGTGTGTGGGTTCGTGTGGTGGCCGTGAAGGTGGGCCGTGCTCGTAGTGGTGCAGCCGTGCAAACAGGTCGTGCAAGTGGTGGATCGTGGTGTGGCAGCCGTGCTGGACAGCCGTGCAACAGTTGCCGTGCTCGTGTGTGCAAGACGTGTGTGTGCCGTGTGGGTGCAACTCGTGGGAGCCGTGTGGTTCTAGTTTCCGGGCTGAAACTTTGTATTGATTTTGTGTGTTATCTTCAATAAGCTAACATACTTTCTCAACTTAATTGGTATACTATGATTATAGTATAGATTAAATGTATGTTCGGGTTTTATTGTGAGGTTTGATCATGATTTTTATGTATGTATGTAATCTGATTTTGTGTTGTTTAAATGATGATTTGATGATTGAATATGATTATTTTATGATTGATTATGTTGGATTTATGTTCATGATGATTTTGTTAAAGTTTGATGAATTTTGGATAATAGTAAAGTTGGTAATTCATGATTAATGTTGAGTTATGCGTGTGAATTGGTTGAGTTGGATGAGTTCTTGATTGAAGTTCTTGAATCTTGATTGAGTTCTTGATTGAAGTTCTTGAATCTTGGATGAGTTCTTTATGGTTTTTTGTTGAGTTCTTTAAGTTCTTGTTGAGTTCTTGTTTAGTCTTGATGAGTTCTTGGTTGAGTCTTGGAAGTTAAAGAAAGTGATTAAAATATTAAAGAAAGTTAAAGCTAATGTTAAAGTTAGTGAAAGAATGGTTTTAAGAAAGTGGTTAAGTGTTGGTTAGACTCAAGATTAAGGCGTAAAGGCAATTCTTGAGAATAACTTCGTGACTTAACTGATTATTTTCGAGAATCAAGGCGCAAAGGCAATTCTTGAAATTAATTATGTTATGATTAAGTTGACTAAGATTTAAAGATGTAATTAATTATTTATCTTGATTTCGTAGCTAGACGCCTAAAACTTAGAGTAAGATTCTATGTTTCTGGGTTAAGACGTTGCCCCTATTCCATCCGCGGTATTGGGATAGTTGGAGTCTTACTATGTTGTCTTCGGATGTGGATTTCCAGTAAGATTGGTTTCACGGGACTTGGGAGTAAGATTCTCATTTCCTAACATAGTAGAAAGTTCGAATGCGTAAGATGCGTTCGTACGAGCATAGTCCGGTCTAGTGTATGAATGATTGCGCCAAAGATAAGTTTGGATAAGATATTTGAGTCGAGTTTGTTATTGATTGATTTTCGCATGTTTCGATGATTGGTTTGGTTATTTGATTTGTGCTATGTTCATGTGTATTCCCATTAGGGTGAGTCAGTTATGTTACTCATCACTGATGGTGGACTGTTGTTTGTTTTCCAGGTAATTCTGATGATGAGGTTCTTGCTTAGCTTTGGGTTGGGCGAGCGCCGTTATTATGCTTTGTTGTACTTTTCATTGTTATTTGATTTTGGATAGTTTTGGACTGTAGTATGGACTTGTATACGTTGGTTTTGGACTCTAACATGTGTTTGGAGTTTTGTCGTATATTAGACTTTTAGTTTGACTTTTGGTTTAGTATTGTACAAACTTGTGGGTATTTGTACTTTTGGAGTTATAATAATAATATTTGAGATATTAGTTTTAATTCTTAAGTATTACGAGTTGTTAGTTATGACTATTCGACTCGTCGGTTTCTTCCGCGCCGATTTAAGCGAGTTGGGTCGTCACAACACCTATAAAAATCTTGATCATTAATTAGTAATAGGTTCCGCCAAAGCGGGGTGTTACATATAATCTCGAGATTATAGGGTAAATTGGCGAAATTTACAAATTAATGTTTGGTTTTCCTAACAAAACTATTAAAAGACAAATTTTGGTTTTTGAAACTTAGAGATAGGAATGAGAGTTGTCACCTATCGATCGACCAAGAATTATGTGAGATATAATTAGGAAAGATTGTTTACTTACCATAAACATTAGATTTTAATGATAGGGCCAAAGTCCGCTTGGAATCTCGTGTTTTAGGATCTTGGTTATCACATTAATTAAAAGGGACAATTTAAATAATTAATGTGATTAGTAGCTTAAAATGTTAAATTAGTTATATGCTACTATGATAGGATAAACGTAATTTGAACTTTTGCTATTTTTCTATTTGTAGATATCATGTCTAGTAACAACAACAACAATAATCTCAACTTACGTTCATACCTTGAGAAGGACAAATTGAACAGCACAAAATTCCTTGATTGGGAAAGGAACCTAAGAATTATTCTAAGGGCCGAAAGAAGAGAGGATGTCCTTGACATTTGACAAACTCAACATCAGATGCTAAACAGTCTGCTAAAAGGATTATTCAAGAAAAGTTAGTTTTTGTCACATGTCTCATTCTAGCTTCAATGGAACCAAACCTTCAAAAGAAATTTGATGGTATGGAACTGAAAAAGATGTTTCAGAAACAAGCTAGAATAGAGAGATACGAGACTCACAAAGAGCTTCTCGAATGTCGACAAAAGGTCAATGAGTCAGTGGGAGAACATGTTCTCAAGATGATGGATTTATTCCAAAGAATGTCTAGACTGGGTCTTACCTATAGCGAGGAAATGGCTACTGACGTTATCATAATATCTCTGCATGATGGGTTCTAAAAAATACATACAGAACTTTAACATGCAGGATAAAGTGAATACCTTGGAAGAACTGCATGGAATGCTTGTCACTGCTGAGCTAGACATTCCAAAACCAAAGAAGGAAGTTCTTATGGTTCTGAAAAGAAAGGGGTTCAAGAAAAATGGGAAGGGTATAAAAAGATTGTCAAAGGCAAGGGTAAGCAAGTTGTTCAGGCTTGTTTGGGCCCTGAGCCCAATAAAAGTAACAATGACCAAAATACCCCCGGAATTCCCAATATCTCCTAAAACACCCTTCGGACAGGTGTCACCATCTGGACATCCGGAGACAGGTGTCACAAATCCCCCCATATCAGCTGATTGAAAACCCCCATTTACCTGTCAATTAGCCCCCAAATACCTCACCTATAAATAACCCACATTTATAGCAGGTGAGGGACAACTTTCCACACATAGAAAGAGATCTTTGGGCACACCATTCCCAATACAACAACCTTTTCCATAAAGGCGGAAAGCTCTCTCTCTCTCTCTCTCTCTCTCTACATTTCCACATAAAATACTTTGCTGACTTAAGCATCAGAGGAGAATTCCTGGGTCCACCCCCCGGGTCAGTCACCCTTGTTCATTTTGTAGGACTCACTTAGACAGGCCCGAGCCTGTTCGAGGGAGTCGAGTCAACACCAAAGATTAGCTCATTCACTACGAAGTCATCACTCAGAGATCTAGTCAGCATACATTGAGGTATTCCCCAAATCATCATTTTTACCTCTTTGTATCTTAGATTCTTTAAGACAAAAACAGATTGGCGCCGTCTCTGAGAAAGGCACATCGGTCAGTGGACAAATCAATGGCTAACACTAGATCTCATGTCGCTCATCGCTCGGGGACTTCCACTGGTCAGCCTCAAGCTAATGACCGGGAGCCCACGAGGACAGCAGGGACGACTCTCGTCCAGCAAGACCTACGCAGATTAGAAACTGAGC
The DNA here is from genome assembly GCA_951394345.1 of Salicornia ramosissima. Classification (NCBI taxonomy): domain Eukaryota; kingdom Viridiplantae; phylum Streptophyta; class Magnoliopsida; order Caryophyllales; family Amaranthaceae; genus Salicornia; species Salicornia ramosissima. The sequence goes on along the minus strand of OX596239.1, from coordinate 38,670,637 downwards.
CTGAGAGAGAAGCTAAGCCTGAACAAAGAGTGTCAACTCAGAATGTTCCTGAACAACAGCTAGTCACAAGAAAGGACCTTGACCAGGTCGTCACTCGGCTATCAAAGACACTTCAGGTAAATCTACATGCCATATTCTCATACACACCAAGAGATGAGGCCTTGCACTCGGCACCATCCAAAAGCAAGGCTCAGTTCAAAGGAAAAGCCTCTTAGGAGAGACCGAGAATCATGCTGAAGGGCGGACCTTCTCGGCCCCCTCAAGAAGGAACTCACCGAAGCTACTCAGCTCGAACGGCCCAAAGTCACACTCACGGCATAAGGAGTGCTGAGCCGCGGCCCGTAATTGACTTAGAAGAACCGCGGGATGTCCATGGGAAGAAGGCTGAAAAGTCCCAACTGTCTGAGCATCGGCCATTGATGAGTTATTATGTATGGTTTTGATGATTGTAAACAAATGATGATTATCTAACTAACATGTGTTTTAAGATGTGCATATTATATTCCATTGGACAAGTTATATACAGTTGATCCAGCACGAGACGATGTATACGACATGAATAAATGAAGTTCTTGGGTGAGAACTTCAAAGAGAAAAAGTCTAAATTATATTAGGCTGATGAGAAGCTTCGGAGTAGAAGCAAATGGAGAAGACACCTCATAATCGGAACAAATATATTGAGGAGAGAAATAAGAATTTATTTTTCTTCACGTTAATATATTAGAATAAATAAAGGAATACTTAAATAAGGAGAAAGGACACATTATTATGGAAAACATTGATAAAATTAATATTTGTCTAATTTAATATGGGTGAATAAAATAGATTTATGGAGAATCGACTAAAAGTAATTTTAGTTGAAATTAAATTTATTTTATTATTGATATATTTTATGTTATATATTTATAGAAAATGAATTTGATAAGTGTCTAATTCATATTAAAAATGTTTCATTTAATATATGTCTGTATTTTGTAGAATATATTTATTGGAAACAAAATTAGAGGAGTATCTAATTTTGGGTAAATATATTTTATTAAATATAATCTTAACCCTTTCTATATATTAATTTTATATGTGTTGAAATACTAATATTGGTGTGGTGCAGGAAATTATTGTTGCTGATATAAGACTAGTAGGTCACTCGTATACTTTGAGCAATATACTTGAACTAACATTTTTGTTTTGTTTGGTATTATATTTTAAGTAACAAATTATTTCAAGTAAGCCTTGTTATATGTGTTTTATTTAGGCTAGGATATTTTGGTGAAAAAATTATTTAAAATATGAAAATTCTATCTTGGTCCTATGGTCATACGTGTAGGTTGGTTACACTAAGATGGAATTTGTTTTGATTTTGTCAAATCCACTATGCTTGTTAGTGTGGTGCGTGTGATTAGGAAATAGGAATTAGTTTTTTTTATTTGTTTAATAAGCCCATTAAAATAGGTAGTTTAATTACCTCTTCTTTACTTTTACGTGTGATCTTGTTAGGAATTAGTTTTATTTAAATTTCAGTAGTTAGTTTTTGTTTTGAGTCAATCCACTAATTTAGGGTTAGTTAGTGGACTTTGTTTTTTTTATGCGTGTGAATGGAGGAAGTTGCTTAGTCAAACCATTAACTTAGGAGTAATTAGTTAGTGGTTATTAAAATTAAGAAAATAATTTTTTCTTTGTCTTCTTAAAGCACACGCATAAGTAAGTAGGTATTTTATTTTTAAAGCTTTTATTTTCTCATTTTCATATACACGTAGGTTTCGAGTTAGTGGGTTTTAGTTTTAGAAATTAAAAATTTAACTCTTTAATTTCTTTTCTTCTTTCACGTAAATAGTAGTAGGTTAGTGGGAGTTAGTCTTAGTAAGAGTTAGTTTTTGAAATTAAAATTAAAATTTTAATTCTTTGTTTTATTCCCACTAAGTTTTAGAATTAGTAAGTCTAACTAAGTATTTGGTCTTATATTAGGGTTTGTTCTTTTTATTTGTATGCTTGTTGTTTTTTTTGTCAAATTGTTTTGTAGGATAGTGGGGCAAGTCATGTGTGTGAGACTTCTTCTTCTCCAAGACAAGGAAATTCATGACAAGACTTCAAGTATAAATACAAAGGGCAGCCAGCATTTTCAAGCACTACACAAGAACAACTCTCAGACAATAAAAAAAGGCAAAAGAAAAAGAGAGAGTGTCAATGTAGTCCTTCCAAAAGGAGTATGATTTTTAAGAGGCTAAGCATACATCGTTAAATTTACATCCTCTTAAAAATCATATCCTTCTTCTATTCCTTTATGGTTTTCTAGTATTAGCTTCAATGTATTTAGAGTTTCGATTTATCAAGCGTCTGTATTATTTCTATGTACTTCTAGTGGAGTAGGTAAGAATTTGAGTGAATTCTTGTATGGGAAAATTGTAAGGGTTTGAGTGAACTCTTGTATTTGGAGAAGGGAAAATTCGAGTGAATTTTCTGTTAGGTTCTTAGAGAAGAGAGAAGATTTCGAGTGAAATCAAAGAGAGAGAAAAATCGACTTTTGGTGAAGTCGTGTCACGGGATCGAGGGGAACAAGTGACAGGGGGAACAAGTTACCGGGGAACAAGTTCCTAGTGGAACTGGGAGAAAGAGAAGGTCCGTTTATAGGTTGTAAAACAGAGTCGTTTTGGCCTATAATTAATAAGAGAAGTCCAAGAGTCAAAATCCCCAGTGGTCGCGGTTTTTCTTCCTATTTGGGCCTAGGAAGTTTTCCTCGTAGGTTAACTTGTTTGTGTATCCTGTTCCTTGTTGCTTTATCTTTTCTCTACTTTATCTTTACTTGCTTTAATATTCGTCAAATTCCGCAAAAATTGAAAAGCGAGTCCCATACTACAATTCACCCCCCTCTTGTAGTATACCATCCGTAATAACAATTGGTATCAGAGCCTGTTCCTCTAGAATTCAGGCAAACATGAGGAGGAAGTTCCTGGAACGGATGGATACTTACGAGGAACAAGTTCCTGCAACATTTCGAGGAACTTGTTCCTGCAGAAATTCGAGGAGCTCCGAAGAAGTACGAGTAATACAGAAATTAATTCAATTAAGGTACATCTTTTCCCTTTATATTTCATTATATGCATGAGTTCATTTTATTATTTATCCTCCTTGTATTGTTTCTGTTAAAATCATTTTTATTTGCTTTTTTTAAAATTCTAAATCAATTTCGAAATTTATCAAACTTGATTTTTTTGTGTTTGAAAGACAAACATTGTTTTGAAATTGATTCTGATTTTTAAAAAGAAATTTTTAATATTGATTTTTACGTAATAGTTCAAGGTAGTAAGTGTTTTGAAAAATGCATATTATATACTCACAAGTACATACTTAATGCATTATGGAGCTTGATCTTTTTGGCAACACGCTTTACGAATATTTTAACTACTTGCCAAAATATATATTTTTTCATGCTTTTGAGAATTCTAATGTGTTAGTAGTAGTACGCATTTGATGCATCTTTATTGTTAAAAAGTTAATTATTATTGCTACTTTTACTAACAAGAAAGGACTCAATATGTGAGTATCAAAATCCAAGGATAGAAGAGAAATTGTTTTGCAGGTTTAAAATCATGATTAATATATATTGTAATAAAGACAACATTATTGGAGCAACACAAGGAAAGAGAATAAAAGGATCGCCTATGATTCGTTGAAACAACTTTGAGGAACTAAGGAAAAATCAGAAGGAACTTGACTACATGAGATACTAATTCAAGTTCCGATCTTTGCCAAGTAAGCTCCTTTGGACCATAAAGAAAATCAACACATGCACCTTGTCGATAATGGTCTCTATGATTTATCATAGAAACTTAATTATTAATGACGTGTAAGATTTTACTTCTCTTTATTTTAATTTATGTTATTAATTTTAATAATCATGACATATAATCTCTCGTCAAGTTTGTGTAAATTTTTCATTAACTTTATTTATGATGTAGGTGTGTCTTTTGAGATTTTTAATGATAATTACATAACGACTAGTTCTTGGTATTCAAGGAACAAGACCCTGTATACATACAGAGGAACTGGTTGAACATAAGGATGTAGGAACTAAATGTCTATACAGGAACTGTCATAATCATTGTCTTTCAATCCAGTTCATATAGAACCTAGTTCCTAGAAACGAAGCATAAGTTCTTTTCCATATTCTTTTTGAGTGACATTGAGACTAAATGATCATTTCTAACTTAAGTGTTGAAAGGATAATACTTATCGGTTTCTTATATGGAACAACATTATTCAAAGGGAGTATTTTTTTGGGAACTTTATGTTTATTCATTTTTGTGCTTTCGATTAATATTTCTTTTGACTAACCTATTAATCTTAAAATTGCACAAAAGTTCTTTTTTGGTTTGGGTGTTGAATTTCAGGCACTGTTTTTTTAAAACAACCCAAAATGGAAACAACCAAAGGAACGTACATTACCTTGGACATTCAATAGAAGGTTAATGATGAATTCCAGATCTGTCTAACACATTCCTAAAGATCTATGTGGGCCATCACGAAGAATATTTTGAAGAATAGATAAAGCATGACATTGATCCTTCTGACGAGGAACAAGTTTCTTCTGACGAGGAACAAGTTCCTGAAAAATAAGAAGCTCTAATGTATGATGAAAATCGAAAAGGTTCAAGGAAGTATGGGAGGAAACGACAGCTACCACTGAGGGGGAACACTCAAAGTATCTCGACAGTGAGTGTTCTAAGTACGCATTGAAATATAAATCAATATTACCCTCATTAAGGGCTGGCGATGGAGGAACTTCAACTTTTGAGGCCAATATGAACGGTAACACTATCTTCGTATACTAGGTTTGTAAGTTGAGTTACTATCCATGTTTAATTATCTTTGTCGAGTTATTAGAGCACATTATCTTTACCTAGTTCATGTTTCAAATTTTGAGTACTAACCGTGGAACCCAGTTCCTCATAAATTTAATGATTTGTACAGGTACAAGGCTTTAAAAATAATTTGTACAGGTACTTACCAAGTCCCTTGCATCAAAGAAGCAAGAATCCTTCAGGTTGCTAATGGGAGTGTGCAACTTTGAATCAAGGGGGTATGTTGGCTAAATTAATGGAGTTAGTGCTTCAAAGTTGTAGTTTGACTTAGCTTAAATTTAGGATTAATAAGTTAGTGGCTTTTTTATTTGTTAGGAATCCTAGAATTATTTCCTAAGTATTAGCATAGCAGTAAGTTTTCTTGGGTTATGCTCCCAATTTATTTTCTTTTATTTGAGTAAGAGTTAGTTTGTTTATTGCCTATATAAAGGCTTCTTTCATGTTTAATTAATCATGTAAGTTAATATAATCAGTTTGTGTTATTTATTCTAAAACTCTATCTTTTTCTATCTTTATATTATAAAACTATCAGGTTGATCTGCTCCACCTGTAGCAAGCTGTGGACTGGTTATTTAGTATCTAGGGGAATACTTCTTTTGGGGTTGTTTACTTCTTTTGGAGCTAGATAAATAATTCAGTACGAAATACTTCAGTTCAGAGGCCTGATATTGGTATGAGACAGGTTCAAAGGAGTGTTGCTGGTAGGATTTGGGGTATTATGCCTACGAAGACCAGTAGCAGGAAACGTGCTTGGTTTGCCACTGTTATGGCTTAGCTCTGCTTGTTTTAATTTTTGTTTGGTTGTGCTGTTGTATTGGTGTGTGAGGTTGTCCACATTGTTTGTTTGTAATTGTACTTGAGCGCTTAATAAAATCTTCTTTACCTTTGCTCAAAAAAATACACTATAATATTCATTGTCAGCAAACAATATTCATTTTCAGCAAACAATATTTACTCATACATAAAAATATTACAATATTCATTTCAACGTATACACTACAATACATATATATGCTTTTAAATGATTTTTTTTAAAAAAAATCAGTCAAATTGTATTCAATACATTACAATATTCATTTCAATATACCCGGGACCATAGAGAGATACGTGGTCCCGAGACTAGGAAATAATTTGCGATATATAGCTAGCAAGATTACAATATATAGTTTCCTTAATAAACATTTAGACATGGAAGCATTGTTTCATTGTAGGAATTAGTGGCTTGAGAAGTCTATGTAACAAAAACACACTGATTAAAATTCCGGTGAAAGAGCACATGACGATGACAACTAGGGTAGCCCACAAAGAGGTAGGCGCTAATACAAGGTAAATGCCAAGTCATAAATGCGACCATCGTGCCATAGAGGGCTTGCATAAGGATGAAAACACTGCGATCGATCAATATACGAGACCTAACACGATTAGAAACCATTGACCATATCAAGAGAAACAAGACCAGCATAGATGTGCACATAGCATATGTGTCTGATATTAAGAATGCTAAAAATGCTTCTTTGTTCCCTTTTTTGGCTTTCCCAGTTTTTTCTTCAAGCCCACCTGGTAGTGTAAATCCCGCTGCGAATGTAATTGTCGCCAATAATGCTGCAATCACTGATAGTGTCGTTCTCATTTCGCCCAAGTTTGTCATATGTGTAATATATCCTGTTTTCGAGAAAGGATCTACTTCGATTTGTTCACACATTAACTTCTGCACTTAAATTACGGACTATTTCATTGGTCAATGTTGTCTTGGTTCATTAGCAAAATCTATTGCTCTAAACTTCAAAAGTGATATGTTTAAGCTTTTACTTTTGCATGTGTTTATACTTGTATCGCTTCAAGTATTAAATTATGATTTTGAAACTTCAATTCATAAATAAGGAATTTTTGTCATATATCCCATAAATTTGACACCTTTTGTAAGAAAAAAAAACTTTTTTTTTAATTTTTTTTCAAAAACTCCTATATATTTCCATACGTTATAATAACTTTCACGCAAATGGGTAATTCCATTAACATTTAATGGACAAGAGCCTACTTTCGGGACTCATATAACGAACAAACCTAGCCCCCCAATCCTCCCAACATTTTTTATTCAAAATCGGATTGAAATTAGTGAATCTTGATGATAACATCAATTGTCGAAAAACTTATACTTCCTATGTTCCAAAAAAAACGCAACAAACTTATTTACATGCATTTTAAGGAAGTGATTTAAATGTCTAAACGATCAAATCAATATATATAATTTTAAGACAAGTAACCTATATATAATATCATTCTTACTTGTGTTAAAATTATTTTGATTAATTTGCTCATTTACACCCTTAAATCAATTCCTTAAAATGTGTGCAAAATGGTTTGTTGTGTTTTTTTTTAGAACGGAGGAAGTATTTAAGTTACAATAGCTTTTACAAAGCTACAATTAATCAGGTAATGTGTTAATTGATTGAACATTTGGTCAAATTTGGAGAGAATTGGGGGCTAAGAATGACAATTACAAATGTGATGTGTCCGCAACCGGCCCTCCGATCACGAACACAAATTAGTCCGAAAAGATGATCGAATTTATTCAATCTTGATGAATTTGTTGATAATTTGATGGATAGAATGATGTATAATGGTGATAAATGAGTGGATTAAAGTGATGAGAAGGAATCAAATAGATGAATATAGATGAATTTGGGTGGAGGACGGGATGGAGAGCTTTAATGGAGTTTGGTGGAGATTAAGATGGAGTATGGGAAAGGAGGAGGAGGCCGGAGTAAACACTTTTTTTTCAATCAAAATCTCTCTCTAATTTTGTTCACCATATGAAAGACTTTATATAGTCATTATATCCTATCCTCTACAATTATTATTTATTCCCCCTTATTACAATAAAGTATATATGAATAAAAATCTAAAAATCTAAAAACATAATCTCCTACAATTTATTAAACAAATGGGCCTACGTCCGTTAAAAGTTAATAGAATTATCCATTTACGGTGCAAAGTTTAATAGCTAGAAGCATATGGAGGTTTCGTAACAAAAGAAAAAAGAGGGTTTTCACAAAAAGTGTCAAACTTAGGGGGGTATATGACAAAATTTTCCACAAATAATGAATTAGCTAGCATATTAACCAGAGGAAAAAAAAAGGGTTGAATGGTGATGAAAAAGTTTGATGGAAAATACGTACCCAATCAACATCATCCTTGTGAAGTTTCTGAAGAAGCTTGGTTGCAGTTTGGCCCTTTTTATTCGTAGCTGCTCGTAGTACCTCCTTAACACTGAGTAATGCCTTAGCTAGATATATGTCCTTTCTTTGTGGATCGAGTGCTTGATGCAAAGGTGTGTCATCCTTAGAATTAGCTATATTTTTAATTTTAGCAATGGATGGAATCTTCAATAAGTCTGAGTAACGTTCATAACTATCTAATTTGATGTAGTGCAGAGGAGTGTCTTTCTTTTTTTCACAAATTTGTACAAGATCTTGACAACTCTCTATGAAGGCAACTACAGCTTGTGTCTCATTATTCTCACATGCTTCAGCCCAATTGAAATCTTCCTTTTTTATCGAGTTTGGATTACTCAGCAACTCCACTAGCCATGGTACTCCCTTTTTTTTCGCTTCGTCAAGGGCTGTTAAACCATCGCCATTGCGCAAGTTCATCATCCACCAATATTTTTCAACTAATTCCATGCCAGTTTTCCCTTTGTTCATAATCAACACCTCATTAGTTCTTTATTCATACTATCAATCAATTATATGATAATCGTTTCAATACAATAATGTATATAATTCAAGGAAGTATGTGCTCGATTCTATTGCACTTACTAGATATAATCACTACAAAAAAACTCACACAATGAGGGCAACTTATCATGATTAAAGAGGGCAATATGAGTATTGTTTTACTTAATGATGCCTACAAGGGCAATTATTTTTGTACTTATTGTGTCAGACCGGTCTGACAGTAACGTTTCTGTCAGACCAGTCCACTGGACCTGGACACATATTGTTGAATCTGGACACATATGTGTTTAACCTGGACACATGCTGTTAAACCTGGACTTGTATTGGTAGACCTTGACACATTTTTAAACCTGGAAACAGAACTGGACACATTTGAAACCTGGACACAATTTGTAAATGATGAAAAGTTGTTAAACCTGGACAAATTTGGATAAATCTGGACACACCTGGACAAACCTGAACTACTGTGGACAAACCTGGACAAATATGGACAAACCTGGACAAATATAGACAAATATGGACAAATCTGGATAAATCTGGACACACCTGGACAAACCGAGAGTAATGTTGACAAACCTGGAAAAATATGGACAAACCTGGACGCACCTGGACAAACCTAGATACATATTGTTAACCCTGGATACCTATTTGTAAACCTGGACACATATTGTTTAAACATGGACACATATTGTAAAACCTGGACACATTTTGTAACTAACTTGGACAAAATATAACCTTGATACGTTTTTTTTTTCATTTTGAGGCCTTTAGAGACCTCGTTTGGCGATTTCCGGTGGCCAAATCCCCTTCGGGCATTTGCAACTGCGTTCGTCTCGAAAAATTAATCAATTTCGACACATTATATGCCCCGATCCGACACCCGAGCACAAAGTTATAGCCTCCCGAAGTTTTTCACTATTATAATTAGGTATATGGGTCAGCCGTCTGACCAGATTGTTTGGTCAGACCATCTGACCCAATACTTTCTCTTATTTTAATTATATACCAAAATTAATTAAGCATGGACAAAATTACTAGCTGCGGACAAAAAGAATTTGCACGATTACACAAAAGTATTCTAACCGTGGCAATTAAAACGAAGAAACAAAAAGGGCAAGCACTTGCGCTCCCATGTTGCTACCTACTCCAATTCTTCTTCATTATGCGGTTTTTTTATCTTCATGTGGTTATTTGGTAAAAGGACAGTTGCGGTAGTGTAATAACTCTGATTGAGTTATTAGAGTGTAAAGAGGAGAGAGAAAATAAGTTTTCACACATCTTCATTTGCAAAGAAAATTCTCTACACGTCCATCAACAAATTCTCTCAAAATACTTATTTGCATTGGGTGTAAATTAGTGATAGCCTTATTTGTATTATTCTTTTTTGCATCTCAAAAAGTGAAACCATGATACACGGGCTTTCTAAGGGTCAGAATTTGCTTTCAAGATAGTGAGTACAAGCCTCAAAATATCAAACTCTCGTAGTTCCTTCTTTAATTCACCCTCAAACAACCTAAAATTTCTACCAGTTTAGAGAGCCACAAGGGCAGGGAAGAAATCGATCTGTAGTTGATCTGAGCTCTAACTAAGTGAGGTATCCCTCATTATATTCTCTATTAATTAAAGTAATAATTTTAAATATAAATTTTATGTAGTAGTAGCAGTACTGTTACTCCTCTCTAACAAAACAAAAAGAAGGGTACAGTTACACCAAATAAAAGAGAAAGATTGCTTAAAAAAAGTTAAAATTGAAACTTTGGTAGTAAATGATGAAGTAGGTACCTTTGAGCATGTATAAGTTATGGAGCACAGTACTTCCGTCCATACGCTTAAACATTGCCATCTTGTAACGAGGATCATGATTGTTTAAAATGTTATGGACAAAATCATCACATCCTTTTGCAACAGCAACGTATAGCGGGCTCTCACCATTATGGTTAAAAAGATGACATAATGTAGTATCCAATGATAAAATATACGAAGCAAGGTGTTCATTTTTTGATTGCAAAGCATGAAGCAAAGCTGTGTTCCCTCTATAATCCTTTTCTCGCCAAGGAGTAGTAGTAGTGTTAAACACTGTTGCGGTTGCCATTGCATCCTGGTAGCATTGAATCATAATTCGCGCAATTTCATCATTGTCCTCATTAGCTGCCGCTCGATGTAATGCATTGCAACCGTCATTGTCACACTGGTATATCTTCTCAGTGAAAAACTTGGTCTTGATTTCAGGGAATTTGTCAAGCACGTCTGTTGGGAAAGCGTTCTTCAGAGTTGCCCATGTGTGAAGCACATTGCTTCCATTTTCATCACTCACGAGGTCGATCATCTCTGGATGCTTCTTCAGCAACAATTCTAAAACTTCTCCTGCATGTCATATGTACATTGTCACTAGGTTAATCCTGTGTGATTGCACGATTTATTTATTTTGTTCTGAAAATGTTATAGTACGTATTACATACTTCTATGGAAAAAGAGTTGTCATATTTTCATTAAATTCGTAACCTTACATGTATTATTTAATTAGTCTTGAAAAGTAAACATTTATTAATTAGTCTTAAAAAAAGCATTCATTAATTAGTAAACTTGCGAGGATTAGAATTAGAATAAAAGTCACGTCATCATTATTTTGCATGGGAAAATTTTCATGAGAATTTCACATGTGGCATTTGATGACAGCAGAACATTCTGTTTTAGTATATAATTATAGATTATAGATTATGTATTCGATGGCCGGGTTAATTGCAACGACTACAAATATTTATTTCTTTAGGTCTGCAATGTAAGTGGTATTAGGCTTTGAATCAATCTCTAATACTAGTCACCAGGCCCAATTTGGACGGCGCAAGCATCACATCATCAAGGAAGAAGATGAGGAATCCTTGCAAATTAGGATATCTTTGGAATCGTCGTCTCAATGTGCACTTTATTATGATCTAGTTTTTATGATTTTTGCGCATGACGTAACTAAAGATGCTACAAATATAAACAATTCGAAAATGAAAACAATGCGATTAATTCATAGGGAGCAGAAAATGTATAATTTATCCAAATATGTAATTAATTAAAGATCTAAATGATATTAAATATGCATGGGAAAGTGTATGTGAATAGTAAATTATCAACATATTTGATTAATGATGGAGTGTTCTGATTAGACCAACAACCATTTGCAAATAAACAATTATAGTTAAAAAAATTTATAAAATTATAGTTAAACAATTGAATATATTCATAAAATTAAAATTTATAAAGTACTCCATATGTCATATATTCATATACTTAAAAAAATTATAGTTGAAATTTTTATTGGCCAATAAATTTTTTCATGTTTTCACTTTCTCCATATCTTTCAAGAAATTTTAAACACTTTTCAGTTTCACTGTGCATGCTTCAAAAAGTTATAGTCCACTAAAATTTTTAGTCTTTGACTTAAAATGTATAATTGGATCTCCAAAATACGGTCTCCTAGACATTTTTTTTCTTCCAAAATACATGAGAACTCATATGATAAAAGAGAGATAAAAAAATCTTTTAGAAAATGATGTCTCTTTTCAAACAAATCGAATTTGTAAAAAAAAAAAAAAAAAAAAAAAAAAAAAAAAAAAAACTTCAAATGTGTCACTTTGTGAGAAACTAACCTTTAACCTTAGCTTTTTTTTTTTTTGTCATTCACATTTTATTTTCAATTGAAACAATGTTTATATAATGAAAAAGATTCACTAGTAACCAATTATTAGCGTTACAACTCAGAAGTCCAACCTACCATAACAATTATAAACATTTGAAGTTTGTTGAAAACCTTGCAACTTTCAAGCAGTGGGTTTTTTTTTTTTTTTTTTTTTTTTTTTTTAATTGGACTATGGAATAAGTTAGTTAACGATAAGAAAATGCTAGAGTTAAGTATAAACATGGTTACTAAACTTTACAAAAAGTTGCACGTCCTAAAGGAGTGTTCACGGGCGATTGTTTTCTGGGCAGGTGTGGGAAGAAATTATGAGGTGGCTATGGTACGTGAACAACCTTCGGGATTGGGTGGCTCAGTTTTTTTTACAAATATGATAAGGAGGAGCAGGAGCGATGTGCTATGTTAGCTTGGCGAATTGGGAACATCAGGAACAAGGATTTGTTTAACAATGAATTTGCAAATTTTGACATTAAATTTGACCCATTATGGGTTAAAATGACCCCAAACCTTTGATTGAGCTATATTTTCAGCATGCAAACAAATTGCACAAAAACCGATGTAAATATTTAACAATTTTGGTTAATAAATGTGACAGTTGAGAGCTTATTATTAACCCATTTATTGATATTTTTGGGAATTCAGAAAACATGGGTACGTATAGAGAATGGTCATGAAAACGGGCCATGAATAGGGATGCAAGAAAGGTGGGGCGGGGCAAATATTGCAATTCATATCCCCATACCCACATACTTATAAAATCCCGATATCCCCACGACGGGTTTCTATCCCCATCCTCGCGGGATATATAGAGAACCATCCCCGCGGGATATAGAGAGAACCATCCCCGCCCCATCATCAAGGTGGGTATCCATACCCGCCTAATACCCATGTTCCCCACCCCACCACCCGTCAAATACCTGCCCCAAACGACCCGCATGATCCCCACTATAGACTTGCTTAATTCCCACAATATATTTAACTTATAAGGATGAAAACAGATCCACAAGAAGATTATGAATTTTGGTTAACTATATTATCAGCCCAAAATCAAGTTAAATATGAAGTAAGAGCAATACTAAACTCTCAACTCATGCATAAGATTAGTTTTAAGTTCTAATCAAACATTAATACAGAATCGCGGATTCATTTTCATAAATACAGATTACTTCATAAATAGAGATTCATATTCATAAATACAAATTAGTGATGCATATTCATCAAATTCATACAGGTACTGGGGCGGGTATTTACGGGATAGGGTGGTGCGGGGATGGATCGGAGGTTAGTATCTTGTGCAATGCACGATTGTAAAAGTTTTATATATTTAATGAGATAAAAAACAATATTTACATAATATCGAAAATCAAAATCATACATTAAAAAACCCAACAACAAAATATAATTTTATATCATTGAAAAACTTTTTAAAATTTATAAATTCAAATTTATAAGAATTTTTTTTTGTAAGCTATAAGCCACCGACAGTCATAATTTATATGCACATAAAAATTGTGTCAAAAAAATACTTAAAATTTATAAATGGAGAAAATAAGACGTGCATTTTTATGAGGTAGGAAAAATGGAACTAAGTTAATTTTAAAAAATTTATTTGTAAATTGTAATAATAACTATCCCAATTTATTATGGGAAAGTTTAGAGCTTTTCTTTCTTTATAAATGCATTAAATAATGTAGAATAATGAATGCAATATGTTTTCTTGGGAATATGGAAAAAACAAAGTCGTAAATTGTAATAATAACTATCCCAAATTGTGTTTTTGTGAGAGTGGTGTCTCACATAGCAAGTAGACCTGGTTATTGGACAGGTCGGGGCAGGTCAGGGTCAGGTCGGTGCGGGTCGGGTCAGGGCCAAGGTCGACTAAAAAAGGTCAATAGCGGGTCGGGCCAAAGCGGTTCATGGGTCATTATCGGGTCGTTAATGGTTGGGCCATTAAAATATTTAATATAAATAAAATTTAAGGAAAAATGCATAAGAATTTATTAACATAATTATTTTGGTCAAAACATTTTTTTTTAGAAATTTATTAGGGTATTATTTTTGGCCCTGTATTGGCCTTGGTCAATAAGGCCTTGTCCATTGAAAGTCCTTTCTAGAAAATACACTATAACCTTAACCCTAACCGCATACCATTGGACTACCCTGTCCAATAATTAGGTTTAATAGTAAGTACGAAACGTTGCTATCTTTTGGGGACGGAGGAAGCAGGTGTTAGCAAATTAGTTTTATTTATGAAAATTCTAATGTAGTCTTATGACTACCGACTACCTTATTGGATGTTTACGATTTTCCGGTTTTTGATTTAATTTTAATTGTTAAATTTTTTTTAAAATTACCTTAATTAGATTTCTTATTTTAGGAAAATAAGTTGTGATTTTTCCTAAAAGCTAGCAGTTTTTGTTCTTGAAAAATCAGAAGTTCTTTTCCTAAAATAAGAAATCTAATTAAGGTAATTTAAAAAGGATTTTAAATTAGATTTAGGAATTAAAAGAAAAATAAAAAATCATACGATCCTAGCCATCCACTATGTTAGTCGGTAGTCATAAGACTAGACTAGAATCATCCGTCTTATTTAATATTTGAACAATGTCTTTGAGGGAGTAGTTGCATATTTGCATGAATACTTTGATTAATAGGGTTGTAATTAGAAAAATACTTTTATCACACAAATTTTCTCAATATCGAGTTTAAAAGCCAGCTATTACTCCATATATACAAGGCTACTATTAGCAAGCAGAAATTAATATTGACAATATATATGTAGCAATTGTAAAAGAGGGAATTAATGAAGAAAGGGTGTTTGTAATACAGTGTAGTTGGTTTACCTGAACAATTTGTTGCAAAATGAAGGGGTGTGTAACCATCGTTGCTGATGACAGTGTAAGAGGAAGATGAGTTTAAGATCTGGAGGGCAACACGAGTTAAGCCTTTTTGAATAGCGAAGTAAAGCAGACTACATGCCTCTCCATACACTGGAGTAGTGCTGCAAAAGTGGTCAAAATCCAATGACAATATTTCCAACACAGAATCCTCATTGATTTGCGAACCTTTCAAAGCCAATTGGAAAGGTGTCACATATTCACCCTTAGTGTTTGCATGTGCTAACCAAGGTTTAGAGTAATTGTAAGTAGGTGCCAACGACATAGTTTTGTAGAATCCAACGATGATTTGGACAAGCTCCAAGCTGGACCACCGATCCGAAACTACGTAACGAAGAGGGTTGTAACCTTTAGAAACTTGATGTGCAAGGAGCTCCAGTGTCGTGTCTAATGGTAGTAGGTTCATTGCTTCTTTGAAAAAGTTTACCTGTTATACATACGACCGGTACCAACATAACAAGTACGTTATGGTAAAAATTCGATCAAATCGTGGAAGAATACCAACAAAAATAAAAATTTTTGGAAAAAGTTATCTCATCAGTACCACCTGATGAGTTAGGTATACCACTTAAATCGGGTGGACAGAGTAGCACCACCTATTGCAAAAAGTGCAGCAAACATCATTACCTTTTGCAAAGGTTGTACAAAGTAACATCTTAAGTTAGTGTTCGAGAAAAGATGGTGTTGCTCGCTACACCCCCTGCACCCTTTGTAAAAGGTGGTGCTGCTCTGCATTTAGATGTTGTTTTGTGCACCAAATTCATAGATGGTGAATTGGTGATGATGTGACCAATCTTTCCAAAATCTTTTGTGCCAAATATTATCTCCTATTTTGGTTCGGCTAAATTTGTTTTGTTTATCAAATAATTTTTTTTTTAAATTTGAAAGGTAGCAATTTGTTACCACCAATTAAAATAAGTGGGACGCAAATTAGACACAATTTGTGGAACATAAGATTTGAGTCCCAAAATAAATAGATTGTATTAGAAGCTTGTTTACAGTATCTAATTGCAACTTTTACAACTAGGGAACTGAAACTGCAACAAATACCAAAGTTCAGCTTTTTTTTTGGAAAAAGTAGGTTTACCTGTTTTTGCCCTTGCCGCTATATGGAATATGTTTTTTTTCTCCCCTGGAAGAAAGAAATCTGTTGATTCAGAGGCTATCAGTTCTTTCAACAACTCTACCTTTCCAGAAATTGCTGCAGACTTCAACTTCCACTCCAATTTTCCACCTTTTTCACCCTTTTTCTCTTCCTTATTTCCCTCGTCTTCGCTTGTCCCAATTCCCTTTCCCTCATCTTCGCTTGTCCCAATTCCCTTTCCCTTATCTTTGCTTTTCGCCATTCCCTTTTTCTCACCTTTGCCTTTGGCCATTACCTCACCCTTTTCGAATTCTCTCAAGTTCTTATTACTTTAATATAATTCTTATTGATCTACAACTTTAGCTGAATTATTATAGTTTAATTCAATGGAGTATAATATAAGAGTACTTCTTTCAATTCGTATGCCACAATTTTATTTATAGTGCAAGAAGTGCAATATCACATGGCAGGAGTAATAATATAAAATAACGCATAGATGCTGGTAATTTGCAATGCAACTTGATTATGGCTGGCATTCACCGTTGGTTGATTAATTCAAATTTCGTGAAATATTTTTAGAGTATTATTTTTAGTGATTCCGTTAATTATGAAAGTAATGATATAGGGTTAGTGGGACTTATATTTACCAAGTCAAAACGTAGAGGGTTTGTTAGTGGCTTATGGGGGGTATTAACTACTCCCTTCATTTTTTTTTTAATTAGAGGTGACTTAGGGCTCGTTTACATTAGATGAATAAAGATGAACTGAACTTATTAGAGATGAATTGAACTTAACTGAATTGAACTGAACGGAATTGAACTAAACTTAGGAGAGATGAACTTAACTTAACTTAACTGAAATGAATTAAAAACATTTAACTTTTGATTAATGATTTTAAATAATGATTAATTTGATATTTTAATTCTCTCCTTAATTTTTTGTAATAAATTTTAAATAATTTATTAAATAAATATTTAACTTTTGGATTAATGATTTTAAAGTAAAAATAATGATTTCTCACTTTTGGATTATTACTATTATTATTATTATTATTATTATTATTATTATTATTATTATTATTATTATTATTATTATTATTATTATTATTATTATTGTTGTTGTTGTTGTTGTTGTTGTTATTATTGTTATTATTATTATTATTATTATTATTATTATTATTATTATTATTATTATTATTATCATCATCATCATCAACGTCGTCGTCATCGTCATCATCATCATCTAATTGAATTCAATATTATTATCATCATTTTTACTATTATCAATGTTATAAACTTATCATTAGAGATGGAAATTGAGTCGGGTTGGGTTCGTGTCAACCTTTTTACATAAATGGGTTTAATTCTTTGAGCCTAACCCGACCCGTTTAATGAACGGATCGTGTCATGTCATTGTCTTTTTACACTATTTATCCAACACACTTTGACTATTAATTACAATTTATATATAAAGTAAAATATAAGCAAATGGATCTTGCTTGATTCGTCTCAGTAAACACCATATATCCAAATATATATTTTCTTATGATTTTTACAATTATACAATTAAAGATATTATTGGTGAAAGTTGTGTCTCAAAAAGTGTGCAAAGTCAATATCTTACATCTATTTAAAAAAAAGTAGGGAGTATTAGTTATTAGTCAGTAGTCACAGGCTCATAGAAACATTGTGGCGGACAAGGGTGAAGTAATATGTGCTCAGTCGTTATCAGCAATTACTACATATAATAAGGATTATATTATGGAGATAATAATTAAGTTAAATTAGGCAATCGTATTTAATTGTAGAGAATAAATACAATTAGTGGGTCCATATTTTTGGACCTACGACTATGCTTCACTTAATCCTATGAAGTCACACAAAATAGCATAGGATTGTGCATAAATATAAAAGGCCCATTTAATTGGATGCTAGCATTAGGATTTATTCTAATATGACTAATGAGGTATATATAGTACCTCATTAGGGTTGTGAGTATGATTGATTCTGATCAGTTAGCTAGCACACAAAGTAACAAAATCACAAAAAAATCTTAAAACCTATCGTGTTCATACAGTTTTTCCCAAAAAGTAAGACAGTGAATACTAATCATCTCTTCCGTACTAGCATAAATAGGATCTAATCCGGTGCTTGTGGATTGATTAGAGGAGCAACAATTGAGGCTCTAGATCTTCGTTATTATTATTCTTTATACTTTGTTCATATTAATTACTATTAGCAATCCTTATGTTATAGATGTTAGGAAATTGTTTCCTGAAATTCCGCTAATTATTGTATCTATAAACCCCTACTGTGATATCAGTTAGCCCTCTAATAATTTTAATATGATCATTTTTTCAATGATAAAAAATATTATTTTCATTCAATTAAGGGAGCATTTATTATATGGGTTAATTTGCATAATTAAAATAGTAATTTTAATTAATTAATTTATTTATTTAATCAAAGTATACTCGAAAATTAAATTGAAAAAAATTGTTCAAATGTTCGAAATGTTCGAATTTTCGAACAATACCAACCCAATTTCATAGATTAATACTTGTTATTCTTCCAAATTACATTGGAGCTTTTATTCCTTTCATCTTTAATTGCATATTCATAACAAAATTTATTGTTAATACTCCCTAAATCGAATGAATTTGTAAGGTTTAGGTTCGAAAATTTTTGAACCCTAACTTTGCTTAAATCTTCAAAATCTTTGTTTGAATTTCGTTTTTCGCAAATTAGTTTGTAGGAAATGTATAAAACAACCCAGAAAATATCATTCAAGAATCAATTTGAACAATAGTTGTTCGATTTGTCCCAAATTATGCTCGAAAAGGTTCGAACATCTTTGGAAAAATTCGTACATTTTTCGGCGTCACTGGTGGCGTGGGTGGTGCTCCGAGGCCAGGGATTGATCAGATCATCGACTTTTCTAGGTGGGGAGTGTCCCCGTGCAGTGGTAATGGGTGGCGGACTGCCGTGTGTGGCTTCGTGGCTGGTTGAGTGCTGCTACTATCTTTATTAAAAAAAATAAAAAAATTCCTAATTCCTATCACTAAGCCATGAATCATTATGTTTGTTAATGACCCAAACAACTACCCCAAATTTTTATTGTTTTTAACAGAATAAATTTTGATAAATTAACTAATTTAACATAGTTTGTTTTATTTTTTTTGGAACAAATAATTAATTATTTAAAGAGTTTAAATAATTAAATACATAATTTTCTTTCCCTTTTGAGTGTAAAACGCCTCCAATGATGCAAATTAATAATTAATTTCGATTAATTCCATATACGAAGTTTAGTTGAATGAAAATAACCGTGTACTAATATATGATATTAGTTGTTATTGCTATTTATAGTACTTGTTGCAGGTTCCTAATATATGATATTATTTACATATTGTGACTAGTATGGTGCACCTTTAGGATAGAAAATACGATATGCATATCGTGATGTATTTTTGTAAAATAAATACGATTTGCAAATCGTTTGTATTATTGTAATGTAATTTCAGTTCATTAAATTTAAATAATAATAGTAAATAATCCAAGAAGATTCAAGATGGAGTTCATAAAGATTAGTTTTATTCCTAGGTTTAGGGGTCATACTAGGATCACAATTATTTTGCTGTATTATGCATTTATTTTATGTTTAAATGCTTATAAGTTTATGTTTCTGGTTTAATTAATTATATGTGTTCAACAATTAATAAACCAACATAATAAACTTAGGTCCCAAATTAAATTTTAATATTATGTTTGTATGCTTTTCCAAACAACACCTATGAGACCCTCGATCGTAAGTTGATAGGTTCTGCCAAATTAGGGTGTGACTTTTAATCTTGGGAGAGTAGGGCAGGTTTTCAAAACTCGAAAAAATATCAAAAGCTAAAGTTTTGGGTTTTGAAGAAAATAAATAGGTTTCAAACACACAGTTGTTGCCTATTGGCCAAGAATTACAAAGTGTTTGTAATTAGTAAAACGTTTACTTACCTCAATTGCTAAAAACTAAAGGCATGGCGGCCAAAGTCCGTTTAATTTTAGTGGGACGGGATCTTGGTTATTACTTTATTCGGATGAGGCCAAAATTTACTCGAAGAAACTGTTAATAGTTTAAACTTGTTAAATTGTTTCAAACTTAGGCTATTATTCAACAAGCATTATTTAACTTTGCATAATATAATTTAGTATATCATTTAATTAGTTTTGATAATTGTTCTCAAATTTGATGTAATTGAACCATATTTGAGAATTGTTCTCATAATTAAAATAAATGAATAAATAAGTCTTGAAATCTATATTTAAATTTTGCACTAAAAACCTCTCGAGCTAATAAAATTAGCTAAGGTAGAGTTGTTTTAGAAAATGGTGAATACTCAATATTTACCTTAATATTAGTGTTTTTGATCCCAAATGAGTTTAAGAAAATAATGCTTACCATCATTCAAAAAGTAAAAAATGTTTTCAAAATGGAAGCATGGAGATTGACGGCCTCGAGGCCAAAAGTGAGCTTAATCTCAAATATCATAAGATCACATGTCATTAGACAAATTTGATCGTTCTGAAAAAAATGGAGAGGTCTCAAAGACCATAAGGTCTCATGTCATTAGAAAGATTTGATCGTTCTGAAGAACATGGAGAGGTCTCAAAAAGCATAAGCTCACATGTCATTCGAAAAATTTGATCGTTCTGAAAAACATGGAGAGGTCGAGATTTCAATGATTCAGATCCAATTTTTGGCTTTTGAAACCATTTTCTCATTTCATAATAAAATCAATATGTGATTGAACTATCGTAGTGAATAGTGAGGAAAAACATTTGCAAAGTTGCAGATAAACTCAATATGATTGAGCACTATGTTTTTTATTTAATATAAGAAGTAATAACTAAATTATTTAATAAAAGAAATAGGATTTATAGAAGGATATGTTGGGATAGCAATAAGAGGCAATATGGTAAGAACAAAAGACAAATGTTGTGGTTTGTAAATCCATTGATGCTGAAAAGCCAAATATTGTAGAAGACAACATATTAAAGTGTTTTCTACAACAAAAGAATATTCCATTTTGATAAAATACTCCAAACATATTTGGAAGATCAATTAGTACAGTAAATATAGTTTTTCATTTGATGTTAATGCTATAAAAGGTTCACAATTCTACTCATTATGTTGAGATTTATTGATTTAGAATATATATGTATATAGTTATGAATATTAATAATACTAGACGTAGTATTATGTGTTTAAAGCTCGTAATTATGCGAAGTTATTTAGGGATTTGTATCGTTAAACGTTGAGGTAAGTACAGAAAAGACAGTGGAAAATCACGAGTCGTAACTTAAGGTCGCGACACGCGAAAAACAGAATAAAGTGTAAAAAGTGCAAAAAAGAGACAGAAGCTTCTCGCGACCTCAGGTTGCGACTCGCGAGTCTGACGGTTGGCGTCAGTTCTGCTTAGTTTTTTCCCATTGCATTGTGTCGGTTCGATGCAACTGCTGTGCATTTGGATAAGTTATATTATAACTTACTAAAACAGAGATAAGAGATATGAAGTTACATTCATACATTATCTCCCTCTCTTGCAAAAACTAAGGATTCTCTCCATTGTTACAATAGAAGTGAAACACACACATCCATTTTTCATTCGTAGTAATTGAAACTAGGCTCGATCGCTACGGTTTATTGTTGTATCTTGTTAACGAATTTCCTGTAACCCGGCCTTAGTATTGGGTGGAAATATTGTTTTCAGGAAAGTGCTCCGTGCGCGCCTCAATTGTTAATTGTCATACTATTTACCTTAAATCTAAAAATTCTCCAACAATCTGAAAACAATATCTCTTAGTATGGCTTCCATCAAAGATTTGACAACCAACATTGCAAAGCTTGACAAGTTTGAGGGCGTGGAATTTCGTCGATGGTAAAAGAAGTTGCATTTTCTGGTGACATCGTTGGGGGTAGTGTATGTTTTGACCACATCGAAGCTGGAGGAGTACGAGGAGGGTGAAGCACTCGAAACTACGAGGAGATGCCTCAAGTATGAGAACGACGATTACATTTGTCGTGGTCACATTCTTAATGGTATGTCCGATGCTTTGTTTGATATTTATCAATATTGTGATTCCGCACAATCTAATTGGCATGATCTTGAATCTAAGTACATGGTAGAGGATGCATCTAGTAAGAAATTCTTGGTTAGTAATTTTAATACTTATCTATGGTTGATTCAAGACCCATCATGGAGAAATTTCATGAAATTCAAAGAATGTTAGGAAGGTTAAGGCAACACAATATTGATATGAATGAACTTTTTGTAATCTCCTCTATTATTGAATGGTTACCACCTATTTGGAAAGATGTAAGGAACTAATTGAAACATAAAAAAGATGATATGAATGTTGAACAACTTGGAGCCCATCTTCGGATTGAAGAAGGGATCCGAGTGCAAGATGGACAAAAGGTTGAAAAGCCTATGACTTCCACGATGAACATTGTGGAAGGGAAGTCTAAGGGTGGTAATAACTCTAAAAAGAGAAAGTTCAATGGCAAAAAAGAGGATTTCGGTAAGAAATCGAAGGGTGACAATGATTCCCAAGAACCGTCCACTTGTGGATGTTGGGAATGCGGGAAGCCGGGTCACTTCAAGAAGGATTGCTCCGTGTGGAAGCGAAGGATGAGTAAGAAATCTTATGGAAACGGGAATGACAGTAGGTCATCCCAAGACAAGCAAGGATGATTGCGGATGGTATGTCGATTCAGGTGCATTAAAACATGTTTGTAAAGATCGTAATCTATTCAAGACCTTCGAGGAGGTTGAAGATGGAGAGCGACTATACATGGGGAACGATTCTACGACTAGTATTTCTGGCAAAGGCCAAGTAGAATTGATGTTCAGCTTTGGGAAAGCAATCATTCTTCGGGATGTATTGTATTCTCCTAAGCTTAGGAGAAATCTTGTATCTGGTGCATATATTGTTGAATCGATTAGGTTTTAAACTTGTTTTTGAAGCAGAAAAAATTATATTATCTAAGGGTGGTGTGTTTGTAGGACTTGGTTACTTATGTAATGGTTTGTTTAGACTAAGTGTAGAAAATTCTACACAAAACAATGTGTGTGTGATTGATATTGATTCTAGCTTATGGCATTGTAGGCTAGGTCATGTTAATTATAAAAAGTTTTGTTTTATGTCTAAACATGATTTAATTCCTTCTTTTGATCCTAGTACCGAAAAATGTAAAACATGCATGCTTACTAAGATCACTAGAAAACCTTTTCCAAAATCAATAATGAGGGACTCAAATTTATTAGACTTGGTGCATAATGATCTTTGTGATTTTCATAGTACCCCATCTTTAGGTAATAAAAAGTACATAGTAACTTTTATTGATGATTGTTCACGGTTTTTCTATGTTTACTTATTATTTTCTAAAGATGAGGCCCTAGACAAATTTAAAGAATTTAAGGATGAAGTTGAGTTGCAATTAAATTGTAAAGTTAAAAAGTTAAGAACTAACAAAGGTGGCGAATACTATAATCCAGAATATTTCCGATCAGTAGGTATTATACATGAAACCACGGCTTCTTATACACCACAACAAAATTGTAACGACCCGTATTTTAGCAGCATTGTTTTCGGAGAAAACGACAATACAGATCGTTAACGTCTATTAACCTTTATTATCAAATTCATCAATTACAGCGGAAGCTCTAAACTTAGTTCATATTATTCATTTAAGCCATTAAATAATTCAAAATAAATAAGGTACCAAAGTCCATTATTACTACAAAATAAGGAAAAGTCCACTAATACTAATAATACAAAGGCTAGAAATGGTCAACAGGATAAACTACTAAGCTATCTTGCACACAATCCCAGCCCTTGCATAACTCAATAAATTATCACATGTACCTGAAAAGGATTTTGGGGTCCACAGTCAGTGGTGAGTAATTAGATTGTTCTACTTAATCAGTAGAACACAATTAGGAACATAATAATCAGAACAGGTCAACCAAACAGTCAAACAAATCATCTAGGAAAGTATTCATAGACAATAACGTTTAAGTACGCAGCGGTAAACATGATAATGACTTGCTAAACCAAGACCTTCCAGATTAACCTATTCAGTTCTAGATTTCTTGACACCACTAATGACCTTTCAGTTCTATTAAGTTCAGGTGCTAATCCGTGACCAGTCATATGCTCGTAGGGGAAACTTATTCTTCCCCAACTTTCCTTGCTCATGTCGGGTCAACCACGTTTGATCTACTTCCCGGCACTGGGATCAAGAACCGTCCCAAATCCGAAGATGGGACAGTGGCTTCGACTATACCTATGTTCATGGCAACTTAAGCGACTAGATAGGCGGTCACTTCATAGTTAATCATCTTTTACATTTCAATTCTGTTCTCAATTCCAGTTCACAACTCAATCCTTTAATGACACAACTTGACTTCTAATCAATTCTAATCCAACTTAACTTGACTCATAATTGTATTCTAGGACTTTTACCACTCGACATATTCATAACCAAACAATAATTAAATCAATTCTTAAGTAATCATATAAACAATTCAATCAACCAATTCAATAAATAAATAATCAAATAAACTAACAATTATCAACAAATATTACTTAAAACAAGATAAAAATCCTCTTTTTATTTAGTATCACCATTCGACATTCACACCTAAGCTCACCAAAATTGACACTTTATTTTAATTAGTACAATAATCATCATCAATCAATCATATAAACTTAATAATAAATCATAAAATTATACTTTAAACAATAAATCATCGAGCATGGACTAAAACAAGAACAAAATCAACCTTTTAAAACAGTACACTACACGGCTTTTATATGAGCAAAATAATATCAAGACTAAATTCCAGAATTAGCAATTACATGGTCATATTAAAGATTAAATTCAAGATTTAAAATATTAATTCAAGATTAACATCAAAAATTTATTAAAGATCAAGATTACAACATAAAAATCATATTTTTATCAAAGAAACATGTTCGAACCTAACATAACATACACGGCTCACATTCATACATATTCAATAATTATTTTATCAATTTTAAACTAGCAAGAATCGTAAACCAATCATAGAACATGCATAAGTTATACAAAAACATAAAATAAATTCATCAAAACATTTTAGAAATATTCGGCCATCCTAATAAATCATCAACAAGTAAGTTTTATCAATTCAACAATAATTCAGAGTAATTCTAAACAATTCTAAGCATGATTAAACCTATTCTAAAAATTATATAACTAATCTATCCTATTGATTAAATAAAGAAATCTAATTACCTTTGATTTGGAGAGATAAGGTTCGAATCAAACCAAAATATTACGGCTTCTTTGGGGTTCTTTAAGCTTCTTGATGCAATCTTGATGATTGAATGAATAGTAAAGAATTTAGGAGTTTTCTTTTGATTATTTTTGGAAGAGAGGTAGTATATCAAAAATAGGTGCTACCCTTCTTGAAGTGGCCGAATAGTATAGTATAGTTTAGGGAGTTTTGATCTACTAAAATCTAGTAGGGAAGTTAGGGAGCAAAGGTTAAAAATAGGATTTTTAGGAAAAGGTTAGAATAAATATAAATTAATATTATTGGTTTAAAACAAATTAAAGAAATAAATAAAAAGAAAGGAATAAGGGGTGGGCCGTATGTAATGGGAGGAAAGGGGGGTTAGAAGTTCCTAAAATCTAGTAGAGAAGGTAGGAGATGTTGGGATAAAAATAGGATTTTTAATATAGGTCAAAATAGATATATTATTTAATAATATTAGCTAAAACAAAATAAATAAATTAATTAAGAGATAAGAGATAGGGGGCCGTGAGGTTTAACAAGAGAAGAGAAAATTGGGCTCGGGTTCTGACAAGATGAGATCAAAGGTTTGGGCTAAGGTAAAATAATCAGATTGCTACAACCAATTTAATAATTAATTAAATAATAATCAATTAAATAATTAATTAATTAAGAAAGATTTAAAATATCCCAAAATTTCGGGGTATTACAAAAATGGTGTAACCGAAAGGAAGAATAGGACACTTGAAGAAATATTCAACGCCATGCTTTCCTATTCGGGTGTGGGTGATGGTTTTTGAGGAGAAGCAGTTGTAACGGCATGTTACATTCTTAACCGAGTTCCCATGAAAGGGAATGAAGTTACTCCCTATGAGCTATGGTATAAAAGAACACCTAATTTGAGTTACTTCAAGGTTTGGGGTTGTAGAGCAATAGTCAAAGTGCCGGAACCCAAACGCAAGAAATTGGGTGAAAAAGGAGTTGAATGCATCTTTATAGGATATGCGGTTCATAGCAAATCCTATAGGTTCTATGTTATCGAACAAAACGACTATTGGTCGGTCCACACGATCATTGAGTCAAGGGATGCGATTTTTGATGAAACCAGATTTTCATCAATGCCTAGACCAAGGGATATAACTCCGATTACTAGTGTTCAAGACTTTGCTTAAACTTCGTTTGAACAAGGGGATGATGAACATATTAGTGATGAAGATGTACCGTCTACATCGACTCAGCCAAGGAGAAGTAAACGGGCTAGAAAGGAAAAATCTTTTGGGCCAGACTTTCAAGTATACTTGGTAGAAGGATCAAGACAGTCTGTCATGACTAGTTTTCCATATGTGTTCCATGTGGAGGGTGATCCTTCAACCTTTGATGAGGCTATGAATTCTCGTGATGCTGCCTTCTAGGAAGAAGCTATTGATGATTAGATGGGTTCCATCATGGGAAATAACACATGGGTTTTAGCTGATTTACCTCCGAAGTGTAAACCAATTGAGTGCAAGTGGATCTTCAAAAAGAAATTGAAGGTTGATGGAACTATCGATAAATTCAAAGCCCGACTTATGGCACAAGGTTTTACCCAAAAACCGGGAATTGATTATTTCGATACATATGCACCAGTTGCAAGAATCTCCACTATTAGATTATTGATATCTCTAGCGGCTATTAAGAATCTAGTGATCCATCAAATGGATGTTAAGACGCCTTTTCTTAATGGAGATTTAGAAGAAGAGGTTTACATGCGACAACCGGAAGGATTTGTCATGGAAGGTCAAGAACATAAGGTTTACAAACTCATCAAGTCTTTGTATGGGCTAAAGCAAGCACCAAAACAATGGCATCAAAAGTTCGATGATGTGGTTTTGTCTAATGGTTTCATGCTAAACAATTCGGAAAAATGTTTATATAGCAAATTTGATGACAACGATAAAGGAGTCATCATTTGTCTATATGTTGATGATATGTTGATATTTGGAACGAATTTGGAACAAGTTGAACTCACCAAGTCCTTCCTTTCATCAAAGTTCTCCATGAAAGATATGGGGGAAGAGGATGTCATCTTGGGAATCAAGATCAAACGAGAAGAAGGAAGTCTTATCTTGTCACAATCTCACTACATTGAGAAAGTGATCAAGAAATTCGGCTTGGAAAATGATTCTCATGTTTCTACTCCAATGGAGGATAACATAAAGCTTGTACGTAACGAAGGTACATTATATTCACAGCTTGAATATGCTAGAGCCATTGGTTGTCTCATGTATGCCATGACGTGTACAAGGCCGGATATTGCTTTTGCAGTGGGCAAGTTGAGCAGATACACTAGTAATCCTAGTGTACAACATTGGCAAGGTATTCATCGTGTGATGAAGTACTTAAAGGGAACCATAGATTATGGTTTGACTTACAGTGGTAGTCCTTCGGTTGTAGAAGGATTTTCTGATGCATGTTGAATCTCCAATAGAGAAGAACATTCATCTACTAGTGGATGGGTTTTCCTCTTGGGTGGAGGAGCCATTTCTTAGGCTTCTAAGAAATAAACATGTATTGCGGACTCCAACATGACATCGGAGTTCATTGCTTTGCATTCGGCTAGTAAAGAAGTCGAATGGTTGAGGAATCTCATGTTTGAGATACCTATGTTAACAAAGCCAATATCACCTATTGCGATCCATTGTGGTAGTGATACGACTTTGGCAAATTGCTATAGTCAGGTTTATAATGGGAAGTCTAGACACATTGGTGTTAGACATAGTTATATTCAGAGTTTAATTAAAGATGGAGTGATCACGGTTGACTATGTGCGGACCAATTTGAATCTAGCAGATTGCTTTACCAAAGCTCTTTCTAGAGATTCAGTCAAGAGGATGGCAATCGATTTGGGATTGAAGCCCCGGGTTAATCACAATTGAGAGGATCACAACTTGACGCCTAATAAGACGTTAGGTCTCAAGTTCAAGGAAATAAATCTTCTTTCTTGATGGTTGGGAACTGTTCATTCATCCTATTCAGAGTTCCAGATTGTGACGGATTTACGGCGGTATTTTTCAGATGTGCTAGTGTCAGAATAGCATGTTATCTGAAATATAAGCCTATGTGGGTGCGAGGTTTGGCCGCTTCAAGAAGCTTGTGGGAGAGCTTTGATGCACTTATGAAAGATACGAACACATGGCCTCATAATTGTGTTGTTTTAATGAATTTGGGTATTCAATCTTGTGTGTATAGTATCTTTGAGTAATCATTATGTATTGAAAATAGTTCAATCGTTTTCGACATTATTTGGATACGATAACTTGAAATGTGTATTATACTAGGTGAAAGTTCAAGTCATAGTACATTTTCATGTAAACGTGAGATTGCTTGTAACATTGGAATGTTTATGTAAAAGGTTTTTTTATATTCTAAATGGGGGAAGAAATGTTTTGATTTAGTGATTTAGAATATAAATTTATATAGTTATGAATATTAATAATATTAGACGTAATATTATGTGTTTAAAGCTCGTAATTACGCGAAGTTATTTAGCGATTTGTATCGTTAAACGTTGAGGTAAGTACAACAAAGACAGTGGAAAATCACGAGTCGTGACTTAAGGTCGTGACACGCAAAAAACTGACCGAAGTGCAAAAAGTGCAAAAAAGAGACAGAAGCTTCTCGCGACTTGCGACCTCAGGTCGCGACTCGCGAGTCTGACGGTTGGCGTCAGTTCTGCTTGGTTTTTTCCCGTTGCGTTGTGTCGGTTCGATGCAACTATTGTGCGTTTGGATATGTTATATTATAACTTACTAAAACAGAGATAAGAGATATGAAGTTACATTCATACATTATCTCCCTCTCTTGCAAAAACTAAGGATTCTCTCCATTGTTACAACAAAAGTGAAACACACACATCCATTTTTCATTCGTAGTAATTGAAAATAGGCTCGATCGCTACGGTTTATTGTTGTATCTTGTTAACGAATCTCCTGTAACCCGGCCTTAGTATTGGGTGGAAATATTGTTTTCAGGAAAGTGCTCCGTGCGCGCCTCAATTGTTAATTGTCTTACTATTTACCTTAAATCTAAAAATTCTCCAACATATTATGTATGTCATACATATTATTGAACTCACATTGCTTCAAATGTGCGTAAAATAAAGGGTAGAAAAACTAGCTAAAGGTAAATCTACAAACAAATTTTGTATGTGAGATTTGAGATTTTGAAGTTATCTCGCCTTACCTTATAGCTTGTTTTTGCAATCAAATAATTGTTATTTCATTACTACTAAAAACATTATTTCAATTTCAATATATGATATTAAATTATGAACAAATTGTTGTTTTTTGAATGGAGTATTTTTAGACATATTGCCAAACTAATCACTGGTCAAATAATTTGATTTTAACAAAATAATATAACATAAGAAATAAAAAACAAATTATTCTTATCCCACTTACCCATGGCATCTCATTTTGTGCTATATGAAGAGCATGTAGAAGCTCCAAATGGATGGAGTTCTAATATCATTTAACTACGTACGAGTCATTTGGTGTAATTAAAACATATTTAAAGGGTAAGATGACTCAATCATCCTTTACTAGAAAAGTGCCAATGATCTCAAGGCCCTAATACATGCATATAGATGTGTCTGGCAATGAGTTCAAGTACGAGGAAGGGTTTAGCTACCTAAAACTTTTACTTACGATTCGAGTAAACATGATGATATTTACAAGATGAAGTAAAAGCTGAAATTAGTTGAAATGTTTGAATATTTCAGAAAAGGAAAGTAGAGAATCAAATTAACAAGAATGATAAATGCATTGGAATAAAATTATAGTTGCAATTTAGTTATGTTTTTGATACTCATCAAAAGGTTGTGAGATTATTTCACAATCAATTTCGTAACATGTGTCATTTCTGAATAACATGTTTAAACGAAGTAATCGAACCGTTCTTGGCACGGTTTGATTAACGACGAGATTCATTGATCTTCCAATATCGTTCTGAGAATATGCTCTCTAAACTATTGTTTTTTTAGACTTTTTCAAAAATAGTAGAAAAGACATATATACCATATGAGATATGGATAGGAAAAGTTCTTAACTAGTCTTTCCTACAAAGATGGGATAGTATGTCTATTGTAAAATGTTTACTTTTGGGCATAACTCTTACCAAATTTAAAAATTTGTTTTTCAAAAGTTACCCCAAAGAAACAATGGATCTAACTTCTACAATTGATTTAAGAACAAAGTGTTTGTTGCTTTAAAACTATGCCTTTCTGGAAAAGATTGTGCTTCCAAAAAGTCAAATGGGAGTAGTATATATCTTGAATAGTTCTAGAGGAGCAACAATCAGATGTGGTTAGTCCTACATTAGAGGCAAAAGAACATGATCTTGTCTTTATGATAAGAACGTTTGATACTAAGCTTAAGGAAGGACTTTCGGCGTATGAATTTTTTCTTAGTGCCTAACAATGTGTTGAAGTAAGTGCATTCCATTCATGAACCACTGTTTTGCCCGCTTGAATATCATTCGTATTGAAATGCTCAAATTGCTGAGATAACATTTCACTTGTTACTATGATTTGTACTGATTTACTCAAATTGCTGAGATAACATTTCACATGTTGTTATGATCTTATGTATCTATTTTTGAATAAGACAATCATCACATAATTAATGGATTCCATATAGATATACATTTTGAATTGCTCATTTCAGGATGTGAGGATCCAATTATCTATGAAGATGTTTCGTCTGATGAGTCACAACTCCGAAATATGACAAAATTATCAAAATCGATTTCTTGAATTAGTTATTAAAAGAGGATGTGTATGTGACACAACCAAAGAGTTTTGAAAATACAGCAAATCAAAAAAATATTTGCACGCTGGAGAAATCCAATCATGGACTAAAATAAGCATCACGGAGTTAAAATCCTCAATTTTCTAAGATAATCAAAGAGTTTGGTTTTCTAAAACAAATTTAGAGGAAGTTGTGTTTTCACAAAAGTTTAGTGGGAGCAGCATTGTCCTTTTAGTCTTATAGCTTGTATGTAGTTGACATTCTTATCATAAGAAAATGAATTCCACATGCTTAAGTTAGTCAAGTTATGTTTCTGGAACTGTCTTTATAAAAGGCCTTACACAAATTGAATTTATTTCAGGAATCAAGATCCATAGAAATAGATCTAAATTATTTTTTTTATTTACAGAATTTATAATGATTAAGTTCTCACTAAGTTCAACTTAGAAAAGTCTTGTTTCCGTCCCATTCAATGTAACATGCTAGCAAGACTTAACGTTTAATTTGTTAACGTTCAATGAGCTAAACACATAGTCCTTTCATATTGACAATATGATCTATTGTGTGTATCACATTGCACTTACATAAATGTTTCAAATGCCTTTGATCATCCTAAAGTACTTAAGAAGGACTACAAGATAATATCTTGGTATGAGGAAATAGAAGATGTTTCTTTTAAAAGTTTAAATCTGCAAAGTTCATATAAATGCGAATGTCTCATTTCCAATGATCAAACCATTATCGTAACCTGAGTATGATTGTCATGCTAGGATGAAAAGAATCAAATTAAAAACATTAAAGAATGTCTTTGATGAAATCTTATGTTAAATTATGAAGGTAGTCCATGATTGTAAAACATATGGTAATGTTTGTTGTTTGAAACATAGTTTCAATATTACTACCTCCATCCCTTAAAGATTGCCCCATTTTGACTTTTGCTATTGTTCATTTGGTAAATTTGACTCTAAATAATTTTATATATGTAAGGAAAAATATAGTTAAACGGGATCTCGTTTGATTCAGCTCAATGTGTACTTTCTTAATATGTAATACTTATAATTTTTATTATACGTGTCTCAAGATATTTTCATTTAAAGATGTGTCTCGGGATATGAGAAAAAGTAAATGGGGAAATCTTTTAGGGACAGAGGGAATATTTAAAAAAAAAAGTTTGAAGATAAATAAAATGTCCAAATAACTTGTGATATCAAATAAAATTATCGAAAATGTTTTGATAATGGAACTCTATAAAGTGAATTGAAATCACATCTTATCTAAAGTCCCTAGTCAAAATTACTAAAATGGACATATAAGTGATTTGTTTAATGACTAGCATATTAGAAAAGTTTACATTCACTTATCCTCGGTCCATTTACAAGTCCAACTAGGTGTTTTTGGTTTTTTTTTTTCATTTTTTTTTCTTTCCTTTTGTTTTTCCTTTCTTTGTTTTTGCGAACCTTTGCCTTGATTTATTTTTGGAAGAGTTATGGATTAAACTCTTGGGAAACCCTTACGAGAGCACACTCGTCCTCTTTGGCGACTTAGAGGTTTACATGGCTTGTTGCTTTCACTAAAAGTAACACTGATTCCTACGAAATCGAGTTAGGATTTTATTTTTCAGTTTTTCTTGTTGTGTTTGCTTGAGGACAAGCAAAAGGAAAGCTTGGGGGAGTTTGATAGGTCCATTTTAGCACTGATTTCTCAAGCTATTTTCACTTTTTTTCCGTTGTTTTTAGGCTTAGTTTTATTAGTTTTAGGCCTTTTTAACTTAGTTTAGGTCTTAGTTGTGTTTTCATTGAATAATGTGTTTTTTGTCGTTTTTGTTAATAATTGAGCACTTTTTGCGTTACTTATGCCTTGCGCTCATTCATGTAGGTGTTTTGCATGTTTCCAAGCAATTCTCGAAAGCCGACAAGGGTCATGAGAGGTCCTAAGAAGCTTTGAGAAGTGTGCCGCAAAGCCGAGATCACATGAATAATACTAAGAATAGGAAGTGCGCCGCAAAGCCGAGACCACAATATTTTATATATATATATAAATTATTTTATTTGAAGCTATTTTTTTATATATTATAATAATGAAATTGATAGAATGAATACGGAGGATGAAATTTAAACATAATACACCTGCAGTAACAGTAAAATTCCAACAATTTTTTTTACGCATTTTAAGGAAGCAATTTGAGGGTGTAAACGATCAAATTTTAAAAAAATATTTTGATATTAGTAACTTATAATCACATTCTTTCTTGCATGAAAACCATATTGATTGATTCCTTCGATTACACCGGGTCACCCTTAAATCACTTCCTCAAAATGCGTGCAAAAAATAATTGTTGAATTTTTTTTACAAAGGGAGTAATAGGGACAATAAATAGATTATGAGTTAGAGATTTGATTAGAATAGAGAAGATGCTAAAAAAATGCTTAAAAATTAAAATTGAATGTTGAATTTAAGAGAATAATTGAAGATGATATGAGAAATGGTTTACGCCACACTGTGTGGTATGACGGCAAATTAACCACAAAAGGGTAAACTTGTCCAAAATGTTTTGCATAGGACAAAATCCTCTCCACTTGCCTATTTGGGAGTCACACGTAGGGTTGTGCGGTTTGGTTTGGTTTGCGGTTTGAAAAATGTGGTTTGGTTTAATCCCAGAATATTTCGAAAATCTTATGCTGTATAACATCAAAGTAAATTTAGATTTTAGGGGTTTTAGGGTATATATATGTTTGGCAAATTTTTAAATAATTTCTCGATGGGGAAGGGGGTGCGGCGAGGGTAAGTGGAAGTGGAGGATTCGATTAAGAAGACGAGGTGATTTTGGGTGGTTGCAGCAGCGGATGCGATTGTGAACAAGAGGTGGCCGGCGACTGCGAAGAGGTTGTGGGTTAGGGCGGTTACAAAAACGGTTTGAGCAACTTTGTAAGGGATCCGGTCTACTTCCCAATAACACCACGATTGCAAAGGATGTTTGCCACTAGGAACATTGCTGAGGCTATGACATGGCATTTTGAAAATCGTCGAGGGCAAGGGAACATGGCTCACCCAAGTGACAGCGAAGCTTGGAAGCACTTCGACAGGACCTTTAAGGACTTTGCGTCCGAGCCTCGAAATGTTAGACTTGGGTTGTGCACTGATGGTTTTTCTGTTTTTGGGAAGTTTGGAAAGCAATACTCTTGTTGGCCTATTTTAACTACACCTTACAACATGTCACCGTCCATGTGCATGAAAAAACCTTTCATTTTCCTTTCCTTGCTTATCCCTGGGCCAAAAAATCCGAAGAACAATTTGGATGTCTACATGCAACCTTTGATTGATGAGTTGAAGCATCTATGGTCGGTTGGATCCTTGACTTACGACATCTCAAAGAAGCCAAATTTCAATCTTCGCGTAGCCTTGTTATGGACTATCAGTGACTTTCCAACATATAGTATGTTGTCAGGTTGGAACACGTTTCCTGACGGGTATGCATCGAACTTAAGCCAATGTGTTGATAAAAAAAAATAGGCTCCATGGAATGAAGAGTTACGATTTTCATGTATTTATGGAGCGGTTATTACCTGTTTGCCTAAGAGAGTTGCTCCCCCTTCATATTAGGAAGGCAATAACCGAAATCAGCCAATTCTTCTGTGACTTGTGTTCGCCCACTATCACTTTGAGTGAGATGGACCGCCTACATAAGAACATTGCTGAGATCTTATGTAAGTTAGAATTTTTTTTCCCTCGACATTCTTTAACTCCATGGAGCACTTGCCGGTACACTTGCCACATGAAGCATATATTGGGGGTCCTGTTCAGTACAGATGGATGTACCCATTCGAACAGTGAGTTATTGTAATCGTTTATACACCTTTACTAATTTCTTATGAAATGACATTTACATTGATCATGTTTCATTTACTGACAGGTACCTTAACAACTTGAAGCGTAAAGTGGGGAACAAGGCAAGGGTTGAAGGCTCTATATGCAATGCATACCTGGCTGAGGAGATATCCAATTTCTGCTCACAGTATTTTTAGTCGGAGGTTGATACCAAGTCGAGGGACTTCAGTAGAAATGCATATCATGTTGTGGAAAGCCAACATGGTGTCAATGTCCCTGAATTGTTTAGGGAGGATTGTGGTCGACCAACAACGGGTGGTAGTAAACGTTGGTTGACAGAAAAGGAGTACGTCCGAGCCCATCTGTACATCCTCGCAAATTGTGGCATATTAAATGACTATGAAAGGTAATTTTATTAGTTTAACTGTCTTAGATTACAAAACCATATTGCATTCCGCCTTAGCTGACTTAGGTCGACCTCGCACACTGTAATAGGCAATTTGAGGATCACATAGTGCAGTCAAATCCCCAAATAAAGAGGGAGGATGTTTGGATCAAATGCGAATCCCAATACCCAACATGGTTAAGGACACAAGTGAGGAACCCTAATCCCTTAATTCCCTAATTTTTTTAATTACAAACCATCATTTTATTTAATGACTCACTCAACAAATCTAGGTACATCGGACATAGTCTGCTGATGACGTCACACGAGCTCTCGCAATGGGTCCATCGAAAGAAGTGATAACTTGGAATCGATTCTACGTCAATTACTACAATTTCCACACACAAAGCTATGGTAGGAACAAGTCAACCATGAATTATGGAGTGTGTGTTGAGAGTCAAGAAGGGGGTGACTACTTAGGCACCTTGGAAGAGGTGTTACAATTGTCTTACCACTAGAGTGACGCAGAGTACAAAACAATATTGTTCAAGTGCAGTTGGTTTGATTGTGACAAGGGCATGAACATTCATGAGAAATATATACTTGTAGAGGTCAATCACACTAGTACCAAGCCAGTCAGGTGTATTATGCTCCTTATCCTAGCCTGAAGAGGGACAAAGTGCAGTGGTGGGCTGTGTTCAAGACAAAAGCTAGGTCAGAGGTTGATGCCCCGGTGGATTCGGATGTTCCATAAGAGGAAACATCCCTTATTCCCGTAGGTGTATGTTCTCCGGACGAGATCCCAGACTACGAGATCATTCAGGGTGATGATGACGAAGATGAGGTCATTCCAAGTCTTGATGAAGATGACTAGGACAGTGGACAGGAGCTTAGAAGTGATGAGATTGATGACGTGGTTGATGATGATGACGAGGACGTTGATGACATCGGTTTGTTTCATTAGGATGTAATTTAAATTTAATTTAATTGTAGCAATTCATTGTAATTTAAAACGAAAAACAAGATCAATTTAATAATTCAAGGAAATTTAAGTTTATTGAGTTCCCCCTCGATGTTCTTAAATATATTAACGTTGATTGTTTAGTTTTGTATGTATAAATTTTATTATTCGCGTTTGTTAATGCTTGTGCATGTTCTGGGCAATATTCATTATTAGTTAATTGGGGTACGTTTTCATACCATCATTTTGTGATTGTGATTTTTGTCAATAACTATTAATCGTGCAAATAATTTACTCATTACTTTATGCAGGAACATGTCAGATTCGGAGGCTCAGAGTCAGAACTCCCAAACCCGGCAAGATTCTCCCTCTTAGTCTTCGGTTCGTCCTACTGGGTCTAGGCCGATAATGCGTCCTGGTGACCTTCATCGTCGTGTTGAGTCGTCTAGGAGACGGTCGGCGAGTTCATCTTCCGGTCCAACTCAACCTACGTTTACCTTACCTGCACCACCACAGTTAGGGTTACCTCCGATACCACAGCTTCGGCCTCGGCATCGGCCTCTTCGTCCTCAGCCATATGTGTCTCTGGTTGCTATGCCTCAGCCTACGTCGCTGCCTGAGCCTACTCCTACGTCTGAGCTCACTCCTTTGTCTCAGCCTACTCCATCCTCGCTGCCTCAGGTCACTCCTTTGTCTCACTCTACTCCTCCGCCTGAGACTACTCCGACGCGAGAACCCGAGAGACAAACTGGTGAGGTTGAGGGTGGAGACAAGGATCAGGGAGAAGCTTCTACATCCACAGCTGGGGTTCGAGAATTGGACCCCGATGGCCTATGGTGAGTTTTTGTGTTATTTTTTAATGTTTTCACTATTGAAATTAAGTTGTATTCATATGTTGTTTAATCTTATAATGTTTTATGTGCAAGGTTTGACAAGGGCTCTGTTGTTCGATCAATAACACACGTCATCAAGTCCTCCTTCCATCAGCCTTGGAAGAACTACACTGAGGTAGATCAGGAGACCAAGGTACATTGGTGGAACATGTGGAAGGTCAGTAAGACGAATTATGTAATTTGATACAATATTTTTTTAAATATAATCTCTTACATTAACATATTTGATTGTCTTTGGTCTAATGTAGAAACAGTACACTTGGAGGCCTGAGCTCGAGGGCACTGTGCGGGATGTGTATGATACCAAGGCTGGATTACGGCTGAAGGACATATTCAATGACACAGTGCACAAGCGGAAAGACCGACCAAATTGGCTTGGTGATGAGATGTACCAGGCAATGAAGGGTAGGCTCGATGACAAGCTATTCAAGGAAAGGTCGGCTCGAGTGAAGGCAAATAGGAGAGGCGGTGACGCTAGTGGCAAGGCCTAGGCCTCTCACTGCGCGGGATCTGTCTCCACCACTCAAATAGCTAAGCAATTGGTTAGTCTACTATTTCATTAAATTATTGTAATTAATGCTCGTTCGTTAACATTTGATTATATATCCTACCCTTACGCACATTTGTTTGTGTTGAATAAGGAGAAAAGAGGGAAGCTGCCTGATGCTGCGGATCTCTTCCTTGATACTCACTTCAAGAAGCAACCAGGGAAGGATCCGGTTCCGATTAGCCATAAGGCTAAGGAAGTGATGGTAATGCTTTCTTCTTTACTATGCATTTGAATTTAGAGCGGAATTCCGGCTTCAAAGCCGAAGAGTACGAATAGGATTGATTTTTTATTATTTGCAATTGATGTTAAGAGCGGAATTCCGGCTTTAAATCCGAAGAGTACGAATAGGATTGTTTTTTAATTATTTGCAATAGAATGTATATAATAATGTTATGAGTTGTGAATTAACCTTTAAAACATGATTACATTGATCGGGGAGAAGTTGGGAATGAAAACACCAAAACGAGCCAAAAATGGCCTATTTAGTTTGTTTTTGTTCCAAAACCCTCTAAATTTTCCCAAAAACATGCAAATAAGTGATAGAATGTCTATAATAATCTTATGAGTTGTGAATTAACCTTTAAAACATGATCTACGTTGATCGATGCGAAGTTGGGAATGAAAACACCAAAACGAGCCAAAAATGGCCTATTTAGTTTGTTTTTGTTCCAAAACCCTCTAAACTTTCCCAAAAACATGCAAATAAGTGATAGAATGTCTATAATAATGTTATGAGTTGTGAATTAACCTTTAAAACATGATCTACGTTTATCGGTGCGAAGTTGGGAATGAAAACACCAAAACGAGCCAAAAATGGCCTATTTAGTTTGTTTTTGTTCCAAAACCCTCTAAACTTTCCCAAAACATGCAAATAAGTTATATAATATTTGAATGAATATTATAGGACATGAATTAAACTTAAAAATCCAAATTAGGTTGATCGATGCGAAGTTGGGAATGAAAACACCCAAAACGAGCCAAAAATGGCCTATTTAGTTTAGTTTTGTTCCAAAACCCTCTAAACTTTCCCAAAAACATGCAAATAAGTGATAGAATGTATATAATAAGGTTATGAGTTGTGAATTAACCTTTAAAACAAGATCTACGTTGATCGGTGCGAAGTTGGGAATGAAAACACCAAAACGAGCCAAAAATGGCCTATTTAGTTTATTTTTGTTCCAAAACCCTCTAAACTTTCCCAAAAACATGAAAATAAGTTATATAAAGTTTGCATGAATATTATAGGACATGAATGGCACTTAAAAATACAAATTAGGTTTATCGATGCGAAGTTGGGAATGAAAACACCCAAAACGAGCCAAAAATGGCCTATTTAGTTTAGTTTTGTTCCAAAACCCTCTAAACTTTCCCAAAAACATGCAAATAAGTGATAGAATGTCTATAATAATGTTATGAGTTGTGAATTAACCTTTAAAACATGATCTATGTTGATCTGTTCGAAGTTGGGAATGAAAACACCAAAACGAGCCAAAAATGGCCTATTTAGTTTGTTTTTGTTCCAAAACCCTCTAAACTTTCCCAAAAAACATGCAAATAAGTGATAGAATGTCTATAATAATGTTATGAGTTGTGAATTAACCTTTAAAACATGATCTACGTTGATCGGTGCGAAGATGGGAATGAAAACACCCAAAACGAGCCAAAAATGGCCTATTTAGTTTGTTTTTTTCCCAAAACCCTCTAAACTTTCCCAAAAAAATGCAAATAAGTGATATAATGTCTATAATAATGTTATGAGTTCTGAATTAACCTTTAAAACATGATCTACGTTGATCGGTGCGAAGTTGGGAATTAAAACACCAAAACGAGCCAAAAATGGCCTATTTAGTTTGTTTTTGTTCCAAAACCCTCTAAACTTTCCCAAAAACATGCAAATAAGTGATAGAATGTCTATAATAATGTTATGAGTTGTGAATTAACCTTTAAAACATGATCTACGTTGATCGGTGCGAAGTAGGGAATGAAAACACCAAAACGAGCCAAAAATGGCCTATTTGGTTTGTTTTTTGTTCCAAAACCCTCTAAACTTTCCCAAAAACATGCACATAAGTGATAGAATGTCTATATCAATGTTATGAGTTGTGAATTAACCTTAAAACATGATCTACATTGATCGGTGATAGTCTGTATTTAGTTAGTATTTTTCTTAGTTTTTCTTAGTTTATTTTCTTATTTTATTTGACTTTCGTTAGCGTTTTTAGGCTTTTTAGTTTAGTTTTTCTCTAGTAGTCCCCTTCCCCTTTTCTATGTGATTTCCTCTATTTTGCCTTGTTTCTACGTTTTCTTCCCCTTTTGCAGGTCCCGAGTCAATTTCGGAACCTGAGGAAGCGAGCTGGGAACCTCGAGGAAGCCACAGAGTCCTTTATGCCTTGGCATGTGAAAAGAAGGCCTCAGCGGGTGCTGGGAATTCCTCAGCGTCCGCTGAGATGTATTTGGGCATTGCTGAAGTCAGTAGCATTTTTAAGGCCTTTCCGCGGCCGCTGATGGATTCCCAGCGGCCGCTGATCCTGAAGCTGCCAGACCACTCACAAGCACCAAGTGAAGACAGCGGCCGCTGACCCCAACTTAGCGCCCGCTGTACCCTCCCCTGTATTGAGGCATCGGCCTCACAAAGGCTGGCAGCGGCCGCTGACCCCAACTCAGGGCCCGCTGTCATTTTCCTTCCCAGCCTGCAGGCCTATGATTATAGGTGTCAGCGGGCGCTGTCATCGCCTCAGCACCCGCTGAAGTGCCTTTCTGCGTTTTTTTATTGCTTTTCTTTTCTTTTGGCTCGACTTTTTGGGGGGTTGTATATATACCCCCTCTTCCCATTTCATTAGAGAGCTGAGGTTAGAGGCTCAAAGTTAGGGTTTAGGTTAGTTTTAAGCTTTCTCCTTCAATTCTTCTTGTAATTTACATTTTGTTCTTGATTTATGCAAGTAGTGTAGTTTCTTCATCTTCTCATTCTTGTTCTCCTCTTCAAGGTACTTTTATTGCTTTCTTTATTTGCTTTGATTTCTTGTTGTTTGTTGTTAGTTATTGATGTCTAGTAGTTGATAGTTGTTGTTGTTGTTTATTTAGTTAGTTTATTTGTTATTTTCATGTTTGTTTAGTTGTTTATTTTGATTTCATTGTTATTCTTGGTAGTTTAGTTTGTAGTTTTCTAGGTTTTAGTTGTTGGTTTTAGTTGTTGTTTTTGTTGTTCTTAGTTTTAGGTTTAATTTATGTAATTAGTTGTAGTTTTTATCATGCTTTTGTTAATTATGAGTGAGTAGTTAATTTCTAGGGTTTGAGTGAAACTTCTCAATTCCTCCGTGATTGTGGTTTAGTTGTTTTTAGGCTTGGTTGTGATTTTGTCGGTACCTTAGGATTCGGTAATGTTGAGTCATATGTTTAGCTAGCATAGGATTCATTGAAGAATCCCCACCGAAGGACCGAAAGGTGAATGTGGGTGATGACTTCCTTTGCCCGATTGATGGAAGCACCACGAAAGTTGGGCCTTCGATCAAGGGAAAGTTACCGATCTTCGTGATTTTGTACTTAGGACTTGTTAGATGTGTCGCTGCACGAAAGTGAGTTGTATATGTCTTTCCGGTCATCGTACTAGCTTGAAAGAGTGGTACAATCATAGAACAACCTCTCCTTATCCACAACCTAAGTCTAAGTTTCGATTGATTCATAATTCATGGTGATATGAGCTGTGGATCTCTTACCCTAGTCCCTTTTATTCTTGCTTTCATAGTTTAGTTTTAGTTAGTCCCCTTAGTTCCCTCCACTTCTCGCGACCATCCATTGACCTAGCTCGTTCGAGGCTTATGCTTAGATTAGTGCAACGTACCTTCCCCGTGTTCAACACCCCCACTCATACTACGACGGGGGTTTTTATTTGGTGAGAAAAACCCTACCATCAAATTGGCGCCGTTGCCGGGGAAGGCAATGCCATTACTTTAGATTGAGTTGAATGTTTCTAGGTCTTTCTTTTTCTTTATTTTTGTGAATATTTAGGCCTTATGGCCACTTCTTTGATCGATCCCCAATATGAGCATGAACCGTTTTGGATGTATTATGATAGGATTGGAAGCTCTCTTCCTCCTAATCATAATTTTGATAAGTGGGATATATGTAATGTAATGTATGAGGGCTTGAATTATGAAACGAGAAACTGGGTTGAGTTTCTCTCTTATGGCGATTTCTTAGCTTTAGACTTGGATAGAGCTTGGCTCTTATTCGCGTGTCTTTCTAAGGAAACCTATGAGTGGGATATGACTACCCAAGGGATACATGACTTTACTAAGGAGCCGAGCTTGTTTGTGGAATATGGCTTTAATCATCTTCCAATTCATACCCCTACCTTGGATTTAGCCCGTTGTTGTACAACCCATCCAGACTCACA
This sequence comes from Salicornia ramosissima, assembly GCA_951394345.1. NCBI lineage: Eukaryota > Viridiplantae > Streptophyta > Magnoliopsida > Caryophyllales > Amaranthaceae > Salicornia > Salicornia ramosissima. The sequence continues at coordinate 38,628,254 of OX596239.1, read as the reverse complement.
TAAACGTTGATGTTTCATTGCAATGTCATGATGAAAATCATGACCCTTCCGTCTCGTCATGTGATGTCATATTGGATGAGGCCTTCTTAGTTGAGTCAAGTGAAGTTGACGAGGTAATTATTAATGTGGAGAATGTGGTTATACCACCTTCTCTTATTCCCTTTTTAGGAGGATTTAGCCTTGTTTATTCACATCCCACTCCCCTTCCATCCATGCTCATATCACCCCCATTCGAGGGCACCATCTCTTGTCTTGACTCCAATGTTTCTCTTCTAGAAACCAAGGCAAGGGAGGTGTTTGGGGGTGTTCCTTCTCTTTTATTTGATTTTTCTTTTTGTAGTTTTTATTTTAATTTACCTCCCTGTGGGCACTCACTCCCACATAAGCATAGGATGCCGGTTTTCAAACCGTCCCCTTTGCTTTATTTGATCATTGCTTATGTGGTATTTAGTGAGTTGAGTTCCAGTATGTTTGACAAGCTCTTGCGAGCTTTGCGGGGCTATTTACTGAGCCCTGGGTGGTTGTTCCCGCTGGATGACTTTGACATAGTTTTTCTTTTATGTCTTAGTCCTGTGTCCAGCTCCTTTGTCAAGCTTAAGACGTTAAACAAGCGCTTCTCGGGAGGCAACCCGAGCCCTTTTTTTCTTTTTCCCTTTCTTTTATTTGTAATTCTTTTATTTTTTTTTTGGAGTTTGGTTTCTTTTCTTTCTTTTTTGCAGGTTAAATGAATAAGCAACTCTCATGGACATGTATGGTACTAAAATGCAAAACGGAGGTTGTATGCTTACTTTATAGCCTGTTTTGGTGAGATCATTCCAAATTCCCTTTCTTTTATTTTTCTTGTGTGCTTAGTTGTAGGATTAGTTTTAGGAGGAGATGATTGTTCGAGGATGTTTGGCTTTCAATTTTTGGCTTTTAGGCCCTTGAGGACATTTGGATATCGATGGTGTTGGGCCTCGATTTATTTATTTGTTTGATGCTTGGTTGCTTGATTGAGAGTCATTCATGCTTGATTTTATTTTCCTTCCTTTTTTTTAGTTTTTATTTCTATTTCCCCTTTTTCGTTCCTCTTCTTTTTCTTTTATTTTCTTTTCAAGGCAAAGTGTGTTTTTGTTTTGTTTGTAGTTTGGACTTGGTTCTTAATTTCTTGGACTTTGAATGCATTCCTTCCTAAGTGTTAGTGGTCCACATGGTTTTAGATGTTGGAGTTCATTTTCAAATACTACATGCTAGGTTTCAGAACTTTGGAGTTCATGAAACCTAATGTCTTGGCTTGTGGTACGATTAGCAAAGCTTTGCTAGCTAGTTGAAGCCCTTGAGGTAGTATTTGCAATTCACTACCCTTCATATGTGAGAAAATTGTCAAATCTTTCTAGCCTTCATCATTTTGTTTGAGTGGCAATAGGATCCTTGTCATAGTATAACTTGATCGAGAACTTGATTCATGACTTTTCGATACTGTGACCGAGCTACTCTAGGGGAGGACGGAGGCATTCATTTCTTAATTATTTTCCTTTTTTTTTAATTTTAGTGTCTTGTTTCTTTTCACTTTTCTAGGTGTTTGCTTTACGTTTATCCTTTGAAACCCTTTGAGCTTGGCCCTTCTTTTCTTCTAGCCACCTTACAAGCCTTGATTCCCTTTGTTTTGTTTTATACCTTTTAGGTGTAGTGAAGCAACTGGAGCTTCTTGGTTTGTATTTGTTTTGTAATGAAAATTTGTGAAGTAAGGAGTTCGCCTAAGCAAAAGTGTGTTATTTTGTATAATTTAGAGCAAAAGACGACCTAAGTTGTAAAAGAGGCAAGGTCATGTAAAAAAAATGGAAAAAAAAATGGAAAAAAAAGGAAAAAAAAAAGAAAAAAAAACAGTTTAGTTTAAAAATTTTAAAATGCAATTATTCCTTTCCTTTTCACAATGAGGGCATTGTGTCATTCAACCTTGGGGGGAGGAATAGTTCGAGAAAAAAATTTAATTTGATGTATATTTTTAATTTTTTTTTCATTTTTCATATAGTTTTTTGAATAAGCTTGGGGGTTTTTGGTGTATGTGTGCGAATTTAAGGAGTTCGTTTGCTATTTGATTCTCATTTGTACTTATTGCTTCACTATTTAGGCTTGAGTACCACAAGCCAAATTGATTCCTACCCTATCCCTAGCCTTACATTACAACCCTAAAGCCCTCTCGATCCTAGATAGTTGAGTCCTTTTCGGTTGAGGAAGTCATGTTTCAAGCATATTGAGCGGTTTGCTATGATGAGATGTCGGGTAGCCTAAATTGTTTCTCCTTTTTGTTTTTTCCGACTCCTTCGTGGAGTTATGAGAAGCTACCTTTATGGGTGGAGATGACACTAGCTTAGCATGTGGATGCTTGGTTGTTGAGCGAAAAGGGAATGTTCCTCTCTAGTTCTCCAATCTAGCATGTTTTATTTGACTATCCACCCTTGACATCTTTGAGCATGTTTTCCGTTAGTGCTTAGAAAGGTTCGCATTCATTGATCCTCGTTCCTTTAACAAGTCCAACTAGTTGTTTTTGTTTTGTTTGGTTTTCTTTTTATTTTCCTTTATTTTTGTTTTTCTTTTCTTTTGTTTCTTGTGAACCTTTGCCTTGGTTTGTTTTTGAGAGAGTTATGGGTTAAACTCTTTGGAAACCCTTACGAGAACACACTCGTCCTCCTTGGCGACTTTGAGGTTTAAATGGCTTGTTGTTTTTGCTAAAAACAACCGTGATTCCTACGAAAATGAGTTAGTGTGAATTATTAGTGTTTTGTTTTCTTTTCTAGTTTTACCTCCTATCAAGCTCTTCCATCACTCCTAGCTTAATTTTTGCTCGGGACGAGCAAAAGCTAAGCTTGGGGGAGTTTGATAAGTGGTATTTTGGTAGTTATTTTCTTAGTTTTTATTAGTTTATTTTCTTATTTTATTTAGCTTTCGTTAGCATTTTTAGGCTTTTTAGCTTAGTTTTACTTTTGTAGTCCCCTTCCCCTTTTCTATGTGATTTCCTCTATTTTGCCTTGTTTCTGCGTTTTCTTCCCTTTTTGTAGGTCCCGAGTTGATTTCGAAACCCGAGGAGGCGAACCGGGAACCTCGAGGAAACCACAAGTCCTCTATGTTTTTGTTGGTGCTAAAAAAGGCCTCAGCGCCCGCTGGGATGAATCTTGGTCAATGGTGAAAGAGGCAGTAGCAATGAAGAAGGCCTCAGCGGGCGCTGGAAGTCCCTCAGCGCCCGCTGGGATGAGTTTTGGTTCGAGGCAATTTTTGGCTGAAAAAGTTAGTAGCATCTTTAGGGCCTTGCAACGGCCGCTGATGTATACTCAGCGCCCGCTGATGTTGAAGCTGTCAGGCCACTTGATGTGCAAAATGAAGAACAGCGGCCGTTGACCCCAACTCAGCGCCCGCTGTCCCCCTCCCCTGTATTGAGGCAGTATCATCACAAAGGCTAGCAGCGGCCGCTGACCCCAACTCAGCACCCGCTGACCATTTTCCCTAGCAGGCTGAAGGCACGTGAAGGTAGGCCTCAGCGGCCGCTGATCCCATTTCAGCGCCCGCTGAAGCGCTACGGCACGTTTTATTTAGTGTTTTTGGTCGGTTTTTGCTCGATTTTTTGGGGTTTGTATAAATACCCCCCTCTTCCCATTTCTTCCATAGCTGAGGTTAGAAGCTCAATTTAGGGTTTAGGTTTAGTTTTCTTAGTTTTCTCTTCAATTTCTTCAATTTATGCTGGTAGATTAAGTTTGTTCTTCTTCTTGTTCTCCATCTCAAGGTATTTTATAGCTTTCTTTTACTTGCTTTTTATTGCTTTATGTACTTATTCCTTATAGTTTTAGCTAGTTCTTGTTGTTTATGTTGTTATTTGTTGTTAATTTAGTTGTTTATGCTTGGTTTGTTGGTGTTTTAGTTGGTAGTTTATTTAGGTTTTGGTGTTAGTTTAGTTTTATGTTTAATTGTTAGTTTGTTAGGTTAGTTGTTCTTAGTTTTAGGTTTTAGTTTGTTAATTTAGTTGTTCGTAATTTACTTATTATTTATGTTTTTAGTTTTAGTTTTAATTATGTTTTTATTAATTAATTTTGAGTAGTTAATTTCTAGGGTTTGAGTGAAACTTCTCAATTCCTCCATGATTGTGGTTTAGTTATTTTTAGGCTTGGTTGTGATTTTGTCGGTACCTTAGGATTTAGTAATTTTGAGTCATATGTTTAGCTAGCATAGGATTCATTGAAGAATCCCCACCGAAGGACCGAAAGGTGAACATGGGTGTTGACTTCCTTTGCCCGATTGATGGAAGCACCACGAAAGTTGGGCCTTCGATCAAGGGAAGGTTACCGGTCTTCGTGATTTTGTGCTTAGGACTTGTTAGATGTGTCGTTGCACGAAAGTGAGTTGTATATGTCTTTCCGGTCATCGTACTAGCTCGAAAGAGTGGTACGATCATAGAACGACCTCCCCTTATCCACGACCTAAGTCTAAGTTTCAATTGATTCATAATTCATGGTGGTATGAGTTGTGGATCTCTTACCCTAGTCCCTTTTATTCTTGCTTTCATAGTTTAGTTTTAGTTAGTCCCCTTAGTTCCCTCCACTTCTCGCGACCATCCATTGACCTAGCTCGTTCGACGCTTATGCTTAGATTAGTGCAACGTACCTTCCCCGTGTTCGACACCCCCACTCATACTACGACGGGGGTTTTTATTTGGTGAGAAAAACCCTACCATCAGGTTGTAATAAAGGGTAAAGCCTAAGACATATTTCAAACACATGGAGGCCAAGTGTTTGTCACATGTATGCAAAAATATGAGTAAAAATAAATAAATAAATAAACAAATGAATAAAATATAATAAAATAAAACAAAAGAAAATCAAATAAAATCAAATAAAAAAAGCAATTTGTTTAAATATAACAAGTATATAAAATTGAGAGATAATGTTCAAGTTTTTCCCTCTATAGAAAATTATCGAAATAATTTCCTAAGTTGTTTCCAGTGGAGTCGCCATTGTTGGAGCCACGGCCGGCTCCCCACATTTTTGTTCAAGGTAAGAAATAAAGTATTAAAATGGTCAATTATATTAGAAGCCGCCAATGAATTTTAGAAGTTAAACTCATAAACCATGTATTTAGACCAATAACGAAAGGGACTCGAATTAGGGACATGTCTAAATAACACGATTTCGCCCCTTCGATCCCATGAGGATGACTTCAAAGCGTGGTCATATGAACCAAAGTTTGAATTCGGGGGTAAGGGTACTAATATGGCGGAATGCGTCATATTAGCCCATAGGCGGCCTTTACTAATTTCTCTCAATTGCAAATATACAAGTTATATAAAAATAAAATAATTATTTTTTAAGAAAAGCAGAAATAAATAATTTCTGACACTAATAAATTAGCGTTTAAGAATAAAAAACGCTAGCAAATTAGCGTTTAAATAAAAAACTCACTGACATGTCAGCGTTTAAATGTAGGATACACTGACACATCAGCGCGTCAGAAAAAGACTCGCTGATAAAATAATTTATCGCTAACTTTTTTTTAATAAAAAAAATTAAAAAAATAAAAAAAAATTTCACATATGTACAAAGAAAATAAGTAGAATGTAAGACTCTCAGGAAACTTACCACTTCTCGTTCGAAGATTTTTCCTTGAGTGTTTAGTTGGACAGAATTTCGCCTTATAAAACTTGATTAATTAACGAACTTTAGCCAAAAACTAAGATAATTGAAAAGAAGTGTTTTGAGAGAGAATAGTAGTAGGGAGTTCGAGGAAAAGAAAAATCATCCCCTGTTTAATGAAAATTGGGAGTTTATATAGGAAAAGATAGCAGCGTTTTATTAGGAAAGTCGCTAACAGATCAGCGCGTTTTGGAAATAAACGCTGATATGTCAGCGTATAATATTAGGACGTGCTAACATGATCAGCGTAAATTTCCAAAACACGCTGATTTGCTAGCGTGTCGAATCAAAATACGCTCAAATAATAGCAAAGAATTCAATTAATGAGGAAACAAATCAGCGAAGATCAAGAATTAACGCTGAATAATCTGTGTAGTATATTATCTTGCGCTAGCTGTCTCAGCGTATTCTAGTTGGATGCACTGATTGGTCAGCGTATCCTAATTAGAATCGCTGATTCAATTCGTCAGCGATAAAATATTTAACCCAAATTTTTCAAATGCCGTAACTTTGATCTGTAAGTCCAAATAGGACATGTAATATACCGTTTTGAAGCTCTTTTAGTCTACTATATGACTGTAATATAATTTTTAAATAATCTTTGGTGGAAAGAAAAAATATTTTAATAAGGCTTAATAATATCTAGTAACACACAATTAGTTAATCCTCTAGAAAAGTGAGTATATTAATATCATGATCGAGTCTTTCCTCGGGACAGGGACTAAATCTGGTGTCAACATTATCGTGAGAAGGTGAGAAAGAAATAGTACATCAACAATAAACTATATGTACGCTGACCACCAACTATAGGTACATTCAACATAGGCCGTAAATACATTGACTCCAAATACATTGACTTTAATTATACCATAGATACAATGACTCCAAATACATTGACTTTATACCATAGATACATTGACTCCAAATACATTGACTTTATACCATAGATACATTGACTCCAAATACATTGACTTTATACCATAGATACACTGACTCCAAATACATTGACTTTATACCATAGATACATTGACTCCAAATTATAGGACTTTATACTGATTTTTTAAACCTTTATATGGTGTCCCCCAAATAAAGCTTTGATTTTAGTACTAACAATAAACAGTTGTTGCAAGTAACGTAAATGGATGCATAAAGAATTAAAACTGTATTTTAATTACTATTCTAAAGTAAATCAATGTTTCTTCTACAACAACATGGATGTCAACTTAGTTACAAACTTTCAATTTGGATGTGGTTTATTACTATCGAGTAATACTAAGTCATAAATATTAGCATACATAGCGTGCACAAAAGGTAATATATATATATATATATATATATATATATATATATATATATATATATGGAATGCTTGTATTTTGGGATATGCGTCAGTTATTCATGCGTGATTTAGTCAATTAATAAATGTCAAACATTCCTTTTGCATATTTCATCCTCATTCGTTACACCCGTGTAAGTTTACATAAAATCTATAGCTAAGAGTATCATATCCTCGCATTTTTTATCATATTCTTTGTTAGTATTGAATATATCCCACCATAATTGAAGTTGAAAATTGAAGAAAGAGATACCAAAAATATACTTTAATTGTAATTGTGATACAATGAATCCAAATTCATATCCATCCGAATCGTTCAAAATAACAACAATTCAATATTAATACATGACAACACATAATAGACTCGGGATGAGATAAGGATAAGTATAAAATGATTTCATGCCTAATCTTAAGTTCACAAACTTGGATTGAACAAACTAATTAGAATTGATCTCATGCCTAATCTTAAGTTCATCTTCACGTATTGTTGTTTGATCTAAGGTTTCATTCACTTATAGTGTACCCTGCCCGGGTTCGGCTAATTAACACGTTAATTTGGAGGAGTTCCAGGTTTTGAACATCCATTGATTAACATCACCATTCACAAATCCACCATCCCAAATATCATAATATTATTGTATACTTTATCCTTTCCAAAAAAAACGCAACAAATTAGGATGCACGAACACCTAGGTATTTTTTTGTTGTGAGAGTAAAAGGGATAGAGGGAGAAAGTGGATGTGAGAGATAGAAATAAAATATTTACAAAAATGGAAAGATTAAAATTGTTGCATTTATTTTGAAACTTCCTGAAATAGAAATTGTTGCATTTATTTTGGAACGGAGGAAGTACTATTATTAGTCCGACGATCCATGGATAAGTGTTCAAAAGTGTTTTAAATCGCTTGAAAAGACAATGATAACCTTAACTGCAATGAGCTATAGTCCCGATAATTATCTCTCGAAAGCCGATAAGCGTTGGGAACGTTATAAATAATTTTAATTAATTATTTATAATTTCTTGATCTCATCAAAATTATTTTCTTAATTTTCTTAAGTTAAAAAGTAATTTTTGATGATTAAAAATTAATTATAGAAAATTATTTTATATTAAAAAGAAAATTAGTAAAACGTGCAAACGTGGTTGCAAGAAACAAACATCATAAAGAAATCGGTTGAATCAACGTGCGTACATGTGCCACGTGAAACCCTCGTGCACACCAGTGCAAAAATTGGCTCCCTTGTGTGCACTAGCGCACAATTGACTCTCTTGTGTAACCTAGCGCACGTACGGTGCGCACCAGCGCACAAATTGGCTTCCTTGTACGCCCCAATGCACACCAGAGCACAAATTGGCTTCCTTGTAAGCCATGTGCCCCTGCGTGCAAGGGGTGTCATTTGTTCGTCCACGCGCACGTCTACACCCGATTCTTGACTCCGAGCACTATAATTAGGAGGAGTCTAGTTCAAGCTAAGCAAAGGGGAATTGATTCTCTCATTCACACACGAATTCTACTTCTCATACCCTATAAATCTTTTTCTAAAATTTGTCTTTTCCTTGCCAAAACTCCGTCGAAATAATATCTCAAACAAAAAAAAAAGAAAAAAAAAACATTTTAAAAACACCTTCAGGATCATTGTATGAAGGTTTGCACACCATGTATTTCATATGAGCCCGCCATCACCTTAACATTTCTTTATTTCACATTTCTTCATTTTTTGTATTATTAAATTTTTCCCTTTGTATCGTTCAATGTGTAATTCTTTTGTATTATTGTAATCATCTCATAATTGTGACGACCCGACAAGCTTAAATCGGCGCGGAAGAAACCGACGAGTCGAATAGTCATAACTAACAACTCAAATACTTAAGAATTAAAACTAATACCTCAAATATTATTATTATAACTCCAAAAGTACAAATACCCACAAGTTTGTACTATACTAAACCAAAAGTCAAACTAAAAGTCTAATATACGATAAAACTCCAAACACATGTCAGAGTCCAAAACCAACGTATACAAGTCCAAACTACAGTCCAAAAACTATCCAAAATCAAATAACAATGAAAAGTACAACAAAGCATAATAACGGCGCTCGCCCAACCCAAAGCTAAGCAATAACCTCATCATCAGAATTACCTGAAAAATAACAACAGTCCACCATCAGTGGCGAGTAACATAACTGACTCACCCTAATGGGAATACACATGAACATAGCACAAATCAAATAACCAAACCAAACATCAAAACATGCGAAAATCAACCAATAACAAACTCGACTCAAATATCTTGTCCAAACTTATCTTTGGCGCAATCATTCATACACTAGACCGGACTATGCTCGTACGAACGCATCTTACGCATTTGAACTTTCTACTATGTTAGGAAATGAGAATCTTACTCCCAAGTCCCGTGAAACCAATCTTACTGGAAATCCACATCCGAAGACAACATAGTAAGACTCCAACTATCCCAATACCGCGGATGGAATAGGGGCAACGTCTTAACCCAAAAACATAGAATCTTACTCTAAGTTTTAGGCGTCTAGCTACGAAATCAAGCTAAATCATTAATTACATCTTTAAAATCTTAATCAACTTAATCATAACATAATTAATTTCAAGAATTGCCTTTGCGCCTTGATTCTCGAAAATAATCAGTTAAATCACGAAGTTATTCTCAAGAATTGCCTTTACGCCTTAATCTTGAGTCTAACCAACACTTAACCACTTTCTTAAAACCATTCTTTAACTATCTTTAACATTATCTTTAACTTTCTTTAACATCTTAATTACTTTCTTTAACTTCCAAGACTCAACCAAGAACTCATCAAGAACTCAACAAGAAACCATAAAGAACTCATCCAAGATTCAAGAGCTTCAATAAAGAACTCAATCAAGATTCAAGAACTTCAATCAAGAACTCATCCAAACTCATCCAATTCACACGCATAGCTCAACATTAATCATGAATTACCAACTTTACTATTATCCAAAATTCATCAAACTTTAACATAATCATCATGAACATAAACCAACATAATCAATCGTAAAATAATCATATTCGATCATCAAATCATCATTTAAACAACAAAAAATCAGATTACATACATACATAAAAATCATGATCAAATTTCACAATAAAACCCGAACATACATTTAATCTACACTATAATCATAGTATACCAATTAAGTTGAGAAAGTATGTTACCTTGTTGAAGATATACACACAAAAACAACACAAAATTGCAGCCCGGAAAGTCAAACCACACGACCCACAACCACGCACACACGGCACGAACAACACAGCACACTTGCACACACGGCTGCTCAGCACGGCTGTGTCGCACGAGCCACCACTTCCACAGCCACGACACCACGAGCAAGAACCACCCACACACGGTTGCTGCTGCACGGCTTCACCACGTGACCCACACGGCCACCCCACGAACTCGAACACCCACACGAACACGATCAAACCCAAACCCGAACCAACGATCTTGAATGCAAACCAAGAGATTTAAATTGTTTTGATACTTAAAGATCAATAGGATATGAATCTTTAAGTTTTGGGCTTAAGAAATTGATGAACAAAGGTGATGGATGATTAGCCAAAAATGGCGTGTGGAATGGGAGCCAATGGAGGGAGTTTTTGTGTCTTAAACTTTGATGGCAAGAGAATAAGATGGCAAATGTGTTTAAGTGGGTAATTGAGCAAAAGATCAACAAGCCTTACTAACTCATCTATATATAGAGTTAGTTAAGGTGTGAACACAAGGCAAGTGGCAAAACTTGCCATGCACAAGGAGGGGGCCGGTTTTTGGCTTGCAACATGGGCCAAAATTGGGCTTTTGTGAATAATTGGGCTAATTTACAAAAACCGCATGACTAATCATGCTTAAATCGATTTAGCCCAAAATATTAAATAATTAGTTAGAAAATTAAATAATAAAAATTCTAATTAATTAAATAATAATCAACATAAATAATAATAACTGCATATAAAATAATTCGAATTAAAATCGAAATTATTCACATAAATAAAATAAATAGTTCAAAAATAAATTTGAACTATACATAACACCACATAAATACACATAAATCATGGCAGAAATATCATGAAAATCAGGGTCGTTACAACCTCCCCTCCTTAAAGAAATTTCGTCCCGAAATTTTAAGGCAAAGGAGATCGCTCACCCTCGAATAACTCCGGATACTTCTGCCTCATGGACGCCTCTGTCTCCCAAGTCGCCTCCTCATGATGTTGATTTCTCCACAACACCTTGACGAGTTGGACTTGCTTACGCCGAAGGGTCCTCACTTCCCGATCCAAGATCTGGACGGGTCGCTCCTCAAAAGTCAGATTCGGCTCAAACGTGGCCGACTCCACTGGAAAATGTGGGTAGGATCATGTACATATTTCCGTAGCTGGGAAACATGGAATACGTTATGCATATTAGATAAACTAGGTGGTAAAGCCAATCGGTACGCCACCTCCCCAACTCGCTCTAGTTTCTCGTAAGGTCCCACATATTTCGGTCGGAGTTTCCCCTTCTGACCAAAGCATGCCACTCCTTTGAATGATGAAACCTTAAGCAAGACTTTGTCACCTACCTCGAAAGCCAGCGGTCTACGTCGATTATCGGCGTAGGATTTCTGACGACTCTGAGCGGCCTGCATCTTAGACCGGATGACTCGGACCTTCTCGATAGTATCGCGTACCATCTCAGGTCCCAATGCCACAGAATCACTGATATCATTCCAACATATAGGACTCCGACATTTCCTGCCATACAGGGCCTCGTACGGAGCCATCTCGATGCTGGAGTGATAGCTATTATTCTAGGAGAACTCTATCAAGCAGAGCATAGGTACCCAAGACTGATGATACTCCAGAGTAAATGCTCGAAGCATATCCTCCAAAGTCTGGATGGTCCTCACAGTCTGACCATCAGTCGCCGCATGAAAAGCGGTGCTCAACTTCAGCTTCGTCCCAAAGGCTTCCTAAACTGACTTCCAGAAACGAGACAGAAATCTCGGATCCCGATCAGAAACAATCTCCCTCGGAACTCCGTGAAGTCGGATAATATCCTGAGTATACGCCTCCGCTAGACGCTCTATAGACCAGGTCATTTTCATCGGAATGAATCTAGCGACTTTGGTCAACCTATCCACTATGACCCAAATAGCATTCAAGCCATTACAGGTGGGTAAGCTAACCACGAAGTCCATAGATACCGACTCAAATTTCCAGGTCGGAATAGTTAGTGGCTGCAACAGACCTCCTGGTCTCCGATGCTCGATCTTAACCTTCTTACAGACTAAACATCGAGCTACGAACTCTGCTACGTCCCTCTTCATCTTAGGCCACCAGAACTGGCCCTTGAGGTCCTGGTATAACTTGTTACCTCCAGGATGAACAGAGTAGGGGGAGTTATGTGCCTCAGACATGATTCTGTTCCTAAGATCAGAACAGTCCGGTACACACCACCTCCCTCGAAAGCGCATACCACCATCAGAAAGGATCTCGAAACCTACGGCTTTGCCTTGCCGCAGAGCCTCTCGAATCCTAGCTAACTGCGGGTCGTTCTGCTGACCCACGCGCAGTTCCTGAATTAAATCAGGTTCGGCACTCATCGATGTCAGATGAAGTCTGACGGAACCACGGCTTCTAATGAAGCTCAAGCGATGCTTGCGACTTAGTGCATCTGCGACCAAGTTCGCCTTTCCCTCGCAATAGTTGAGCGTTAGGTCGTAGTCTTTAATCAGCTCAAGCCATCGTCTCTGCCTCATATTGAGGTCTTTTTGAGTAAAGATGTACTTGAGGCTCTTGTGATCCGTGAATACTCTACACGAACCGCCATAAAGATAGTGCCTCCAGATTTTGAGCGCGAATACTACAGCCACTAACTCCAAGTCATGCGTAGGATAGTTACGCTCGTGCACCTTCAATTGTCTCGATGCGTAAGCGATGACCTTCCCACCCTGCATGAGCACACAACCTAGGCCACTCTTCAAAGCATCACTATAGACCTCGAAGTCCTCCTCATCGTTCGGAAGGGTAAGAATCGGAGCAGAGACTAATCTCTGTTTCAACTGCTGAAATGCTTGCTCGCAAGCCTCCGTCCAAACGAATCAGACCTCCTTCTGTAGGAGACTAGACATCGGCCTAGCAATTTTGGAGAAGTCCTGGACGAATCGTCGATAGTATCCGGCCAAACCCAGAAAACTACGAACCTCCGCCACATTCTTCGGGCTACTCCAATCCACTACAGCCTTAACCTTAGCCGGGTCTACCTTAATGCCCTCCTTACTGATTACGTGACCTAGAAAAGCTACTTCGCGAAGCCAGAACTCACACTTGGAGAGTTTCGCGTACCACTTATGACTACGCAATATCTCAAGTACCATCCGGAGATGTTCCGTATGCTCAGACTCATCTCTCGAATAGACTAAGATATCGTCTATAAATACTACGACACATTTATCGAGTAAGTGGTGAAACGTCCGGTTCATCTGGTCCATGAACACGGCTGGCGCATTAGTGAGGCCAAAGGGCATCACCTCGAACTCGTAATGGCCGTATCGAGTACGAAAAGTAGTTTTCGGAATGTCTTCATTCTTGACTGGAATCTGATGATATCCAGATCGAAGATCTATCTTCGAAAACACTCCTGCTCCCCGCAACTAATCGAACAGGTCCTCAATCCTAGGCAACGGGTACTTATTCTTGATAGTTACCCGATTCAACTCTCGGTAGTCTATGCACAGGCGCATACTACCATCTTTCTTCTTCATGAAGAGCACAGGTGCTCCCCACGGAGAAACGCTTGGCCTAATGAAGCCCTTATCGATCAAATCATGGAGTTGCGTCTTTAACTCTAGCAATTCAGATGGTGCCATCCGGTACGGTGCCTTCGAAATCGGCGCTGTCCCGGGTACTAAGTCGATATGAAACTCGACATCATCAGGTGGAACTCCTGGTAGCTCATCAGGAAATACGTCTCTGAAATCCCTCGCTACAGGTATATCGTCCAACAGATGCTCTTCAGTCAAGTCTCGTACCTGACATAGATACACCATATCGCCCTTCTGGCGATGCTTTCTCATTTTCAAGGAAGAGATTACCTTTAATCCTTTCTTAAGGACGAACCCAGAGTAGGTAACTCGGTTGCCCTGAAATCCTCGGAATGTCACTGACTGATCTCGGCAACGAATGATCGCTCGATACCTCGACAGCCAGTCCATACCAAGTATGACGTCGAACTCCATCAGCGGGAACTCCTTCAGATCAGCCGTCGCTTGCTCCCCAGCTATCACGATAGGCACTCCTCGGAACTCGCGCTGACAAATATAACGAAATTTTTCTAAGTGTTGGGTTCTTTTCAAGGTCTTCCTTTTCCTCGACTGTGATAGAGTTAGGAGGGCAAGGTTTCCCTGATGACCTCGATGATCTTTCCTCTACCTCGAGTGTGACGTTCCCTCCGCGATTGTTGATCTATTAGCCCCACGCTTGGTGTGGAACGGGAAACTTTGGACGTTGGACATCAAGCGGAACGTGGTAACCTTCCGCGACCATGGTCACCTGGGCCACGGTAAGCGTAAATGTTAGGGAACTCCTTTATAAGCTCGAGTGTCTTCTTACCTCGACTGTGATCATATTCTTCCGCGACCATTAGGAACTTCTTTACATGAACTTCCACGAAATTTTGTCAAGTGTTGATCTTTTTAAGGCTTCCTTGTATCTCGAGGGTCTTCTCTTACCTCGAGTGTGATGGAAGTAATTAGGAGAAATCAATTTTGATTGCCCATCTCCTTTGATGGGTGCCCACATTGAGTGTGGCTTTAGCCTAAGATGATCAACAGAGTCTGGGGGGCTAATGAGCCCCATGACATGGTCGATACCTGTCCAGCCCCCCATCTTCCTTGATGGATGCCTATGTTGAATAGGGCTTATGCCTAAGATGATCAACTGACTCTCACGGGCTAATGAGCCCCATGACATGGTTGATACCTGTCCAGCCCCCCATCTGCCTTGACGGGCGCCTACTCTGGGTAGGGCTTATTCATTGACCTAAAGAGCTATTCTAAAGCTAAGGGGCTAATGAGCCCCTAGGGCTTTGAATGCCTGTCCAGCCACTCCATCTCCTTTAATGGATGCCTATGTTGAATAGGGCTTGTGTTAGCCTAAGGTGACGCTATCAAGGACCCTGGGGCTAATGAACCCCAACTACTTGATGAGGTACCTGTCCAGCCTCCCCATACTCCTCGATGGGTGCCTACGTTGAGTAGGGCTTGGTGTTAGCCAAGGTGACGTTATCAAGGACCCTAGGGATAATGAGCCCCAGACACTCGATGAGGTACCTGTCTGGCGTTCCCCATACTCCTCGATGGGTGCCTACATTGAGTAGGGCTTATTATCCCGGTTAGGGTTTCATTTTGTTAAGAATCCAAGTAATAACATTGAACTTGACCCCGTTAGGGCTTTATAAGTTAATGAACAAAACTCGACCCTTTAAGGGTTTTATTATTGCAAATGTTATTTCCATGATAACAAGAAGAAACTCGACCATGCTTTGGTCTTATTACAAACGAAAAAATAACTCCACTGAGGATAGTCAATGAAACTCGACCCTGTTAGGGTCCTTATTGCAAACACTAACTTCGGTAGGGAGCTAAGATATGACATTAATTATTCCATCAGACTCTACGCTATAACTACGCTTTTGCCTTTTTTCCCCTCCATCATTCAAGAGATAAGAGTTTAGTTTTCCTTGGTCTGCTAGCTTGTCGAGAGCTTTCTTTAATTCTCTACAGTCCTTTTTAGTGTGACCACATTCATGATGATATTCGCACCAAAGCTTGAGATTCCTCCTGCCGACGGGTGTGCGAACAAGCAATGGCTTGGGGAGAATATCTTGGTTTTTAATGTCCAGGAAGATTTCTCGCCTATTGGTTTTGTATCTAGGATCCATACCACCGTCATGAACATTTTTCCTCGAGTCGGACGTCCGGTTAGGACCTTCACCTCGATTGGGCCCTTTCCTTTTTCCATCCTTTTTCTCAGACTTCTCAACAGGGTTGTTGATGTTTGATGCTTGCACATACTTCCGTGCTCTGTCCATCGCGTCAGTATACTAGGACACTTCATTTTCCAATAAGCAAAACTTAAACTTACCGCGCTTTAATCCAAACATGAACGTTGCATAGGCCACTGAATCTTCAACGTTGGGTATTTGGAGTAATTCAGCGTTGAAGCGCTTGAGGTAGTCTCCCAACAGTTAATGTTCCCCTTGTTGGCAGGGCATGAGATGGATGCTTGTCTTTCGTTGCTTCTTTCCAGCCACGAAGTGACTGAGGAACATGGACTCCAGTGTGGCAAAGCTAATGATCGAACCCGATGGGAGATCAGTGAACCATGTTAGGGCCAAGCCCTTGAGAGTAGTAGGGAAGTACCGACACAAGCTTGCGTCATAGCTTGTTTGCACTGCCATTTGGGCTTTGTAGGCAGCCATATGGTCAGCAGGATCAGTTGCCCCGGAGAAAGGTTCGATGGTAGGGGCTTTTACCTTCTTTGTGTCAGTGGTGTACAGAACCCTTTGGCTGAATGGGGTTTTGAAGATGACTGCCCCTGTTGGTTGCTCTGGCTCGACCCCTGGGGAGCGTCTTATTCCATCGTCCTGGTTAGGGATAGCCATTGGGGAGCGTCATACGCCTTCTCCCTGGTTAGGGATGGCAGCTGACCTCTGATTTCTAGCAGTGGTATGATGAGATCTCTCTGGCGACCTCCTTGGCTGGCCTCGAGTTTCCTGACTTCTATTATCAGTGATCCCCCTGACATTCGAGGCCATTCATACCCGACGCGACTCAATGATATTTCGAGCATCATCGCGCCTAGAGTTGATGATTCCTCGAGCGTCCCCGGGCTGGGACCCTCTCTGTGAATGCGCCCCTGTTACCCGGCTAGGGATGGGGCCCCTTGATGGAGCAGCGACCTGGGATGGAGGCCTTTGTTGCCCGATCATTGCAGGTATGCTGTCTCTCAGCTCCTGTAAGCTCTGTTGGAATTTGTTGTTCATCGTCATCACGATGTCTTCGAAGTCCTTGCGTGAGACCATCTGTTCTTCGCGACGATGACGGTCACTCACCCGATTGGACGAATTGTCGTCAGTGACATGTGCATCTCGCCGGTTAGGCGATTCACTGGGATTTTCTTCTGGCTGGTTTGATCGAGTCGTCTTTGCTCTGGTGTTAGCCATGTCTTTTGTTCTTGTCCCCACAGACGGCGCCAATCTGTTCCTGTTCTGGAACTTCTCGTAAATAGTCAACGATCTTTTGGTGTATGACGTGTACTCTGGACGATCCTCAATGAATGCTGTAACCTGCAAAACAGTCAGAGATTGCTAACCCGGGGGGTGGAACCCGGGAACGCCCCTCCGATGCTTAAGTCAGATATCGGAAAATAAGGATTCAGAGTATTTGGTGAGTTTGTGGACTGTGAATTGCGTGATTAATATTGCGTACCTTTAGAATGATTGGACTGATCCTTATATAGGCATTAGGTTCCCCGGTTAGGGTTTTGCTGAACTAACAGGGCCTGTGTATGGGCCTGGCCCATGACACACAGTGATAACCTGGTCAAGGCTCTACCAAGTCAGACGACACATGGCATCATCTTGCTCGTTGTAGAATATCTGGCGTAGATCTAGCCCTATCAGAACTGGGCCTAGGCTTCGGGCCTACTAATACGGGTTTGACCACCTGGGTGAGCCCGGAACAACTACATTTTTCAAAACTTTAAGTAAATGAGCGAATTTACTTACTTTTCTACAACTTATAGTAAATAAGTGAATTTACTATCTTTTGCTCAACTTTTCGTAAATAAACGAATTTACCACATTTTTCAAAACTTTGAGTAAATAAGCGGATTTACTTACTTTTCTACAACTTATAGTAAATAAACGAAGTTACTATCTTTTGCTCAACTTTTACTAAAAGTTTAACTAAATAAGCGAATTTACTTACTTTGCTACAAATTATAGTAAATAAGCGAATTTACTATCTTTTGCTAAACTTTTAGTAAATAAACGAATTTACTATCTTTTGCTAAAACTTATAGTAAATAAGCGAATTTACTATTTCTCTTAAGTAGATAAACAATCTACTCATTTTTCTCAAGTGTTTTCTCTCTTTAGTAGATGAACGAATCTGCTAAAATTTCTTTCAATAAATGAGCGAATTTATTACATCTTCTATTTTCCTTTTTATAAAATTTTCTATCTGTCGATTTCTTTCAAAGACATTGATTACTTAGAAAAAGGTTTTTTTTTGTTTTCCAAAATCAAAGGATAATTTTTTTTAGGGGTTTTCTCAGTTATACCCATGAGGTATTGGGATTTCCCAGCTGTAGCCATGAATTTTGAAAAATTTCAGTTATACCCATGACTTTTTTAAAAATTCTTAACGGTATCCGAAAAACATAATAATAGCTAACATGGTTAAGTCGTTAACAACAAATTAACATTACTTTTCACCCCCACAACTACCAAATTAACCTAACAAAAGTCTACCATGCCTCCACCTTTTTTTGCAAAGTAAACGGTGCTAACGTTTGTGACCTATAATTATGTTTTTGGCTACAGTTAAAATTTTTTACAAACCTCATGGGTATAACAGAGAATTTTTAAAATTCTTGGCTACAGGTGGGAAATCCCAATACCTCATGGGTATAACTGAGAAAAACCCATTTTTTTAATTATGGTTTGAAAGCCACCCTCTTTTTCTAAGACTTTCACTCGCCCATCGGTATTTTTAGGAGCCCTTGGTTCCGAATCTAAAGTCTCGAAAAACGATTCGAGCATACTTTGATTGTCGTCTTACTCAGACTCAATCAAAGTGGGGGCTAACTGTTGACATCAGATTTAGTCCCCTGTCCCAAGGAAAGACTCGATGATGATATTAATAAACTCACTTTTCTAGAGGATTGACTAATTGTATGTTACTAGATATTATTAAGCCTTATTAAAATATTTTTTCTTTCAACCAAAGATTATTTCAAAATTATATTACAGTCATATAGTAGACTAAAGGAGCTTCAAAACGGTATATTACATGTCCTATTTGGACTTACATATCAAAGTTACGGCATTTGAAAAATTTGGGTTAAATATTTTATCGCTGACGAATCAGCGATTCTAATTAGGATACGCTGACCAATCAGCGCGTCCAACTAGAATACGCTGATCAATCAGCGTATATATATTTCATACACTGAGACAGCTAGCGCAAGATAATATACTACGCTGATTATATATTCAGCGTTAATTCTTGATCTTCGCTGATTTGTTTCCTCATTAATTGATTTCTTTGCTATTATTTGAGCGTATTTTAATTCGACACGCTAGAAAATCAGCGTGTTTTGGAAATTTACGCTGATCATGTTAGCGCGTCCTAATATTTTACGCTGACATATCAGCGTTTATTTCCAAAACGCGCGATCTGTTAGCGACTTTCCTAATAAAACGCTGCTATCTTTTCCTATATAAACCCCCAATTTTCATTAAATAGGGGACGATTTTTCTTTTCCTCGAACTCCCTACTACTATTCTCTCTCAAAACACTTCTTTTCAATTATCTTAGTTTTTGGCTAAAGTTCGTTAATTAATCAAGTTTTATAAGGCGATATTATGTCCAACTAAACACTCAAGGAAAAATCTTCGAACGGGAAGTGGTAAGTTTCCTGAGAGTCTTACATTCTACTTATTTTCTTTGTACATATGTGAATTTTTTTATTTTTTAAAATTTTTTTATTCAAAAAAAAGTTAGCGATAAATTATTTTATCAACGAGTCTTTTTCTGACCCGTTGATGTGTCAGCGTATCCTACATTTAAACGCTGACATGTCAGCGCGTTTTTTACTTAAACGCTAATTTGCTAGCGTTTTTTATTCTTAAACGCTAATTTATTAGCGTCAGAAATTATTTAGTCTCACCAGGCAATGCCATCATTCCTCACTCCTTAGCTTGCTGCTTTTCTTAAAATATAATTATTTTATTTTTATATAACTTGTATATTTGCAATTGAGAGAAATTAGTAAAGGCCGCCTATGGGCTAATATGACGCATTCCGCCATATTAGTACCCCTTGCCCTCGAATTCAAACTTCTTTTTTATTAATCTAATTTCGTATTTGATTAGTTGAATATTGCTCTAATTTTCATTAGCCATGTTATTAACTTCATAAGTTATGCTCTAATTTTAATTAGCCATGTTATTAACTTTATAAGAAATACTCTGAATAGTGTATGTTAATGTAGCCACCTAAATGTGTCTCCACAATGTGGAGACTAATGGTGAACGTACCATATTGCCAAAAGATACAACTAAGGGAAAATGACGATAAAATGCACAATATACCAAAACCAATTGCCCAAACCGTGTTTAAAATGCCTTGGAAGCAAATGTTAGGTTTTGCGATGATTACGGGATTTATTCGTAATTTTTCTTCATTTTTAGATATTTTTTATATTTTTTGCATGCATTTTTCAATGTTTTATATTCATAAAAAATTATAAAAATGTCTTTTTTCATCACAAAATATTTTTAAAAATCATAAAAATAATTTTATAATTTATTCATATTTTTCTATATTTTTTATCATATTTTTAGAGCTTTTTATGGATTTTTTAGGATTTTTGCATGCTTGGGGGCATTTTCGTCATTTCCGAATGTTGAAAATTGTTCCGCAAAGCATATTAGTGTTTTTCATACTTTTCATAAATTTTCACAATTTTTAATAATTTTTCTGTAATTTTTTAGAGCTTCTGGAGATTTCTAGAACATTCTGGGACGTTCCGGGCATTCCGGAACAATCTGGAACATTCTAGAACATTCCGGGACATCCTGGGACATCCCGGAGCATCCCGGGACACCCTGGAATATTCCGGAATATTAAAATATTACAGAATATTTCATAATCACATAAAATCAGATCATGATCCCGAAAATCACGCAAAATCACCAAAAACGTCTACGGAAGCATCCGGAAAGCGGCCAGACCTGTGCCGAGACGCAGGGGGCTGCGTCTGGACTCAGGTGGGCTGCGTCTGGACGCAGGTGGGCTGCGTCTGGGCGCAGCTCTGGTCCTCCCCCGGGCTTCGTTGCAGCTTCTGGCCTATAAATACGAGTCCTTCCAATCGTTTTAAGACACACCAATACCACGAACCATCCTTCTGCATTGCATACTTACATCCTATACCTTTCTCTTCCATCAAAAAACCCTCAAAACATCATAAAACACAGCAAAAATCACCAACTCAACCAACTTCAAACAAGCATATTGCGTTCATCATCGTTGATCCCTCCTTGGTTGTTCTATCAAGGCATTACCAGGTACAATTCCTGAAGTCTCTACTTCAAATATATTCATTTTAATTTTATTGTATATTTATAAATTATTCAAAACGATGATCTTTGATAATGGTTAATGTGTTTAAAAATTTGAATGTTTTATGTGAATTTTAGTGCTTAAATTCATGTTTGTCATATTAATGTTAATATTTTAATTGTCGTTTTAATCTGATTGGCGATTGATTGTAAATTTTCAATATTGATGCATAATAATTTATGCCTCATATTAATTAGATCTGTTATCATGTATTATTTTAATAGAAAAACTTCAGTTTTTATGTCGTTGATAAATTTATTTTTTTTATATAATGGTTTATTTATTAAATTTAATATTTCCAATAATTATTATCATGATAATAATCTTGATTAATTTATGAGTCATAGTAGATCTGGTCTGATCATGATTGAAATTACAATTATTGTTATTAACGTTGATATGATATGTGATTTTAAGTATTAAAAGTGTCATCATATAATTATATCATATTTATGTTTTTATTGGTTAAACTGCACATCGAACCACTTTTCCTGGAACACACTTTGAACCTGCACATATTTATTTTTATTTGTATTTTTATTATTTTCATGCTTTTATCACTTTTATTTATTTATTTATTTTATTTTTTATTTTGTTCTTTATTTTTATTTTCTTCGAATTTTAATACGGATTTAATTTAAGTGGTCATAATAAAATTAGTTTTGATTTGTAAATAAGTTAAACCCGCTTAGTAATATGCGTTCTTTAGGGTATAATATGAGATATTTATGTATTCGGGATTGATAATAATTTGACCACAAAAAGAGACCTAGTAGAGACCGCTTACAGGCGAGCGGGCCCAATGCACGATTGGCCCGTAACCTGTCTCCGAACCCATACTCTGGTGCACGACCATATGGGGCCAATTGCTCCTGGAATTGATATTTCTTCGGTGTCCGTGGACCGTATAAAACGCACGGTGGCGACTCCTACTCGTTCGTATTCACATACGGCGTTAACGAGCATTCAAAACAACTCGTGAGACGTAGGCGGCTGGGTAAAAACGACCCCTACAGTTACGTAATAAATTTTGTGACACATGTTATAAATTTTTATAAGCCATGTTCTAAATTTAATTTTTTCTTAATTTTATAAACAATAATGTTCTACATTTATAATACATGTTCATATTATTATAAACCATGTTCTAAATTAAACTATATAAGCCATGTTCAAAATTTTATAAACCTTGTTTTAAATTTTTATTAGACATTATTATTTTAATTAGCCATGTTCTAAAGTTTACAAACCTTGTTCTAAATTTAATAAACCTTGTTCTAAATTTTATAAACAATGTTATAATTAACAATTCATGTTCACATTTTTGTAAACCATGTTCTAAACTATATAGGCCATGTTCTACATTTTATAAGCTATGTACTAATTTCTTTAGAAGTTCCAAAAATAACTTGCAACAATAAATTGAAATCATAAAAAGAAAGAGAGATACTGGCACATTTCTTGACACATTCAAACTTATTTGTATTAATCTAACGTTCGAAATTACGATGTTTTTGTCTTAGAGCCTATCAAATAACAATGTTAAAAAGGCAAATCAAACATAATCTCGACTTTGTTATTTACAATCAACATAATTTCTACTTTGCTATGAACTATTTCTTGTGATGTGCTGGCGTGCTGCCCATTTTCTTGATTGTGCATTTATCATATGGTGTTGCTTGTTTTCTTTGTGCGCCATTATCTTTCCATAATACTCCACTCTCAATTTCTTCATTTGTTGAAATTGTATAGTGAGTAGAAATTAGTACAACAAATCAAACTGGATACAGTAAATATATTGTTAAATAAAATTGACAAATAACATACATTGTTGCATTGTAAACCAATGTCCCAATATTTGTCTGTCTCCCTATTATATGTTTCCATGTGTTTGAGTAAGTAGATACCACAATCATCATAATTATCATTGCTCCTCCACTTCATCTTCAATGTCTTCGTTTTGTAATTACACACTTGCTCAACAATATCATTATTATTCTTTGCATAGAAATTTGCAAAGGCCTTTATCTAAGACATAAATGAATATATTAGCGTAAGGGATTTCAAACATTGTATTTTAATATATAGGGATATTTCTCCAGGTACCCCTGGGGTTAGGCCAAATAGCCAGAATGCCCTCACTTTTTTTAATTTGCATTAGGTACCCCTAAGGTCAGTATAAATGACCAGAATGCCATTATTACAAATTTCAACTTCAAATCAGGGCTAATCTGTTCGTTTTTTTTGCAAATTCTGACCTCAAATATGACCCTTAAGGGTTAAAATGGCACGTAAAAGATTGAGATGACAATTTTTGCACACATATATCTACGCCTTGATTCATCTCGATTTGCGTGCTTTGATCTACGTGTTTTAAAAAAATTGTGCTTTTAAGATTTTAGGGGTCATTTTAACTCTAAAGGATCAGATTTGATGTTGGAATTTGCAAAAAACGAACAGATTAGTCATGATTTGAGGTTAAAATTTGCGGTAATGGCATTTTGGCCAATTATATTGATCTCAGGGGTACCTAATTCAAGTTAAAAAAAAGTGGGGGCATTCTGGCTATTAGGCCTAACCACAGGGGTACCTGGGGAAATATCCCTAATATATATATATATGTGTGTGTGTGTGTGTGTGTAAACATTAGTAGCTTACCAAACTTCTAGGGTGACCCTTGTATTTTTGCCGAAACGTAATTTTATTGTCTAACAAACTACTATCAATCAAATCAAGTGCCCCTGTTATGAAGTTGATACACAATAGAATTCACAACGGGGAAAAAGACCTGATAATATAAAGGAAATTTTGATGGGAATAATCCCAACTTTCACACGTCTGATCATTTTGGTCTCAACTTTGGATTAACTCAATATAATTCAAAGTTGCACAACATCTTCTCAATTTGGTTCAACTATCACACGTCTGATCATTTTGGTCCCTAGTTTACCTTAATTTACTTGATAAACCAAGTCAACAATAGCATTGGGACCAAATTGAGAATATGTTGTGCAACTTTGGATTATACTGAGTTAATCAAAAGTAGAGACCAAAATGAGCAGACGTGTGAAAGTTGGGATTATTCCCATCAAATTTTCCTAATATAAATGAATAACGATGAAATTTTGTAATGCCGCATAATATTGGATTGAATTTAGGATTATATTTCTTACCAAATCAAACTTTTCCAAGCTATTAACTTCAGCATGTTTCATTTTAACGATAAACATAGCTTGTTTTCTTTCCTCTAACGACAATCTTTCTTCCAAGTGTGTATCGTTGCATAAGAAATCCTACAATAATAATTGTCATACATGTAAGTATGATAGAAGCATATTTGGAAGCACATGACCCGAAATTGTTTGAATGGTTTTTTATTGGTCAAAGAAACCATTAATGTGTAATGTATACAATTTAGTCAAAAAAAGAAAAAGGTAGACAATCACATACAATACAATTGGTTTTGTAGTGAAGAAAAATCTATTTATTGATGCTAGGGATCTCCTTTTGTTCTCCACATGTCGTTTCTATATATAACAATTAGGTCGTCGTTGTATAGTAGCCCCCTTTGGCATAATAGACAAAGAATTAAGAATAATAGGGGTATTATTAATTACAGTATATGAAACGATATGTGTATATAACTTACCTATGTAAACCGTCGACAAATGCATATTCCGCCATTCTTTTTTGTTGAGTGTCGACTTTCTTGAACAGGTTGTCGTTCGCCGCCATGAACAGAGAATGAAGGTATAATGGCAAGTTTTCTATGATTTTCTTTGGCCTTCCTTGTTCCTCAAGCTTCTTTTCCAATCTAAATATTTAGGCACAATTTAAAAAAAAAAAGTTCCCGATGTTATGACTTTCAAAGCTAATGTCCTATATCGTATTACATATGTACTAAACTCCATAAAAGTCAATAGGATATTGAGTTAGTACATTTAGTAATCTTATATGTTATTGAGTTAGTACATTTAGTAATATTACACTTAGTACATATGATAAAAGTCAATAAATGTATAAAAATACCCATGTACTCCATCATCATCGCTTAATGAATAATTCCACCATAGTTGTAACTTGCTTAGGACTGATAGGTATTTTTTTTCAAAATCATTGGCCTTAGATTTTGGATGTCGTACATCAGGAGGTGTTTGGCTAATTAATTCAAAGCTTGGGGGAGTTATGTCATCCACATCATTCTTCTTAGAGGAGGTACCTTTTTTCGTTGTTGATTTTGAACGTCGAACATCGGTAGGTATTTGGCTAGGTAATTCAAAGTTTTGGGGTGTTTTCTCACCCGTAGCAATCTTCTTACCATTGCATCTATCCCAAGCTACTCTCATCACCTTGTCTAATTCTTCTATGAAAGATGACTCATCAAATAAATGTTGACCTTGGCTAAGAACAGATGGGTTGTTTTGTACTTTTGCTCCCTTTTTTGTAGTGTATTTGTTCCAAATGTTTTGAATAAGGTTACCAAACTGTTCACTTGTTTCTTCTTCATGAAACATTTCCTTTGCTCTCCCTACCATTGAGTACAAATCATGGATGTTCTTCGCTAGTGTCTTGGCCAAAGAACCAAACTTATTGATAAACTCTTGCATTACATTATTACATTTTAAGTAATAGCAAGCATAAGGAGGGGGGCAAATGAGTTAATATATGTGAAATCAATATAATCCATGTTCAATATTTTTATAAGTAATGTTCTAAATTTGCGATGATATGTTTCTTTTGTTTTAAATCTATGTTCCATATTTTTCAATCATTGGTCTAAAATTTAAAAGTTATGTTCTAAATTTGCGATGATATGTTTCTTTTGTTTTAAATCTATGTTCCATATTTTTCAATCATTAGTCTAAAATTTAAAAGTTATGATCTAAATTGTTTGATTCTTGTTCTAGATTATAAGTAATATGTTCTACCTTGTGAGAGTTTATGTCCTAATTAATAAGTTCTACGTTGGGAGAGGGACATTGTTAAATTGAATACACGTTAAAAAGTCATATTCTAAAGTTTAGAAGCATTATGCTATATTTTGGAAATCATGTTCTAAATTTTAGAAATCATGTTCTACAATTCCTAAGTCTTATACCAAATTATATATAAAATAAAGTTAATGAATACCATCATATAGCACCAAAAAAATGAATACCATCATATCATTTTCTGACTTGAATCAACTTTCATCTGTTTCTTCCTCTTCAATATTATTTCTTATTTCCTTTTCTTGTACTCTACCAAGCACGACACCATTTCCGAATCCCCTTTTTTGTCCCACCTTCATCCGTTCCCGTATCATATCTTTTTTCCAAATAGAAATAAGTGGTAATTGTCTTGGACGTTCTACCTTTGGTCGTTGTAAACGATCAAAATAGCAAATCTGTTTAAAAGAGAAAATTTTGTTAGTTGCTTGTTAACAATTAATAATTTGAATCAATAAATATTATAGTCTTACCATTAGAAAAGGGAGTGGTACAGTGAATAATGCGGAACCATCTTGTCATTCAACAGTTAATGTTATCAAATTTCTATAAGCAAATTCGCACCAATTTAAATGTTTGATTCTACTTGTATCCATGCAACTATACAAGAACTTAAAATTCAAACATGTGTTTGCAGTTGATCGTATGCAACAGTTGACAACACAAATAATGAAGTGTAAGATGAAATTGTCACAAACAGGTTCCTTCTTTAACCTTTCAATTTCTGCAATCACCAATCCATTTGATGGACTTCCACTTTTTACTCCAAACAATTGTCTCCACCTCCTTAGAAATTCTTTCCAGCTATCATCTACTTCTTGTAAAGGCTCTTCTATTATTTGTCCACCTAGAGCTAGACCATATACAAGATGTATGTCTAGTGGAGTTATTTCAATTTCCTGGTTTTTATCCATGATTAAAGAAACTCTATCGGGATCAAATCTCCTAACTAATTCATCTGAGAAATTAGATTTGTTAATATCCAAAACTCTAATAAGCCTCCAAACCTAATCTCTCTTATTGCTTTCACATGAGTTTTTGGCATGTCTCCAATAACTTTCATGAATTGCTTTGGAGTAATTCTTTGATTAAGTGGCCTAGCATTCATTTGCAAAAATTTCTCATCAATAACCTCCACAACTTCATCCGAATCATTCTCTTGAATCTTCTTTTTCCTCTTTTTATTTTTATTTACTTGTTGTTTGTCAATTACAACATCTTTTGGTGCTGGTTCAGCATTGTCTTTATTATTTCCATGAATTTGATCTCTATGAAAAAAGAAATTAAGAGAATAGTATTTTATTAGTTCAAATTTATACAATATATTCAAGATTGTATCAATAACTTTATACACTATACTAAAAAAAAATCCAAATAAAATTGCCTTAAAAAAAATTCCTGTCATTACAAAAGCTTAAAAACACCAAACTAAAACATAACAAACAAGAAGTTGGCCAAAACACCAAATTTCAAAAACAAAAACCTTTTAGGCTAACACACATACACTATATTCTAAAAATGAGCCAATACATTGTACTAATATAGTTATATCCTAAATTATGTAACACATGTTCAATGATATAAGTTGTGTTCTATAGTCCCATAGTCCATTTTCAAAAATATGGTCTACATTATATTTGACATGTTCTAAATTATTTAAGCCATGATCTAAATTACCAAAGATATTTTAAAAAAAAGATAAGCAAATAACGCATAGTATTACAAGTCAGTAAACCAACTATTAGTGTCCTAAACCATTGCACAAATCTCACGATCACGAAAATGTGGGTTAATAAACATACTTGTCTAAATCTGAAATTTGGCATTCTTCATTTATTTCATCTAGTATATCTTGAGGAACAGTTGGTGTTGTCTTTACATTAGCTCCTTGCTCATTGTTTTGCTCCCTTTTTTCATATCCACCAGATTTAATATAGATTAGAACATTTATAAAATGCCTTTCAAAATCAAGAACGTTCCTTACTACATTTCAAACATATCATATCACACAAATTACGAAGGAAGCTATGTGTATATTCCACCAAGTACATCGCACAACATAGTTATTAGTATTCTACATTAATCAAAGTTTTCAAACAATTGTCAAAACTTTGACATATTTTATATTTCCAAATACTTACAATGACAAAGGATACAAGACTTGCAAAGGCTCGATTGAAACAAGTTGGGAATATGCTTGCACTGCAACATATAAAGTTCCATAAAGTTAATGCAATTATCTTAGTGTTCCAAATAATATGATCCATGTTCTTAATTTTATGTTTCATGTTTGATATTTAGAAGCCATTTTCTTAATACTATGAGCCATGTTCTAAAACTCAAAAGCCATGTTCTAAATGTTAGATATCATGTTCTAAAATTTCTATCCCAATGTTCTGAATTTTATCATCCATGTTCACAATTTTATTAATCATTTACTGAATACAACTCAAGATACACACAACAAAAATTATACTATAACACTCATAATACAAACAATAAATATAACAACAAAATTTGAATCTAATTTTGTGATTTTTGGAATGACTAACCCAACATACATATTTTGATTTTTTGAATCATAGGCTAACCTAAAATAAGAATCTAATTTTGTGATTTGAACCAAAAATAAAATCAAAACATATTCTTATTTTCCTTACAGACTAACCCAAAAGGCAACTTGATACAGAACACATACAATGCTCATAAAAAAAAACTGGAATAACATTTTCAAAATGCATTCAAAAAATCAGAATACAATGCAGATTTTCTTGAAATTTCAAATTGGAATAACATTTTCAAACTGGAACATAGACAATGTTGATTTCCTTAAAATTTTCGAAATGCATTCAAAAAATTAGTTTGAAAATTTCGAATAGGAATTATATTGCAATTTTTGAACTGCATTCAGGAATGTTGCAATTTACGAACTGGAATTACATTGAAATTCTATTGATACATAGTATGGTATCTTTCATTTTATTTTATTTTATACTTCTGATTTCTGAATTTAGAATTGGAATTTCAATGAAATTTTTATTGAACAAATCCCTAAAATATGTAGGAATCCAATAACTGATATTACTGACAATTTTCGAACTGCAAAAAAAAAAATTTAATTTTCGAACTACAAAAAAAATAATTTTCGAACTGCAAAATAAATTAAAAATTTTCGAACAACAAAAAAAAATGAATTTACGAACTGCAATTTACATACGAATGTTCGAATTTACAAACAAAATTACACACCAATGTTCGAATTTCTATATAAATTGTTCAAGTTTATCAATCCTTACCTTGTTCTTGCCATAGATGAAGAACTTTCTTGAATACCTTCTTTCTCTCGAACAAACTCTTCCTCTACAATTGGTATTACTGAATTTTCTTCAGAATTCACCATTGCTATCATCGAATTTCTTCTGTTGCTGTAACTGAATTTTTTTTTTTTCCAAACAAACTGAACAACGTTTCTCACTGAAGGAAAGAGGGAGAAGTTTATGGAGGAGAGATAATTTTGTTTCCTATTTTAAGGGAATAAAAGTATTATTTTGTATTTTTTTTTCCAAAACAATACAATTTTCTTTGAAATATAAAATACACATATCAATTGTTAGAAAAATACAATTAAATCTTAAACATTAGACCGCGTTACAACAACGGCCATATGTTTTCTCATATAAAAAAGCCTTCTCACCTAAAGAGGCCTTCTCACCGGATCCCGACCCTATATATATATATATATATATATGTATGTAACACCTCTAAAATTTGTACTATGATTATGTGGATATGTGTTAAATATTATTTTAAAATTATTTATTCAACCTTATTTATTTACTTGATTTCAGAATATATATATATATATAGAGAGAGAGAGAGAGAGAGAGTCAGGATCTGCTAAAAACTAAAACTTCGTTGAAAACTAAAAAATTTCATTTATGACCGTTAGATTTAGATCAACGGTTGAGATTGGTTTTTTTAAAAAATAAAATAAAAAAGACGTTCAAGGAGTACATATTAAATTCAGGGGTTACATATTAAATTCAGGGGGTATATATTAAAAATAATACATTTGACTAATAAAAAGAGATACAATTAATATAAAATAGCTAGAATCATATTATAAACCTTATATAACCTATGCAGGATTTGAACCTACATCTTTTTGCTTTGACACAATGCTCTACCAATTGAGCTAATAGGTTTAATATAACATGTTACCAACCTTGAAGGATGAAACCATGGGTGATCTAAAATTAATATGTACTCTTCTAGATTAATATGCACCATCTTAAAATTAATATGTACCCTCTTAAATCTAGGGGTATATATTAAATTTAGGGTGTGCACATTAAAATCAGGGGTATATGTTAAAAAGGATACATTTGACGAAAAAGAGATACAATTGATACACAATGGCATAAACATATCATTACCCTTATAAAAATCAAGGGGTACATATTAAATTAATGGTACATATAAAATTCAGATGGTACAATTTCTATTCAAGGGACACATACTAATTTCAAGGGTATATGAAATCAAGTACGTATTAAAATTGAAAGGGATATATTTGACTAAAAAGGATACAATTGATACAAAATGGTTGAGACCATATCATTGCCCTTATATAACCTATATAGGATTGATTTTGTAAAAAAAAAGGAAAAATACGCAGTTCAAGGGGCATATATTAAATTCAAGGGATGCATGTTAAAATTAAGGGGTACATATTAAGATCAAGTGGTACATATTAAATTCAAGCTAAGGGGTACATTCAAGATGCACATATTAAATTAAAATGGTACATATTAAACTAAGAGGGTACGAACATATTAATATCATTACTCTTAAAGAAGCAAATACAAAAATGCTTCTAGCAACTCTTGTCCTCAATATGATGAATTCAAGCATGCAACAAAAATCTGAAATGTATGAAAAGACAAAGAACAATGAACATCAAAGGAGACTCAAATAAAATCTGGAAAAAAAAACCTTGATTCCTTGAATCAAATTTTGTGGGGGAAAAAAATAGATTTCAAACCAAAAATAAGAATCATATTTCAAAATGCAACGAAGAAACCTACAACAATACATTATTGACTAAATATTACAATAGATTTCCCGAAAATCAAATTTCAAATCAAACTATAAAAGTGACTAATACAAAACAAGGACCAACAATGATTTGTTTCACATTGCGTTGGCAGCCAAAAAGCACAATAAACAAAATTCAACAAATTCCAATAACTGCAAATTCAACAGAAAGCAAAATAAAAAAAATCATCAATTAAAAATTCGACAAAAAACAAAAAAATCGAACATCAAGGATGAAAAACCAAGAGACAAAAAAACGAACAAAATCGAATCTCACAATCAAAATAAACTTGTCGGGAAAAATACCTAAAAGTAGGATTAACAATCAGAATTCAAAAAAGTTAAATGTATACCAGACAAAAGAAGATTGCAGATGAGAAAGAGCAAGGGCGTTTGAAGCTTTTACAAAATAAAAGTGTGATTTTTTGCGTGATTTTGTCAAAGATTATGAACTTGTCAATTTTTTTAGAAAGAGAACGCGTGAATTGTTTATAGAGGAGAGAGAATTTTAATTTTTGTTTTTGTGAGGGAAGAAGTCATAAATTTTAGATCAAAGGCTGAGAAAGGAATGACCTTAATCAATGGTCAAGATCTGTAGTTTTTAGGTTTTCAACTTATGAGATGGTTTTTATGTGATCCTATTCCTATATATATATATATATATATATATATATATTTGGATGACAAGCATCCTAAGGAGCCGGCCCCCTCTAAGCATCAAAGGGTTGAAACCTTTTGCATTTCTTCGTAATTATTTAGTTAATTCTCATAATGGTGCGATTTAAGCCTAATTAACTAAATTAATTTAATTTTTTTAAAAAAAGAGGAAACTCCTCACTACCCCCATGCTGGCCGGTTGATAAGGAGGAGGTAATGAGGATTATCTCAATTTTCTACTCCTCCATATTCACAAAAAAAAAAAAAAACTATCTCTCTCTAGCTTTCCCTGGTATTCAAAGGTGTATTTGGGTCGAACTTGTCCAAACTGGTTTTACCATTGTTGTGTACAAAATACTTTACAACCAAATATTCTTAAATGTTCAATGTTTGGTTTTCCACCCCTTAGAAGTTCATAAGGTGTTTTTCTTAGTATTGGTCTTAGCATAACCCTATTGAGTATGTAGCATGATGTACTCACAGCATCAGCCTAAAATTTCTTGGACAGACCACTCTCTAGAAGCATGGTTCTAGCCATTTCTTCTAGAGTGCGATTCTTTCTTTCAACTACTCCATTTTGTTGTGGAGTTCTGGGGTATGAAAAGTTCAATGTATACTCAAGAAGGGGGGGTTGAATTGAGTATGTGTGTTTTTTCAATCGTTTTCAAGGTTTGTTTATCTTTTTGTGAGAACAACGATAGAACAGTAAATAAAGAGTAGGGACACAAGAATTTAACGAGGTTCGGCTTCTAAACAAGCCTACGTACTCCACTCTCTCACCAATATTATTAATCAACTCTGAATAATAACAAGGTTACTCAATTAAATGCTACAACTCTGTAACACTTAATTCTCCAACTGTTAACTCTAACAGTTCACTCAGTGTTCACAGAACATTCCCTAACCACTTCCCTCTAAGTGGTTCAAATATTACAAAATTAAATCTCCGTAAGTTTTTCTCTTAAAGATGGATATGGAGATAGTTTATCTCTAAGGATAAACTCTCAGAAAATATAACTTGGTTTTCTTTGGAGAGCAAAAGTCTTATGGGGTTTTTTTAAGAGATTGTTTATATAGGCAAGGAAAAAACCGTCCTCTAGAAGTGTGCTTGGAGACTTGCCCAAATTGTGCAAACAAGCTCAGCTGACACAAGTACAAAGGCACTCATTTCAGACCTTTGTAGTGGAAAGTACACAAGAGTCCAAACAAGTACATTGCAAAGCTGATTTGGTGAATCAATTTGGCAGATTCCAAAACATAAGTGATCAATATTTTTTCAAATAAATTTTTCAAAAATAATTTTGAACACAAAATTTGTACGGATCACTTAAGTGCACGTGCGTAATACTGAGATATGTTCCCACAGTGGTCTCAGTACTACTAAGTCTACATCTGGTAAAGGGAACTGTTCCATGCTTGTTCTTTGCTTGTTCTCAGCTTGTTCTTGGCCTGTTCTCTTTACTGGATGTAAACTTAAAATCTTTTTGCTATTTACTTAAAAACACTAAGAATATTTTCCTAAGTCTATTTTACAAGAAGATCCTAGAAATATAAAAAATAAATAACTCCAAGCTCTTGGCTTCTGATCTTCAAGTATCTCAAGGCCTTCATGGTTGCCTTGATGAGTCCTCACTTGATTCAACCTGTTCATACACAAATATGCATAGACATCAAGTATAGAGAACTGGTTTGTCATCATTCAAATCAAACATGGTTCAACACACGCACATAGCTCAAGTTCAATAACAAGACATCGCTCAGTCTACAACCGATAACATGACCAACAATAATAGACTTGCCCCGCTCAGTTCATCGCCGATGAACCGATAGACGCTCGGTCTTCAACCACTCGACACGACACGACTCTGACTCTCAAACAATCACACAAAACTTGCCCCGCTTAGTTCATCACTGATGAACCGATAGACCCGCTCAGTTTATCACCGATAAACCGATAGACGCTCGGTCTTCAACCGCTCGACACGACACGACTCGACAAGACTCAAAAGACTCCAATCATATTCATCACACAATTCATCATTCATCATCACACATCTTCCAATTCACGGATAACAACAAGTTTAACAAGATATCAAAGAAACTCATGCTCCACTATGTACACATATACGAATGAAAATATCAAGCTATAACTAGATCTTTACACGCATGGCACTAACTAATGTAAAATATGCAATTGATCCTAGCTCCATGGCAAGTTCATAACCAAATAGTCAAAGCAAGGTATGCAAAGATTCATAGATTAACATTAACTTAATTACAAAAGTCAAATAAAAACTCCACCTTGTACTACATGAACTCACGCATGCTTACAATCAAGAAAAATCAAGACTTTGATTACCCACCACACGCAAGTCATCAAGAAAGAAAAGGAAACCAAGTTTGCAATCAAGATTATCAAGATCATTATGTAGAATTGAAAAAATAAAAACAAGAAAGAAATCAAGACTAAACATTCTCCTATACTCGGTTTTATACGCATCATGCAACAACAATAATCAAACATCAATCTAATCCTATTATCCTATGCAATATAATCCTAATCCTAAGTAGAATATCTAGTTACCTTAGATTGAGCAAGACACACAAAGATCATGCACACGCACGCCCAAGTCTTCACGGCTCACTCGTGCACGGCATGGCTCAAGGTAGCAACAATCCTCAACGTGGCTATAACTTATTCAAAGTTGATGGTGGGTTGAAGTTTTGATGGTGTTGCTTGTTTGATGAAAAGAGAATTAAGAATTGTTGAAGATGGAGATGCCATGAGAACTAGGTAGAGGAGAAAGGAAGAGCTTGGCTTGGTTTCTTTGAGTTTACCGTGAGATAGAGGAGGAAAGGGGTATTTTTGTGGGTTGATTGGTTATAATGAATAATGAGGGTTAAAGGGAAGACTTTTGGGTTTAAATAAAACAAGGTCTACTAGATAATAGGAGAAGGGCTACTAGATTTTAGGAGTTAGTTTACTATATAGATTTGAGGAGTTAGTTTAGGAAGTGAAATAAGGGGAAAATAATAGGGGGGCCGGCCAAGGGTGGAATTTAGGTAAGGGTTTGATGCTCCTAAAATTTAGTAGGGTAGTTAGGAAATAAAATTAGAGTTTTTAGGTTTAGACAAAATAGATCTAATTAGATAATTAAGGTAAATGAATCAAATTAAATAAAAATAAAGGGGAGGCCGTGAGGCTTGACATGGCATGAGGGATAATGGGCCTTGATCCATTTAATGAAAATTAAGTCTTTGGACCCAAATCGGATGATTCGAACTTAAAGACTTAATTTTACACGAAATTTTACGGCCCAAAAATCCGGGTCATTACAAGAAAAATTATCAAAACAAAACTAGAATTATCCCAAAGTTCGTTAAATTACTGAAATACTACTATAAACTAATGAAGTTAAACATTAGGCTAGGATTACTATATAATCGGGTAGCTAAACTGCTATGCTTGCAAGCTCACGAATCCCAACCCTCGCTAACACCCAATTTATTCTTCTTCATAATGGGGGTCCACAGTCAGTGGGGAGTAATTAGAATGTTCTACTTAATCGTAGAACACAATAAAAAAATATAATAGTCAGAACGCAGTACACCCAATTCACGATAACAACAATTTAAACACATTCATAACCACAAATCATTTAAGTACATAACTCAATCAGACAACGCAGCAAAACATACATAACATAACTAAACCGACTCGCTAGCTAGGGTCACCTCAAGACTCAAGACTCCATAAACTGTGACAACTCATCTTTCATTATTCAATTCATTATCCTTCATCGTTCCAACTTCAACGTATTACAATCACATTTCATCGTCCCAATGGTCCAACTTCAACGCACGACAGATGTGCTTCATCGTCCCATTGGTCCTCTTATTATCTTTCATAGGTCCAACTTCAACGTACAACAATTGTACTCCATTGTCCCAATGGTCCGACTTCAACACACGATAGATGTGCTTTATCCTTCCATTGGTTTGACATCCACATACAAAAATTGCACTCCATTGTTCCATTATCATTATTATTAACTTTTATTAACCAATTCATTTGCTTTAACTTTAAGTCAACCCACTCAACAACTAGTCAGCTCTAGGTCAAACTTCATCTTAACTTAGACTTCTAGACTCGACAACGAACTAGACACTACAATTACTCATCAATCCAAATGCTACAATCATTCGAAACATCTCATTAATTCAACAAAGATAGTTCCACATGATCACAGAGCTAAACAAACACTTCATAAAAATACATAGTTCAATAAATAGATTTCAATCATTAAACAAAAATCTAATCTTTATTTATAAACAATATTCACGGCATTTTCATAGATAGTAATCAATAAAACATAATTAAAGAATTGATTTAATTAAATAAAAATGTCAATAATTAAATATAATTAAGTAGACTAACTTCATAAAAATTCATGCTTTAATAATTAAACCTTATTTTCGAACCAAAGATTAATCAAAACCAACATCTTATTCGACATTCTTCAATGAATAAACAAGGTTAACAATTTAATTCAAGAACTTATTCAATTAATAAAAATTAAATCAAGAAAATCATAAAGAATCATAATTTGAACAAGAGATTCGACAAGATATACTTCAAAAGTATTTTAGTTTTTTAATCACACTATTTTACACAATCTAATTCTACCGATTTAAATTAAAGAACAACCATTTAAAGGTCTCTAACATTCTAGAAATTTTGATGAAAGTTAAATCTGGGTTCAAGGTTTAACATGCATAAGTTTCGTCCAAAAATAACATCATTTACTAATTTTAAGGGATTTTATAACTAACCAATCATATTAGACTATAATCAGTTTCAGAATTTTCTGCCATAGAAAATGCTAATTTGGACTTTCACCTAAATTTTCGTAGCCATCAGAATTGAATAAGCATTTTAATAAATTCGTATATTAAATCTGGACAGTTTTACCGGTTTGACAAATTAAATTATTATAAGCAAGAAAAGAATGAATTTTGCCACGAAATAAATCTTGACTCATAATCAACTAGTAAAGAAACTCCCACGAAAAATCCATCAACAAATAACAAGATTTGGTCAAGAAATAAATTCATACACTCAACAACACACTTATAATCATGCAATTGTTTAATATCAATAATAATACTATTTCAAACATCAAAAATACAATCTTTAGCAATTATAAACATGTTCTAAACAGTTATATAATAAATTTATTCTATAATTAAATAAAACATCTAATTACCAAAGGTTGAAGGACAAAAGAGTTCGAAATCCTCTTGCTTGGCCGTGTGGTTTTCGAACAAGGGGCTTGATGTTTCTTGGGTTCTTTCTTCAATCTTTGAGTTGGCTAAGTAGGGGTTAGAAGTAATTTTAGTCCCTTCTTGGGTTCTTTCTTCAAGCTTTAAATCTTTCGAACAAGGGGCTTGATGTTTCTTGGGTTCTTTCTTCAAGCTTTAAAATCTGAGAACAAACTAGTAGAATATGATAATAAGGCTATAAAATCTGAGAAAAAAAATAAAATATGAGACTTGTAGTTTATTTAGAATCTGGAAAAAAAATTATAATAGTGGTTCTCACGATTCTCACCGAGTCATGGTTCTCACAGGATCCCTACTTGGGTTCCGGTGAGAAAAGCTTTTATTGTGAGAAGGTGAAAAATATATGGATACAATATATATAAGATATAGGTACATTGACTAAAACTATAAATACATTGAATTTGTAGTATAAATACATTATTTTATTGTATAATCAGATAAATCAATAAGTTCTAACAAGTACATCTAGTAAATCAATAAGTTCTAATAAATCAACTATAACAGAAGAAATATCAAATCAATTGGTAACCCCCCCAAAGTGGAGATTTATTTTTGAGAAAAATGCCAATCTAATCTGAAAATTGAGAAAAAAAAAAAGAATTTAGGTGAAAATTTGTTTTAATTTGCTACCAAGGATGATTTGACTTGTGATGAGTTTGTAGTGATGAAAAGTAACTGATGAATTTAAACGTTTTGGACTCTTGAATGTAGCTATAGGAAGAAGAAAGAGGGAGGAAGTATAAAAAAAGGAGCGAATTTGTTTTCTATCTTGACCGTTCGTGCTTAAATCCAAGGGTTAAAATTGCTTCTCATCCTTCTCACTCAATATAAATTTCTCACTTGAACTTAATTCTATATATATATATATGACCAGGGTTAAATAATATGTTTCTCAGGTTCAACAGAATATGTGCCCAAGTTAAAAGAATTTTTTTTAATTAACAAATGAAGCAGAGGTGTATGAACAATGTTAAGGATGAATTTTGAAAAAAAAATCTACGTAATTTATTATACATATAATAATAAAAAAATAAGAGCCCAAGATTTTGTGTTGTTTTCAGCTTCTATAGTTCGGGTCTTTATTCCATATTCTTCTGAATGTCTTGCTCTCATTTTTTTCTTCTCAAAGTGTCCTTTTATTCTCCTATTCCCCTTTGGAGGCCTTCCTTTTTTCTTTATTACTTCTGGGCTTTGTACCACCTCTAGCCTCCTCTCCTCTTCTTTAATTTCCTTTTGCGTTTCTTGATCTGTCCTGTAAAGTTCCTTGATGTTGTTGCTACATTTTTTCCTTGCTTCCTCATTTGCTTGGACTATGGAAACCAAGTTGTAGAAATTCCTTGTGATTGCGTGCCTCCATGGTGTCCACAACTAAATGTGAATTTGGGTTTGATTCTTTATCATCTGACATTGTAAAGGAGGTACAGGTCCAGTTTCAAGATTAAAGATATTCAAAGAAGACTTTCGAGACTTGGAAGAGCATGAAGATAGATTACGTCACTACAAGGTAGAAGCCTTATATCAACAGACAAAAAGTGTTGCTATAGCCCTGCTTTTTGTTACTAAAGCCCTATGACAACGGTTTAAAAACCGCTACCAATAGGTGGCGTTGCTAAAACCTTCTTGCAACATTTTTTTGCATAAGGCAACACTTTTAGAAATACAGTTGCCATAAATATCTTTAGCAACACTTTTATTTAGCAACGCTTTTGACTTTAAGAAACACTTATATCTGAAGTTAAGGCAACACTGAGAAACTTTAGACAACAGTTAATTACCAAACTATGGCTACACTTTTTCAATTTATAGCAACGTTTATATTTAACTTTTTTTTGCAATAGATCAATGTTTAGGCAACAACTTTACTCCAAGTTAAGGCAACACTTTTTGTAACATATAGTAACAGTTGAAATAATTTTTGTGGTAATGGTTAGTATTTTGGCAACGGATATGCATAGCAACAAAGTTTAAATACCTTTGCATTGCTCACAAGCTATTAAGATAAATCCAATCCCAAGTATTATTTTTAAAAAATATAATAATAAAATAAAATAAACCAATCTATTTCAAATGCACTCATAGATAATCAAAGTGAGTGCAAAGAAACAAGATTTACAAAAATAATGATAACATTCTCATCCATTACATCCATTATTCTAGCTAGTGGCAAAGTTTCAAATCTAAAATAACCTAGATATAATTCCAAAAAATAATTGAAAGTCATATCATCAAAACCTAAATAATGATTTACACAACCTAATTCCAATAGAATTTCTCATATTTGAATCTTGTAATAGTTGATCTTCTCTTCATCCTGTAGTGAAACAAAAGAAAACTGATTAAAATATGAACTAAGGAAATTGCTTGAAATTAAAAAAGAAAAAAAAGAGTTACAGAAATGGATATTATTATTTATTGGTAAAATATAATACTAAGGTAAAGCAACTCTGCAAAAAAAGAATGTTTGCCCTCACCTTCATCAATCACCCAGAGAAAAATCCAAAGAAAAGTCCAGAAATATGATAAGGTGATTGTTAAAATAAATCAGGTCCTAGTTGAAGGTTGAATAGAACCAAGGGACAGAGGCTAGCCACCTAGTGTCGCCTCTGCCGGGGCTGTCAGAAATGCCGAGCCGCAACTAGCGAACGGCTGCTGCTGCCGAAGGGTGTTGCTGCTGGCTGCAGGGTTGCTCGTGCTACACAGAGGCCAGCCTGCTACACCAGTCGGCTGCTACTGCTAGGTCTGGGTTGCTGCCTCCTGCTGCCGGGCAGCTTGGTGGTGGCGGCATCGCCTGCTGGTGGCTGCTGGACGGTGGCCCGCCTGCCTGTAAGTGGTCTCTACTAGGTCTCTTTTTGTGGTCGTATCATTATAAATCCCGAATACACAGATATCTCGGATTATATACTAAAGAGCGCATATTACTAGTTGGGTTTGAATTATTTGCATATTAGGACTAATTATTGTGACCACTTTGAATTAAGTCCATATTAAAATCCAAAGAAAGTAGATCAAATAAATCATATAATGAAGAAATATAAAATAAACAATAAATAAAAATAAATATGTGCAGATTCAAGAAAAACAAAATTAAAATGATGATATTGACAAAATTATTCTTGTGCGATTTAACACTTTAATCAATTGACCACCGTATTCGGATTAATAACTTTAATCTTCATCTTTATTATTTAATCAAAACCGAATTTTAATATATGACTCTCATGAATGATTTATTTATATAACATTTAATCACTCCAGAAATTCAATACTATGGCGATTGTTTTGTAATATGTGATTTAATTGGCAAATTCATTTCCTCATGATCGCATAAAAAGTAATTATCAAAATATTCATAACAACATTGTCGGAAAAGAAAATTTAGTGATCATTTCATGACACGAATTTCAATAAATCAAAATCGTGTGATATAAATCGCATATGAAAGAAACAAATTCAACAATTATTGTTATCAAGCCACTATTATTCAATTTATGAAGTGAGATCTAAAGAGTTGTATGAGAGTCGGTATTAATATATGATTACGCAAAATGTGTCGATGAAATAATAATCATTACGCATATAAATTGCAAAGTCAAAACATTAAAGTTCATTAGATTGATGACGATTAAAGAAATAATGGCATCGTTGTTATAGAATTTATTAAAGCATTAATTCGCACATATGTATACATGATCCAGATTAACTATTGAATTAACCATTATCGTAAATCATCATTTTAATTGGTTTATTAATATAACAATAAACTTTGAATGAATTTGAAGTAGAGACTTTAGGAATTGTACCTTACAATGCCTTTGATCAGAAACAATCAAGGAAAACCAACGACGATGAATGCAAGTGTTTGTTTTAAAGTTGATTGAGTTAATGATTTGTAGTGTGTTTGATGATGTTTTGGGGAGTGTTTTATAAGATGTGAATGTTTAGAGTTGAAGTATGCAATGCAGAAGAAGGCTAGGGATTGTTGGCGTATGTTGAAATGCTTGGAAGGACGTGTATTTACAGGCCAGAAGGAGCAATGAAGGACCCGGATGAGCTGTGACCTGCCTCTAGACGCAGGTCCGTGTGATATGACCTGTGCCTAGACTTAGGTCAGTGTTATATGAGCTGCGTCTAGACGCAGGTTTGATCTGATCCGGGTCGATGTTTTTGCTTGCTTTTGAGCGTGATTTACGGGATTATTATGCGATTTTTATTTGATTATGGATATATTCTGCAATCTTTAATATTCTGGAATATTACGAGGTGTCCCGAGATGCTTTAGGATGTCCCGGAATGTTCTAGAATGTTCCGGGATGTCCCAAAACTTTCTAGAATGCTCTAGAAGCCTCCAGAAGCTCTAAAAATTACAGAAAAATTATTAAAAACACTAATATTCTTTGCGGAAAAATTTTCAACATTCGGAAATGACGAAAATGCCCCTAAGCATGCAAAAATCCTAAAAAAACTATAAAAAGCACAGAAAAAATATGAAAAAATCCTAAAAAATCTAAGAAAAAATATGAAAATGACGATAAAAATATAGGAAAATATGAATAAATTATAAAATTATTTTTATGATTTTTAAAAATATTTTATGATGCAAAATGACATTTTTAATTTTTTTATGAATATAAAATAAGGAAAAATGCAAAGAAAAAATATGAAAAAATCCTAAAAATGACATTTAGGTGTCTATAGAAGCCCCAACTTTGAATTGATTGAGTCTAGAGAGTAAGCATAAACTCGCAAGACGAAAGTCAAAGTATTCCTGTCAGTACGGAGGATAACTCTAAACGTTATGGGACCTTGAGTTACCCTTTTTAACCCCGGTACCTGCAAAACAAATGTTAGTTTTATCTGTAACCGCGCCCCATGCGGTTTAATCTCATAGAAGCGACTGAATCCTCGGGATGATGGTGGATGAATCGTCTGGTTCATCCGGATGTGCTTGGATCTTTCGGAACTATTCCATTGGGTAAGCATAAACCCTTGGGAGAATGAAAAGTCGTATGGGCAAGATCGATCAAGAGTAAGCATAAACTCTTAAAAAGGTGTGTGCGAGTAAGCAGAAACTCGTGACAAAATATGTTTAGGGTGGACATAAACCCGTTGTGGGCCAAGATTAAGCATAAACTCTTGGTTGAAAATGTGATGAGTCAAGAGTAAGCATAAACTCTTGATAAAAAGTGATGTATGTCTCGGTTAACATAAACCCGTGAGAATAATAATGTGCTAAGAGTAGGCATAAACTCTTAGAGGATGAAACAAGAGTAAGAATAAACTCTTGAGAGATGAGGGTAAGCATAAACCCATGAGCAAGGATGATGCGATAAGAGTAAGCATAAACTCTTAGGAGGAGATATAAGAGTAAGTATAAACTCTTGAGAGTAAGCATAAACTGTAGGGGTCGTTTCCGGCATCCTACGTCACGCGCGAGTTATTTTTGAATGCTCGTGAACGCCACACGTGAATATAGTCTAGTAAGAGTCGCCACCGTGCGTTTATACAGTCCACAGACACCGAAGAAGTACCAATGCCAAGAGAAATTAGCCCCATATAGGTCGTGCACCAGAGTATGGGTTTGGGGACAGGTTATGAGCCAATCGTGTGACGACCCGACTCGCTTAAACCGGCGCGGAAGAAACCGACGAGTCGAATTGTCGATCTAACAAACAAACTTACTTAAAAATCAAAACAAAACCTCAAAATTATTATTACTAAACCCCAAAAGTACAAACCCACAATATTGTACAATACTAAACCCAAAGTAATCAATACTAAAAGTTAACTCCAAACACTATCAGAGTTAGAATATACAGAATACATAAACTAAACTTCCAAACTAGAAACAAAATACAATCTAAGCAAATAAAGAACCAACGGCACTCGCCCAACCCAAAGTAAGCAACACCGTCATCATCAGAGTTACCTGAAAAATTAACAACAATCCACTGTCAGTGGCGAGTAACATAACAGTCCCACCCTAACATGGATACACATAATCAAAGAATAAACCAAACAAACACGTCAGGAAAAACATACCAACATGCGACATAATCATCATAACAATATCAATAATAACCAATAATAACAATAACATAAACTAGATCAACTTTAGTTATTCAAACTTATTATTACTTAATCTATGTCGCTATCATTTACATTTTAGACCGGACTATGCTCGTACGAACGCATCTTACGCGAACGAACAATTAACTTTCCTACTATGCCAGGATTGAGAATCTTACTCCCGAACCCATGAACCCCATCTTACGGAAATTCATATCAAAAGACGACATAGCAAGTATACACTATCCCAATACCGCGGTTGGGATAGGGGCAACGTCTTAACCCAAGTCTTAGAATCTTACTCCAAGATTAGGCGTCTAAAAGTAAACTTAAGTTATCTTTACGTCCATTACATCTTTGTTATTCTCAAGATCGCATCTTATGCCTTTTCTTGAGTCTAACTAAGTATATTAACACAATCTTGAACTTCTTTAATCAATCTTTATCATTTCTTTAACTTTCTTTAAATATTTCTTTAACTTTCTTTAGTAAACTTTAATAATATTTAATAAACTTTAATTAAACTTTAATAAAATTTTACACTTAAAGATTACATGAACTACTTCAAGATTTCATGATTCAACAAAGAACTCAACAAGACTATCAAGAACTCATCAAGAACTCAACAAGAACCCATCATCACACGCATAACTTCAATATGATTCAACAATATTTCATCAATTTCCATGCATCAAAACTTCACATGCATCATACATAAACATGATCAAACATAAGATTAACATAGGACATCATAACATGCGTGAAAACTCAACAAATTATCATAAAAAGAACACCCAAATCAGCCCTATAATTCACGCATGAAATAGCCAACAATCTTCAACAAACCATCCTAATATGATCATTTAATCTACCCTATAACCATAGTATACAAATTAAGGTAGAAAAGTATGTTACGTTAATCAAAATCAACCACTTAAAGACACAAAAACTTGCTGCCTAGATTCGAACCATATGGCCCCAAAATCACGCACAACACGGTGCACCCCACGGCTTTGCACACGAACACCCTTGCACGGTCTTCAATGCACGGCCACCACCGCACAGCTTCCACCCATGTACACGGCCTGCCACGAACCACCACGCAAGGCGCCACGCACGACCACCCTTCAAACCCCACGAACAAAACCCCAAAACTAAACTTAAACAACGGATCTTGATAAGAAAATGATGAAGATAATTGGGTGTTTAATCACTTAAAGATCAATTGAGGTTAAATCTTTA
This sequence comes from Salicornia ramosissima, assembly GCA_951394345.1. Classification (NCBI taxonomy): domain Eukaryota; kingdom Viridiplantae; phylum Streptophyta; class Magnoliopsida; order Caryophyllales; family Amaranthaceae; genus Salicornia; species Salicornia ramosissima. The sequence goes on along the minus strand of OX596239.1, from coordinate 38,583,422 downwards.
AGTTTGGGTTTGAAAAGATGGATGAACAATGGTTGGGGTTTATAAGCCAAAAATGGCATGTGGAAGGAGTGAATGGAGGAGAGTTTTTAGTGTTTAAATGTGGCAAAGGATGATCAAATGACAAATGAATTCTAAAGCCTTACTTCTACTTCTATTTATAGAAGTGGGTTAAGGTGTGAACATGAAGCAAGTGGCAAAATTAAGCCACTAATCAAGAGGGGGCCGGTATTTAGCAAGCTAAAATGGGCTTGATGATCACTTGGGCTAATTGCACTCATGCATGACTAATCATGCCTAATTTTTATTTGGCCCAAAAATTAATTAACTAATTAGAAAATTAAATATTAAAATTCTAATTAACTAAATTAAAATAAAATAAATTTATAAAACAACCCTTCATAAAATAAAAATAAAAATAATCATAATTATTCAAATAAAATAAAAATAAATAGTCCAAATAAATTTGGACCATACATAAAGGTAACATAAATACACAAATAAATCAAAGTAGAAAATACCGATAAACTGTGTCGTTACAAATCGTGCATTGGGCTCGCCCGCCTGTGAGCGATCTCTACTAGGTCTCTTTTTGTGGTCATATCATTATTAATCCCGGATACATAGATATCTCCGTTTATATCCATTTGAATATACTACAAGTCATGACTAATTAATGTGACCAATTTGAATTAAGTTAGTATTAAAAGTGCTAAAAATAAAATCAAATAATTCATGAATTAAACACATAATGAAGAAATATAAAATAAACAAAAAATAAATATGTGCAGGTTCAAAGTGTGTTCCAAGAAAAGTGGTTCAATGTGCAGTTGGGCTAGTAATATGATGATTATGACAATGATTACGATAACCATTATAAAAAATATGTACAGATTTATACACAATAAATATAATTCAAATAAATTCCAATGATTAAATTCATTCATCATATTAATATTAATGACGTTAATTGCAAGTTTTATTACCCGTTGGGCCAGATCTATACATTTGACTCGTCAATAATATGAATTAAACCATATCTATTTATTTATGATAATTCAAGACTATTATATGAATATATTATATTTATGGTATGAGATTTGATTGATAAATCAACATATTCAGAATATGTGAAATTATTATCGGTTTATTTATTATTAAAATAATATATATTTACAGATCTATGCATGAAAATTTAGCGAACGTTTTGTAACACGAAATTTGAATGAGAAAGACCGTGTTGTATAGATCGCATTATGAATTGAATGATAACCAAAATTAAATTATTTTTGTCCGAAATTATGAAAATAAAAAAATATATATGAATAAAATTTTATGTATGATTATACAAGATATGTGGATGAATCAAACTCATTGCACGTTCATATTGCAAAATCACAAATCATAGACAATCGGGTTGTAAAACGACAATTATGACACAAAAAACATTATTATGATAAATGTTGATTTGATCATTAGAATTCACATGAATAATTTAGATTTCTTGTGATATTAACCATTATGATAAATCATGTCATTAATCATCATATATAAACGAATAGAAACTAAGTAGAGACTTCAGAAAGATGTACCTGCTAGCAATGCCTTTGATCAAACAAACAAGGAAGGATCAACGATGATGAATGCAATATGCTTGCTTGAAGTTGATTGAGTTGGTGTTTTGTGATGTGTTTAATGATGATTTTAGAGATTTTTGATATGGTATAAGTGTTTGGGATTGAAGTATGCAATGCAAGAGAGGGATTGGTGGTGTTGGCGTATGTTGAAATGCTTGGAAGGACGTGTATTTATAGGCCAGAAGGAGAAACGGAGACCCGGAGAGAAGAGCTGCCTGCGTCTAGACGTAGGTCTTGTAATATGACACTTGCGTCTAGACGCAGGTTTGTTTGATCCGGGGTCGATTTTGCTTGATTTTGCGCGTGATTTACGGGATTTTGAATTGGTTTTTATTCGGTTACGATTAACTTCCGTAATCTTTGACATTCCGGAATATTCCGAGGTGTCCCGGGATGCTCCGGGATGTCCCGGAATGTTCTAGAATGTTCCAGAATGTTCCGAAATGCCCAGAACGTTCCGGAATGTTCTAAAAACCTTCAGAAGCTCTAAAAAATTACTGAAAATTATCAAAAATTATGAAAAAGTATGAAAAGTATGAAGAATACTAATATGCTTTATGGAACAATTTTCAACATTCGGAAATGATGAAAATGCCCCTAAGCATGCAAAAATCCTTAAAAATCTATAAAAAGCTCTAAAAATATGATAAAAAATACAGAAAAATATGAATAAATTATAAAATTATTTTTATGATTTTAAAAAATATTTTATGATGCAAAATGACATTTTTTATTCTTTTATGAATATAAAATATTGAAAAATGCATGTAAAAATATGAAAAAAAATTCCTAAAAAAGAAGAAAAATCATGAATAAATCCCATAATCATTGTGAATCCTAATAAACGCTTCCAAGGCAATTCAAACATAGTTTAGGCAATTGGCTGAGGTATATTGTGTGTTTTCATCGTCAATTCCACTTAGTTGGACCTTATGGCAATATGGTACGTTCATCATTAGTCTCTACATTGGAAAGACACATTTAGGTGTCTACCGAAGCCCCCACTTTGACTGAGTCTGGAGAGTAAGCATAAACTCGCAAGACGAAAGTCAAAGTATTCATGTCGGGACGGAGAATAACTCAAGATGTTCTGCGACCTTGAGTCACCCTTTTTAACACTGGTACCTGCAAAAAAAATGTTAGTTTACCTGTAACCGCGCCCCATACGGTTTAATCTCTCAGAAGCGCCTGGATCCTCGGGATGGTGGTGGATGAATTGTTGGGTTCCTCCGGATGCGCTTGGATCCTTTGGAACTATTCCCTTCGGTAAACATAAACCCTTGGGACAATGAAAAGTTGTATAGGCAGGATCGATCAAGAGTAAGCATAAACTCTTGAAAAGGTGTGCGCGAGTAAGCATATACTCGCGAGAAAATACTTTTAGGGTAGGCATAAACCCGTTGTGTGTCAAGAGTAAGCATAAACTCTTGCTCAAAAGGTATGATGTGTGTCTGGGTTAACATAAACCCGTGAGAATAATAATGTGCTAAGAGTAGGCATAAATTCTTAGAGGAAGAAACAAGTGTAAGAATAAACTCTTGAGAGAAGGTATGAGGGAAAGCACAAACCCTAAGCAAAGTGATGTGTTAAGAGTAAGCATAAACTCTTAGGAGGAGAATCAAGAGTAAGTATAAACTCTTGAGAGAAGGTATGAGGGTAAGCATAAACCCATAAGTAAAGTGATGTGTTAAGAGTAAGCATAAACTCTTAGGAGGAGAATCAAGAGTAAGTATAAACTCTTGAGAGAAGGTATGAGGGTAAGCATAAACTCATAGAGAAAAAATATTTGTAAACTTAGGGTAAGTATAAACCCGTAAGCAAAGTAAGTGGATTAAGGGTAGGCATAAACCCTTAGAGGAATTCTTATAAACTTAGGGTAAGTATAAACCCATGAGAAAAGTAAGTTAATTAAGGGTAGGCATAAACCCTTAGAGTGATACTTGTGAGTGAGGGAAAAGGAAGTGTGTGTCTGATGAGAAGCCCTCACTTTGACTGAGTCTGGAGAGAAGAATGTTCTCGCAAGACGAGAGTCAAAGTATTCTGGTTGGGGCAGGGAAATAGCATGTATGGGCTGCATAAGCAAAGATATCAAGGAAACGTTACATATAGCAATAACCCATATAGACATACATAGAGCTGTCAGTTTGGTTAGGAACTGTTGGTTCAACTGTTAACCTAACTGAATTGAACTAAACTTAACTGCAATAAAATGAGCCAAGAATCAAATGACTGATAACTGAAATTCCAACTGAAACAAAATGAACTGAACTTAACTGAACTGAAACTGAACTGATTGATGAACTGAAATCAACTGAACTGAAAAAGTTGATTATATAAAACTGTTTTTAACTGATCATAACTGAACTGAAATTAACTGTAAATTGTTTGGTTTTGTTAGTTTATTATTTAATTTACCTGTTTTTAACTGTTGATCAACTGAACCGAAATGACTTATAAATTGTTTGGTTTTGTTAGTTAACTAAACTGTTATTAACTGTTGATCAATTGAAACAAAATGACTTGATATTTTTATAATTTAAAGTTAATTGAATTGTTAATTTGTTATACTTCCTCTGTAAATGAATTTTTGCAACAAATTTATTTTTGACACTATTCACAATTTTGTATATATAATTAGAATATTATTTCTGACACTATTCACAATTTTGTATATATAATTAGGGATATTATTTTTGACACTATTCACAATTTTTGTATATATATTTAGAGATATTATTTTTTTAAATTATGTCTTACAAGATGTGAAAAGGCAAATAGAGCAATTTAATTTTCCTCTCAAATTCAAATTACAACTTACCTTCCCTCCCAAATTTCATTGAAATTTAATTTTCCCACCCAAATTTTAATGAAAATTTCAACTTTCCCTCCAAAAAATTACTCAAAATTTAGGACATTTGTAATATCAAATATTTCTACTTAATCGATATAACATATTATTTAATAATGTAATAAAATCCTAATTTATTTCATGATAGCTAACACTTACAATTCGATAAAATAAAAATAAAAATAAAAACAAGCTCACTAAAATTTACAACTTGCAATGAGAAAAAAACAAGCCCAATTAAACTAATTATATATCTGTTGCTAAATCCATTTTCATTTTTCCTAACAATATATACTTAATAGGCAAGGTTATTGTTGCAATATAGAATGAGCATTATAGTTGTAGCTCATTTTGTTCTAATTGTTTATGGAGTGAGCTCTGCTCACTACTCACCTTTTTCACATTTTTTCTCTAACTAACCTCGATCATCAAATGAATACCATCATGTTTGTAAGATTAGTAAAACAGAGTCACTAACCTTTTCCCATTACTTGAAGACATTAGTAGATCTTAATAATTAGAACCAACACCATAAATGTTTTTCATTTATTTGTAGTTGATTATCAATTTCAAATGGTGATAAATAAAGAGAATATAATATGAAGTTCATGTTACTTAATATTTACAATGTTATTTTCCCAATATTACATGAAGCAAACAGAATCAAAAATCATCACCAAGCATCCCATCATCAGATATATACTTAAAGAATTTCAATAACTTGCATTCTCATTAAATTCCTTGAGATTTCATCTTCACATCAAACTGCAAAACAAATTTTTAAAAAATCTAAAAATACACAATATGGAAAATTGAAAAATCTCACAATTGAAAGGAATTGAAAAATCAGAAACCAATAATCATAAAAATAAAGAATTAAGTAACGAACAAATGTTGAAATTTGCAGGCTTCGATTCCTCCATTATACAAAGGAAGGTTCATGAAATTCATACGATATTTTCCCTAATTAAACTCTAGCAGCAACACCAAGAAGAGAAATTAGCAAAATTAAAATAAAAAATCAGCAAAATTTGAACATTAGCTTAGCAAAAAGGGAGAACAGAGAATGAGAGAAGAAAGAGCGAAAAACGGCTATTGAGAGGAATTTCAGGGTTTATAGCCCATGTTTAATTAGGGCTTATTTTTTAGGTTGAGATATTTTGTGAACCGTTGGATTTATAAATGACGGAAATCAACAGCTCTAGTGGTGATTCGTGTGTAATGGCTGGAAATTGTTTTGGGTCATTGGATCTTGCATGGGCTAGATCAATGGCTATTATCACAATCCGTGTATTTCAGTTTAAGTAACTTTTGGACCATTGATTTCTTTGATCGAAGGGTTGTGATTATTATTATTATTATTGTTGTTGTTGTTGTTATTATTATTAGGAAAAATCGCATGACACAAATGAAATGAAGCAGGTCTCACAATCAAATCTTAACCCTTGATTTTGGATCCTTTAATGATCCAATGGCTCAGATTGATGATCCATGTGCTTAGTTTTGCTTAGCTCTCTGCCCTTGATTTTAATCATCTAAAGGTCTAGATTCATTCAGCTTAATATAATTTGATTTAATTATAAATTTGCTACTTGTTTCACCTTAGATTTGCTTATTAAGTTATTAGATGAACTATTAATTATTTAATTTTACTTTACATTTAAAATGTATTGAAAACATAATTACTAAATTTTACTTTTACTATGACTATAATTTAGATGGTAATACTAATAGACATATACAATAACTATGAATTTAATTTAAATATGGATTTAATAGTTTGTTAAATATAATGAACAGATCTAAAAAATTTATTATTGTTCTTGTTGTCGTTATAATTACTACTATTGTTGTTGTTGTTATTATTTTATTCATATCAATCATCATCGTCATCGTTATCACCACTCATCAGTATCAATTCATTGTTGTTATATTATTAATTGATATCAATATTGTTGTTATCATCGTTGTTGTCGTCAATTCATTATCATCCACCATCACTTAGATCGTTATCATAAGCTCACAATGATACTTCATTCAACAATTATCACCAATATCATTATCATTAATTCCTCATCATTGTAAACCATTACTCCATTATAATCACCATTAACATTAATTCACTTCGCAATTCATTGGCAATTTGCTTTTTTAATAACACGATTGTATAGATTGATAATAGTATGATATTTAGTTATATTAGTATGATACTTTGTCTTAATATTATATGATGTCTTGTTTTTATAGTATGATTTAATAATAGAACGGTGTGATGTATTGTCTATAGTATGATAATGGTGTTATGCAGTATTAGATTAAAAATTGTATGCATTCTAGTATATGGCTACCATATCCTCAGACCTTAAATCTCTTACATATATCACATATTATACATATCACATATTATTAAATTTGTATTATATTAAAAACAGGCTCAAATCTTATTATTGTTCTTGTTCTTGATATTTTTACTACTATTATTGTCATTATATTAATCACCATCATGCATCATCGTTATCATCAGTATTATCATCAATTCATTGTTGTTGCTAATTGCTATCATTATTGTTATGATCGTTGTTATCGCCAATTCAGTATCACCCATCATCGTCTGGGCCATCATTTCCACTCAATATTAATACTCAATACAGGCTTACACATTTACACCTATATTAGTATAAGGATAAATTGATCTAAATATAAATTGATACATAATAAATAACATTAAAGTGCATCATAACTAAATAAACAAATAAATTAACCCGTTGTAAGGCAAAACATTTGAACAGCTAAACGAATACGATCCGACCATATTATTTGGGGGGTGGGGTGACGCAAGAAAACTCGGGTAAACCCATTAATACTCGATGTCTACCTCGATCAGAATCGTTAAAGATGTCCTTATAAAACTAAAAATAACCATAATGTAATTGAATATAATCATTTAAAATTAACTGATAATAACTTAAATCGTATGGATAGAATTGTATTTAACCATAACGTAAACTAAATACAATCGGAATCGACATATCAACCGTTCACAATGAACTAACATCAATTGAAATCGTACGGGTAAAACCGAAGACCAACCATAACGTAAATTGAATACAATCGGAATTGTTATGTCAATCGTTCACAATGAACTAACAACAACTGAAATCGTATGGGTAAAACCATAACTGAACTGATTTGAACTAAAAAGTAAAAATAACTGCAACGGTTTGGAACTGAAACTGAAAAGTTAAACTGAGATGATTAATTTGAAAAAAATTAACTGAAGTCAACTGAACTGAAGTCCATCAAACCATTTGGGTCCAACCATAACTGAACTGATTAACTGAACTGACACCTCTAGGCATACATGGGCTCATGAACAAGTTATTCAAGATAATAATCGCATATGGCGATTCAAGGAACCAAAAAAGATGGGCTCTCGCCTTATGTGCTTTGTGCTAGGTGATGTGTGTATATACAATGTGCGTGATGCCTATGCATGTATATGACTGTATGCATGAAATGATTATGATGATTGATATGCTTGTGGTGCAAAATGGGTCCAAAATGGACCGATCAGTGATATGCTTGTGGTGCATGATGCATAATGTGTTTGGTGTTTGTGAAATGTAATGTGTAGAGAATGATATGTTATGTATGACAAAGCAATAAATGACCAAGGGGATCAACCAATGGTACGGTACTTCCCTGAAAAAGGGGATGGAGCGATCTTAAGCCCCCAATCGATCAAAGACAAAACATTTGATCATAAGAAAGCCCCCAGCCTGTGGGGAAGGCTATATTTGAGGTGGAGTAGGTGAATGGGTAGGATAGCACTAATGTGGGTAAGGCTATATATATTTGTGGTGAATTGGTAGGGTAGCATGAATGAGGGATTATGGATAAGGCTTTTTTGAGTCACAAGTTTGTGGTTGAGTAGATGGATAGGTAAGCCCCCAGTCTGTAGGGTAAGGATGGATGAAGGATCATGGTTAAATTCATTTTGTGGATTGCATGAAAAGGCTAAAGGATTGAGGAAAGAGGCTAGATCAAGTCGTGAACTTGAGTTAGATTTCCCGCAAGATGAAGATTGCCAAATTGATGAAGCTATGCATGGGGTATGTCTTGCCCAAATAGAAGAAAATAAGAGTCAAATCAAAGCGATGAACTTAAGAAGAGTTATAGAAAGCCCCCATGGTGTGTGAAAGAAAAAAGGCTGTTAGTGCGAGAAAAAGAAAAGCTAAAAATTTGTGACTGAACGATAATGATGTAGGGAATTGATGTGGTTGGCTGAGTTAGTGTTGGTTCAAACTCGAGCCTATGTCGGGTGGTGAACAAAAAATGTGTGCTTAAAACTCCAAGTTAATTGAAGGAGTGGACCTCAAAAATTCATATATTAATTGGGTCGAACTTCGAGAAGAGGCTTCCTACGTATCCTTATGGAATCAAACCATCGTAGTTCTTGATGATTATTTGGACAATACCTCATGCGAGAGGGCTTTTGTGGTTGTAATGTTTGGCTAGGGTTAGGGGTTAAAAAGAAAAGGGAAAGAAGGCTCATAGTTCCCCAAATGTTGCCCCCTAGTGGTGCATAGATGTGCCTTGGCTTTTACTTTTTTTTTGTTGTTGTTGTTTTTGGACTTGGATTTTGATTGAGTTTGAAATTTTGACACGACTTTCAGAAGTATGTTTGTTGCATGTCGAGTATGAATTTTATTTCTTTTTCTTTTATTGTTTTTTTTTTGTTTGGCACATGTCTTTTCCTACGCACTACTTCATTCCATGGGTGAGGTAGGTAGATGTGGGTAAGGAAAGCAAGTAGGTGTATTTGTGTTTGAGGATCAAAGGGCTGCAAGGGATTGAATGAATACAGGTGATGGGAAAGGTTTGATGATTTTTGTGGAGTTTAAGAAAACAACGCCTCTCAGGCAATGCCCGTTTATTAAGTTCTATTTTATTGATTATGAAAATTTGAGGTCATGAATTATGTTAGAGTTAAAAGCACAAATTAAAATGGAGGCTAATAATGTACAAAAAAAAGAATTTTATTAATATCAACTAAATTACAGGGCTAAGAGTTGGAAGATAAATCCTATCGACATAGGCTCGAAAAAAGAAGAAAGAAAAGGAGATAAAAATTGTCTAGGTAAAGGGACTCCCCGACTCAACCTAAGGAAACGACCTTGACTGACTCTTAATTTTGAGTGGGGCGTGCTGACATAATGTTGTTCTTGAATTTGAGTGAGTTGATTGAATTGGTCCACTTGAGAAGTCTTTTGTGGTGTTCGGGTTGCAGGCTAAAGATATGGGTTTGAGTTATGTAGGCTTGGAATATGGGCTTGAGTGATGGGCTTGGAATTTGGGATTGAGTGGTGGGCATGGTATTTGGGATTGAGTGATGGGCTTAATTGTGTGATGTAGGCTGGGTATGGGCTTAAGGCTTTGGGTTTGGATGAGTTTGAGTGAGGCTGGGGTGGTATTTAAGTGAGGTGAGGTAATTTTGGATTGGGTTTGAGGCTTGCTCAGACCTCGTGTAAGTTCAATGTATACTCAAGAAGGGGGGGGGTTGAATTGAGTATGTGTGTTTTTTTTAATCGTTTTCAAAGTTTGTTTATCTTTTTGTGAGAACAACGATAGAACACTAAATAAAGAGTAGGGACACAAGGATTTAACGAGGTTCGGCTTCTAAACAAGCCTACGTCCTCCACTCTCTCACCAATATTATTAATCAACTCTGAATAATAACAAGGTTACACACTCAATTAAATGCTACAACTCTGTAACACTTAATTCCCCAACTGTTAACTCTAACAGTTCAATCAGTGTTCATAGAATACTCCCCAACCACTTCCCTCTAAGTGGTTCAAATATTACAAACTTAAATCTCCGTAAGTTTTTCACTTAAAGATGGATATAGAGATAGTTTTGCTCTAAGGATTGACTCTCAGAAAATATAACATGGTTTTCTTTGGAGAGCAAAAGTCTTACTAGGGTTTTTCAAAAGATTGTATTTATAGGCAAAGAAAAATCGTCCCCTAGAAGTGTGCTTGGTGACTTGCCTAAATTTTGCAAACAAACTCAGCTGACACAAGTGCAAAGGTATCTATTTCAGACCTTTGTCTCCTTCCACTACATGTAGTGGAAAGTACACTAGAGTCCAAACAAGTACATTGCAAAGCTGAATTTGTGAATTAATTTAGCAGATTTCCAAAACATAAGTGATCAATATTTTTCAAATAAATTTTCAAACATAATTTTGAACACGAAAATTGGTATGGATCACTTAAGTGCACATGCGTAATACTAAGGTCTGTTCCCACAGTGGTCTCAGTACTACAAAGTCTACATCTGGCAAAGAGAACTGTTCCAAGCTTGTTCTTTGTCTGTTCTTAGTTTGTTCTTGGCTTGTTCTCTTTACTGGATATAAACTTTAAATCTTTTTGCTCTTTACTTAGAAACACAAGGTATATCTTCCTAAGTCTATTTTACAAGAAGATCCTAGAAGTACAAAAAATTAAAAGACTTCAAGCTCTTGACTTCTGATTCTTCAAGTATCTCAAGGTCTTCAGATTTGCCTTGAATAGTTCTCAGTTGCATTAACCTGTTCAATTACAAATATGCATAACAATCAAGTATAGAGAACTGGTTTGTCATCCATCAAATCAAACATGGTTCAACAATTTCCCTCTATTTGATGATGACAAACCATAAAGTTCCCTCTGAGAACAGTAACCAATTGTTTTAAGATAAAAAAATTGTTCAGAGGAACTGGTCTTGCACTGTGCGTGTAGTCAGATTCATAATCTCAGAGAATTAAGAACACACAGCAAACCAAAGCACAATTAGACTGATTACAAGGTCAGTCAACTCATCACATTACTCAATTAATTATTGAGTTTCAGCATTAGACCTGTAACCTACAAGACTTATCAATATCAAATGTAGCAAGAGAATTTTAAATTCACTTGGAAGAGTTTCTTGCAGTTGGGATGGATAGGAGCACTTGATCTGAATTCAAAGTACTCCTAGGCATAAATCTGGGCCATCTCTAACAAGGTCTGAACCTTGTTCAAGTTGCTACACTTGACACTAAGAACTTCACCTGTCCTATTCCCCCTTTTGGCATCATCAAATGACCAAATTATCACAGCACCAAAATTAGGAGAAGGCAACAAGTAAAGTCAACACAAGCATGATATAAACACAGCATTCTAGAGATGTTGTCCCAAAAGTGAGTACCTGCAACTCACAATCCCAAATGTCAAAGTGCACACATAAGTTAAATAACTTTACAGACTAGGACCATTCTACAGAGAAATTGTTTGGCAGAAATGGTCAAAAACTAAGAATAGGTAAATGTTCAAGGAAGCCAGATAATTGAAAGTTTGAGAGATAGGTTAGTAGGGTAGGGGGGTAAGCTAAGAAGAGTCAGAGTTAACATCATCATCAGAATCCTTAGTAGAATCCTCATCCTCCTTCTCTGCACTCTCCTCCTGCTGCTTCTTCTTGACTTGGGCAATGATGGGAACTGGTCTCTGAGTGGTCTTGGGCTTGATGCTGGAAGAGGAGGCAAGCTTTTCTTCATGGGAGTCCAACCGTGCTGATATGTTCTTGATTGATCCATCTAGAGAAGTGCACAGGGCATTCACACTAGCCATCATCTGTTGCAGTAGTTCTCCATGTGTTTGCACCTGTTTGGACAGTGACCTAGTAGCTTCCTCAGACCTTGAGCTGCTTGTTATCCTGACCCCAGTGGTCCTCTCTTCATCCCTCATTTTCAGTATACCACCTTCAAATGTCATTCCCTTCTGACCTAGGATCTGGTTGGTGAGGACAGACATTTTCTTGACCTCACCACTCAGATGTACCTTCCTACTTTGGAAAACCAGAGTGAGCTAGGCACCATAGGGTAGAGAGTGGTTTGACCTTTCCAGAATGCTAACCATGTGGGCTAGCATGAGACCAGGGATGTAACGACCCTGATTTTATAGGTATTTCTGTCGTGTATTTATGTGTATTTATGTGATGTTATGTATGGTTCAAATTTATTTTTGAACTATTTATTTTATTTTATGTGAATAATTTCGATTAAATTCGAATTATTTAATTTGGATTAATTTTTATTAATTTTAATTATTATTATTATTATTTAATTAATTAGAATTTTTATTATTTAATTTTCTAATTGATTATTTAATATTTTTGGGCTAAATTAATTTAAGCATGATTTATCATGCATGAGTGCAATTAGCCCAAATGATCACCAAAAAAGCCCAATTAGGCTTGCTAATAGCCGGCCCCCCCTTGGTAATTAGTGGCCTAATTGCCACTTGCCATGCATTCACACCTTAACTACCTTCTATAAATAGAAGTGTAATACCCTGTATTTTGAAGAAGAATTTTCTAACAAAATCATTAATAATTTCTAAAAAGGGGTATTTTGGTAATTTAATTAGTCATTTAAATTTTTGGAGCCAAAAGAGTATTTAAAATTTTGGCACCAAACCTATTTAAAATGTCTAGATTTTATTTAATCATGGACAAAATTTATTATGCAATTTCTGTAAAAGTCCGAAAATATGTACCAATAGGTACATGATTATTTTAATAAATATCTTAATGGTTTCATAAAACTAATTAATTTAATAAAGCTAGATTAACCTAGAATTTGCGCAAAGTATCTTTTAAACCCAAAATCCCCAAGAGGAGATTTCGGATTATTTTAAAAAAAAATAAATTCTGACTTCTTCTTAAATGCATTTCGGATTCTTAAAAAAAAAAAGATATATTTTAATTCCTTAATCCAATCCCATGATCTCCCATAATTATTCTCCTTAATCACCCATATCCCACACTTCCCTAAAATTTCCTTCTCTTATTCTCCAAGCAAAACCATGCCTAATGCTACTACCAAAATATTTTCACTTATTCTCCAAATATTTTCATGACACAAAAAATTTCCATACTTCCCACACCCTCAACACTATAAATACCCCCTTTGTTCCAACACAAAAAATCACACTAAACACATCACAAATTTCTCTCATTCTCTCTTAATCTCACGGCACTCCCTCTACAAAACAAAATATAAAAAACAAAAAAAAATCTCTTCAACCACCACCGGCGACCACCACCGGCAACCACCACCGGCGCCACCCTTCAACCGGCGCAACCACCACCAGCTGTAACGACCCTGATTTTATTGGTATTTCTGCCATATGATTATGTGTATTTATGTGTTGCTATGTATAGTTCAAATTTATTTTTGAACTATTTATTTTATTTTATGTGAATAATTTCGATTTAATTCGAATTATTTTATTTTGATTAGTTATTATTTATTTTAATTATTATTTAATTAATTAGAATTTTTATTATTTAATTTTCTAATTAATTATTTAATATTTTTGGGCTAAATCGAATTAAGCATGATTAATCATGCGATTTTTGTAAATCAGCCCAATTGATCACGAAAACCCAAATTTGGCCCATTTCCTTGCTTGGCCGGTTGGCCCTTGTATTTGGTGGCAAATTTTGCCACTTACCTCATGTTCACACCTTAACTAACCTCTATATATAGGAAGGTTAGTGAGGCTTAATGATCCTTTTGCTCATTTGCCATTTAATCACCCTTGCCATCAAAAGTTTAAGACACAAACTCCCTCCATTTGCTCCCATCCCACACGCCATTTTTGGCTCTTCCAAAGTTGAACATTTGTTCATCATCTTTTCAATACCCAAACTTAAAGATTCAACTTCTATTGATCTTTAGGTACCAAAACTCAATCTAGACCACATAATTTGCATTCAACATCACTAGTTCGGGTTGGTTTCCGGGCTTGTTCGTGTGGGTTGATTCGAGTGGGTGCCGTGTGGTTGAAGCCGTGTGTGCAAGTGGTAGTTCGTGTGGAGCCATGCAATGGGCAGCCGTGCAAGTGGTGGTGCCGTATGTTCGTGCAGTGGGCAGCCGTGCCAAGGTGGTCCGTGGTGGTGCAGGCCGTGTGTGCGTGTGGTTGCCGTGTTGCTTGGCCGTGTGTATTAGTGTTCTGGGCAGCAAGTTTGTGTTGATTTTGTGTGTTAATCTTCAATAAGGTAACATGCTTTCTCAACTTAATTGGTGTACTAGGATTCATAGTATGAATTAAATGTATAAGAGTAGTTTATGTTGAAGTTTGATCATGTTTTTATGTATGGATGTAAATCTGATTTTGATGTGGTTTAATGATGATTTGATGATTGAATATGTTAATTTTATGTTTGATTATGTTGGTATTAAGTTCATGTTAATCATGTTAAAGTTTGATGAATTTTGGATACTAGTAAGTTGGTAATTTCATGGTTATATTTTGATTCATGCGTTTGGTTTATGTAAGTTGGATGAGTTCTTGATTGAAGTTCTTGAATCTTGATTGAGTTCTTGGTTGAAGATCTTGAATCTTGGATGAGTTCTTTATGAATCTTGGTTGAGTTCTTTGAGTTCTTGATGAGTTCTTGATGAGTCTTGATAAGTTCTTGATTAAGTCTTTTAAGTTAAAGAAAGTAAAGAAAGTTAAAGAAAGAGTTAAAGAAAACGTTAAGATGTTGTAAGATGTTTGGTTTACGCGTTATTTTCTTAAGTCAAGGCGTAAGATGCAACTTAAGAAGTAACTAAGTGAGTAAACTTCGGATTAAAGTTAAAGAATGTAAGATTAGCTTGATTTCGTAGCTAGACGCCTGAAACTTAGAGTAAGATTCTATGTTTTTGGGTTAAGACGTTGCCCCTATCCTGACCGCGGTATTGGGATAGTGATTACCACTATGTCTTCTTTGACATGAATTTCCAGTAAGATTGGTTTCATAGGATTTGGGAGTAAGATTCTCAATCCTGGCATAGTTGGAAAGTTTGATCGTGTAAGAGGCGTTCGTACGAGCGTAGTCCGGTCTAGTTTATGAATGATTGCGCCAAAGATAAGTTGGATAAGTTAGATGAGTCGAGTCTGTATATTGGTATGATTTTCGCATGATTCGATGTTATGATTTGGATATTTTGATTTATGCTATGTTCTTGTGTATTCCCGTTAGGGTGAGTCAATTATGTTACTCGCCACTGACGGTGGACCGTTGTTTACTTTTCAGGTAATTCTGATGATGTGGTTCTTGCTTAGCTTTGGGTTGGGCGAGCGCCGATTTTATGATTTAGTTGTTTTTCCGTTGTTTGTTGGTTTTGGATAGTATTGGACTATAGTAGTGTTATTTGTATACTTTTACTTTAAACTCTGACATGTGGTTGGAGTTACATTTATTAGTATTGATAGGTTGACTTTTGGTTTAGTTATGTACAAACTTGTGGGTATTTGTACTTTGTGGTTTAGTAATATAATACTTTGAGGTTTTGTTTTAATTTTTAAGTATTTGAGTTGTTAGTTCTGACTAATCGACTCGTCGGTTTCTTCCGCGCCGATTTAAGCAAGTCGGGTCGTCACACCAGCGGCCAACCACAACTACAACACCACCACTCCTTCCTTCTTGGTCCCCTTCTTTTCTTCTTTTCTTAAAATGTTTTACTCTTAATATTAATATTTTGATTTTATAAATAAATAGATCTATGGTTTTCTAAAATAAAAATAATATTATTAACAATGTTGTATTTATACATATTCACTTGAAATATTATTATTATGGTTTTATGAATAAATATTCACTCAATGTTTATTTAATAAAAACGAATTAAAAAAAAAAGGGATTTTATAACTTATGCACATATAGTCGAGTCTTGTTTTAATATTTATGTTTACTTGATAAGTCATATATTGATTAGGGTTATATTTTGATTATAGGGAGTTTTTAGTGAAAGTTCTTAAGTCTTCGGTTGTGTGAACTAGCAGGAAGAAAGGTACGTTAAGTGGCTAGATACCTTATTAAAGTGTTATATGATTTTTTTTTTATGTGTTACATGTTACATGGTATAATTTGTGTTCAATTAAAAATTATGTTAATTTAAAAGTTTGATGACAAAATTATTTTATATTTTATTAGCCTATTATTTTTGTCATAAAATTCCTAGATTTTGGGAATAATATCAAATTATGATTTGAGTCATCTTATTATGTTAGAAAGTAAAGTTTTGGAAAGATTTGAATCTTATTACATTTTGGAAAGTTACAAAAAAAAAAAATTCTATGAAAGATTTTGGAATAACTAAATATTTTTATTGATATTGTTATGTCATTTTGGAGGGATTAAGGAAACAAAGAATTTTGGAAAGTTTCAGTCAAGAGTATATTTTCTTATTACTCAACCCTTATTATATTAAAAATATTTTAGTAACCCAACAAGCTTTATAAGCTTATTTATTGTTTAGTAATCCCACTATGCGGATTTTGTTGATAAGACTATGGACTTTGTATGACCTAGTCTTTCCTCAAGGATAACCTTTATACAGGAAGATACTAACTTGGGGGTGTGCACACTTAGAGGAGGAATTTGGGGTATAGGAAAATTTTATTTTCAATATTTGAGTTTTTTTTTTATTGATTTGGAATATCTTTGGAAATGATCATCTTGGATATATAATTAATATGACTTGAGTATTTCAAAAGCATGTTTATCAAATAAAGTTTATTTTTACGTATCTTGTAGTTAAATGTACTTAGAATATTTTTGCTAGCCCGTACTTTGTTTTGTTTTTGGCTTGGCCCTACTTATCATTACGATGAGTAGTTAGGTGATGATATCTCAGGATTACTATGCGTGGCATCGAGGGGAACAAGGGCATCATCCACCTAGCTTAGGATTTAATTTTTTTTTAATGCATTAATTCTGGAAGTACAATTTATTTAATCATTACTTTGTATTAATAAAGTAGTTCTAATTTCCGCTGCAAGTTAGTATGAAAGTATTTTAGTATAGCAGTACGTTATCACGTGGCAGTAATACGCCCAAGTCTATCTCTACGATATTTTGTATGTATTATTATGGTATTTCCGTAGAGGGAGATTTGGGGGTGTTACAAAGTGGTATCAGTTTAAAAGCCTAAGTAAATAAATACGATCTTGAAATTAAAAATTGAAGGGTAGACATAGGAAGGGCATATGCGATAGAGTTTCGCACTTTAAAGAAAAATATTTATTAAAATAAAATTATTTTCCTCTTTGGAAAGGTGATTGAGAAAAAGATGTTCGGGTCCTCATTTTGAGGCCTATAATGGGTATGATCTTTGTCTAAGGCAAGGCTCTCCCCGACGTTGTGGGTAACTTACCTGGGAGATCAGGCTTGATCATCTTGTATCATGAATCGAGTACAATACTAAATTTCGAAAATAATAAAAAAATAAAATAAAACAAAATTTTGAGGTTTCGAATATTTTTTTCGAATATATGTGTGCATTAGTTATTAAGGCCCAATGTTTTAAGTGGATTACATTTGACTTATGGTTGAATTTGGTTATTAAGGCCCAATTTTGTAAGTGGCCCAATTTTGTTATTGAATTTATGTGGTTTATGTGAAAGTTAGACATACTTTTTGATGAAAGAATTTGTCATGCTTACTAAGTTAAGTTATTTATTTTTATTTTGACCAGATGCTTAGCTTTATGCGTGAGAATTATTTTAACCCTTCTTTGGTTAAGACCCCAACTGAGACCGTCGAAGGATTTATTGAAAATATGTCATTGTTGGCCGAAGAATGGGAGGACCAATACCATATGCTATTACAAAATGAAGCCTACATAGTACTTTTATGTGTAATACACTTGCCCCAACAACCCAAGTATGAACCATTAATCCACAAATACGGTGACGTAGTCCTTGACAATCATGCTTATAATCTAGAGAAGCACTACCATGAAGAGGTATGGTTGGGAACAATAAGGAATTTTAAGGCTGATCTTCACTACCTTGAACTTGGGGGAAACCAAAGAGAGATAGAAATTATTGACTTACATATTCCGGATGCAACCTCTGAGTCTGTGGGCTCTAGCATGTCTGTAGCAGGATCTGGATCACCTGAATATCATGTGAGTACTCCAGAAAACCCACCAATTGGTTTCTACTATCCAGGACTTGTGGACCCAAACGACCCCGAATATGACTCGGAAGAAGACATGGAGAAATCTGAAGATAACTAGAGTCATCATTTAAACCTTCTAGAATGATTGTTAGCTTTTGATAATAATGTTCCTTTTTCCTTTAGTAGTAGCTTGGTATTATTTATGTAATAGTTTTCAGCAGTTATGTTTTTATCTACTTATCAGTTTAAAAGTTTGAAATTACAATTTTGATGTATTAGGAAAGAATTTTATTTCTTCATTAATGTAATAGCTAAGGATGATAGAATTATTACGCTTAATTAATAATAGCTGTCGTTTATGAAATTTCCTTCATATATTTTTAAGTATTTTTGATTGATTTGTGTTCCAATATTTAGTTTTGTGCTTTATTACTCAGGAATGGCCCAAAAGAGAGGAAACGGAACCATTATGAATGCCGCCATAAGAAGGCTAACCTCAATAGCCGAAAGTTTGACCCAAGTTGTCACCAACCAAAATAACCAAACCCATGAGAGTGATGCTTTTGGTGAGGTATTCAACAGAATAGCTGCAACCAAACCACCAACTTACCTCGGCAAGGAAGACCCTGCCTACCTTGAAAACTGGATCCGAGAGTTTGACAAACTCTTTGATGCCATTCATTGTCCTGAAAACCTTAAGGTTAGTAATGCTGTTTACTTTTTAAGGGAAGAAGCTGACCTATGGTGGAGCCAACAAAAAGATGATTTGAGGAAAAGGCCTGGTTTTGGGTGGGTAGATCTAAAGGAAGCTTTAAGGGCTAAGTTTTACCCTGCATACTTAAGGAAACAAAAGTGTATGGAGTTCACCAACCTTAGGATGGGGAACATGAGCATTAGTGAGTACTATAGCAAATTCATTGAGCTAATGAGGTTTGCACCTGAAGTAGTACCTACAGAGGCCTTAAGGGCCCAACGATTTGAACAAGGCCTAACCTTGGGTCTTCAGGGGAAATTGGGAGGAGCTACGTTTGAAACCCTAGATGAAGTGTACGGAAGGGCGGCCCATTTGTATGGAATTAGGGGAAGAGAGATTGAAAATTCTGGAGGAGAGAAGAGGAAAAATTCTGAGTTCTTTCATAGGGGTGAGAAGAGACATAAGCCCAATGGAAGTTTTAATGGGAGGAGAGACAATAAAAGCCATTTTGGGAAAGGAAGTGGGGGACAACCAGCCAACACAAGGAGGGATGGGAACCAAAGAGATGGGGAGAAACCCAAGAGGAAATATTTCTGCAAATGGTGTGAGAAGGACCACCCAGGGAGGGACTGTGATGGCAACCTGGTGACTTGCCGTTATTGCCAAAAACTAGGTCACCGTGAGTATGAGTGCTACAAGAAGGAGGCTGAAGCTAAGACAGGAAGAATAAAAGAGCTTAGTATTCCTACCAAACCACCCCAACTTAGCGGACCATCACCTAAGACGGTAACCAGTAACCCTACGGGCAATACTCCCAAGGGTCGTGTGTTCGTGATGAACAACCGCCAGGCTGAAGCTTCTAATGATGTAGTAATAGGAACTTTCCTTATATGTTCTTTATCTGTGAAAGTTTTATTTGATTTTGGGGCATCCCATTCTTTTATTTCTGAAACTGTAGTAGAGAGTCATAGGCTAGAAATTCCTAAGTCAGTTTCTTTAGACATCTCTATTCCGTCGGGAGAAGTAAGGAATTGTTCTAAGCTCTATAGAGGGGTACCAGTTTCTATTTCTGGGGTAGAATTTCCGTCAGACTTGATCAGTTTTGACTTGAAAGATCTGGACGTCATTTTGGGGATGGATTGGTTGGGCAAGTATAAAGCCCAGATTGACTGCTCGGCCCAAAAGGTTACCTTGTACAGCCCAGCAAAGACCAGAGTAACATATAGAAGGGAGAACAAAAGTTCAGGATTAAGGATCATTTCTGCCTTACAGCTTCAAAAGTGTGTCAAGAAGGGTTACCCTTTATACATGTGTAGTCTCCAAGAATTAGGGAATGAGGAAGAGAGGGAGGATGCAAACATTCCGTTCATAAAGGAGTTTCCCGATGTATTTCCAGATGAAATACCCGGCATGCCACCGGTCAGGGATGTAGAATTTACCATTGATTTGATGCCAGGCACCGGACCGATTTCGAAAGCACCATATAGAATGGCTCCAGCCGAGATGAAGGAGTTGAAGCTCCAGTTGGATGAATTATTGGAGAAAGGTTACATTCGACCGAGTTCCTCACCATGGGGAGCTCCGGTTTTGTTTGTTAAGAAGAAGGATGGGACTTTGAGGTTGTGCATTGATTACCCGCTTCCAAGAATTGATGACCTATTTGACCTATTTGACCTATGTAACGGTAAAGAATAAGTACCCGCTTCCAAGAATTGATGACCTATTTGACCAGTTGAGAGGTGCAGGAGTATTTTCTAAGATAGACTTGAGGTCAGGCTATCATCAGTTGAGAATTGTAGATCAGGATATTCCCAAGAGTGCCTTCAGGACACGATATGGTCACTATGAGTTCACAGTTATGCCATTTGGGTTAACCAATGCACCAGCAGTTTTCATGGATTTGATGCACCGGATTTTTAGGCCATACTTGGATAAGTTCATGGTGGTATTCATAGATGATATTCTGATTTACTCGAGGAATAGTGCAGAACATGAAGGTCATTTGAGACAAGTACTACTATTGTTAAGGGAACATCAACTGTATGCTAAATTATACAAGTGTGAATTTTGGCTGGAGAAGTTTCCTTTCTTGGGCATGTGATTACCAGAGAAGGAGTTTCTGTGGATCCAGCTAAGATCAAAGCTGTAAGTGAATGGCCAACCCCGAAAAGTGTGTCGGACGTTAGGAGTTTCTTGGGGTTGGCAGGGTATTATCGAAGGTTTGTGAAGGATTTCTCGAAAATCTCCAGGCCCATGACCAGTTTGATGAAAAAGGAATGTAAGTTCTCCTGGACTCAGGATTGTGAAGAAGCATTTCAAACCTTAAAAGGGAAGTTGACGACAGCACATGTGTTAGCCTTGCCAGATGGAAGTGATCAATATGAAGTATACAATGATGCATCAAAGTATGGGTTAGGGTGTGTTTTGATGCAGAACAGAAGGGTGATTGCGTATGCCTCAAGACAACTAAAGCCATATGAAGTGAATTACCCAACCCATGATCTGGAACTGGCTGCAATTGTGTTTGCTTTGAAGATTTGCAGACACTTTCTTGAGCTCATTAAACCTCTTTTCAATTTTTTCAAAAAGTTCATCCTCTTTAGGGACTGGTAAGCTCCATTCTTTGCTGATCTGCTGTCATTTCAAGTTCAGAAATTTTTTCTCTAAGTTCTTCACAAATAAGCTCAAGTTCAGCAGATCTAGCACCACATATTTCATAATCTCGGACTGTTTCTTTCAATTTCTTTTTGTTGTTCTGGTAGGCAGACCCAATACTAATGCATTGATCAATGGTGAATTCAAGATAGTCAAGTAATTCATCTCTATCTAGATTATGCATATTTGCCTTTATATCATTAAAACATACCTGGCTGTCATCTAAAGTGCTTCCACCAGCCATGAGACATAGAACCTCTTCTTCTTCCGAGCAGACCTTAGACTGGTCTGTGCATGTGAAAGCAGTAAGATAGAGATTTGCTTCTTCTTCATCTTCCTCATTCTCTGATTCTGAATCTCCCCAAACTGCAGCCAGCATAGCTCTTTTGAAAACCTTCTTCTCAGCCTGGACTCCAGGATTTCCCTTGGGATTTTTCCATGTTGGACACTCCTTGATTCTGTGCCCCACTTCACCACATTTAAAGCAACCAGCATTGGAACTGGTTTTCCTGAACTGTCTAGAACTGTTTCTTCCTTTTGCAAACTTACCCTTGGACTTTGTCCTAAGGTATTTTTCAAACCTTCTGGCCATAAGACTAATATCATCTTCATCTTCCTCAGATTCCTCTGCTTTGAGAACCATCTCCTTGTTTTTTGAACTAGATTCTGCCTTTGAATTTACCAACATCTCATGAGTCATCAAAGAACCAATAAGTTATTTTATAGATAGTGCGGTCAGATCCTTTGCTTCTTGTATGGCTGTAACCTTGGGCATCCACTTCCCTGACAGGCTTCTCCACATTTTCCTCACCAACTCTTCACTTGAGAAAGTCTTCCCTAATGACTTAAGTTCATTTACAATGGTCATGAACCTTGTAAACATGTCCTTTATGTTTTCTACCCTAGTCATCTCAAAGACCTCATACTTTGACATGAGCATGTCAATTTTTTATCTTCTCACTTCAGAGTTGCCTTCATATGCAAGCTCTAGTGTATCCCATATTTCCTTTGCAGAAGAACAAGCTAGAATTCGATTTACCTCACATTCTGCAATTCCTTGTTGAACAAGTGACATTGCCTTTGTGTTCTTCTCATAATCTATCCCAATGATAAGATTTTTTTTCATGCAGTTCTTCCACTAGGAGTAGTTAGTGCCATTGAACTTGGGGAGTCTGGAACTTTTTGATTCTTGAGTAGACATCTTCTTGCTCCTCTAGGTAGTTAACCTTTTGAGAAGTTAGGCTCTGATACCAATTGTAAGTTCAATGTATACTCAAGAAGGTGGGGTTGAATTGAGTATGTGTGTTTTTTCTAATCGTTTTCAAAGTTTGTTTATCTTTTTGTGAGAACAAAGATAGAACAATAAATAAAGAGTAGGGACACAAGGATTTAACGAGGTTCGGTTTCTAAATAAGCCTACGTCCTCCACTCTCTAACCAATATTATTAATCAACTCTGAATAATAACAAGGTTACACACTCAATTAAATGCTACAACTCTGTAACACTTAATTCCCCAAATGTTAACTCTAACAGTTCACTCAGTGTTCACAGAACACTCCCCAACCACTTCCCTCTAAGTGGTTCAAATATTACAAACTTAAATCTCCGTAAGTTTTTCACTTAAAGATGGATATGGAGATAGTTTTTCTCTAAGGATAGACTCTCAGAAAATATGACTTGGTTTTCTTTGGAGAGCAAAAGTCTTACTAGGGTTTTTCAAAAGATTGTATTTATAGGCAAAGAAAAACCGTCCCCTAGAAGTGTGCTTGGAGACTTGCCTAAATTGTGCAAACAAACTCAGCTGACACAAGTGCAAAGGTATGTATTTCAGACCTTTGTCTCCTTCCACTACATGTAGTGTAAAGTACACTAGAGTCCAAACAAGTACATTGCAAAGCTGATTTTGTGAATCAATTTGGCAGATTTCCAAAACATAAGTGATTAATATTTTTCAAATAAATTTTCAAAAATAATTTTGAACACGAAAATTGGTACGGATCACTTAAGTGCACGTGCGTAATACTGAGGTCTGTTCCCACAGTGGTCTCAATACTACAAAGTCTACATCTGACAAAGAGAATTGTTCCAAGCTTGTTCTTTGTCTGTTCTTAGCTTGTTCTTGGCTTGTTCTCTTTACTGGATATAAACTTTAAATCTTTTTGCTCTTTATTACTTAGAAACACAAGGTATATCTTCCTAAGTCTATTTTACAAGAAGATCCTAGAAGTACAGAAAATTAAAAGACTTTAAGCTCTTGACTTTTGATTTTTTAATTATCTCAAGGTCTTCAGATTTGCCTTGAAGAGTTCTCACTTGAATTAACCTGTTCAATTACAAACATGCATAACAATCAAGTATAGAGAACTGGTTTGTCATCCATCAAATCAAACATGGTTCAACACCTCGACTATACTTTGGATCGAATTGGAACTGTTTAGACAACTCCGACCTTGTTGTTTGAGAAGAACAAAAAAATAAATAAATAAATAAAAACTGAGTGAACCCCTTGGTCATTGTGAATGAATGCAGATGCATGTCCTAATTTTATGTTCATCTTCCTTAAAATGCATGAATGCAAGGTGCCCTTTCCACTTTTGATATTTTTTGTTTTTTTTTTTTTAATTTTTTTTCTTGATTTTTTTTAAACCTTTTTTTTTTGTGAAAGGGCACCAAAAGAAATGATACATGCATTGCATGTGAATGAGAGTACTTACATGAGGAGTGGACCTAAGCCCAATTAAAGGAACGAGTAAGATTTTAGGCTAAAACCTATGGTCAAACTAAGGTAAAAGCCTATATGGACTACATGCAAGGACAATAATAAGGCCCAACATTGTAAACTATATGAACTAGAAGATGACCATGACTATATGAAGTGTGAGTGAATAGTGAACAAAAATACATGGCTAGAGCCCATAAAAAAATGCATACATAGTCAAATAAGCACACTAGCATGATAAACTATGTACAGTCTTTAAAAGGTCGGTCTTGGATGGTCACAAGGTACTATGGCTAAAGAGAAACTGAACCGCTCTAGCCATTCTTCATGTTGAATGACACACGATTAGGAATCTCTTATTATGACCTCATCGGGCATGAGGATCACGCACCATGGTTAGGATAGGCCGGTTATGATCATTGTGCTCGGGCACCACAAGTAACCATAATCAAACCCTCCGGGGTCAGTCTCGAGCATAGAAAATGCTCATATGAGACAAGGTCCTATATTGCGGCACCTATTTGTAAGGCCGCATGCAATATGCCTAAAAATAATTCGGGAATAATAATAGTAATAAGACCACGAGAATTTTCAAGTTTTTCCACACCACTAAGGAGTGATAGTCCCCAACGGAGTCGCCAAACTGTAGGGGTCGTTTTTACCGGCCACCTACGTCACGCGCGAGTTATTTTTGAATGCTCGTTAACGCCACACGTGAATGTGGTCTAGTAGGAGTCGCCACCGTGCGTTTATACGGTCCACGGACACCGAAGAAGTACCAATGCAAGGAGCAATTGGCCCGATATAGGTCGTGCACCAGAGTATGGGTTCGGGGACAGGTTACGAGCCAATCGTGCATTGGGCTCCTAGGGTGTCGCGGCCCTAGTCGCCAAACAAATATACAATTTATTAAGACCTAACGAACTAACACGTAGTATTAGCGGGGTTAGGGTCGATCCACAAGGAACTAACACGGATTTAGTTGTAATCAAAATGATCCAAGGGTCTAATTAAATGTTGAGAGGAATGTGAAATTGAATTGAAAACTAAAACAAATTGAATACCAAATGACTAAAATTCCAAGGATTAGACTCCATAATGTTACTTTAATCGGAGGAATTACAATCATTGAATAAACTCATGTTCGATTATCTCAATTGCAAAGTGAATATTCAGAAAGCACTATGAACTCAATCCCAAACCCTCTCTCAATTAGGCAATAGGAAATTCTAGGTGATGCTAAATTAACCTCTCTCGATTAGCCAAATTAGCAAAACCTAAAATCCAGTTCATCAAATACTTTTATCAATTCATAATCCTAATTACTATATCTAGCAATCAAGAAATTCTCATAGAAATCTTCAAAGCAATTATCTAAACCATCAGCAATCACCAAAATCAACATGAACTCTTCACCAAGATATCATGCAAGGTTTAAGAATTCTAGAGAAAACACATTCAAGATTATTCAAACACTAAACAATCCAATGATTAACCTTCAAAATCGATAACATCATGCCATCCAATCCCTAGAAAAGAACTACTCACTCATGGAAGCCATTAAAGTAAAACTCATGAACTTCAATTAATTCTATTCTAAGAAGCAAATCAAATTCAATCAAATCTAAAATAACAACAAGAGTTAAGAGATTACAATCTAAACATTAATGGAAACAAAACAAAACCTAGATTGGAAATCAAATGAAGCTAAAGAAATCTTGAGATTCAATGGAGAACAAAGAATTGAAGAACAAAATGCTAATCTCACTTTTTGATTATTGAAATTCTAAGAATATTTTTTTGGGTTTTTCACTTCTTGAGAGTTTAGAGTACAATACTATTGGAGAGTAATTCTGAATGCTAGTTTCTAAAACAAAGCTTAAACTTCTAAACTAATCCCTAAAAGCTAAGTAATACACGGCTAAAACAGGGATTTTCATGCTTCAGGTCATGCACGACCGTGCAATAATAAGTTGCACGACCGTGTAGTTGAACCTTGCACGATCGTGGCGAAACGAAGGAAAGAGTGCACGACCGTGCAGTTGAACCTTGCACGGTCGTGTACCCCAAAAGGAGCACTCTGATCTCTGCACGAGCATGCTGCATGACCATGCAGTTTAAGCCTGCACGGTCGTGCTCAAAGGAAGGGTAGCTGCACGGTCGTGCAGATCTGCGCACTCGGTCTTCAAATACTCATATCTCCTGCGTTTCTTAGCGGAATTGAGCATATAATATATCAAATTAAAGCTCTTGGAATAAGGAATCTTATCTAAGTAGAACCACCTGAAAATAGTTATAGAAAAAAATATATGAGTCTTTGAATCAGCTTATATATGCAAGAGCACTTGAAATGCTTCCATTTTGAACCTAATTATTCAAGAAAACAAATAAAACACAACATTATTGAAGGAAACCATGAAATAAGCTAATTCTATACTGAACGA
The DNA here is from genome assembly GCA_951394345.1 of Salicornia ramosissima. NCBI lineage: Eukaryota > Viridiplantae > Streptophyta > Magnoliopsida > Caryophyllales > Amaranthaceae > Salicornia > Salicornia ramosissima. Next base: position 38,556,446 of record OX596239.1, on the reverse strand, counting down.
CTAAAAACCAATGAAATAAAGTCTAAAAGGCTCGAAAGACATGTGAAACAAAGCTGGAAAATGGGTCCAAAATGGACCGATCAAAATCCCCCAAGCTTGCCTTTTGCTTGTCCTCAAGCAAAGAAAACTAAAGAAAAATGGAAACCAAAAGTCTAACTCACGGTCACTTTTAGCATAAGTAACAAGCCATTTAAACCCCAAAGTCGCAAATGAGGACGAGTATTCTCTCGTAAGGGTTTCCAAAGAGTTTAACCCATAACTCTTAGCAACTAGAAACTATGCTAAAACTAAGGAAAAGGAAACTTAAAGAAAGCAAAGGAAAAAAGAAGAGAGGAAAAGCAAAACAAAACAAACAAAAACAAAATAAAAGGAAAAGAAAAAGAAAAAGAGGAAAGAAAAAAAAAACTCTCTAGCCGTCTTAGGAGAATGTGCATAAGAGAACACAAAGTTTCCTAAATCTACCAAACTTGGCATACCAAAGAACTAAGGATTGACCCAAAAGGAAGAAAGAAAGGAAACTAAGAAAACTATTCACAACCTAATAGTCCTAAAGCTAGTTCTACCAATCATACCACAAACCAACCAAAGAGTTCAAATCCAGCTAGCTAGGAGTGTCTCATGATTCCGCGAAGGAACCTGAAAGAAAAGGGAAAACGGATCTGTTGTGAATGGATCATATATTTTGGAGTTATCCCGATCACTCTCCTTCTTCGTCCGCTCAATATACTTGGCTAGTTTCCCAAATGACAAGGAGGACTCAACCCCACATGGGTCGGAAGGACTTCTTATGGATGTAATGTAAGGGTTGGGTAAGGGTGTGGAAAAATTTGGTTATGTGGTGGTGTCCTAAAGTGAAGTACAAAACACAAGGGATCACACTAAAACCAAAATTCGGGGAAAAAAAAATCCCCCAAGCTTATTCAAGGAACAAACCAACAACTTGGGTTGACTTTTTTTCACAAAATGGACCAAAAACTTCACAAAAAATAAACACATTTTTTGGGTTCCTCCCCCCAAGCTTGAAGGACACAATGTCCTCATTGTGAGAAATGGAAGGAGGAAACTTTTTAATTTTCTGGTTTTGTTTTTTGGAATTTCTAATTTTTTTTTAATTGCTTCGCTTTAGACTTATTGAAGACCTTGCCTTTTATCACACTTGGTTGACTTTTATTTCTCCTGAAAATTCACAAATAAGAGATCCAAATATGCTTGGACTTTACATTTCCAAAGCTCATAACCATACTAAGCAACACCAAGATCCTCTAACTTTACTTATACCTAAAAGGTTGAAAGAAAAGCAATGGAAATGGCTTGTAATGTGGCTAAAAGAAAGAAAGGCTCAAGCTCAAAAGGGCTCCAAAGGTGAATAGAAAAAATGAAAAACAAAAACCAACACGGCAAAGAAAGACGTAATCACAAAATGTGAAAAAAAAGGAGTGAAAAAGGAGAAAAAGAAAATTAACTAAGAAGTGAATCCCTTCGTCATCCCCAAGGGCGATTCCGTCACTTGAAAGTCGGAAAATTCTAGGCAAACTCTTGATCAAGGCTAAAAGGTAGAGGAAATAAGCGCTCAAAATCTAACAATGAATGTAGAAGGCTACCTAAAATCCACACCAAGGGGCAAATACTCCTAGCAGGCTTCAAATTCCCCAAAGGTTCAACCAATCTTACCACTAGCTCTAACCTAGAACACAAAAGTTTGTAAAAGTTTTCAAAACCTCGCAAACTCCTAAAAGGTAAAAAAAAAGCTCCTAAGCATGCCTTATTCACTAGAAAAAGAAAACAAAGGTTCAAATATGCACAAACTAAAATTCAACAAAGTCGGCTAACTGAGAACGGAAAGAAAAGAAAAGGGGAAAAAGGGAAGGAAAAAAAATGATAAATAAAGGAAAAGAAAAGAAAAAGAAAAAGAAAAATAAGAAAAAAGAAACTAAAAATAAAAATACCAAAACCAAACTAGACGAGGCGGTAAACAAGCATGCACAACTCAAATCTAGCATTCAAGCAACCAACAAAATAAAATCGAGGCCCAATGCCATCAATATCCAGTTATCCTCAAATGGGCTTGAAAGCCAAAAATTAAAGCCATACTTCCCCGAATATCATCTCCTCCTAAAACTAAAACTAAAACTATGCAAACAAGAAATAAAGAGGAGTAGGGTTTAGAGCAATATCACCAAAGCAAGCTTTAAATTAAAACAACACAAACTCTGATTCCACATTTATTAGCATCATCTATCCAATTTTGTTGCTCAATCGTTACACCTGCAAAAGAAGATAAACCAAGAACCAAACTCCAAAAACCAAACAAAAAAAACAAAGGGAAAAAATGAAAGGAAAAAAAGGGAAAGCCAAGGATAACTATGTACAAGGAAGACGGACGCCATCTAGTAAATAGCATTGCAAAGCTCGTAATAGCGTGTCATGGACATCGCCACTAAATCTAGAAAGCACCACATAAGAAAAGAGAAGGAAACAAGGAAAATGACAATGGAATGTCATCCTTTGCTTATGTGGGGGACGGGGAACAAAATTAAAAGAAAAACAAAAACTAAAAGAATTAAAAGAAGAAAAAGAAGAAAAACTATAATTACTATACACTTTTGTCGCTATGGCATCAAGAGAAGAGTCATGAGGCTCAAGAAGGGGTAAAGACCCATTAAATGGTGGACAAAAAACATAGGGTGGAAGAAAAATGGGTGAAAAAGAAGCTAGGACACACGGCCTAGGTGAGGTGGGGCAAGAACGAGACTCAATAATAATAGGAGGCTTAACATCATCATCCTCTAAAAGAGAATCTTGATACTCACGAGTTTCCTCATCATCCTCAAAAAGAGGATTTAGAAACTCACGAAAGGTACCATCATTCTCAAAGAGAGGATTTTCATAATCAAAACAAAACTCCTCATCTTCACTATCACTAGAGTCATCACTATGGGCTATGCCATCATCACATTCATTTAAAACCACAAGAAAATCCTCTTCCTCCTCAATGGAAACATGGAGATTGGACGATTTAGGTGAAGAAAGAAAGGAAGGGGTAGTGGGATCAAGAGGAGAGGGAGAAGCAAAAAGGGGTTCAAAGGATTCTTCATAGTCCTTTAGAGCAACATCTACCTCCTCTTGAATCGGATTCCTCAAAGTAGGGCTTGAGCCATCCTTGCCACAACCACCCTCATGGTTAATCGTAAATCCTACATCATCCATCTCATCCTCTAAGAAAGATTCAATTATCTCAAGTCTCTTTACTAGTTTACTTATTTGCTCAAAGATAACTCGCCTCCCCTCTCCTCCTATTGGAAGAAATTTATGCACCTCTAAACATTTTTCAATCAAGTCATTATAGCTCTTTATCACTTCAGGAGTACAAACAATTGTATTAACAAAGTTAGAAGGCCTTAGATAATCATCAAGAAAGGAAGGGTCATTGTAACGCCCCAGATTTTGGGCTATCTTTCTTGATTATCTTGTTTGTAATTATTTTAATACTTTGCATGGTCTAAATTTATTTGGACTATTTTTATTGCTTGAATGTGACTATTTTATTTCATGATTTTTTTTTTTATTTTATTTTAATTAATTAGAATGTTATTTTTAATTTTCTAATTAATTAATTAGGTTGTGGGCCAAGTGCGAATTTAAACATGATTAGTCATGCATGAGTTCAATTAGCCCAAGTGATCATAAAGCCCATTTAAGGCTTGCTAAAACAGCCCCCCCCCCTCATGATTAGTGGCTTAGTTTGGCCACTTGCTTCATGTTCACACCTTAACCCACTTCTATAAATAGAAGTGGTTGTAAAGCTTATGTTTCATTTGCCATCGTAATCACTTTATTCATCAATTCCAAAAGCTAAAAACTCTCCTCCATTCACTCCTTCCACACGCCATTTTTGGCTCATAAACCCCAACCATTGTTCATCCATCTTTTCAAACCCAAACTTAAGGATTCAACCTCCATTGATCTTTAAGTGATTAAACACCCAATTCTCTTCATCATTTTCTTATCAAGATCCGTTGTTTAAGTTTAGTTTTGGGGTTTTGTTCGTGGGGTTCGATGGGTGGTCGTGCATGGCGCCTTGCGTGGTGGTTTGTGGCTGGCCGTGTACATGGGTGGAAGCTGTGCCGTGGTGGCCGCGAATTGAAGACCGTGCAAGGGTGTTCGTGTGCAAAGCCGTGGGGTGCACCGTGTTGTGCGTGATTTTGGGGCCATATGGTTCGAATCTGGGCAGCAAGTTTTTGTGTCTTTAAGTGGTTGATTTTGATTAAGGTAACATAATTTTCTACCTTAATTTGTTTACTATGGTTATAGGGTAGATTAAATGATCATATTAGGATGGTTTGTTGATGATTGTTGGCCATTTCATGTGTGAATTATAGGGCTGATTTGGGTGTTCTTTTTATGATAATTTGTTGAGTTTTCACGCATGTTATGATGTCCTATGTTAATCTTATGTTTGATAATGTTTATGTATGAAGCATGTGAAGTTTTGATGCATGGAAATTGATGAAATATTGTTGAATCATATTGAAGTTATGCGTGTGATGATGGGTTCTTGTTGAGTTCTAGTTGAGTTCTTGTTGAGTTCTTGATGAGTTCTTGATAGTCTTGTTGAGTTCTTTGTTGAATCTTGAAATCTTGAAGTAGTTCATGTAATCTTTAAGTGTAAAAGTTTATTAAAGTTTAATTAAAGTTCATTAAAGTTTACTAAAGAAAGTTAAATAAAGATTTAGAGAAAGTTAAAGAAATGATAAAGATTGATTAAAGAAGTTCAAGATTGTGTTAATATACTTAGTTAGACTCAAGAAAAGGCGTAAGATGCGATCTTGAGAATAACAAAGATGTAATGGACATAAAGATAGCTTAAGTTTACTTTTGGACGCCTAATCTTGGAGTAAGATTCTAAGACTTGGGTTAAGACGTTTCCCCTATCCTAACCGCGGTATTGAGATAGTGTATACTTGCTATGTCGTCTTTTGATATGAATTTCCGTAAGATGGGGTTCATGGGTTTGGGAGTAAAATTCTCAATCCTGTCATAGTAGGAAAGTTCGTTCGCGTAAGATGCATTCGTACGAGCATAGTCCGGTCTAAAATGTAAATGATAGCGACAAAGATTAAGTAATAATAAGTTTAAATAACTAAAGTTGGTCTAGTTTATGTTATTGTTATTATTGGCTATTATTGATATTGTTATGATGATCATGTCGCATGTTGGTATATTTTGCCTGACGTGTAATACCCCGAAATTTAGGGCCAGAAAATTTCGCGGTTATTAATATTATTTTGCTAATCTAAGTCCAAAGGGCCCATTATTTGGACTGTTTAATTCTTATTTCTTCCAGTTTATCCTGAAATTGGGCCTATGACCCAATCTCCCTCCCACTTGGCCGGCCCTTATGTTCATGGCCAAGGGATTGTGTTCTTTTGTTTCTTTTGGGTCATTGCTTATTTAATAAGCCCATATCTTATTGCCCATCTAGAAACCCTACTTTTAACTTTTTAAATTGTAAAACCTAGTCTAACCACCCTTGCTAAGTCCACCTAAAACTCTCACCTTCCCCTATTCTTCCTCCTCCCTCACGGCTCCTAGGGTTTCTTAGGATTTTTATTCTTCTTTTGCTCCTTACATTATAAATAAGGAGCAAGCTTCAAACCTGATTTCCTTACATATTTTTCCCATACACTAAACTCTCAAAAGAACCCTAATCTCTCCCCTCTTGGCCGTGTACTCTTGGAGTCCCAAGGGTGTGATTTTTCTAATCTCTTCTCTAATCCAGGTAACTAGACTTACCTTCTTAAATCTAGAACAAGTTTTCCATATAATTAAATAGGGTTAAATCATGAAAATTAATAGGAATAGTATCATGTTCACCTAGAGTTGTTCGAACCCTATAGAATATTTATTATGTTACTTTCTTGATGTTTCATGAATCTTTAATTGTTTTATGAATTTTTTTGCGTGTATTAGGAGTATTAAAGGTTGAATTTTTATTTTATTTTCTTGATCAAATCTTGTTATTTCTTGATGAATTTTTCGTGGGAGTTTCTTTACTGTTTTATTATTAATCAAGATTTATCTCGTGGAAAAATTCGTCATTTTCTTGCTTATAATAATTTAATCTTTCAAACCGGTGAAACTATCCAGATTTAGTTTACGAATTTATCAAGATACTTAATCAATTCGGATGGCTACGAAAATTTAGTTGGAAGTCACTAATAGTGTTTTACAGCTTGTGTTAAATTTTTGTAATTTCTAAAGTTCGTTTTCTATAGCAGAAAAATCGGAAACTGATTACAGCCTAATCTGATTTGTTAGTTATAAAATCCCATAAAAATAGTAAATGACGTTATTTTTGGACGAAATTTATGCACGTTAAACCTTGAACCCATATTTAACTTCCATCAAAATTTCCAGATTATTCGAGACCTTTAAACGGTTGTTCTTAATTTAATTCTTTAAAATCAGATTGTGTAAAATAGTGTGATCAAATTATTAAAACACTTTTAAAGTATATCTCGTCGAATCACTTGTTCAGATTATGATTCTTTATGACTTTCTTGATTTAATTTTACTAAGTGAAAAGGTTCTTGAATTAAATTGTTAATCTTGATTTAATTAATTAAATTCTTGAAGTATATTTTCTTTGTTTATTATTTATTCATGAAAATGCCGTGTGATATGTGTGTACAAAAGAATTGATTTTTGATCTTGTTCTTGAACAATCTGGATGATCTAATGTTGTTGCATAATTTATTTATTAATTAAGTTAATTTATTTAATTATTGATGATCATATTTAAATTGAATTGAAGTATAATTTTTGTTATTTTGCATTGGAAATGTCGAATGGACCCTCTTTGATTTTGATCAATTTTAATTTAATTTTTGACTTATAAAGGTATTTTAGGAGTAATTAATATTATTATTATAATTATTATAATTAAAGGAGTCAGTAGGGATAAGTTGCAATAGGAAGGGAAGGTATAATAATATAATAATAGCGAAGGAAAGGAAACAGAGTAAAAGGACATTGAATTGTTTCGATCTCTGGCTAGGAAAGACTTGATATTTAAGATGGCCAATATACGTGTCGCACCTCTCTTTCCTGGGATTTCGAACATCTCAGTTCCAATTACGGTCACCTAGTACTTCCAGTTTTGGTATACTCTACCGGGTATTATGGAATTAACGGCTGGTATGAGTACCAATATAATAATAATTAGTGGTCTCAAGATGGCCTTTAGAAAAGACTTAAAGGAAATAGTGGTCTCACGATGGCCTTTAGAAAAGATAATATATATTACGGACGCCCCTTTGGTGATACACGAGTCATCAATCGGGTTAAGTCGTTGCCACTGCCAGACTGCGGTATCTGCGCAGTTCTTGATTCTAGAATATGTAGTTGTCTAAGTAGTAGTACACGAGCTGCTATTTAGGGGTTATGGCCATAGCTTAGGCTTAGTTCTTGCAAAGGAGGGCTACGAGTTGAATACACGAGTTCACCCCGGCATGTTTTAGGAAAGTTGTGGTGCACACGGGATCCACAACGAGCTATAAAGATCGGTCCAATGTTATGATTTGAATACGATAAGATAAGATGTTTCTGATATGATACAATGTGATATGATATGATATGGTAAGATAGGTATTTAATGGAAGGTTGATTGTATGTATGTACTTATGTAAACTTCGAATATATACGTATTATGCTGTAATATTAAGTCTTCCGCTGTGTACGTCTGAAATTTGTATGTTGTACGTATTTGAATTAGTACGTTGTATGTATTCGTGTTTGTATGTTATACGTATATGTATTTGTATGTTGTACGTATTTTGTACCTGTATTATGCACGTATTTTGTATGTATCCTAACTATATTTTGCAGGTATTTTATACGTAATTTTGTACGTATTTTTCTACGTATTTTTCTACGTATTTTTGTACGCATTTCGTATGTATTCCGTATGTATTTTCTGTATGACTTCCTTGCTTGATTCTATGCTATTATATGGTTAACGGTCCCTCATTTAAGTGGGACAGCCTAATTACTCGCCACTGACGGTGGACCCCCCCATTTCAGGTGATGATGCAGACGCATAAGTGGGCTCGTTTGCATCGGGTTGTGAGATGTGTTGAGTTTTGCTTAGTGAACCCAGAGTCTATTTATGTTTTTCTATTCTTTTATTGAGTATTTATCCCAGCCTGTTGGGATTGAACAATATTTCAGTATGTATTTTAGAGTTTGTCTTTGGATTTTGAGACTAGTAGTTATCTCTTCAATTAATAAAAGAGCAATTAGACTTAAAATATGTTAATTATGTTATTTTTATGTTTGGTAATGATCCGATTGTTGATTTCCTTCATCACTCGACGGTCCTTAAAAGTCGGGTCGTTACATGACGTGTTTGTTTGGTTTATTCTATGATTATGTGTATCCATGTTAGGGTGGGACTGTTATGTTACTCGCCACTGACAGTGGATTGTTGTTAATTTTTCAGGTAACTCTGATGATGACGGTGTTGCTTACTTTGGGTTGGGCGAGTGCCGTTGGTTCTTTATTTGCTTAGATTGTATTTTGTTTCTAGTTTGGAAGTTTAGTTTATGTATTCTGTATATTCTAACTCTGATAGTGTTTGGAGTTAACTTTTAGTATTGATTACTTTGGGTTTAGTATTGTACAATCTTGTGGGTTTGTACTTTTGGGGTTTAGTAATAATAATTTTGAGGTTTTGTTTTAATTTTTAAGTAAGTTTGTTTGTTAGATCGACAATTCGACTCGACGGTTTCTTCCGCGCCGGTTTAAGCGAGTCGGGTCGTCACAGTCATAGCTAATTTCATCACTAGAAACATGAGAATCTTACTTGTAATGCGTGCAATCATGTGAAGAATGAAAATTAGGATGCACATCACTACAATTAGGAGAAAATGAGAAAATGAACCAAAGTTGGGTTGAAATTGGCTAGAATGGGTACCCATATCCCATTCATTGGTGTCTTGGGCTAGCCAACAATAAAAATTCGAAGCATTAACTAAGGTCAAAGCTCGAAACTCACCGTTATGCATAGACTCAACAACATTCAAAGTAAAAGCATTCAAACGCGAATATATGACTTCACACATTTGCCACATATCATAAGTGTGGTCAATGGAAGTGAACCTTGAACACGATTAAAATACAACCAAAACGACTCACCTTCAAATTGAGGAATAAAGAAACTAGCCATCATGAAACCAAAAGCCAACAAAAATGCAAGCAACAATTATTAAGGGGGAAAAAATAATAAAAATTAAAAGAAAGAAAATCGGTCTGCTTGCACCATCCTTGTGTATTGAGGATGGATGGTGAAATTGGACGTTGTGATTGGAAGTGCTAAAGAAGAGATTAGCACTGACAATCACAATTATTTAACAAAAAAAAAAAACAAATGAAAGCAATAACTTGGATCAAAAAGTTCATAACCGAAACCGAAAAAAAGTTCCACGGCAACGGCGCCAAAATTTGGTCGGCTCCTAGGGTGTTGTGGCCCTAGTCGCCAAACAAATATACAATTTATACAGACCTAACGAACTAACACGTAGTATTAGCAGGGTTAGGGTCGATCCACAAGGAACTAACACGGATTTAGTTGTAATCAAAATGATCAAAGGGTCTAATTATATGTTGAGAGAAATGTGAAATTGAATTGAAAACTAAAACAAATTGAATACCAAATGACTAAAATTCCAAGGATTAGACTCCCTAATGTTACTTTAATCGGAGGATTACAATCATTGAATAAACTCATGTTCGATTATCTCAATTGCAAAGTGAATATTCAAAAAGCACTATGAACTCAATCCCAAACCCTCTCTCGATTACGCAATAGGAAATTCTAGGTGATGCTAAAGTAACCTCTCTCGATTAGCTAAATTAGCAACACCTAAAATCGAGTTCGTCAAATACTTTTATCAATTCACAATCCTAATTACTATCTCTAGCAATTAAGAAATTCTCATAGAAATCTTGAAAGCAATTATCTAAACCATCAATAATCACCAAACTCAACATGAACTCTTCACCAAGATATCATGCAAGGTTCAAGAATTCTAGAGAAAATACATTCAAGATTATTCAAACACTAAACAATCCAATGGTTAACCTCCAAAATCAATAACATCAAGTCATCCAATCCCTAGAAAAAGAACTAATCACTCATGGAAGCCATTAAAGAAAAATTCATGAAATTTAATTAATTCTATTCTAAGAAGCAAATCAAATTCAATCAAATCTAAAACAACAAGAGTTAAGAGATTACAATCTAAACATCAATGGAAACAAAACAAAATCTGGATTAGAAATCAAATGAAGCCAAAGGAATCTTGAGATTCAATGGAGAACAAACAATTGAAGAACAAAATGCTAATCTCACTTTTTGATTATTGAAATTCTAAGAATAGTTTTTTGGGTTTTTTTCACTTCTTGAGAGTTTAGAGTACAATACTATTGGAGAGTAATTCTGAATATTAGTTTCTAAAACAAATCTTAAGCTTCTAAACTAATCCCTAAAAGCGAAGTAATACACGGCCAAAACAGGGATTTTCGTGCTTCAGGTCGTGCACGACTGTGTAGTAATAAGCTGCACGGCCGTGCAGTTGAACCTTGCACGATCATGGCGAAACGAAGGAAAGAGTGCACGACCGTGCAGTTGAACCTTGCACAGTCGTGTACCCCAAAAGGAGCACTCTGATCTCTACACGAGCATCCTGGCACGGTCGTGCTCAAAGGAAGGTAGCTGCACGGTCGTGCAGATCTGCGCACTCGGTCTTCAAATGCTCATATCTCCTTCGTTTCTTAGCGGAATTGAGCATATAATATATTAAATTAAAGCTCTTGGAAAAAGTAATCTTATCCAAGTTGAATCACCTGAAAAAGTGTTATATAAAAAAATATGTGAGTCTTTGAATCAGCCTATATATGCAAGAGCACTTGAAATGCTTCCATTTTGAGCCTATTTATTCAAGAAAACAAATAAAACACAACATTATTGAAGGAAACCATGAAATAAGCTAATTCTATACTAAAACACTAGAAACCAATGAAATAAAGTCTAAAAGGGCCCAAAAACATGTGAAACGAAGCCGGAAAATGGGTCGAAAATGGACCGATCAGTGATATGCTTGTGGTGCATGATGCATAATGTGTTTGGTGTTTGTGAAATGCAATGCGTGGAGACTGATATGTTATGTTTGACAAAGCAATAAATGATCGAGGGGATCAACCAATGGTACGGTACTTCCCTGAAAAGAGGATGGAGCGATCTTAAGCCCCCAAACAATCAAAGACAAAACATTTGATCATAAGAAAGCCCCCAGCCTGTGGGGAAGGCTATATTTGAGGTGGAGTAGGTGAATGGGTAGGATAGAATTAATGTGGGTAAGGCTATATATATTTGTGGTGAATAGGTAGGGTAGCATGTGTAATAACCCGAAATTTTGGGCTAGAAAATTTCGCGGTTATTAATTGTATTTATTTAATTCTGAGTCCAAAAGGCCCGTTTAATTTTGGACTGTTTTATTTTTAGCCATTTTTTTTTGATTTCATCAAATTGGGCCAAAGACCCAATTTGTTCTATTATTTTCATTTGGCCGGTTTCAGTCCTTCTTTTGGGCCAATGGGTATTTTTAATTTAATTGGGTAATTATGTTAATTACTTAATTAAGTTCATTAGGCCTAAGGATTTATTTAACCAAGCCCATATTTTTGGCCCTTGCTTTGACCCACACGGCATGCTACCCCCATTTTTAGGATTTCACATCCCTTCCTTTGTTCTATAAATAGGGCTCATGTCCCATATTTTTGGTCATTATGCAATTAAGCTCTTAAACTCCAAAAATTAAAGAACAATTTTCCTCTCCTCTTCCTTCCACAAAAAGTCGAACCCCTCTTGATTTTCTCCTTGGATTAATTTAGCGAATCCAGGTAACTAGCTATTCCGTTTAATTTTGGTACTTACTAATTCACATAGTTAATTAGGTTGTATCATGAAAAATTTGTAGAATTTAGGAGATGCTTAATTCTGAAAATTTAGAACCATGTGAAATACTTTTCATGTCATCCTTGATGTGTTCTTGTGATCTTTATGAATCTTTAAATGTTTTAATTAATTTTTATGCATGGATTGATTTATTTAAATTTATATTGTATAATTACTTGTATGAATTTATTGGTTAATCAAATCTTGTTATTTCCTGATAAATTTTTCGTGTAGGTTTCTTTACTGTTTTATTATTAATCATGATTTATTTCGTGTCAAAATTCGTCCTTTTATTATTTATAAAAATTTAATCTTTCAAACCGGTAAAACTGTCCAGTTTAGGTTTACGAATTTATTAGTGTACTTAATCAAATCTAATGGCTACGAAATTTTAGGTGGAAGTCATTAATACTGTTTTAAAGCTTTTGTAATTGTTTCGTAATTTTTAAAGATCGTTTGCCATGGCAGAAAATTCTGAAACCGAATTCAGCCTAATCTGACTGGTTAGTTATAAAATCACTTAAAAATAGTAAAATATGTTATTTTTAAACGAAATTTATGCACGTTAAACCTTTAACCTATATTTAACATCCATTAAAATTTCCAGACTATTCGAGACCTTTAGATGGTTGATCTTAATTTAATCCTTTAAGATCAGATTGCGTAAAATAGTGTAATTTAAATTGTTTATATAAGTTTATATGATTAATAGATGATTATTGTACTTGACTAAATTAAAGCATGAATTTTGGGTAATATATATATATATATATATATATATATATATATTTCGAGTTGATTGAATAAATAAAAATAGGATTTTTATCATGTTTTAGTTAATTATTGTTGTTAGTTGTTATTTTAAATAATTGTTGAAATTGATTTATTAATTTTTGATGATTGTGTTTAATTAATTTAAAGTATGAAATTTTGCTAAATTATATATATATATATATATATATGTCGAGTATGTCAAATGTATGAAAGGTGGAATTTTATCTTGTTTTTATGTATTTTATATGATTAATTATAATTAAATTAATTAATGGAATTAAAATATAAATTCTGGCTTTAGTTGTCAAAATGTCGAGTGGTATTAGTAATAAAGTTAGGACTTTTGACCATAAATTTAGGAAGTAGTAGTTGTAACAGGTTTGAACAATTATTTTATTTTGAATAATTAGTTATTTAGTGATTATAATTAATTAATTTAGATTAATAATATTTAGGTGTAACCCTAAATGTCGAGTGGGGTAATATTTAAGAAGGGATTTTAGTTTATTTTTGGACTTATAAAATAATTATTAGGGATAAGTTATAAGTATATGATAAGATATCAAGGACAGTATAAGATAAGGTTTAAAGTTGCATAAGATACTACTAGGGATAAGAAAGGAAACAGAGTAATAGCTATACATGTTATGTTTCGGTCTCTGGCTAGGAAAGACTTGGTATTTAAGGTGGCCAATATACGTGCCGCACCTCTCTTTCCTGGGACTCCGAACATTTCATTTCCTATTACGGTCACCTAGTATTTCCCAATATATGATATGATTAAATAAAGATATAAGATATAATATAAAGAATTGAAAGATATAAGATAAGATAAGGACGCCCACCTGATGACCCGAGTAGTCAGACTGGGTTAAGTCGAAGCCACTGCTCAATGGGACGAACGCACCTGATGACCCGAGTAGTCAGGCTGAGTTCCCCCGAGTAGTTCTGGGTCTTAGGATATGTAATCGTCTGAGTAGTAGTACACGAGCTACTATTTGGGAGTTATGGCCATAGCTTAGGCTTAGTGGTGAAACACGAGATCCGCTACGGGTTGAGTACACGAGCTCACCCCGGCATGTTCTAGGAAAGTTGTGGTGAAACACGAGATCCACAAAGAGTTATAGTGACCGGTCCAATGAAGATGATATGATTTGATATAATGAAGATGATATGAAATGATATGATATAATAAGATATGAAATGATTATAAGATATTTTATGGAAATATAAGATATGACTGATAAAGGATAAGCTATGATATTTCTAAGTTATGATATAACTACGAGAGTATGGAAACATATAGTATAAGCTAAGTATTTAATGTATAAGTCTTCCGCTGTGTATGATTCTAAGTATATGATATGAGCAGGTACATTTTATGTATGTATGTCATCGTATGATGGAATGTATGTATTTGTATTTGTATGATTATATGTATCTGTAAACATATGTATTGTGTACGTATATGTCTGAGTTGTACTCGTATTGTATGCGTATTCCTAACTGTATTTTGCAGGTATTATTATACGTGTGGTATACGTATATCTATACGTATTGTATACGTATTTCTAACTGTATTTTCTGCAGGTGTATGTATACGTATTTTAAACGCACTTTATACGTACATGTATGCGTGCTTTCTTACGTATTTTTATACGAGATTCGTATAATTATTGTATTTCGTTCTTCTATTTTTCTATGGATGTTTCGTGCACTTCCTATGATATTATGTGATTAGCGGTCCCTCGATTAAGCGGGACAGCCTAGTTACTCGCCACTGACGGTGGACCCCCCCCTCAGTTTCAGGTGACGATGCAGCAGCGTAGAGCGGGCTTCGTTGGATGGGCTTGAGTAGCTTAGTTGTTTTCTTTGAGTTCTAGATTATCCAGAACAGTTTGAGACATTACTTTAGTTTTGATTATAATCCCAGCCTGTTGGGAAGACATTTATTTTGTTTATGTAACTTTTTGGGCTAGATGCCTTTGACTTCGGATTTGAGACTACTTTTATATAATAAAAGTTGATTTATTTTAAGTACATAATTTACATTTATAGTTTAAATTGGTTAAGTAATGATCCGAATGTCGATTCCCTTCGTAAATCGACAAGTCGAAAAGTCGGGTCGTTACAGCATGAATGAGGGATTTTGGATAAGGCTTTTGTGAGTCTCAAGTTTGTTGTGGAGTAGATGGATAGGTAAGCCCCCAGTCTGTAGGGTAAGGATGGATGAAGGATCATGGTTAAAGTCGTTTTGTGGATGCATAAAAAGGCCAAAGCATTGAGGAAAGAGGCTAGCTCAAGTCGTGAACTTGAGTTAGATTTCCCGCAAGATGAAGTTTGCCCAATTGATGAAGCTATGCATGGGGTATGTCGTGCCCAAATAGAAGAAAAAAAGATTCAAATCAAAGTGATGACCTTAAGAAGAGTTATAGAAAGCCCCCAGGGTGTGTGAAAGAAAAAAGGTTGTTAGTGCGAGAAAAAGAAAGCCCCCAGGGAATTGATGTTGTTGGCTGAGTTAGTGTTGGTTCACACTCGAGCCTATGTCGGGTGGTGAACTAAAAATTTGTGCTTAAAACTCCAAGTTAATTGAAGGAGTGGACCTCAAAAATTCATATATTAATTGGGTCAAACTTCGAGAAGAGGCTTCGCGCCGCACTAGTAGAAAATTGTCTATTAGTATCGCCCCAATAGTATCGTTTATTTGAAAAATGATAGTAATAATGCTATAATTGTATCGTTTTTGGTAAAAAGGATAGTAATAGAGAAATTATTAGTATCATTTTTAATAAAAACGATAGTAATAATGTTATATTAGTATCGTTTTTGTGAAAACGATAGTAATAGAGACGTTATTAGTATCGTTTGTAAGAAAAACGATACTAATAGTGTAATTATTACTATAGTTTGTAATAAAAACGATAGTAATAGTATATTTATTACTATCGTTTTTCTTAGAAACGATAGCAATGTTTTTTTTAAAAAAAAAGCCTGTACGTTCATTTATTTCATCAGCCAAACTTACTTCCATCAAAACCCCAAATACTCCTCATCACCAAAACCCCAACACTAACCCTAGCTTTTTGGTTCTCTTCCTTCAACAACCACTGCACCACCACTGCCGCTGCTGGTTCTGCTGCCGCTACTGGTTCTCTTCCTTCATCTTCGTCGATCGCGACCTGCTTCGTCCTGCTCGAAGCTTGCTTCGTCCTGGTCGTTCGACTACTGTTGCGTGCTCTGCTCCGCTCCGGCCTGGTCGTTCGAATGTCGTTCGACAGTACAGCTACTGCTCTGCTCCGTCCTGAACGCTCGAAGGTTTGTTTCCTCTTTTTTTTAATTTCATCTCATTTAAACAAGTTGTTATTTTTGTTATATTGTTCAACAAGTTTCAATATGTGATTGTTATTGTTGATTTATGGTTGAATTTTAATGGGAATTGCTTTAGATTTACTATTATTATGTTCTTTATGTGAAAAATCACACTACTAGTTGATGCCCACAAGGTGTTTGTCAAAATGCTTGAATGATAATTAGTAAATAATTATCATTTAGTAGTCATTATAATTATCAAACATTATAATTACTAATTATATATATATATATATGTATTCTCAAAGTTGTAATTTAATAATATGAAATAAGCAAAGAAAAGAGTGAAGAGAGGAAACTGATTTATTAATGTTGCTTAGAAGAAGTTCTTACAGTTACAGAGGAGAAACAACACATATATAGAGAGAGGTAGAGAGCTTAACAAAAGCTTCCTAAACAACTAACTTAAATAGAATTAACTAACTTTGGGAGAGACAACTAACTCCCTCTAATACCCCCTCCCCAAGCTTACAAGTCCTAGCTTGTTAAAAAGAAAGAAATGCCTAGCTGAAACAAGAGGTTTAGTGAGTATGTCTGCAAGTTGGTCTTCTGTTGGAACATGATGAACCTGAGGTTTAGTGAGTATGTCTGCAAGTAGCAGAATATGTCGATTAAGGTCTAAAATAATTGATCATAAACTCATGGTTTCAAGTGAAGTGGGCTGAGAAAAAGAAAAAAAAAAGACAAATTGAAACTACCCAGAAAAGAATTATCAACATTATAATTACTAATTATAATGACTAACTAGTATGCCTACATACTAATATATTATTAGTAATTATAATTATAATTATAATATTAGTAGTCATTATATAATTACTACTAATTATAATGACTACTAACATTATATAACTAGTATAATTATATTAGTAGTCACTATAATATTAGTAGTATAGTAGTAATATTAGTAGTATAACTAGTATAATATTACTAGTAGTTTACTTTATTTCCTCAAACTTTCTCATCCTTAGGCATGGAAATACAATTGTTTAGATTGTTGGGGGTGATTTTAGTTTATTTTCAGACTTGGCATGTACTTAGAGGTTTTTCCCATTGTTGCGTGTTTGGTGTTGATGGCTCTGTTTGATGTGTGTCGTGGGTGGTCTAGGGTGGATGAGCTCAGACCTCCCCTGTTACAGCTACGGTGGTAATGGGGTTGGGTGTTCGGTTTATGTTCATGTGTTGCTGCATATCTCTATTGTCCCTCTGCTTTCGATAATGTTTTACTCATGTATCTCAAGCCTTCTCATCCTTCAAGTTAGGAAATACCATGACCAGTAGGTAGGGGGTGCAGGGGCAGTAGCATTATTCAATTGCTTTGGTGTGGGGGTGTTAGCAACTGTTGGGATGTTGTATGGTTAGTTAAGCCCCAACACTACATTTCTGTTGAAAGTTGCTGCAACTTTCATGTAGTGCTAGCAGGTTTTTGGTTTGATTTTCTTCTTGAAGCAATCATCCTAAATCTGAATGGTTAGTTGAAGCTAAAGCAAACTCTTTGAGCCCTTAACTCTATAATGTTATGAAATGAAAGGAATAAGGGGCAAGAAATTTGTCAATTAATTAACTAGGGTTAGGTTAGTAAATTGTTGGCTAACATAACATACATTGAAAGTTCAAGGCCACCAAATAGAATTTCCCTAATTAGTAAATTATTAACTACTTTTTTATGAGTATAAAAACACTTTAGAAGAGATTATTTTATAGTGTGTAGCTTAGTTTGTTTTTACATATTCTATGCCAAGTTTAGTTTTCCGATTTCACCTCATTGAGAGCATAATGAAGAGTCAATATTTGCCTAACATGATATCAATAAAAGAGCTTTTTACATCCATATATTAAATTAAACCATAGAAATGAGCTATTGTATATGGGGTTGCTTCCTTATTGCTATGGTCGTTGCTAGGTTGCCTGAGACAAGCTTTTGGGAACTATTGTATTCTTAAGTTTGAATCATGGCTGATAATTTGTGCTTTAATAATTTTGTTTACGTTTTGCCCCCTTTCCGCCTCTAATTTGTGCTTTAGTATACAAAAAAAGGTGAAGGACACATTTGCTAGAGGTGGTAGAAGCTTGCTCTCATGATTTTAGTCAGGTAATGAAATTCTATGTTATTTTGGTGCTTTATGCTTTAATCCCATGTCCTTATTGGTTTTTGTTTTTTTATTTATGCTAGAATGAATTATGATGGAGAGGGTAAAACAGTTGAAGATGGTGATGCCTCGGTGAGTTCTTTCCAACTCCCCTTTTATTTCTTGGTTGCTTAGTTTTTTTAGGATTAGATATAGGATTGAGACGATAGTTTGAGGATGTTTGCTTTGTTAGGGGCAAGAGGTTCCCGACTTGAGGACACTGGATGGTTGATGGCGTTGTGCCACAACCTTATTTGATGATTTTGGGAATTATGTGCCTAATTTGCTTGCCTTGTGGTTCAATTCTCTTGATTTGTTTTGATTTCTTTTGAATTACTCCTGTTTTATTTTGTTTTTGTTTTACTTTGGTTTTAGTTTTGTTCCTTTTGTTTCACTTGCTTTGCTTTTGCTTAAATCCATGTAACCAATCACATGATTTTAATTTTAAACACTCTAGCTTATCGCTTTACACAATCTCACTGTCGCTTGTGTGGGCCGTCTCAAGGATCTAAATCTAACTATGTCAATCATGAATGGGGGATGGGTGCCCATTGACATGGTAAATGATTAGATTCTTAAACGGGGGCGTAGTTGTGGCATGAGATCCCAATCGCGTCACTCTAATAATTAATAAACATGTAACCAATCACATGATTTTAATTTTAAACACTCTTGCTTATCGCTTTACACAATCTCACTGTCGCTTGCGTGGGCTGTCTCAAGGATCTAAATCTAACTATGTCGATCATGAATGGGGGATGGGTGCCCATTGACATGGTAAATGATTAGATTCTTAAACGGGGGCGTAGTTGTGGCATGAGATCCCAATCGCGTCACTCTAATCTATACTACATACTAAAATGCAAGCCACTTGGAAAAAAATTCCCCCTTAAACTCTTATTTTCCCTCCCAACTTATTATATACCATAGTATTAAATGCATGCTTTCCATAATTTATATACAAGAAATAACTACCTTAGTTAAATAAACCGAGCATTTGCTCGGGTATTATCTAGTAATTAATAAACATGTAACCTATGCTCCTTGTTTTTGTTCCAAAACGCCATATTTTCCCCCAAAAACATGCAAATAAGTCATTTATTGCTTACAAGAATAATATAGAACATGGATAAACCTTAAAAACAATATATTTATATTGATTGGTAGGAAAATGGGAACTAAAACACCTAAAAACTAGCCAAAAATGACCTATGCTTCTTATTTTTGTTCCAAAATGCCATATTTTTGCCCAAACACATGCAAATAAGTCATTTAATATTTACAAGAATGATATTGAACATGGATAAACCTTAAAAACAATATATAGGTTGATTGGTAGGAACATGGGAACGAAAACACCAAAATCTTACCAAAAATGACCTATATGCCTTATTTTTGTTCCAAAATGACCTATTCTCGCCCAAATAGATGCAAATAAGTTATTTAGTGCTTACATGAATGATACAGAACATGGATAATCATAAAAATAGTATATAGGTTGATTGGTAGGAACATGGGAACGAAAACACTAAAAACTAGCCAAAATGACTTATATGCCTTGATTTTGTTCTAAAACGTCCTATTTTCTCCCAAACACATGCGAATAAGTCATTTAATGATTGCACGAATGATATAGAACATAGATAAACCTTAAAAATAGTATATATGTTAATTGGTGGGAATATGGAAACGAAAACACCATAAAAAAATGTCATATTATCTTTAGTTTGCCCGTCATAGCTTAGGTAGGTCTACAACATAACATCCTTTTTTTTTAGTTTCCAAATATTGTGGCCCTAAAACTCTAAGCAAGATGGCATCTATAACATTACTTATATGTTTTTTTTTCAATCTTTGATTTTGAAGGACTACATTGGAAGATCTGCCCCATATACCAAAGGAGAGTTGGATGAGGTTCGCGAGCATTGGGCGAGGTTCTTTAGGCTAAATTTCTTATTTTCCGATCCTAATTAAGTAAAATTTGTATTAGTAGCACATTATTTATACATTTTATTTATAGTTACTTCGCAAACATTGATCGTATCCAACTCGTTCTTGTAAACTATATTTTATATGAATATATACATCGAACTCTATTATATATATGTATCGTTTACAAATTTTAATTAATTAAAAAAATTATATTATTGTACATTATACAGAATTGAACAGGGCTGCAGATAATGCCAAAAGGATGCATATTTATATATTTGGCCCAAAAATCAAATATAAATTTAAATAAAAAAATATTAGTATTATATGGAGTTGATAAGTGGTATTTTGGTAGTAATTTTCTTAGTTTTTATTAGTTTATTTTCATATTTTATTTAGCTTTCGTTAGCATTTTAGGCTTTTTAGCTTAGTTTTACTTTTGTAGTCCCCTTCCCCTTTTTTCTATGTGATTTCCTCTATTTTGCCATGTTTTTACGTTTTCTTCCCTTTTTGCAGGTCCCGAGTTGATTTCGGAACCCGAGGAAGCGAACCGGGAACCTCGAGGAAGCCACAAGTCCTCTAGGCCAATGTTGGTGCTGAAAAAGGCCTCAGCGGGCGCTGGAAATCCATCAGCGCCCGCTGGGATGAGTCCTGGTGATTAAGAAAGAGGCAATAGCAATGAAGAAGGCCTCAGCGGGCGCTGGACATTCCTCAGCGCCCGTTGAGATGATATTTTTGTTCAGGGGCATTTTCTAAGAACTTGAGGCAGTAGCATTTGATGGCGCTTCAGCGCCCGCTGATTGAACTTCAGCGCCCGCTGACCCTGAAGCTGCCAGAGCACTCCCAAGCACCAAGTGAAGACAGCGGCCGCTGACCCCAACTCAGCGCCCGCTGTCCCCTCCCCTGTATTAAGGCAGTGGCTTCACAAGTGAAGAGCAGCGGCCGCTGACCATTTTTCAGCGCCCGCAGTCCCTCTTCCCTATTTTGAGGCAGTAGCTTGCTAAGAGCTATCAACGCCCGCTGAACCGTACTCAGCGCCCGCTGACCATTTTCCATAGCAGGCTGAAGGCACGTGAAAGTAGGCCTCAGCGGCCGCTGATCCCATTTCAGTGCCCGCTGACGTGCTACTGCACGTTTTATTTAACAATTTTGGTCTGTTTTTGCTCGAATTTTTGGGGGTTGTATATATACCCCGTCTTCCCATTTCATCAAGGAGCTGAGGTTAGAGGCTCCAAGTTAGGTTTAGGTTAGATTTTAAAGCTTTCTTCTTCATTTTCTCTTGTAATTTACATTTTGTTCTTGAATTATGCAAGTAGTGTAGTTTCTCTTCATCTTCTTCTTGTTCTTCTCTTCAAGGTATTTTTATGGTTTTCTTGCTTTGTTACCTTGTTTTAATAGCTTTGTTAATTGATTTTGTTGTTCTTGTTAGTAATTGTTCTTGCTTTTCTTGTTGTAGTTAATTGTAGTTTTTGTTTCTTTAATTTCTAGTTGTTGTTTTTAGTTGGTGTTCTTATTTTCTAGGTTTTTAATTAGTTGTTTATGTTTGTTGCTCATAGATTCTAGTTTTTATTATGTTGTTTAATTATGTTTTTGTTATTTATGTGTGAGTAGTTAATTTCTAGGGTTTGAGTGAAACTTCTCAATTCCTCCATGATTGTGGCTTAGTTGTTTCTTGGCTTTGGTTGTGATAATGTCGGTACCTTAGGATTCGGTTATGTTGAGTCTTGTGTCTAGCTAACATAGGATTCATTGAAGAATCCCCACCGAAGGACAGAAAGGTGAACGTGGGTGATGACTTCCTTTGCCCGATTGATGGAAGCACCACGAAAGCTGGGCCTTCGATCAAGGGAAAGTTACCGGTCTTCGTGATTTTGTGCTTAGGACTCGTTAGATGTGTCGCTGCACGAAAGTGAGTTGTATATGTCTTTCCGGTCATCGTACTAGCTCGAAAGAGTGGTACGATCATAGAACGACCTCCCCTTATCCACGACCTAAGTCTAAGTTTCGATTGATTCATAATTCATGGTGGTATGAGTTGTGGATCTCTTACCCTAGTCCCTTTTGTTTTTGTTTCCTTAGTGTAGTTTTAGTTAGTTCTCTCCGCCTCTCGCGACCATCACCCGACCTAGCTTGTTCGACGCTCATGCCTAGGCTAGTGCGACGTACCTTCCCCGTGTTCGACACCCCCACTCATACTACGACGGGGGTTTTTATTTGGTAAGAAATCCCTCCTATCAGGAGTCTATTAGTATCGTTTTTAGTAAAACGATACTAATAGAATTCTCTATTAGTAACGCCTCTATTAGTATCGTGTGAAAAACGATACTAATAAGCTAAAAAAAACGATACTAATAGGGGATTTTTCTACTAGTTCTTGATGATTATTTGGACAATACCTCATGCGAGAGGGCTTTTGTAGTTGTAATGTTTGGCTAGGGTTAAGGGTTAAAAAGAAAAGGGAAAGAAAGCTCATAGTTCCCCAAATGTTTCCCCCCTAGTGGTGCATAGATGTGCCTTGGCTTTTGCTTTTTTTTTTGTTGTTGTTGTTTTTGGACTTGGATTTTGATTGAGTTTGAAATTTTGAAACGACTTTCAGAACTATGTTTGTTGCATGTCGAGTATGAATTTTATTTCTCTTTCTTTTATTGTTTTTTTTTTGTTTGGCGCATGTCTTTTCCTACGCACTACTTCATCCCATGGGTGAGGTAGGTAGATGTGGGTAAGGAAAGAAAGTAAAGCTGTTTGTGTTTGAGGCTCAAAGGGCTGCAAGGGATTGAATGAATACAGGTGATGGGAAAGGATTGATGATTTTTGTGGAGTTTAAGAAAACAATGCCTCTCGGGCAATGTCCGTTTATTAAGTTCAATTTTATTGATTATGAAAATTTGAGGTCAATAATTATGTTAGAGTTAAAAGCACAAATTAAAATGGAGGCTTATAATGTACAAAAAAGAGAATTTTATTAATGTCAACTAAATTACAGGGCTAAGATTTGGAAGATAAATCCTATCGACATAGGCTCGAAAAAAGAAGAAAGAAAAGGAAATAAAAATTGTCTATGTAAAGGGACTCTCCGACTCAACCTAAGGAAACGACCTTGACTGACTCTTAACTTTGAGTGGGGCGTGCTGACACAATGTTGTTCTTGAATTTAAGTGAGTTGATTGAATTGGTCCACTTGAGAAGCCTTTTGTGGTGTTCGGGTTGCAGGCTAAAGATATGGGTTTAAGTTATGTAGGCTTGGAATATGGGCTTGAGTGATGGGCTTGGAATTTGGGATTGAGTGATGGGCATGGTATTTGGGATTGAGTGATGGGCTTGAGTAATGTAGACTGGGTATGGGCTTAAGGCTTTGGGTTTGGATGAGTTTGAGTGAGGCTGGGTGGTATTTAAGTGAGGTGAGGTAATGTTTGATTGGGCTTGAAGCTTGCTCGGATCTCGGCTATGCTTTGGATCGAATTGCAACTATTTAGACAACTCCAACCTTGTTGTTTGAGAAGAACAAAAAATAAATAAATAAATAAATAAAAAATGAATGAACCCCTTGGTCATTGTGAATGAATGCAGATGCATGTCCTAATTTTATGTTCATCTTCCCTAAAATGCATGAATGCAAGGTGCCCTTTCCACTTTTGATATTTTTTGTTTTTTATTTTTTGTTTTTTTTCTTGATTTTTTTTAAACCTTTTTTTTCTTGTGAAAGGGCACCAAAAGAAATGAGATATGCAATGCATGTGAATGAGAGTACTTACATGAGGAGTGGACCTAAGCCCAATTAAAGGAACAACTAAGGTTTTAGGCTAAAACCTATGGTCAAACTAAGGTCAAAGCCTATAAGGGTTACATGCAAGGACAATAAGGCCTAACATTGTGAATTATATGAACTAGAAGATGACCATAACTATATGAAGTGTGAGTCAATAGTGAACAAAAATACATGGCTAGAGCCCATAAAAAAATGCACACATAGTCAAATAAGCACACTAGCATGATAAACTATGTACAGTCTTTAGAAGGTCGATCTTGGGTGGTCACAAGGTACCATGGCTAAAGAGAAACTGAACCGCTCTAGCCATTCTTCATGTTGAATGACACACGGTTAGGAATCTCTTATTATGACCTCATCGGGCATGAGGATCACGCGCCATGGTTAGGATGGGCCGGTTATGATCATTGTGGTCAGACAGCACAAGTAACCATAATCAAACCCCCCGGGGTCGGTCTCGAGCATAGAACATGCTCATATGAGATAAGGTCCTATATTGCGGCACCTATTCGTAGGGCCGCATGCAATATGCCTAAAAATAATTCGTGAATAATAATAATAATAATAATAATAAGACCACGAGACTTTTCAAGTTTGTCCACACCACTAAGGAGTGATAGTCCCCAGCGGAGTCGCTAAACTGTAGGGATCATTTTTACCGGCCGCTTACGTCACGCACGAGTTATTTTTCAATGCTCGTTAACGCCACACATGAATGTGGTCTAGTAGGAGTCTACACCGTGCGTTTATACGGTCCACGGACACCGAAGAAGTACCAATGCCAGGAGCAATTGGCCCTATATAGGTCGTGCACCAGAGTATGGGTTCGGGGACAGGTTACGAGCCAAACGTGCATTGGGCTCACCCGCCTGTGAGCGGTCTCTACTAGGTCTCTTTTTGTGGTCATATCTTTATTAATCCCGAATACATAGATATCTCTGTTTATATTCTAAAAACGCATATTATTAGGTTGGTTTGAATATATTACAAGTCATGACTAATTAATGTGACCATTTTGAATTAAGTTAGTATTAAAAGTCCTAAAAATAAAATCAAAAATTCATGAATAAAACACAGAATGAAGAAATATAAAATAAACAAAAAAATAAATATGTGCAGGTTCAAAGTGTGTTCCAGGAAAAGTGGTTCAATGTGCAGTTGGGCTAGTAATATGATGATTATGACAATGATTACGATAACAATTATAAAAATATGTACAGATTTATACACAATAAATATAATTCAAAATAAATTCCAATGATTAAAATCGTTCATCATATTAATATTAATGACGTTAATTGCCAGTTTTATTACCCGTTGGGCCAGATCTATACATTTGACTCGTCGATAATATGAATTAAACCAGATCTATTTATTTACGATAGTTCTGGACTATTATATGAATATATTATTGTTTACGATATGAGATTTAATTGATAAATCACCATATTCAGAATATATGAAATTATTATCGGTTTATTTATAATGAAAATAATATATATTTACAGATCTATGAAAATTTAGCGATCGTTTTGTAACACAGAATTTGAATGAGAAAGACCGTGTTGTATAGATCACATTATGAATTGAATGATAACCAAAATTAAATTATTTTTTTCCTGAATTATGAAAATAAAAAAATATATATGAATAAAATTTTATGTATGATTATACAAGATACGTGGATGAAGCAAACTCATTACACGTTCATATTGCAAAATCACAAATCATAGACAATCGGGTTGTAAAACGACAATTATGACACAAAAAACATTATTATGATAAATGTTGATTTGATCATTAGAATTCACATGAATAATTCAGATTGCTTGTGATATTAACCATTATCATAAATCATGTCATTAATCATCATATATAAATGAATAGAAACTAAATAGAGACTTCAGAAAGATGTACCTAACAATGCCTTTGATCAAACAATCAAGGAAGGATTAACGATGATGAATGCAATATGCTTGCTTGAAGTTAATTGAGTTGGTGTTTTGTGATGTGTTTAATGATGATTTTAAAGATGTTTGATGTGGTATAAGTGTTTTGGATTGAAGTATGCAATGTAAGAGAGGGATTGGTGGTGTTGGCGTATGTTCAAATGCTTGGAAGGACGTGTATTTATAGGCAAGAAGAAGCAACAGAGACCCGGAGAGAAGAGCTGACCAGCGCCAGACGTAGGTCTTCTAACATGACACCTGCGTCTGGACGCAGGTCAGTAATTTAAGGCCTGTGTCTAGACGCAGGTCATTGTATGGCATCTGCGTCTAGACGCAGGTCTGTTTGATCTGAGATCGATTTTGCATGATTTTGCGCGTGATTTACGGGATTTTGAATTGATTTTTATTCGATTACGATTGACTTCCGTAATATTTGACATTCTGGAATATTCCGGGGTGTACCGGGATGTCCCTGAATGTTCTAGAATGTTCCTAAAAGTTCCGGAATGCCCAGAACGTTCCGGAATGCCCAAAACGTTCAGGAATGTTCTAGAAACCTCCAGAAGCTCTAAAAAATTACAGAAAAATTATTAAAAATTATGAAAAATTATGAAAAGTATTAAAAACACTAATATGCTTTGTGGAACAATTTTCAACATTCGGAAATGACGAAAATTCCCCTAAGCATGCAAAAATCCTAAAAAATCTTTAAAAAAAGCTCTAAAAATATGATAAAAAATACAGAAAAATATGAATAAATTATAAAATTATTTTTATGATTTTTAAAAATATTTTATGATTCAAAATAACATTTTTTATTTTTTTTATGAATATAAAATATTGAAAAATGCATGTAAAAATATAAAAAATACCTAAAAAAGAAGAAAAATCATGAATAAATCCCGTAATCATCGTGAATCCTAATACACGCTTCCAAGGCAATTCAAACATAGTTTAGGAAATTGGTTGAGGTATATTGTGTGTTTTCATCGTCAATTCCCCTTAGTTAGACCTTATGGCAATATGGTACGTTCATCATTTGTCTCTACATTGGGGAGACACATTTAGGTGTCTACATAAACCCTGAGCAAAGTGATGTGCAAAGAATAAGCATAAACTCTTAGGAGAAGAATCAATAGTACGTATAAACTCTTGAGAGATGATGGTAAACACAAACCCGTAAGCAAAAATGAATAGAATAAAGGTAGGCATAAACCCTTAGAGAAGAATATTTGTAAGCTTAGGGTAAGTATAAACCCGTAAGCAAAGTAAGTGAATTAAGGGTAGACATGAACCCTTAGAGGTACGATTTGTAAGATTAGGGTAAGCATAAACCCATGAGAAAATTGCTTGTGAGTGATGCCATTGAGGGGCAAAACTGTGTAAGGAAGTAGCGTCTGATGAGAAGCCCCCACTTTCACTGAGTCTGGAGAGCGAGGTGAATGTTCTCACAAGATGAAAGTCAAAGTATTTTGGCTAGGGAATTAAGAGTAATCACTTATAGGAATTAGGGTAAGCATAAACCGGTAAGAAAAGTAAGTGAATTAAGGGTAAGCATAAACCCTTAGAGGAATTCTTGTGAGCTTAAGGTAAACATAAACCCATGAGAAAAGTGTTTGTGAGTGAGGAAAAAAGGAAGTGTGTGTCTGATGAGAAGCCCCCACTTGGATTGAGTCTGGAGAGACAAATGCTCTCGCAAGACGAGAGTCAAAGTTTTATGGTTGGGGCGAAGCAATAGCATGTATGGGTTGTACAAGCAAAGTTATCAAGAAAAAGTTGTACATAGCTATAAACCATATAGGCATACATGGGTGCATTACCACGAAAGTTATTCAAGACACTAATCGCATATAGCGATTCTAGGATTCAACAAAGATGGGCTCTAGCCTTATGTGCTTTGTGCTCTGTGATATGTGGATGTACAATGTGCGTGATGCTTATGCATGGATGTGAATGTACGCATGAAATGATTATGGTGAGTGATATGCTTGTGGTGCATGATATGATTGGTTTTCGTGAAATGTAATGCATGTGGGATGAAAGGTTATGTATGACCAAAGCAATGAATGACCAAGGATTGGCCAATAGTACAAAACTTCCCTAAAATGGGGATGGAGCGATCTTAAGCCCTCAATCAATAAAAGACAGATTCTTCAATCATGAGCAAGCCCCCAGCCCGTGGGAAGGCTATATTTGTAGTGGAGTAAGTGATAGATAGGGTAGCACAGATGTGGGGAAAGCTATATTGGTGGAGAAGTAAGTGAATAGGTAGGGTAGCACGAATGAGGGGTGATGGATAAGGATTTTTTGCGGATCTCAAGTTTGTGGTGGAGCAGATGGATAGGTAAGCCCCCAACCTGAAGGGTAAGGATGGGTGAAGGATGATGGTTAAAAAAAATTTGTTTAGATAACTGCTTCATGGCAAAGGATGATGTTCCCCAAATACATAAGGTAAATCTTGTTAAGGTTCGTGAAGATATGCATGAATATGACAGAGATAATATGCTTGAATGCATTGATACTTTGGTAGATGAATGTTAAAGCTTAGGTGAGAGTTACACAACTTACAAAAAAAAGTTTAAAGAGAAACGTGAGGAGTGTAGAATTGCGATTGCTAGTTGTGAACACCGAGATATGGTGTGCCGTCAACTAACGGATCAATTAAGTGGCTAACCTTGAGGATGAACTTGATAAGTGTAGGTTGGAACTGGAAACAGTTAAGTTCTCTAAAATGTTGTGAACACTAAGCATGTTGAACTGGTTTGTGTTGAGAAGAACTAGTTTGGACCCACTGTTTGTGGAAGGGGACCCAAAAAGGTTTTGTAACGACCCGTATTTTAGCAACGTTGTTTTCGAAGAAAACAACAATACGAATCATTATTAAACGAAATCATATTAAACAAGTCTTAAAACGAAAGTGGAAGCTCTAACACTTAGCTATTTATTATTCAAAAATTATCCAAAACCAAACAAGAAATTATCCCAAAATTCTTTAAATTGCTGAAATTCGACTACAACTATTGAAATAAAACACAAGGTTAGGAGTACTAAAAATGGGTAGCTAAAAACTGCTACGCTTGCAAGCTCATGAATCCCAACCCTCGCTAATACCCAGATTATTCTTCTTCATTACCTGAAAAGGGAATAAGGGGTCCACAGTCAGTGGGGAGTAATTAGAATGTTCTACTTAATCGTAGAACGCAATCAAAAATATAATAATCAGAACACAGTACACTCAATTTACGATTTTAACAAGATAATCACATTCATGACCACAAATCTATTAAGTATATAACTCAATCAGACAACGCAGCGGAAATACATAACATATATAACTAAACCGACTCACTAGCTAGGCTCACCTCAAGACTCTAGACTCTAGTAGACTGTGGCATCTCATCTTTCATTATTCAACTCATTTTCCTTTATTAGTTCAACTTCAACGTATTATAATCACAATTCAACGTCCCAATGGTCCAACTTCAATGCACGACAGATGTGCTTCATTGTCCCATTGGTCCTCTTATTATCTTTCATAGGTCCAATATCCACATACAACAATTGTACTCCATCGTCCCAATGGTCCGACTTCAACGCACGACAGATATGCTTCATCGTTCCATTGGTTTGACATCCACATACAACAATTGTACTCCATTGTTCCATTATCATCATTATTAACTTCTATATTATTAACCAATATATTTGCTTTGACTTTAGGTCAACCCACTCAACAACTAGTCAACTTTAGGTCAAACTCCATCTTACTTTGGCTGCTAGACTCGACAACAACCTTAGACATCACTATTACTCAAAAATACAAACATTATAATCATTCGAACATTTCAACAGTACAATAAATAATTCAACAACACATAATTCCATAAAAGGTTCAATCATCTAATAATTAAACAAAAATCAAGTCTTTAAATTAATTAAAATTCACGGCATTTTCAAAATAATATAATAAATAAATCATAATTAGATAACTTAATTAATTAATTTAAAATAATGAAATTAATTAATTTAAATAATTTTAATTTTATAAAATTCGAACTTTAAATTAAAATAACAATTCGAACCAAAATTCATCATAACTCGGTTATTTCCATAATTAATTTAATTATACTTAAAATTCAAGATTTTAATTTAATTAAAACAAAATATCAAGAATTAAATTAGATCAACTTTATAAAAATTCATACTTTAACTATCGATCAAAAATTTCGAACCAAAATCCTCACGAAATCATCATCATTCGACTTCTTTCAAATTTTCAAGATTAAAATCATATTAATTCAAGATTTCAAGATTGAAAACATGATAATTTAATAAATTAATTAATTGGTAAAATATTTAAAGAAAATTATCAAGAATCATAATATGAACGAGATTATAATTAAAAGATTAATTCTCGGATTCTTTCATCACACTCGAAATTCTCATGAACATAAAGCAATTCGAAAATATATAAACACTAATCATAATTCATGGAATCAACCTTTGGAAATCATGGCAAGAGTCATCAATCATGCATAACATTATGTCAAAACCTTAATTAAAATCATCATAAAATCACGAATATACCCGGCCATCACACGTAAATATTGAGCATGTAATTTCATCAATTCACAAATTAATTCTAAACAATCCTAAACATGTTCTACAGAATTATATAATTAACCTATCCTATGATTAAGTACAACATCTAATTACCTTAAATTGAAAGACAAGGGTCGTTGTGTTGCTTGGTTTCTTGCTTCAACTCTTGAGTTATTTGGTAGGTGATTTGTTGAAAGTCCTTGAAGAGTTTGATGATCAATTGATATAGAAAGAAGAGAAAGAAAATAATTTTGGGTGGTGTTTATTGAGGTTGTCGTGAATAAGGACTAAGGTTGGGGTTTTGTGATCTTATAATTTTGTTGAGGGTTCTCCTAAATTTTAGTAGGCAACTAATGGAAATAAAAATAGCACTTTTGATTTGAAGATAACCTTTAGATTAATTAATTAAAATCAATTAATTAAAGGGGAGGTGTCATGGGTGTCGTGTGGCTCAAAGAAAAGGGGGGTTTGGGGCTTTGGGCCTTAAATTGGCAAGATGAGGTAAATAGTTTGGGCTCGGGGTTTAATTTGGGCTCGGATTTAATTGGGCTCAAATTGAATCGAATCACCGTGCCATCAACATAAGTAATTAAATAAAAAAAAATTAAAATAGCCCAAAATTTTGGGTTATTACAGGTTTAGGTTCCCAAAGCTAACCATTGATTGTGTTTTGCAGGCTAAAGTGAAAGGACGTACCCAGTGGTATTTAGACAGTGGCTGCTCAAGACACATGTCAGGCGATAAAAAGCAATTCCTTTCACTAATAGCCTTTAATGGTGGAAGTGTTACCTTTGGGGATAACAGTAAGGGAACCATTACTGGTATAGTTAAAGTAAGTAACTCACTTTCACATACAATAAATGATATTTATTATGTTGATGGCTTGCAACTTCTTTTGAGCATTTCTCAACTATGTGACAAGGGAAACAGAGTAGTGTTCAAGCTAACATTTTTCATGTAGTTAACTCTCAAACTGGTGAACTTGTTTGTGAAGGAACCAGGAAAGATAACATTTTGTTACCTAGCTACTTGGATACAATTCCCAAACACAGGTCTATGTGTTTGAAAGCTGTTTCTCATGATAAAATGGATTTGGCATAAAAGATTTGGACATGCTAGCTTGACGGTACACTCCTGAATAAATTAAAGTTATAAGACTTAGTTGTTGGTTTACCTAACATTAGATATGAAGCTGATATAATTTGTTCAGATTGTGCCAAGGGGAAACATGTCAAATCTTCTTTTAAACCCAAAAGTTTCATTAGTACTAACAGACCCTTCGAGGTTGTGCACATTGATTTATGTGGTCTCATGAGAGTAAAAAGTCGAAGAGGTCAAAGGTTTTTGTGTGTTATTGTTGATGATTTTTCCAAGTACACTTGGGTTATACTCCTACACTAAAAGGATGAAACATTTGATGAGTTTATAACCCTTGTAAAACAAGTAGAGAACCAAATGAATCTGAAACTTGTCGCCGTAAGATCAGATCATGGTACGGAGTTTGAGAATGTTAGTTTCATTGATTACTGAAGGGAGCATGGGGTAAGTCACAACTTCTCTGATCCTAGAACACCACAACAAACTGGTGTGGTGGAAAGGAAGAACAGTGCTCTTAAGGAGATGGCAAGGACCATGTTAATTGAGAGTGGTCTACCTAAGAGTTTCTGGGGAGAAGATGTGAGCACTGCTTGTTATATTCTTAATAGAGCTCTCAGTAGACCTGAGTTGAATAAAACTCACTATGAACTCGTAAAGGTAGAAAACCCAATACTGCACACTGTCGTGTCTTTGGATGCAAATATTTTGTGCATAATAATGAGAAGAACCAGCTTGATAAATTTGACCCTAGGAGTGATGAGGCAGTTTTCTTGGGATATTCTCCTTAAAGTAAAGCATATAAGGTGGTCAATAGGAGGACCTTGTGTATGGAGGAGAGTTTTCATGTGATATTTGATGAGTTTTGTCTTTTGAGATTGCACAGGTAGAACCAGGTGAAGTCATTGGCCTGATCGACTTCACATGGAACCAAAATACTGAAAACATAGTGGAGATACATGAAGAACCAGGTCCTCCTACTGAACTTCCACACATAAATGGTGATGGACCTGGAGGAGATCCAAATGAGCATTCTGAAGGGGAATCAGGACATGATGGTTCCTCTCAAGAAAATCAAGTAAGGGACTCAGGGGGAACAAGTGAGCAAAACAAAGAAAATCCCCATGAGCCACAAGCTCCTAATGATCAAGGAAACAACATGCACCCTGATGTATCTGGTACTCTTTACTCTGTAAATTCAGAGGTACAAGCTGGTTCCAATCAAAATCAAGGTGCATAAAATGACTTGTCTTTGAAAAATTATAGATATATATCCTCACAATAATCAAATTTTGAGTGACATTAATAGAGGATTCAAACGAGGAGTAATATCTATAAAAACTTTTGAGCACACTCTTCCTTTTTGTCTAGCATGGAACCAGTTGAATATAAAATGACTTTGACTGATCCAGATTGGGTAATAGCTATGCAAGATGAATTAAATCAATTTGAAAAAAATCAAGTATGGCATCTTGAGCCAAGACCCCTGGATAGGTCAATCATTGGTACCCGTTGGGTATTCAGAAATAGATTGGATGACCTTGAAACCATAGTCAGAAATGAAACAAGACTTGTAGTGCAAGGTTATAATCAACAAGAAGGAATTGATTATGATGAAACCTTTGCACCTGTTGCTAGATTAGAGGCCATTAGAATCTTGATTGCATTTGCTGCTCACATGAATATTAAGTTGTTTTAGATGGATATCAAGACGGCCTTCTTGAATGTGTATTTGAAGGAAGAGGTATTTGTTGAGCAACCACCTGGTTTTGAGGATAGTAAGTTTTCCCAACATGTATACAAGTTAGATAAAGCACTTTGTGGATTAAAACAAGCTCCAAGAGCTTAGTATGAGAGGTTGTCTAATTTCCTTATGGAAAATGAATACAAAAGGGGAACAATTGATAAAACATTGTTTATCGAAACCAGGGGGAACCATTTGTTAGTGGTACAATTAATGTTGATGATATTTTTTTTGGTGCTACTAATCAGATGCTATGTGATGAGTTTGCTAGTCTTATGTAAAGTGAATTCGAGATGAGCATGATGGGAGAATTGGGATTCTTCCTTGGTCTGCAGATTAAGCAAGCTGATGATGGAATCATGATCCATCAACAAAAGTACTTCATAGAGTTGCTGAAAAAGTATGGCATGGAGAATAGTAAGGCCTATGATACACCATGTTGAGGCTTCATTGTATAGAGGGATGATTGGTTCTCTCTTGTACCTAACAGCTAGTAGACCTGATATAGTGTTCTTTGTGGGATTATGTGCAAGATTTCAAAGTAATCCCAAGGAGTCACACTTGAAGGCTGTTAGGAGCATACTCAGGTATTTAGTAGGAACAGATGATTTGTGCCTGTGGTACCCCCAAAAGAACCACTTGTGAACTCATTGGGTACACAGATGCAGATTATGCTTGTTTCCTGGTTGATAGAAAGAGCACGTCAGGTATGGCACACTTTATTGGCTCTTGTCTTATTTCATGGGGTTCTAAAAAGCAAAATTCGGTTGCCCTATCCACAACAGAGTCACTGAGTCAGAATACATTATTGCAGCTTCATGTTGTTCCCAGCTACTATGGATAAGGAACCAGTTGAAAGATTTTGGTGTTGAGTGTAACTGTGTTCCTATATTTTGTGACAACACTAGTGCTATTAATATTTCAAAGAATCCAGTGCAACACTCCAGAACTAAACAAATAGGAGGGAAGGTATTTCGCTAGATAAGGCATCTTACCACAACGATAATTGGTTGGCCTTTCAAGCACATTGAGATAAGGCATCACTTTCTGAGAGAGAATGTTGAAAGAAGATTAGTAGAGATGTTATTTTGCAAAAGTGAAGATCAATTAGTTGACATCTTTACTAAAACTTTAGGAAGAAAGTCTTTTTATAGGTTAAGAGTCATGTTAGGTCTAGTTAGATTTAGGTGATTTGGCTTCTTCTGTTTCCCTCAATGATTGGTTAGCATAAGTGCTCCCCTGTATGAATTTTTTGTATATTTTTTTTTTGTGAAATCCTACAGGTGATCATGTAGATGCTCAATTAAGATGAAAATCTTAAAAGGCATTGTTGTGAAATAAAAGGGTGAAATTCGGCTAAGTTGCCTGAACTTGAAGTGATCGGTTCCATAAGAGAAACAACATGGGAGAACAGTAGTCAGCACAGATGTGTTTTTTAGAAAATTCAATTTTTCTGATAAATCAAAATATAGAATATTTTCTTGCTTTCAAGAGATATTTTATTTGCAGTTATAATTTTGTGCTTGGGCAAAAATATTTAATTACCTTATCTTCGAGTTAGTGGAGAAAATTAAGGAAGCTATTTGAATTTCCTTAAAATTCAAATTTGCAAATCTTTATTTCTCTCACATGATCTCCATATTGACTCCTCTTTCTCTCTCTACATCACTTCAGCTTTTTATAAATAGACTAACCGTTGCTGCAATTATCATTCATCATCATCGTCGTCTTTAATCTCTCTCTCTCTCTCTTCAATTCAAATTTCAAACTCTCTAAAGTTATTCAAAATTTGAAGATGGTGAAGAAAAGTGCTGGTCCTCAAAAGAAAGGTAGCAAAAGCGGTGGTTCTGATCCACCAACACCAAAAAAGGGTAGTGCTATAGCTAACAAGACTACCTCCGTCACACCTAAACCTCCTACACCAAAATCGACTTCTCCAAAATCAAAACCAACCTCTCCAAAACCCGTTTCTTCTAAAACAACATCCAAATCATCTCCATCACCAAAGAAACCACCAACACCACCCACAGAAACACCTCCATCTCCGAAAGATGTTGAAACTCCACAAAAAGAACAAACACCAGCATCATCTCCTAAACCCACAACTTCTCAAGAAAACCTTCAAACCCTAAAAGTCGATGAAGCTACCTCTATTCTTGACCCAAAAATATCTGAACCAAAGCCTGCTACTACTCAGGGGGAACCAAAGGAGAAAAGCCTGAAAGAGATTTTTAGTGTTCCATTTGAGGAACAAGATCAAGATGTGATTATTACTGGTTCAACAAAAGGGTCACCTTCTGTGTCAAAAGGGGGAAGAAGAAGGTTCACGAGATCAGCTCTTAAAACTGAGGAAACACCAGAGCATTCTGAGAATGTGTCTACTAGTTCTGTCAGAGGAACCAGGAGAAAGGGAGTACCATCTAGACTTCCTCGTGCTATAAAAGGTAAATCTACTAAACTACTTACTACTGGTTCACCACCTCTAACTGTAACACCTCGTCCTTAAAAACAGAGGATACAAGCGGAAGATAGGGCACTGGACGGGAATGCCGCTTAAGTTCTAAGAAAACATAACCCAAAAGAAATTAATAAAGTCCGATTAAAGAAAGTCCAATACCATTACAAGTCCAAAGTACAAGGTATAAACACCTATACATAAGTCTAGAAATCAAAACTACTTAAATAGAAATCATAAAATAGGGAATTCTGGCCATGCCTACAGATTATGATGTCTAGGCTAATGGAAAGGAGCCCTAATACCAATCCTCACACACACACCGCCCAAACCTTTACAATCCTGCGGTCAATCAGCATCTGAAAAATGAATACAACTCCACTGTCAGTGGCGAGTAACTAACAGTTCTCCCCAACATAGAAAACACAAGTTCAGAATCATAGATCAGGGAGTCAAATAAATATCCATAAATAACAAGAGGCATTCATGTCATCAATACCAACAACCATCACTTACCATGTCCTCGACCATAACCCACCTGCAGAACCAGTTAGCACAGTACATCACAACAATCACATACTTCATCCAAAAGATAGGAAATCCAATAACATCCCAAATGAAACCATTATACCACAATTGAACCCAAATTCCCAGATGAGTGTTATGATCACATCTATTCCCAACTCCCCAATCAATACATGTACTGAAGACATAACGTCCACTAGTGGTATCCCGCAGTACCACCCTAAAGTACGTTAGGTAGATGCCCAAAATATGGACTTATACTACCAACGATAAACATAGGCAATTGTAATTGTAGATGGAATGATCGCTAGTGGTATCCCGCAGTACCACTTCCTAAGGTTTGTCAGGTAGATGCCCAAAATATGGACTTACACTACCAACAATCAACACAAAGTCAATTGTGTCTAAGATTGGCCAAATCTCCCAGTGCCGGATGGACGCCCAATATATGGTCTTACACCTCCCGAACTCTCGGACGACAACAATTAACCCAAGTAAATAAATATTGTTCTTGGATCCCGCAGCCCAAGAAACATAACTGATCTAACCATTGAATCCTGCAGCCCAATGGCTCCAACTAACAATTATAAATAACCTCCTAGACACATGTATGATAACATACATCGTTCTTATTTACTCATTCCAAATCCCACTTTAATTACCGATAAAACCCAATATTACAACTTCCATAATCCGTCCACAACTAACATGTGCCCAATACTTAATCAAAAGTTAAATCCCAAAAATGATATTTTAATCATTTCCACACTCAAAATAAGCAACAAATTATTTATACAAACTTATCATGAAAATACCAATTAAAACCAAACTTGTACCCAAATAATTCCTATTAATTAGTAAACATTTAAAACATGATTAAGGGTCAAAATACATCAATAAAATATCATTTTAGACCATGCAAAGCTGCTGTCCATAATTAACCAACACCAAAATCATCATCAAAACTTATTCAAAATTAATCAAACTTGCACAAATAATTGTATAATTAATCAAGGACATAACCAAGCATAATATAAGCCTAAAACAAAATTAAAAACATGCTAAATAATCATCTAAACCACACGGCTAGCAGCATGAATTTCCAGATTTTATTTCACACAATTCCATCACAAGTTACAAAATAAATTAAATAAATCCTAAATTAACCAATTCAACAACTAAGCATGATTAAACCCATAAACCACGAAAAATACTCCCAAAACCAGAATATATTAAAGATAGAAATATAACATGATATCACTAAAAATTTGGGTAGCATTTCGCCTAGAAATTGGACTAAAGCGAAATTCGTCAAACAATTCATAAAAATAATTTTTCAACTAATTAATAAATAAATTATCAACATAAATTATAATCCAATATTTCAAGACTAAAAACATGAAAAATCAAAATATTTATACCCTCACATATCACACGAACATTCCACGAAATAGATTGCACCAAAATTGTCAATACAATTTTCATAATTAATAAAATTATGCATAAAATTCCAAAGATATTAAATCATAAAATTTCACATAAAAAGTACAGAAGAATAAATTCTGGAAATCTCCATATTTCACACGAAAAATCAAAAAGGTAAATTCACATAATTTCATGCTCTAATTCGAAATTCATACAACAATTAAACAAATTCACCCTAGTTTGTTTTAATCCATTTAAACATGATTTTAACCCTAAAATATAATCCTAAACTATATGATTTCTAGGTTGGAGATTAAAGTTAGTTACCTTGAAAATGAATGAGAAATATGCACTATATTCACCTAAAATGCTTCAAAGACCACCAAGGAAAAATGTCTAAGACTTCACTAGAACTTTGACTGTATTTTGTGAGGTTGTGAGAAGATGAAAAATCAGAAACAAATCAGCCTAAAGGCTGTTTATATAGCTGGCCACAGGGGAGGGGAAAGATGAGGTGAATTAATGGAGTATTTATATTCCTACATATGCCTAATTCTAGAATATTCTAACCTCCTCAAATGGAGGGTTCTAGAATTTACATGTACATAGTAGAACAACCTAGAATCATTCAAATTCAAGTACATACAAGAACCCTTTGGAAGATCCTAGATGCATCCATTTTAGAATACTACTATAACTCTATAAGAATACTCTTGAACATTCTAGAGTCACCCTCTTTAAAATATATTCTACCACCATCCATATTATTCTTGAACCTTCTAGAACCTTCTAGAAGTTTCCGAATACTTGACTCATTAATGCCAAACAATAAAGACTAATATAACTAATTACATAACATAAATATATTTTAATCATGCAAATGAGATATGTATGAAATAAGAGTAAAACTTTCATACCAAATATATATATGTATATATATATATATATTTATATTAACAACCAAAAATTGTTAACCAAATACAATTGTTTTTAGCAATGTATTCCCAAAAAATAAATAAATAGATAATAGATAAATATTTTATTTCAAAATGTAGTTATCAGAATTTAATGAATAATGTTTTTATTATTTAAATCGCTAAAAGCGTTACTTTTAAAAGAAATAAAATGCGGGGTATTACACTAACTGAACGTACTATACTTCCTGTTTTACTGTAGAGGAAGGTTACTTAGACATTCCTGCTCTAGGGGAATTTAGAGAGCTTTTAGAATTTCAGGGTTTGGTTGATATGCTAAATTTGAAGGATAATATGTTTGTTGATAAGGTTAGGGAATTTTATGTTAATCTGAATTGATTGCCTGATACTTCTGTTGGTTCTGTGGTGGGTAACATTGAGGTTAGTGTGTCAGTTTCTTCTTTGTCAGTGTTGTTAAGTGTTCCTCGAGATGGCTTTGATAAGTATTCAAGGGAGAGATGTCCTGCTTTGATAGGGGTCACTACTGAAGTAATCTATGAGTTTTTGTTTGGGGCTAAGTTGACTAAGAAATCAACTTTTAAGATTGTAATCCTTCAGGAACCACTTATGTTGGTTCTTTATTCTCTGTGCAACAAACTAATAATTCCTAGGGCTCAAGGTAGAGGGGTAGTTAGATCCATGAAAATGTTACTTATGTACATGATGATGAAAAGCGTTAAGATCAACCTACTTGCCATTATCCTATCCCACATGATGCACTGTTCTCAATCCTCTCACCAATCTTTACCCTATGGTTCTTGGATCACCTCTATCCTTTCACAACACCAAGTTAATCTTGTATAAGAGAGGTGGTTCCCATCCAAGTGTTCACCAAGATTATTCTGAAGCAAAAAGGCTTGGATGTGGACACCCCTAAACTGAAGTTTAGAGAGGACCATAGGAGGATGATATTAGGCCTGCTAAGAAGAAGAAGAAGGTTTCAAGAACTAGCTCAGATGTCGATTTGATGAAGCGTCTAGATGATCAAGATGAAACGTTGAACAAAATGATGGACTTGCTGCAAAGTTTCACCTCAAGCTACAAGAGGAAGGTTTCTTCTTTAGAGAAGGACATGGTTGCATTCAAGACAAAATTGCCTGATGCTTCTGGTTTTGCAAAGGGAACCACAGATGATGCTGAGATAGAAGACGGTGCTGAATCTTCTGAGCTCAAGAAGGCTGAACATGAGGATGAGGAAGAAGACGAGGATGTGAATGATGATGAGAATGATGATGAAGAATGATGATGAAGTCTTTCTTTTGTTGCCCCCCACCCATATTATAAACACTTTATAACTTTTTATGCTGAACTGTTTCCCCCCAATCCCTAAAAAAATTTGGTTTATATGTTTTTTTATTCTATTATTTTAACTTTGTTGTTTTAATATGGAAACTTTAAATTCTTCTGGTTTATGGATTGTGAGTTCCCTAACTAATTCTGTTTTTGCAGCATTGTTATCTGAATAATGGTCTAAATCATTACGTGGACGGAAACAATTCCTTGTGCATAATTTTTATGCTAGGGGATACCTATCTAATGATGCCAAAAGAGGTAAAATAGTAGAAGTTGAGGAAGCCTAAATCTAATTAGTTTATATTGAGTCTGTCTAGTTTTAGTTGAGTAATTGATTGAGTCTAGTAAATAATAAAAAAGAGTGTTTAGAGTTTATTTTTTAGTAGGTTAGAATAGGATGGTTTAAATTTCTGTAATTTTTCCTTTTTAGGAAATAGTTGAATTAGTTAGCTGTTTCATTTTAAGTCTGAGTGAATGCTCTGAGTGGTTCTGCACTTGGAGTGTTGTGATTGGAATTCTCAGTTTCTAATTTGTTGTTTGCAAGAAATTTAAATTTTTCACTTAGGTTAGTCATCATTGTTGAACCATGTTTGATTTGAATGATGACAAACCAGTCCTCTATACTTGATGTCTATGTATATTTATTTGTATATGAACAGGTTGAATCAAGTGAGGACTCATCAAGGCAATCATGAAGGCCTTGAGATACTTGAAGATCAGAAGACAAGAGCTTGGAGCCTTTTATTTTTATACTTCTAGGATCTTCATGTAAAATAGGCTTAGGAAAATATTCTTATTGTTTTTAAGTAAAGAGCAAAAAGACCTTAAGTTTACATCCAGTAAAGAGAACAGCCCAAGAACAAGCTAATAACAGGCACAGAACAAGCTTGGAACAGTTCCCTTTACCAGACGTAAACTTAGTAATACTGAGACCACTGTGGGAACAAACCTCAGTATTACGCACGTGATCCGTACAGATTTTCGAGTTCAAAAATCATTTTGAAAATTATTTGAAAAATTTGGATCACTTGTACTTTGGAAATCTGCCAAATTGATTTGCAAAATCAGCTCATTAAATGCAATGTACTTTGTTTGGACTTTAGTGTACATCTCTCTTCCCATAGTGGAAAGTGACAAAGTCTGAAACTAGAACACTGCACTTGTGTCAGCTGAAGTGGTTTGCACAATTTAGGCAAGTCTCCAAACACACTTCTAGGGCACGGTTTTCCTTGTCTATATAAACAATCTTTGCAAAAAACCCTAGAAGACCCATGCTCTCCAAAGAAAACCAAGTAATATTTTCTGAGAGTCTATCCTTAGTCCAAAACCATCTCCATATCCATCTTTAAGAGAAAAACTTACGGAGATTTAAGTTTGTAATTTTTGAACCACTTAGAGGGAAGTGGTTGGGGAGTGTTCTGTGAACACTGAGTGAACTGTTAGAGTTAACAGTTGGAGAATTAAGTGTTACATAGTTGTAGCATTTAATTGAGTGTGTAACCTTGTTATTATTCTGAGTTGATTAATAATATTGGTGAGAGAGTGCAGGACGTAGGCTTGCTTAGAAGCCGAACCTCGTTAAATCTTTGTGTCCTTACTCTTTACTTACTGTTCTCTCGTTGTTCTCACAAAAGCATAAACAAAACTTGAAAACGATTGAAAAAACACACATACTCAATTCAACCCCCCCTTCTTGAGTATACATTGAACTAACAATTGGTATCAGAGCCTAACTTCTCAAAAGGTTAACTACCTAGAGGAGCAAGAAGATGTCTACTCAAGAATCAAACAGTTCAAGACTCCCAAAGTTCAATGGCACTAACTACTCTTGGTGGAAAAATTGCATGAAAAATCTTATCATTGGGATAGATTATGAGTGCTGGATGATTGTCAAAAATGGACCCACGTCCATCCACAAGAAGAGTCAGGAAGGGCTCATGGTTCCAAAGACAGAAGAAGAGTACACAAGTGAAGACTACAAGAAGCTGGAGAAAAATGCAAAGGCAATGTCACTTGTCCAACAAGGAATTGCAGAATGTGAGGTGAATCGAATTCTAGCTTGTTCTTCTGCTAAAGAAATATGGGATACACTAGAGCTTGCATATGAAGGCAACTCTGAGGGGAGAAGGTCAAAAATTGACATGCTTATGTCAAAATATGAAGTCTTTGAAATGACTAGAGATGAAAATATAAATGACATGTTTACAAGGTTCATGACCATTGTAAATGAACTAAAGTCATTGGGAAAGACCTTCTCAAGTGAAGAGTTGGTGAGGAAAATGTTAAGAAGCTTATCAGGGAAGTGGATGCCCAAGGTTACAGCCATACAGGAAGCAAAGGATCTGTCCTCACTATCTCTAGAACAACTTATTGGTTCCTTGACGACTCATGAGATGTTGGTAGATTCAAAGGCTGAATCTAGCTCAAAAAACAAGGAAATGGTCCTCAAAGCAGAGAAATCTGAGGAGGATGAAGATGATATAAGTCTCATGGCCAGAAGGTTTGAAAAATACCTTAGGACAAAGTCCAAAGGTAAGTTTGTAAAAGGAAGGAACAATTCTGGACAGTTCAGGAAAACCAGTTCCAATGCTGGTTGCTTTAAATGTGGGGAAATGGGGCACAGAATCAAGGAGTGTCCAACATGGAAAAATCCCAAAGGAAATCCTGGAGTCCAGACTGAGAAGAAGGCCTTCAAAAGAGCTATGTTGGCTGCAGTTTGGGGAGATTCAGATTCAGAAAATGAGGAAGATGAAGAAGAAGCAAATCTCTGTCTGACTGCTTTCACATGCACAGACCAGTCTGAGGACTGTTTGCAAGAAGAAGAAGTTCTTTGTCTCATGGCTGGTGGAAGTACTTCAGATGACAACCAGGTATGTTTTAATGATTTAAAGGCAAATATGCATAATCAGATAGAGATGAACTAGTTGACTATCTTGAATTCACTATTGATCAATGCATTAGTGTTTGGTCTGCTTATCAGAACAACAAAAAGAAATTAAAAGAAACAGTTCGAGAGTATGAAATATGTGGTGCTAGATATGCTGAACTTGAGTTTATTTGTGAAGAACTTAAAGAAAAAATTTCTGAACTTGAAATAACAGCAGATCACCATAAAATGGAACTTGAGACATTAAACTCCAAACCAGTTCCTAAAGAGGATGAACTTTTTGAAAAAATTGAAAAGGGGTTTAATGAGCTCAAGAAATTTATCACACATAATTCAAACTTTGAACTGCTAAAAGACACATGTACCTTGAGTAAATCTGATGTCATACTTGCATATGAACATTTAATTGAAAAACTTGAAGATTTACACAAGG
Organism: Salicornia ramosissima; assembly: GCA_951394345.1. NCBI lineage: Eukaryota > Viridiplantae > Streptophyta > Magnoliopsida > Caryophyllales > Amaranthaceae > Salicornia > Salicornia ramosissima. The sequence goes on along the minus strand of OX596239.1, from coordinate 38,513,078 downwards.
AACATAGTGAGCTCAAGAGCTCTGAAGAGACTGGTTCTCTCACTGCCTTTAATAAGGTTTTGGATGTTTTACATGATGAGTGCATAGCCAAGATATGTGATCTTGAGGCTGAACTCATCTTGCTAAAACAAGAAAACACCAAGAAGACCAGTGACGAACCAGATCCCTCCATGGTCTCAAGACTACAAGATGAACTTCAAAAGACTAGACTTGACTTGAAATCTTTTGAGAAACAAAATGAAGTTCAACTTAAGAGGCTTGAGAACAAGGAAAATGAGCTAACAGATTGTATGAACCAATTGAACAAAATGTTAGATGCTCAAAAAACCCTAAACCTCCTCACATCCCAACCTGGAAATTCTCAAAGGTTTGGTCTAGGGTATTCTGGATCTAGTTCTACAACTGTTCTTGGCAGAGACAACACATGGTTGAATGAATTCAAGAAAGGCAAGTATATATTTGCCAAGGATATGCATGTTTGCACCTATTGTGGTAAAAGTGGTCATGTTGCTAACAAATGTTTCACCAAAAGGAAGCATGACAAGAAAAATAAAACCTACACCCAACAAGCAGGGGTTAGGAAAGTCAAGACTGAAAATGTTTCAAAGAACAAGGAACCCAAGCTGGTCTGGGTTCCTAAAACTAACCTTTAGTTTGCTTGTGCAGGTACGAGTGAAAGGAAAGCCATATTGGTATTTGGACAGTGGTTGCTCAAGACACATGTCCGGGGATAAAGAACAATTCCTTTCACTCACTGCATTCGAGGGAGGGCACGTGACATTTGGTGACAATAGCAAAGGACTTATCAAAGGAGTAGGTAAGGTTGGTAAGTCACTCTCCCAAGCAATTGACAATGTTTACTATGTAGAAGGTTTGAAACATAACCTTCTAAGCATATCTCAACTATGTGACAAGGGAAATAAAGTGAACTTTGAATCAAACACTTGTCACATAGTGAACTCTAAGACAGGGGAACTGGTCTGTGAAGGAACAAGGCATAACAATGTGTACATTACATACTTAAATCAACTTCCACAGAACAGTGCCCTCTGCCTTAGTGTTGTAGAAGATGACCAATGGCTTTGGCATAAAAGATTAGGACATGTTAGCTTTACTTTGCTCAACAAGTTGAGAACACAAGAATTGGTGATAGGTTTACCTAACATCAAATATGTGGCAGACCAGCTCTGTCAAGAGTGTGCGAAGTGCAAGCATGTAAGATCATCTTTTAAACCAAAGAAAGTGGTTAGTTCCTCTAGACCATTTGAACTTGTACACATGGATTTATGTGGACCTATGCGTGTACAAAGTAGAAATGGCTTTAGTTATGTATTTGTCTTAGTTGATGATTACTCTCGTTTCACTTGGACCATATTCTTGAAATACAAAGATGAAACTTTTGATGAATTTGAAATTTTAGTGAAACAGGTCCAGAACAAGATCAATCATCAGTTAGCATCCATCAGATCTGATCATGGGTCAGAATTTGATAATGCTAGCTTCATAACCTATTGTATGGAACATGGTGTTTCTCACAACTTCTCAGCCCCCAGAACTCCACAATAAAATGGAGTTGTTGAAAGAAAGAATCGCACTCTAGAAGAAATGGCTAGAACCATGCTTCTAGAGAGTGGTCTGTCCAAGAAATTTTGGGCTGATGCTGTGAGTACATCCTGCTACATACTCAATAGGGTTATGCTAAGACCAATACTAAGAAAAACACCTTATGAACTTCTAAGGGGTCGAAAACCAAACATTGAACATTTAAGGATATTTGGTTGTAAGTGTTTTGTACACAACAATGGTAAGACCATTTTGGACAAGTTCGACCCCAGGAGTGATGAAGCTGTTTTCATAGGGTACTCTCCTCACAGCAAGGCATATAAAGTTTTCAACAAAAGAACCTTGTGTGTTGAAGAGAGTATCCATGTATTGTTTGATGAAACTAACATGTTCAACAAGCCTGTGCAGGTAGATGATGATGAAGGCTTTGAAATTGGGATGACAAATTTCACTGGAGCTGAACCAGAGAACACTGCTGAACCAGACTCTCCAACTCCTCCTGAAAACAACAATGAGTCGGGTGCAGTAGAGGGAAATACTAAACAGGTTGTTGAACTCAGTGACTCTCCTGCCCATCCAACTGAAGATGAAGTGGGAGAGAACACTGAAGAAACTGGTCCACCCTCTCAAAATGAAAATGAAATAGGGGGAACCAGTACAGACATTGGTTCTAACTTAGGTGACTCAAATGCTGTAAGAAAGAGTATGTTTAAGCAAAGAAGCTCTCATCCTTCTGATCAAATAATTAGTGATTTATCAAAAGGAGTCCAAACTAGAAATTCTGTTTGGAAGAACTTCTGTGCTTACTTCTCCTTCTTATCTCACATAGAACCAACTGACTATAAGATTGCTCTAACTGATCCTGATTGGATCTTAGCCATGCAAGATGAGTTGAACCAGTTTGAAAGAAATCAGGTTTGGCATCTTGAACCAAGAACCAATGAGATGTCAGTTATTGGAACCAAATGGGTCTTCAGAAACAAAATGGATGACTCAGGTACCATAGTCAGAAACAAGGCCAGGCTAGTGGTCCAAGGGTTTAACCAACAAGAGGGAATAGACTATAATGAAACCTTTGCTCCAGTAGCCAGGCTTGAGGCAATAAGAATTTTGATTGCATTTGCTGCCCACATGAACTTTAAACTCTTTCAAATGGATGTTAAAACTGCTTTTCTAAATGGTTATTTGAAAGAAGATTTGTATGTGGAACAGCCCCCTGGCTTTGAGGATAGAGTTTGTCCAGATCATGTCTACAAGTTAGACAAAGCTCTTTATGGCCTCAAACAAGCCCCTCGTGCTTGGTATGAGAGACTCTCTAGCTTTCTTATTGAAAATCATTAAGAGAGAGGTTCAGTGGACAAAACTCTATTCTTAAAGAGAAGGGGAACAGATCTGTTAGTGGTCCAGGTATATGTTGATGATATTTTGTTTGGGGCTACTAATTCTGCTTTGTGTGATGAGTTTGCAGACCTAATGAAAAGTGAATTTGAGATGAGCATGATGGGAGAACTTGGTTTCTTCCTAGGGCTCCAAATCAAGCAAGTGGACGATGGAATTATGATCCATCAACAGAAGTATCTCAAGGAGCTGCTCAAGAGATATGGTCTGCAAGATAGCAAGTCCTATGACACACCTATTCCTACCTTTTCTAAACTGAGCCTAGATGAGAAAGGAAAGGATGTTGAGGATAAGCTATACAGAGGTATGATTGGCTCACTTCTCTACTTAACAGCTAGTAGACCAGACATAGTGCTCTCAGTTGGGTTGTGTGCAAGATTTCAAAGCAACCCAAAAGAGTCTCATCTAAAAGCTGTTAAGAGAATTTTTAGGTACCTAAGTGGTACAGAGGACATGTGCTTATGGTATCCAAAGGGAAGCAATTTTGATCTTTTAGGATACACTGATGCTGATTATGCTGGTTTTAGTGTGGACAAGAAGAGCACTTCAGGAATGGCTCACTTCTTAGGTTCTTGTCTCATTTCATGGGGATCTAAGAAACAAAATTCAGTGGCTCTATCCACAGCTGAATCAGAGTACATAGCTGCTGCTTTGTGCTGTGCTCAATTGCTTTGGATAAAGACACAACTCAAGGATTTTGGGGTCTGTTCCGGAAGTGTTCCCATATTATGTGATAACACCAGTGCTATAAACATTTCAAAAAATCCAGTCCAGCACTCTAAAACCAAACATATTGAAATCAGACATCATTTTCTCAGACACAATGTTGAAAAAGGAAATGTGAATCTTGAATTTTGCAGATCTGAAGAACAATTGGCTGATATTTTCACTAAACCCCTGAGCAGGGAAGTGTTTGTCAAACTCCGCACATTACTTGGTATGGTAAGGATTAGATCCTAGTTCCTTAGGACTTATCTTTCTCTTTTTGGCTATGTTTGACTTTTGATCATTAGTGTAAATAAGCAGGGCTGGTTAACTCCTAAATGTCATCTATGCATGTGATCTCAAAATTCTTATGTTGATGTTGTTCCAATGTGTGGTGTCTCTAAGTTGCCTAACTGAAAGATGCCTTAAGTTTTTAATATATATACAGATCAGCGTTAGACCATCGTCATACCAGTTCCCCACATCGATTATATCAGTTACTGCTGAACCCTCAATTTTGAAATTGAGGAGTTAAGTGTTCTGACACATGACCGTTGTGAACAGTGTAGAAGTAACTTCTACTTTATCTGTTCGAATAACTGCCGGTTTTCTCCATTTTAATTCACTCTTTCACATTGATTTCTCTCTAACTGTCTCTCTCTCCAAAAGTAATTCTCTCTCTCAAACCCTAAGTACCATCATCAAAATTCTCTTCAAGAACTCGAATTCAGTTTCTCCCTGTTCTTCATCAAATCTGCTGATCTAATCAAAATGGGAAGAAAGAAAAGCAAGGCTGCAAGGAAGAAAAGTCGTGGATTAAGCCAATCTCCAAATTTCACACCCTCTAAGGCTGAGATAGAATCAGAAAATGTAGTGGTTGCTGAACACCACCACTCAGAAGAAAAGGAAGAAAAAATCAAGGATCAAACCACAACAGAAACAGTTGCTGAATCTAAGGGCGCATGCAAGTCTGATGAGAAATCCACTCCTCCACCATGCCCTAAATCATCACCACCATCTTCACCAAAATCCCCACAACCTCAACCTCAACCTCAGAAAACTCCATCACCATCCAAACCTTCAACTCCTCCTTCACCTAAACAACCCTCTTCACAAACTGCTATCCTTTCCCTTCCACAAAAATCACCATCACCACCAAAGACCAAAACTCCACTACCCTCTCCACCACAAAAAGAAATAATCCCATTACCTTCTCCACCATCAGAAAAAACACCTACACCACAGACCACACAGAAACCAGTGCCAAGCACTGAGGATAAAGAAGAGGCAGAGAAGGAAGAATCAGAGGAGAAGGATGAAGGGACACAAGCAGAGGACATGGAAATTGAAATTACAGGTGTAGTTCAGGGGGAAAAGGAGACAGGGAAGAGGACAAGGCCTCTAAGGTCAAGGGTTTGCAAGGAAGAGATCAAAAAGGAACTTGTTGAGGAGGTTCCAGAGGAAAAGAAGGATGAAAAGAAGAAAAGGGTGAAGAGTGTTGCCAAGAAGGGAAAAGCCTCTGAAAGCCCTAAGCCCACAACCAAACTCCCAACAGAAAAGAAGAGGAAAGCTGCCTCTACCTCTGACAAAACTCCTGCCAAGAAGAAAGGTAAGACCACTTCTGAACCACTGTATGAACTAAGTGGTAGGGGTGTCTTATTTGGTTTTTCATGTCCCATGTCTTGGATGAGTCAACCATTTTTAGACGAATTTAAAGAGGCCATAGAGTTCCAGGGTTGGGAAGGGCTATTTGATAAGAGGCTTGATGTTTTTGAAACCTGTGTTGAAGAATTTTACTCTAAGTTGGGGAAGTTAGAGAAGGGGAAGGTCTGGAGTGAGGTCGAGGGGGTCGACATCACTCTTTCAAAGAAGAGTCTAGGGGAGGCACTGGGTGTACCAAGGGGTGGATTCTGTGATTATTCCAAGGACAACTGGCCAACTATTCCTGAGGTCAGTACAGAACACATACAGACCACTCTCTTTACTGGTTCTCCAACTGATGGTGCTGGCTATGTTATTGGCCAATTAAGGGAACCAGTAATGAGGCTGTTCCATATAGTTGCCTCTAAGATAGTACTCCCCAGGGCTCAGGGCAGAATGGATGTTAAGAAGATGGATGCTGTGATTATTTACTGTCTATATGAGAAAATTAAGTTGAGTCTCCCTGGTCTGATGCTAGCTCACATGTTTAGCATTTTGGAAAGGTCCAACCACTCTCTACCTTATGGAGCCTGGCTTACTTTGGTTTTCCAAAGTAGAAAGGTTCATTTGAGTGGTGAGGTCAAGAAAATGTCTGTCCTCACCAACCAGATCCTAGGTCAGAAGGGGATGACCTTTGAGGGAGGCATGCTCAAGATGAGGGATGAAGACAGGGTCACAGGGGCCAGAAGGACAAGCAGTTCCAGGTCTGAGGAAGCTACTGGGTCACTGTCCAAACAGGTGCAGACACATGGGGAATTACTGCAACAGATGATGGCTAGTGTCAATGCTCTGTGCACTTCTCTGGATGGCTCTATAAAGAACATAACAGCACGACTGGACTCCCATGAAGAAAAGCTTGCCTCCTCTTCCAGCTTCAAGCCAAAGACCACCAAGAGACCAGTTCCCATCATAGCCCAAGTCAAGAAGAAGCAGCAAGAGCAGAGTGCAGAACAAGAGGATGAGGATTCCACTGAGGATTCTGATGATGATGCTGACTCCACTTCTTCTTAGCCTACCCCCTTCCCTACTAACCTTGATCTTAAACTTTCTTTTCTCTGATTTCTCTAAACAATTACTCTGGTTTCTCTGAACAATTGCTACCTGGTCTGTATATTTTATTAACTTCTGTGTGCACTTGAACAGTTTGGGATTGTGAGTTGCAGGTACTCACATGTGGGACAGCATCTCTAGAATGTTGTGTTAATATTATGCTTGTATTTGACTTTACTTGTTGCCTTCTCCTAATGTTTGTGCTGTGATTGTTTTTGTCATTTGATGATGCCAAAAGGGGGAATAGGACAGGTGAAGCTCCTAATATTAATTGTAGCAACTTGAACAAGATTCAGACCTTGTTAAGAGATGGCCCAGCTTTTTGCCTAGGAGTATCTTGAATTCAGATCAAGTGCTCCTACCCATCCCAACTGGAAGAAAATTCTTCCAAGTGAAATTGAAATTTCTCTTGCTACATTTGATAATTGATAAGTCTTGCAGGTTACAGGTTTAATGCTGAAACTCAATAATAAATTGAGTAATGTGATGAGTGATTGACCACTGTAATCAATCTAATTGTGCTTTAGTCTGTTGTATATTTTTTTTTCTCTGAGATTATGAATCTGACTACAGGCACAGTGCAAGACCAGTTCCTCTGAACAGTTATTTTATTTTGAAATAATTGGTTACTGTTCTCAGGGGGAACTTCATGGTTTGTCATCATCAAATAGGGGGAAATTGTTGAACCATGTTTGATTTGAATGATGACAAACCAGTCCTCTATACTTGATGTCTATGTATATTTATTTGTATATGAACAGGTTGAATCAAGTGAGGACTCATCAAGGCAATCATGAAGGCCTTGAGATACTTGAAGATCAGAAGCCAAGAGCTTGGAGCCTTTTATTTTTATACTTCTAGGATCTTCATGTAAAATAGGCTTAGGAAAATATTCTTATTGTTTTTAAGTAAAGAGCAAAAAGACCTTAAGTTTACATCCAGTAAAGAGAACAGCCCAAGAACAAGCTAATAACAGGCACAGAACAAGCTTGGAACAGTTCCCTTTACCAGACGTAAACTTAGTAATACTGAGACCACTGTGGGAACAGACCTCAGTATTACGCACGTGATCCGTACAGATTTTCGAGTTTAAAAATCATTTTGAAAATTATTTGAAAAATTTGGATCACTTGTACTTTGGAAATCTGCCAAATTGATTTGCAAAATCAGCTCATTAAATGCAATGTACTTTGTTTGGACTTTAGTGTACATCTCTCTTCCCATAGTGGAAAGTGACAAAGTCTGAAACTAGAACACTGCACTTGTGTCAGCTGAAGTGGTTTGCACAATTTAGGCAAGTCTCCAAACACATTTCTAGGGCACGGTTTTCCTTGTCTATATAAACAATCTTTGCAAAAAAAACCTAGAAGACCCATGCTCTCCAAAGAAAACCAAGTAATATTTTCTGAGAGTCTATCCTTAGTCCAAAACCATCTCCATATCCATCTTTAAGAGAAAAACTTACGGAGATTTAAGTTTGTAATTTTTGAACCACTTAGAGGGAAGTGGTTGGGGAGTGTTCTGTGAACACTGAGTGAACTGTTAGAGTTAACAGTTGGAGAATTAAGTGTTACATAGTTGTAGCATTTAATTGAGTGTGTAACCTTTTTATTATTCTGAGTTGATTAATAATATTGGTGAGAGAGTGGAGGACGTAGGCTTGCTTAGAAGCCGAACCTCGTTAAATCTTTGTGTCCTTACTCTTTGCTTACTGTTCTCTCGTTGTTCTCACAAAAGCATAAACAAAACTTGAAAACGATTGAAAAAACACACATACTCAATTCAACCCCCCCTTCTTGAGTATACATTGAACTAACAATCATCAAAAAGGGGGAATTTGTTGAGAATTTGTTGAGACCCCTTTTAGTTTTGAGTGATGACAAACACTGAAAAAAATTGACAGGGAACACTGTGTTTTACAGGAGCTATGTAGTTGGTCAGAACCAACTATGAGTTGTTTCCTTTTGAATGTTATATTGATTGAGTTTATTCTTGATTGATGGCATATGTGTATTACATGGAATAAGTATTTGAGCTTTATTGTGTATACTAGTTTGGAACCAGTTGAAGTGGTCCCTGGACTGCCTGAAACAGTCACATATTTTACTTGTTATGTCTCGATCGTGTTGGTTGTGCATCAAGTATAAATGTTCCAATTATTAAAGTCCAGTTTCAAGATTGAAGATATTCAAAGAAGACTTTCGTGACTTGGAAGAGCATGAAGATAGATTAGGTTTTAAATTGAGTATATTAAGTCTTTTGTAATATTTGTGTGTATGTTTGATAAACTATTATAAATGCATTTGTGTGTTAAAATAGTAATATGGATATTAGAACCAAAGGTTATAATATTCATAAGACTATGATATAGGGTAACAAGTCTAGGGATCATATTACTCTATGAGCTGCTGTCAGTTTTCGAAAGAAATAAGGTTTTCTCAAATAATCTTAAAAAGGGTTTTTAGGTTTTTAACACGTCATTGACAGCTCGTAAATGCTAATTAATTATGACGCCCACGTGAAAAGATTGGAAAATCTTTTGAGCAAAACAAACTATCTTGAAAGGTTGTTGTGAACAAAAGAAATTGTTTCCCGCTTTTTCAAAAGGTTTTTGAAAATTGATTCTCCCTCTCATTTGTGATGGGTTTTTCAATCAGTTTCTGAGTCTATAAATAGTTGGCATTTACATCTCATTAAGGTAACACACTGGTCAACAAGGATGTCAAACTGTGTATTCTAGCTAAAGTGTTATTTGTAATTGTATAAAAAGTAATTGTGTGGTGAACAAATGATGTCCAGGTTAAGTGATTATTTGTCTAGGTGTCATCATACTATGTATTCTAGCTAAAATTTTATTTGTCCAGGTTTCAAAATATTACTCCCAAGTACCAAATATATTTTTGTAGGTGATAACTATATTTTGTGAGGTGATGAATACTTTTTGCCAGGTAGCAATTCATTTATTAATTACAAGTAATTGATATGTTTTCCAATTAAGTTGTTTTATTTTTGCAATGTAAATAGTTATTTGTCTAGGTTTCAAAATATGTTTTCCAGTTTATTTTCCGAAGTAGTTATTTTTTTTTTTTACAGTATGTAGTATATTTTTTTCAGGCTATTTAGTCACGTTATTCCAGGAACTAAATTTATTTTCTAGGTTACGTTATTTAAATGTTATCCGGGTAACAATTTGTGTATTCTAAGTAATATATTTCAGGCTACATATTTCCAATTGGAATGAATATTCATCATTATTTTAGGTTTGTTTTAGTTTTTTTTTTTCTTAAATAATAAATAACATTTTGTAATGTAGGAGTTTATTTTGACATCCCTTTTACAGCAATTATTATTGAGGATGATTTTGATGATGAATGCTCTATGTTGTTGCATTCTGTTGTAGGATTTGTAAGACGTAAACATTTTAAATGTAAATTGTCTTTGTTTTTTTGCTGTTTAATTATAGAAAATTTAATTTTGTCGTAAAAGTTACCTTTGTTTTGATATTCTATTTTGAATGTATGTGATTCGTGCAAATTTGTTGAATTTGAGTCCTCAAAATTTAGTATCTGAATTTTTTTGATCTTGATGAAGCAGTATATTGACAAAATCGAGGTTAATTTTGTTGATTTTAATGGCGGAAAATCGAAAGTAAAGTGAGGGAGATTTATGGAAGTTATTGCATCGTGCTTTTTTTTGTCGTTTTTATTTTTGTTTGTGCCTACATGTTATTTATTTGGATTTACGCATGCATCCTCTTTTATTGGGCATGACCTTTTGTCCGACGCTTGGTATTGTATGAGACGTATCTCACACAATCCACATTATTAAAAAAAACTAGTTTTAACTCCGTGCCTTGCACGAGATTTTATTTGACTTATAAATTTGACTACTTAAGAGAAAAATTACAATGTTTTACCATAAATATATAAGAAACACCTATTTATATACACTATGTATATAAAAATAAATAAAGAAATTGAACATGCATGTAATTAAGAGCATGTACTCTGTAAATAAGAGTTTAAAAATATGCATTTAATATTTGTTGAACCTTAGTTTTGATGATGACAATATAATTTATTATGGTTGAATAAAATAGATTTATGGAGAATCGACTAAAAGTAATTTTAGTTGAAATTAAATTTATTTTATAACTGATATATATTTTATGTTATATATTTATAGAGAATAAATTAGATGAGTGTCTAATTTGTACTAAATATATTTCATTTAATATATATTTGTATTTTGTAGAATATATTTATTGGAAACAAAATTTGAGGAGTATCTAATTTTGGGTAAATATATTTTATGAAATATAATTATAACTCTTTCTACATGATAATTTATTTTTGTGTTGAAATACTAATCTTGTTGTTTGGTGCAGGAAAATTTGGTTAGTCCAGTAGTATAAGACTAGTCTACTAATATATGTCACTCGTATATTATGCTTAAACTAATATTTTCATTTAGTTTATTTATGTTATTTAAGTGACCTATTATTTAGGATTAGTAGTAGTAATTAATTGGTTTTATTTTTAATTAATAAAAACCGTGTTTATTAGGGTCAAATTAGGTTAGATTATTTTTAGGAAGTTGTTAGTAAGTTGTTGGTGGAATAATTATTTGAATTTAAATATTCTATTTTTATTCTAATTTGTTGGAAGTCATACATGTAAGTAGGAGTGACCTACTTACTTGGTATATTTTGTTGAGTCATTCTAGGATTTAGTTTGAAAGGTAAAAAGTTAGTTTTTGGAAAATCCCATTAAAATAGTAGTGGTTAGTGGGTTCTTGATTTTTTCCTTTGACTATGCGTGTGGTGGTAGTTAGTTAAGGTTGTTAGTGGGCTTTATTTTTAATGTAAAAAATCTGATTTTTTTTTTCTTTTAAAACTCACGTATAATAGGAGTTAGTGTGTTTAATTTTAGGAATTAAAATAAAAAATTCTATTTTTGTAATTGGTCATCAAGTCTCACGTGTGTAGTGGACTTGACTAGGTTAGAATGATTCTAGTCTTATTCTATGGAATATACACTAGGTTGTTTTGCTTTTTCTTTGGTCAATCTATTTTGTAGGAAGTGGGTGCATGGTCTTCTCTCCACTATGCGTATGGATTGGCTTCTTCTCCAAGACAAAGAATTCGAGACAAAAGCTTCAACTATATATAAGAAGGCACCCAGAATTTTCAACACCAACCACAATCAAGAGAGAATTCAAAGATCAAGTTTACAAGTGCAAAAATCTTACAAGTGTTCTTTGAGTTTAGTTCTTTAGTTTTTCAATTCAAATCAATTGTAATTCATAGTAGTAAGGGTTGGGTCAAAAGAATATTTGTTTAAAATCAGAGACAAAATAGAAAGAGAATTCAGATTTCATTCGAAATCTGAAGAGAGAAAAATCGATCTTTAGTAAGATCGTGGCATTAGTTCAGGGGGAATAGGTGTCAAGGGGAACAGGTTCCTAGTGGAACATAGAGAATAGAGAATAGAGAAGGTCCGTTTGTAGGTTGTAAAATATAGTCGTTTTGGCCTATAAATAAGAGAAGTCCAAGAGTCAAAATCCCTCGTGGTCAAAGTTTTTTTTCCTAATTGGGCCTAGGAAGTTTTCCTTGTAGGTTAAATTCTTTCTCTCTTTATTTTTATTTACTTCTTCGTTCGTGTTTAAGTTAAAATTCCGCAAAAAGTTCAAAAACTCCCTCAACTACAATTCACCCCCCCCTCTTGTAGTTTCTATTCATATACATCAATTGGTATCAGAGCCGGTTCCTCCAGGAACAGGTAACACTGCGGAGCATAATCCTGAAAAAATGAATACTACGAGAGAAAAACTCGATGAAGGTTACCCAACCCAGAGACCACCTATGTTCAATGGAAAACACTATCCATACTGGAAAAGCAGAATGGAGATCTTCATAAAAGGAGAAAATTATCAAGTATGGAGGGTGATTGAAATAGGTGACTTTGAAGTTACTATGACGAATGAAAAAGGCGAGGTGGTTCCAAAACCTTTGGAAAGGTATGACAAAGATGAATTTTAGAAGATCGAGATGAACAATCTTGCTAACAAGCTTCTCCATTGTGGTCTTGGACCTCATGAGCACAATCGTGTCATGGGTTGCAAGACTGCAAAGAAAATGTGGGAACTCTTACAAGGAACGAGGTAGGTTAAACGAGCCAAAATCGACATGCTTATGCATAAGTACGAATTGTTTCAGATGTAGCCAAAGGAGTCCATTCATGATATGCTAACTCGGTTTTCTAAAATAATCAATGAACTGGATTCACTAGGCAAGAAGATCACTCCTGAAGAACAAGTACGAAAGGTTCTGAGAAGCTTGCCCCAAGATGAGAAATGGATGGCTAAAGTCACTACATTACAAGAAACCAAGGATTTCACTACCTTCAACATAGAACAACTTGCAGGTTCCTTGATGACTCACGAAATTCATCTTGGATCCAAAGAAGCTAAACTAGTCAAAAACAAAGCAATTGCTCTCAAGGCCGAAAGTGAATAAGAGTCTGATTCAGAAGATGAAGAAACGGCTATGATGGTAAGGAAGTTCAGAAAGTTCTATACAAAGAAATACAAACAAGTGAAGAAGCCAACAAAATTCAAGTGTCACAACTGCGGTGAATCTGATCACTTCATCAAAGATTGTCCAACATGGGAAAATGAGAAAAGTAAAGGAAAAACAAAAGACAAAGACAAGGAAATTCAAAAACCTTTCTAAAAAAGGGACACAAGAAGGGCCATGATAGTTGCGTGGGGTGAGTCTGACTCAGGCGAGGAACAGGAACAAGAAGAAGAAGAAACAACTCACCTATGTCTGATGGTGAGGAACGACAAACATGAGGAACCATCTAATTCTCAGGTAAGTCTACTTTCAATTGATAAGGAATTAAGTAAACTGTCTAAAAACAAAATTTCAAAATTACTTGTTGAAACACTAGAGGACTATAAAGAAGTGTGCTTAAACAGAGAACAACTTGAAAAAGCCTTGGAAGTCTCCAAGGAACATACAACCTGGTTGAGCACACTTCGGTCAGAAATAGAAACTAGATTTTTCAATCTATTTGACAAAAATAGAGAAATTCAAGAGAACTATGAAAAAGTAAAAAACGAAAATTATCTTCTAAATATGAAACTGGCAGAACTACAACTTCTTATTCTAGAAGGAACATGTTCCTCTTCAAAGACGAAATACGAATTTGAAAATCTGAAAAACGATTACGAAAAACTTTTGAAAGAAAATCAGTCTTTGAAGAAGAACTTGGACCCTTTTAAAAAGAAACTTCCTAATGTTGTAAGCTGGATCGAAAATTTTCAAAACAAAGGAAAGGAAGGTCTGGGATATAAGAAAAACAAAAAGAAAAAGAAGTACGTAGATTTGCCAAGTCATAAGATCTGTTCCTACTGTGGTAAAATTGGTCACCTTGTGAACAGTTGCACCACTAAGAAAGAACAGGAAGAGAAAAACTCTAGTTTTGTTAAAAAGATCTGGAAAGAAAAATTAATTTCTGATTTACCAGAGGAACCCAATAAGTAGGACTGGGTTCCTCATACTAACCTTTGATTGTGGATGCAGGCTGAAGTGAGGGGGAACAACCAATGGTACCTCGACAGCGGTTGTTCGAAGCATATGACAGGCAATAAATCTAAATTCCTTTCACTTGCAGCCTACCATGGAGGATCTGTGACGTTTGGTGACAACCAGAAAGGAGAAATAGTAGCCGTTGGCAAAATTGGAAAGTCACAGACAAACCCCATTGATAATGTTTTTCTAGTCGAGGGTCTTAAACATAATTTACTTAGTATTTCTCAGTTTTTTGATAAAGGAAACAATGTAAGTTTTACAAACAATAATTGTGTAGTTAGTGATAGTCGAACAGGGAACAAAGTACTTGAAGGAACCAGAAAAGGGAACACATATGTCGTGGACCTGGATCTAGTTCCTCGTAACAGTTTAAAATGCTTGAGCGTGATTGAAGAGGATCCACTACTATGGCACAGAAGATGCGGACATACAAGTTTTACTGTCCTAACCAAATTAAATTCAAAGAATTTAGTTGAGGGCTTGCCTACAATGAAATATTCTATGAATGAGATTTGTGATGCATGCGAAAAGGGAAAACAGGTTAGATCCTCTTTCAAATTGAAGAAGATGGTGAGCACACAAAATCCTTTGGAATTACTTCACATGGATTTGTGTGGTCCAATAAGAACTCAAAGCAGATCAGGTAAGAAATATGTCTTGGTAATAGTTTATGATTTTTCTAGATTTACTTGGGTTATTTTTCTTTATAGCAAAGATGAAACTTTTGATGAATTTGTCGCCTTTGCTACTAAAGTTCAAAGGGTCATTGGTTATAAAATTAAACATTTAAGATCTGAACATGGTAAGGAATTTGAAAACTCAAAGTTTGATGAGCTTTGCAGGGAACAAGGTCTTGATAATAATTTCTCAGCACCAAGAACTCTACAACAAAATGGAGTGGTTGAAAGGAAAAATCGCACTTTGGAAGACATGGCTAGAACAATGACAATTGCTAGCGGTCTACCAAAGAACTTTTGGGCAGAAGCCGTGAATACGACTTGTTATGTTATTAATCGTGCTATGATTATACCTAATTCTAATAAAACTCCTTATGAACTTTTTAAAGGAAGAAAACCTAATATTTCTTATTTTCGCATATTTGGTTGTAAGTGCTTTGTTCATAATAATGGAAAAGACAATCTTGGTAAGTTTGATCAAAGAAGTGATGAAGCAGTCTTTTTAGGATATGCCTTGAATATCAAAGCATATCGTGTCTATAATAAAAGAACAATGTGTGTCGAGGAAAGTGTCCATGTTATTTTTTATGAGACTAACAGTTTGCAGGAAGAAAATGTTGGAGAAGATTTTGAGATTGGTTTGGTACGTCCAAATGAGTCTCAAAAGGAAGACGAGGAGCAAACTGCAAATTAACAAAAGGATCCAGTTCCTGAGG
Source organism: Salicornia ramosissima (assembly GCA_951394345.1). Lineage (NCBI taxonomy): Eukaryota > Viridiplantae > Streptophyta > Magnoliopsida > Caryophyllales > Amaranthaceae > Salicornia > Salicornia ramosissima. The sequence goes on along the minus strand of OX596239.1, from coordinate 38,497,671 downwards.
AACAAGTTCCCGAGGAACCAGTTCCTCAAGAAGGGAATGAGCCAGAAGGTGCTGAAGGAGAAGAGGAACAGGTTCCTGAACCAAACAACGAGATGCAAAATGAAATAACTGGTCGAGTCTTCGAACCTAAGCCATGTAAGCATCAAAGCTCTCATCCTTTGGATCTCATAATGAGCGACATGGAAAAGGGAATACAAACTCGATCTCAGATGAGAAACTTTTGTGCGTTTCATGCATTTCTTTCCATGTTAGAGCCCAAAAATCATGAAGAAGCCCTAGGAGACTCGGATTGGGTGACAGCCATGCAAGAAGAGTTAAACGAGTTCAAAAGGAATAAGGTATGGCATCTTGAACCTAAACCTAAATCTCAAAAGGTAATTGGACTTAAATGGGTCTTTAGAAATAAACTAGATGAACATGGTATAGTGGTAAGAAAAAAGGGCTAGATTAGTAGTCAAAGGCTATAACCAACAAGAAGGTATAGACTTTGATGAAACTTTTGCACCGGTAGCAAGATTAGAAGCAATAAGAATTTTAATAGCTTTCGCATCATATATGGGTTTTAAGTTGTATCAGATGGACGTTAAATGTGCATTTTTAAATGGATATTTAAATGAAGACGTCTATGTGGAATAACCACCCGGTTTTGAAAATCCAAAATTTCAAAATTTTGTTTTTAAACTAGATAAAGCGCTCTACGGTCTTAAACAAGCCCCTAGATCTTGGTATGAAAGATTATCAAAATTCTTGTCAAATAATTTTGTTAGAGGTAAAGTTGATAGAACCTTGTTCCTCAAGTCAAAAGGAACTGATATATTAGTAGTTCAGATTTAAGTTGATGATATTATTTTTGGAGCTACTAACGATTCTTTATGTGAGGAATTTGCGAGTCTCATGAGCAGCGAGTTCGAAATGAGTATGATGGGCGAGTTGAATTTCTTTCTCGGTTTGCAAATTAAGCAAACTGAAAAAGGAACCATGATCCATCAACAAAAATATGTAAAGGAGCTCTTGAAAAAGTATGGACTAGAAAATTCTAAAACAAACCATACATCAATGGGAACAGGTAAAAGGTTAGATGAAGATTCAAATGGTAAGTCAGTAAACGAAAAATTGTATAGAGGTATCATTGGATCTTTACTTTATCTAACTGCGAGTAGACCTGATATAGCTTTTAGCGTAGGTGTATGTGCTCGCTTCCAATCAAATCCAAAAGAATCTCACTTAACTGCGGTTAAGAGAATTCTTAGGTATTTGAAAGGAACTGAGGATTTATGTCTTTTCTATCCTCGTAGCGATATTTTTTTTATCTAACAAGTTATGCAGATGCAGACTATGCAGGGGGTCTTGTAAATAGAAAGAGTACATCTGGTATCGCACAATATTTGGGAAACAGTCTAGTATCCTGGAGTTCGAAGAAGCAAAATATGGTAGCTTTGTCTACAGCTGAGGCGGAATATGTAGCAGCAGTTGCATGTTGCTCTCATGTATTATGGATTAAACAACAGGTACGTGATTTCAGTATAAAATATGAATGCGTCCCTATTTATTGTGATAATACTAGTGCTATATGTATTTCAAAAGATCCGGTGCATCACTCTAGAGTGAAGCACATACATATTAGGCATCATTTTCTAAAAGACTATGTTGAGAAAGGTTTGGTAAAATTATTGTTTTGCGAAACTGAAAAACAAATAGCAGATATTTTTACCAAACCTTTACCAAGAGAAAGATTTGAAAGCATTCGACTAGAGTTAGGAATGCTTAAAATTCATTAACTATTCTCTTTGTCATGAAATAATTCTCTAAGTGTTGTCAAATATATTGGTTATTAGGATAAACTTGCAACATAAATGTGAATTTTAAAATTCATAACAGTTTATGGATTATTTAGAACTCGCAGAGGTCTTTATAATATTACCCTTATGGTCCAAATATTTGATAATGCTTTTATGATAAACTGATGAGCAATTTCTACTATTAACTTCATTTGTTTTATTTAGTGGCAAAAATAATTCTCTTGCCATAATATTAAATTAAAAAAAAACGTGTCCAGAAAAATTAAAAGGGAAGTTACAAAAATATTTCGAATTTTGAAAAATAGTCAAATAAATGGAACATGAAAATAGGAAATAAAATCAATTACAAATATTACTCTTATATTCATGCCCAAATATTTCAACAAATCAAAACATATATTTGATTCCCCATGATTCTCTACCACTTCCCAAAACTAATTGACCACTTCTACACTCCACCCTCTCTTACACTCACACGTCCCATCCCCCTCTTTTTTTCTTTTACTCAAAACATCACTATCATCCACTCTCTCCAACACTACCATCATTACACTTCATCCTACTCTCTCTCCCAAAACCGTCTCCCTCTTACTCTCTCTCCTCACATTTTCTCTTCCTTCTTCAACACACCACCGATTCTCTCTCTCTCTCTCTCTCCAATATTTTTAGATTTTTTTTCAATCTTTGCTTCAAGAAACCATCATCATCTTTAATCCTCACATCAATGGCAGCCAAAAGAAAAACATCGTTACCAAAATCAAAATCAAAATCACCATCTCCATCTCACAAAAGAACCACAAGAAGAAAGCTTCTCATCAATGGAAGTGAAGATGAGAAAACCTTAGAAGTTGAACAAACACCATCATTTCAAGAATCCATCACCAAACAACCGTCCGATGAAGTCTCGGGGGAAAATTCGAACATGCAAGAAGAGGAAGATGAAGACAATTCTACGAAAATGGGTAAGGCCAAAAGATCCTTAAAATTTTTGGTTGGTTGTCGAGTAGATATGCAATGGGTAAAGCAAAATTGGTCCGAATTTCACAAAATTATTTCAAAACAAAAATGGACCAAGCTTGTGGATACCCATGCAACTGAGGGATTATATGAGAAGGAAATGAGTGATGTTGCATGAGTCTTTGATTTTAAAAATGGTATGGCCAGGGGTGGAGCCAAGGGGGGCGGGCGGGGGCCTTGGCCTCCTGATCGGCTTCTAGGGTGTCGCGGCCCTAGTCGCCAAACAAATATACAATTTATTAAGACCTAACGAAATAACACGTAGTATTAGCGGGGTTAGGGTCGATCCGCAAGGAACTAACATGGATTTAATTGTAATCAAAATGATCCAAGGGTCTTTTATTTTGAGAGATATGTGAGATTGAATCTAATCTAGAACAAATGAATTGAAAACTTAGCGAATTGAATTGGAATACTACACAAATTGAATATCAAATGACTAAAACTCTAAGGATTAGACTCCCTAATGTTATTTCAATAGGAGGAATTACAATCATTGAATTAACTCATGTTTGATTATCTCAATTGCAAAGTGAATATTCAAAAAGCATTAACGGACTCAATCCCAACACCCTCTCTCGATTAGGCGATAGGAAATTCTAGGATTGGCTAAATTAACCTCTCTCGATTAGTCAAGTTACCAAAATCCAAAATCGAGTTCGTCAAATCACTTTTATCAATTCACAATCCTAATTACTATCTCTAGCAATTAAGAAATTCTCATGGAAATCTTGAAAGCAATTATCAAAATCCTCAACAATCACCAAACTCATCATGAACACTTCACCAAGATATCATGCTTAAGTTCAAGAATTCTAGAGAAAATACAATCAAGATTATTCAAACACAAATTAATCCAATGATAAACCCCCTAAATCAATAACCTCAAGTCATCCAATCCCTAAAAAAAGAACTACTCACTAATGATAGCCATTAAAAAAAACTCATGAAATTCAATTAAAATCTATTCTAAGAAGTAAAAACAAATTCAATCAAATCTAAAATAACAAAAAGTTGTAAGAAATTGCAATCTAAACAACTATGAAAACAACAAAACCTGGATTGGGAATCAATTGAAGCCAATGAATCTTGACATTAAATGGAGAACAAAAATTTGAAGAACAAATGGTAATCTATTTTTTTATTATTGGAAATCTAAGAAATTTGAGAGAGTTTTTCACTACTTGAGAGTTTTTTGAGTACCAAACTAATGAGTCTCTAAAACTATCCCTCTTAGCCTCTAAAAACAAAGCTTAAAACTACTAAAAACTAACTCTAAAAATTAAACAAAATACACGTCCAAAACAGGGCATTTTACGTGCTGTAGGTCGTGCACGATCATGCACTAATAAGTTGCACGATCGTGCAGCTTAGTTGCACGACTGTGCAGTTGAACCCTGCACGGTCGTGGCGAAACGAAGGTCATTTTGCACGATCGTGCAAGGTTTGCCTGCACGATCGTGCACTCCAAAAAGGGGCTCTCTGACCTCTGCACGAGTATGCTGCACGACCGTGCAGTAATAAGCTGCACGATCGTGGTCTTGGGAAGGAGGGGTTGCACGATCGTGCAGACTTTGCCTACACGTCGTGCACCCATTTTTTGAGCCTCTGAGGTCTGCACGACCGTGAACGGTTAGCCTGCACGGTCGTGTGGTCTTCTTTCTTAGCCCTCCTTGCTTCCTAAGTGCTCCCAAACGCCTCGATGCTAATCCCGGCTCCTCGAAATCCGTTCGGGACCCCTCACGACCCGTACAAAACCCGAAATTACCTACACAAAACACGCTACAACTCAAACAAACATATTTTGGCCGAATTATTAACAAAAAGAGAAAAACTAACACTAAAACACACAAAACCTAAGAAAATACAAAACTAAGCTAAAACACCCTAAAATACGTAAAATAAAGACGAAAACGCTCAAAATACAAGCTAAGAGAAGCTAGAAAATAGGTCCTAAATGGACCGATCACCTCCCCCTTGGCCCAAAATTGTTAGTATATATTAATTGAAAGTGGAGATAAATAATAAAAGTATGGTAGTTCAATTGGTTTGATTGCTTGTTTATACTTCTCTAGACTAAGGTTCAAGTCTCACTAACTACATTCTTAACATTTTTTTCTCTTATATTTTTTTTTAACTTTCGTGTGATATTAACTTCGGCCCCCGTAATAAAAAATTTCTAGCTCCGCCACTGGATATGGCAATAATGTTAGTTCAAGGACAAATTCATACTTTTTCTGAGAAAGATTTGGGTATATGTCTTGAGGTTCCTGTTGAGGGATTTGATAAACTAGTAGGGGGTAAGGATAGAGTCAACATAAAAGGGAAGAAAAATGCTGAAATTGTGAAGTTTTTTGGTGGAAATCCGAAAATTAATTCGGTTCCACAAGACCAACTTACTCCCTTCCATAAAATGATTTTTCAATTTGTCAAACGATTCCTCCACCCACGCCCTCAAAAACGTTGTCGTGCAAACTTGCTTGACTTGTGCCTCATGTTTTGTCTTGTTAACTACATTCCAATCAATTTTCCTTCTTTGTTTATTAAGCAAGTGGAATATACCGTATCCCAAAAGAATGTGTTGGGTTATGGGAATATTTTTACCATAATTTTTAAATGCCTCAACATTCCTTTAGCCCCACTTCCTACTTTTCCACTTAAGAAGGAGGATATTTTGGATGGTGATATGGTAGATAGACATGGGTTATGCATGGACGATGGGGAGGTAATCACTAAAGCTGAAAAAATTCGCCAGGATTTGCTTCGAGGTATGGCCAGTGGTACGGCAGGACCCACGGTGGACAAGGGCAAGGCACCGATGGAGGGTGCAGCCACCGTGACTCCTAATATGGACTGGGTTTTGACCACGAGTGGTGGAACCATAGGGCGAGAATTGCAACAACTTAAAGAATTGGTTGGTCGTGCCGTGGACAAGCTAGAGGCTATGGATGTTCGGCTCAACAAATTAGAAGAACAGATTGGCTCGGTTAAGACTGATCTCATTAGCAACATTCGCCTGAACCGACTCCAAATGGAAGAAAAAGTGGAGAAGACGGCATCCTATTTTGTTTGGTCTGGTTAAATTTGAACTATTGGTCTGTAACTAGCATTTAATTTTTGCTGGATACCTTAAACATTCTAAGTATTTGGTCCTCACGACCTTATACTCCTTAGCTTTATATTTTCTGTCTATTCTGTTACAGTGAGTCTTAATGGCTCGAAAACTCTCATATTTTGCTTCTTATTAGTACTTGCTCATCTGTTTATTATTGCTTGCATATTCGTTTCGTTTGGATAGCTAATATTATTAGATTGCATGCTTGAGAATTATTTGATCCTAGAAAAATTGTTTACTTAACTTTCTAAGTGTTGCAGGTTTATCCCTAGACATTTGATGATGACAAAAGGGGGAAGAAAAATGACAGTTAATGGTTAAGTATTTTAAGTATAATCTATGCTATTGGTGGTTTATGCTTACATGTTTAAAAAAAAAAAAGAAAAGAGGAAAACCAAAATATAAATAAAAAAATTGTTTTTCTTTAAGTAAATAAATGTCATTATATTTGTCATCATAAAAAAGGGGGATATTGTTGAACCTTAGTTTTGATGATGACAATATAATTTATTATGGTTGAATACAATAGATTTATGGAGAATCGACTAAAAGTAATTTTAGTTTAAATTAAATTTATTTTATAACTGATATATTTTATGTTATATATTTATAGAGAATAAATTAGATGAGTGTCTAATTTTTACTAAATATATTTCATTTAATATATATTTTGTATTTTGTAGAATATATTTATTGGAAACAAAATTAGAGGAGTATCTAATTTTGGGTAAATATAGGAAAAATTCATATAAATGATCCCAACTATTGGAAGTCTTCCAATATTAATCCCAACTATTAGTTATTACAGTATAATCCAAACTTTAGGGGTTGTTTTATGATATTAGTCCATTGACTTAGTTAACCTATTGTAATCGGTCAACAATTCATAAAGTATTCGTTATATTTCATCTTTTTCTATTTATTATACATGACTATACCTTCCTCCCTTTCTACGAAGGAAAAAAGAGCCGGTCAAAAGTTAGTATGGACTAATATCATAAAACTACATCCATAGTTTGGATTATAGTGTAATAACCTATAGTTGAGATTAATATTGGAAGACCTCCAATAGTTGAGATTATTCATATGAATTTTTCCAATATATTTTATGAAATATAATTCTAACTCTTTCTACATGATAATTTATTTTTGTGTTGAAATACTAATCTTGGTGTTTGGTGCGGGAAAATTTGGTTAGCCCAGTAGTATAAGACTAGTCTACTAATATATGTCACTCGTATATTATGCTTAAACTAATATTTTCATTTAGTTTATGTATGTTATTTAAGTGACCAATTATTTAGGATTAATAGTAGTAATTAATTGGTTTTATTTTTAATTAATAAAAACCGTGTTTATTAGGGTCAAATTAGGTTAGATTATGTTTAGGAAGTTGTTAGTAAGTTGTTGGTGGAATAATTATTTGAATTAAATATTCTATTTTTATTCTAATTTGTTGGAAGTCATACATGTAAGTAGGAGTGACCTACTTACTTGGTATATTTTGTTGAGTCATTCTAGGATTTAGTTTGAAAGGTAAAAAGTTAGTTTTTGGTCAATCCCATTAAAATAGTAGTGGTTAGTGGGTTCTTGATTTTTTCCTTTGACTATGCGTGTGGTGGTAGTTAGTTAAGGTTGTTAGTGGGCTTTATTTTTAATGTAAAAAATCTGATTGTTTTTCTTTTAAAACTCACGTATAATAGGAGTTAGTGTGTTTAATTTTAGGAATTAAAATAAAAAATTCTATTTTTGTAATTGGTCATCAAGTCTCACGTGTGTAGTGGACTTGACTAGGTTAGAATGTATCTAGTCTTATTCTAGGGAATATACACTAGGTTGTTTTGCTTTTTCTTTGGTCAATCTATTTTGTAGGAAGTGGGTGCATGGTCTTCTCTCCACTATGCGTATGGATTGGTTTCTTCTCCAAGACAAAGAATTCGAGACAAAAGCTTCAACTATATATAAGAAGGCAACCAGAATTTTCAACACCAACCACAATCAAGAGAGAATTCAAAGATCAAGTTTACAAGTGCAAAAATCTTCCAAGTGTTCTTTGAGTTTAGTTCTTTAGTTTTTCAATTCAAATCAATTGTAATTCATAGTAGTAAGGGTTGGGTCAAAAGAATATTTGATTAAAATCAGAGAGAAAAGAGAAAGAGAATTCAGATTTCATTCGAAATCTGAAGAGAGAAAAATCGATCTTTATTAAGATCGTGGCATCAGTTCAGGGGGAACAGGTGTCAAGTGGAACGGGTTACTAGTGGAACATAGAGAATAGAGAATAGAGAAGGTCCGTTTGTTAGGTTGTAAAACAGAGTCGTTTTGGCCTATAATTAATAAGAGAAGTCCAAGAGTCAAAATCCCTCGTGGTCAAGGTTTTTCTTCCTAATTGGGCCTAGGAAATTTCCCTTGTAGGTTAAATTCTTTCTCTCTTTATTTCTATTTACTTCTTCGTTCGTGTTTAAGTTAATATTCAGCAAAAAGTTCAAAAACTCCCTCAACTACAATTCACCCCCTCTTGTAGTTGTTATTCATATACATCAATATTAAATTAAGATATGAAAAAAATTTATGAATTAAAAAACCAGATAATGTAAGGAAGTTAAAGAGATTTAAAAGATGATTAGGCAATTTATCATTAAATTTCTTTTTTTTATTATTGTGGTAGTCATCCTCAACTAATTGCAAGAAGATGGAGGACAATCAATAATGAAAGGGAGCGACGATTGAGGAGCAAGGAACTGCAGTCTGCAATAATGAAGAGTCATGCAAATGAAAAAGTAACGCACAAGTTTTAATTAGGACGAGATTAATAGGTTGATTGATGATTGAGTAACTGAGGGAGGTGACGTGTGTAATACTCGTAATTTTTCAAGGATTTTCAAAAAAATAATATTGGGTTTTTCTCACTAGTACCCATGTGTTTTTGCATTTTCTCAAGTGTGCCCACTTTTACCCAACTTTATCAGAGGTACCCATCAGCTGATTCACCACTAGTCAACCATAACCTAATTTGCATCATCACTAACGATGTTAGGTGAGAGTAATTACTTACATTAGTTAAGTTCAAATGCAATTAAAAAAATGAAAAATAAAAAATAAGAGGGAATTATGAACGGTTTCTTTGGATTGAATTTTACTGAACTGGATTTTTTTTTTATACTTCCATTTTTAAAATTTTTTTCTTATTATTTTTTTTAATTTGAATATTTTTTATTTAAATTATAAATTATTTTAAAAAATGATCTGATTAGTTCCGATTCGCCTCAATTTGCACTTATTTATATATATGTCAAAAAATGCTCTCTCAAGGTTTTACGGGTCATTTTAACCCTTAAGATTCAAATTTTATGTCGAAATTTGAAAAAAAAAGTCTAGATTAGCCCAGATTTACGTCGTTACCAACTAAAAATAATAATAACAATATAAAAAAATAATAATAAAATAATAATAATAATAATAATAATAATAAGAAGAAGAAGAAGAAGAAGAAGAATATAAATAATAATACCAACAACAGTTAACGTCGTTACCTTAAGTTAACGTGTCATAATTAAACTGGGTATATATCATTATTGATGCTAAATTGATGGGTACCTCTGAGAAAGTTGGAAAACAGTGGGTACACCTGAGAAAATGCAAAGATACATGGGTACTAGTGAGAAAAACCCAATAATATTTTATAAAAGAGCTTTTCGAATTATTTTTCAAAGGTATTTATTATAAACAAAGTATTTTGCCGTAACATTATTATTTTCGGAAAATAATAAAATTATTTTTGAAGTTGGAATATTTTCAAAATAAATAAATATGTATTTATATATTTCGAAAATATTATATATATATTGCGAAAATTATTTTATTTTATGGAAAAATATTTTTGGTGAATAAAAATATTTTTATGGCTTAGAATTTTATTTTTAAAAGTCGTTTTATGCTTGTCGTATTTTAATTGCTGTATAATTAAATTAATTAGTCAATTAGTCATCATGTAATTAGGGCTTGACAACACCCTTCCCTAGGCAAGCTCACCACCACTCACCCTCTTATCCTTCCATCCCACACGGCTCACCACCACCACCACCCACTATTTATCCCACATTGAAAATTTTACTTTTTCATCCACCCTTCCGTTCTATAAATAGCCTCCTTCACCCTCCCATACTCCTCACAATTCTCTCTACCATTCTTCCACTTCTCCTCTAAGAAAAGAGGAGTAACAAGTGAAAAGTTTTCAGGGAAGAATAAATGAGAGAATTGAGTTGTTTTTCCGAGGAGGGAGCAAACTCAAAGTAGTCTTCCAGACGTTGAGGTATGCTTCGATGTCTACCGCTTTCTCTAGCCCCTAGGTTCTTTTGTGCTTAGTCTAGATTAGTTTGTTTTTACGCCTTTTGTTTTAGCATGCTTAGTGTTATGTTCTAGCGTAGTTTTAATGTTTTAAAGTTATGTTTATTTATGCTTTAGTAGAAGTTATATGCATGCTTAAGTAGCTGTTTTAACTATTGTTTTTAAGGTTGTTTTGATGACGTAAAATTATGATTAATTGTGTGCAAAGTAGTAGTATTTTCGTTTGGATGCATGGGCATTCCAGGAATGTTTTTAGGCTTGTTTTAGAGTGCTAATGTGATGGTTTTAAAGGCATTATATGCCAAATATAGTTGTTGTCCAGATTTTAATAATGGTTTATTTATGCTTTCGCAATTTTCGAAAATCAAAATAAAACTTGTTTTGGACAAAGGGTTGTGTGCATGTGTTTTAGACCATATAATTTGTGTACCAAATACCCATTAGAAGTCCAAAATAAGCTTATTTATTTTATTTATAAAATCTGAAATTTTCGAAAATCAATGTTCATGGATTGCAAATATTATTTCTAATTTTCAAAAATATGCTATGCATTTATATTATGATTTTTGAAACTTAAAACTTTCAAATTTTTTTTATGTAATCTTACTTACTATTTTCGAAAATTATTTGGTATATATACATGTAAATTTCGAAAAGCAAGGTGGTAAGTATATTATTACATTTTCGAAATTATCCTCTATGCACATGAGTTTGAAAAGTTTGACGCTCTTAGCAATTCTTTGATTGTCATTGTTTGATGAAGTATTTACGTCATAGAATTTGGGTATGGATTGGTGAATATTTGTACTTGTTTTGATTTAAGAAGTATAAGTGGTGTATATGAATGAACGATAAGTTATCGAGTTGTTGAATTTGGATTATGTTTGCCTTATGGTTTGATTTCTCATGAAGAATTCTTAAAGTGCGGAATTTTGGGATCATTTGATTTATTTAGAGTTTGTTGTTCTCACTCAAATGATTTTAAAAAACAAATGAACCCAAACTTAAAGTGAAACAACCTTCAAAGGGAAAGTAGCCCGAACGGTGACGACCTATTAGGTCGGACATGTGGGCCTATTGTTGTGGCGGACACGCAATAGGTCGGACATGTGTTGAATAGTCGTTGAATCATTGTAATTGTTATAATCTGCTTTCGTCCTCCTCCTGAACTTTTGGCACGCACTTGCGGATACGCATCAGTTCTGTGAGGGGTGTATACACTCGGGACACTTTGTCGACAAGCTGCAGGCCAGGCCGAAAAGTCCGAGACAGGATGAAAGAGGCCCTATCACATTCACTTTCCCAATTAATAATCTTGGATAATAATTGCTCTAAAATTTGTGAATTGGATAAATATTGGTTCAGCTAATGTTCTATGTTTCTTTTGTGTCAATCGTTTTAAACTAAAATCGTTTTACGGGGTAGAGTCGATCATACTCAGTTTTTCTGATTTTTGTGTTATTGTTTGTTTGTTGTTTTTCCTTCGGGGTTTTGTGCAGGTGAGTAGTAAGGATGGCTTACTTGTTTGAGGCTGATTAGGAATCCTTGTTGGAATTAGCTAAACCATTTGATCATAGGCTTTATGCTTTAGCAGAACATCTTGTAATGGGTTATTTTAACTTTTAATGTTTTGGATTTAAACATTGTATGACTTTGGTATTATGAATAAATTTCGTTTTGGAATTTGAAAACATTACGATCCTGCTTTTACTTATTCGTATACCCATTTCTTATCAGAGGTGGGCGTATGAGTAGCAACTCTAGAAATTCGGGCTATGTTTTTTAGTAAAATTTAAGTTTTATAAAGGAAGGAAAAGGTCCGAATTTGCGGGGCTGTTACAACGTGTCATGGGGAGGAGGGCGAAAGGGTGTAGACGTGACAACAGTAAAACATTTGGTTCTAAATATTTAAGTTAGTTTAGATTTAGATTAGATTATAAAGTTCAGTTTATTTCAATTTGAGAAACCAGATAGCCCTGCGTTTAGGAGCAAATTATTAGTTGGACCCAGGACCAGCCAACACTGGTTGATCCCGGGTCCAAAATGACACTGTTTTTTTTTTTAAAAAAAAAATTTCGTTTCTCTTTCCTTCTTCCTTTTTCCTGCTGATTCGTTTTTCTTTGCTTCTACAGCTAATAATTTGGGTCATTTTTGCTCCTCCATTTTTATTCTTATTCATCAAATCTTGAGCAATTTGTGTTTGCATCTTCATTTTTTTCCCTTGTTATTTTCTTAATTTTGTTTTTTTTGTTTAATATTTACTAGAATTGTGCTTAATATTCACTAGAATTGATTTCATTATTACATGGCTGATATTTCTGCATTTATGGTTTGAAGTTGTGGTGATTCTCATTATTTTTTAAAATATTTTTGTTTGCATTGGTTAATATTTTTAATTTAGTGTTTATGTTGTGAACATTTGTTTTTGAGGTCGTGAACATTGCATTATGGTGAACGTTTTTCATTTATGATGTGAACATTCTGATTTTATTTTGTTGTAAACCTGTGTGTTTAAGCTCATGAACATTATTCATCTTATGGTGAATATTTATTATGGTGAACATTTCTTTATGGCTTGGTGAACATCTCTATGTATTGGAATATTTGATTGTGGTGAATATTTATATTTACTTGGTGATTTGTAAGTGTTGTGAACATTGCTATTTAAACTGTGAACATTGCTATTGAAACTGTGAACATATCAATTTTGGTGAACATTTTTGATTTATGTGGTGAATATATATATTTAATTAGTGATATGTAAGTGTTATGATGGTGAACTTTTACGAACATTTATATGAACTTTTTTTCCTGACTTGGTGAATATTTATCGTTTAAGTGGTGAACATTGTTGTTTTAGTGAATATTTGTGCTATATGTGGTGAATATTTATATTTACTTGGTGATTTGTAAGTGTTGTGAACATTGCTATTTAAATTGTGAACATTTGCTTTAAACTGTGAACATTGCAATTTTGGTGAACATTTGTGATTTATGTGGTGAATATATATATTTAATTAGTGATATGTAAGTGTTATGATGGTGAACTTTTACGAACATTTATATGGTGAACTTTTCTTCCTGACTTGGTGAACATTTATCGTTTAAGTGGTGAACATTGTTATTTTAGTAAATATTTGTGCTATATGTGGTGAATATTTATATTTACTTGGTGATTTGTAAGTGTTGTGAACATTGCTATTTAAATTGTGAACATTTGCTATTTAAACTGTGAACATTGCAATTTTGGTGAGCATTTGTGATTTATGTGGTGAATATATATTTAATTAGTGATATGTAAGTGTTGTGAACAATTATTGTTTAATTGGCGAACATTAGAGTTTTTATGAACATTTGTTCAATTTGTGGGAAATATTTATATTTACTTGGTGATTTGTAATTGATGTAAATATTTATTGTTTAATTGGTGAACATTACTATTTAAATTGTGAACATTACAGTTTTGATGAACATTTGTGCTTTATGTGGTGAATATTTATATTTAATTGGTGATATGTAAGTGTTGTTTAAATTGATGATGAACAAGCCTATGATTTATACAATAAGTACATATTGTGCATTCTAACAAATAATAATTCAATATATATTGTGCATTATGTTGTGAATATTTTTTGTATAATCTAATGAACATTGTAAATCATAAGTTTACAGGTGACATTCTACAAAGTGTGTTGAATATTTCTGCATAGTTTTGTGAACAATACTCTTTTCATGTGTGAACATTTGTACAGTGTACGGTAAGAGGGAGCGCGCGAGTTGTTTTTTTTTATTTTTTTTATTTCGGCAGTTTGGACACGCGGCACCACAGACAGCTGGCTGGTCCGGTCCATCCATTATCTATTCGCGTTTAGGTGCCCCGCGCGGTCCTTTAAGATTGCAAACCATTTCGCTGTGTACTTTAACTCTGTTCGTGAGGTGATGTTAGGTCGTCAGGTAACAAGACCATTGGTGAGGGGATTTTGTTGGGTTTCTCAAGTTGCATCGTTTTCTTGCAGAGGGTTGGTGAATCGATCATCATGCTTCAATTCAAGTGAGAAATTAATCTATTCTGAATTCTTTAGATCCTTCTTTCTGTTTACCAATAGTGGGTATAAGATCCTTCTTGACGTGGGTAACACTGTTCTTAGATTATTGCTGTATTATTGATTGATGAGTGTTGTAGGGTTTAATTGGGAAGTTTCATTTACAAGAGAAATGATTGAAACATTTGCTTGTTAGTGTTGCAAGAGCTTTGCTCTGCTGCAACTTAGCAACGAAAGAAAAAAAAGATGAGAAATTGCGGAATAGAAGAATCAAAAGTAGCAGAACAAAAGAAGTAGAAGAGCAGAATATTACTATTAATAACTCTAACAAGCTACTTATCTAAGCAATGAGACAAAAAAAAGCAGAAATAAAAGAACAAGTAAATACTAAAATTGTATAGCGCCTAACAAACTCACGTGAACAAGTAAATACTAGTTAGAATTGTATAACCTTTTGGGACTAGGTCTGTTGGATCATTGAGTGGGAATTGTTATTGGATTTTTTCTTGAATGAACTACTCCACCGCCTTCTTAGAGTTGCTATTGACATACTGGTTTTCATTTTCAGGAAGGTTGATTAATTTTTCTCAATATGGCTCTGAACAATCTAACACAGAAAGAGGCTTCCAATGGATGTTTCTATATATTCAAACAGGTGCCCTTCACAGTTTATGGAAAAATGATTTATACTTTTTTTTTCTTCATATTATGATTTGCCTTGAGAATGGTCATGGACATTGCTGTGATTAAGGTCTTGTAATTGGAATTTTTTCTATGCAACTTGGCACATTAGCTAATAGCAAGTTGAGTTGTAGTTGAATAGAGCCCAAATCAGAATTATCTATGCTTGTGTGGCTTAATTGTAGAGATTGTGCTTCTTTAAGTGCGAGTGGTTTAATTTTTAATATTGTCACTGTGAACTTGATGCCAGCATAATCTGCTTTGTCATCTTATGCTTGAATAGTTCACAAAATACCGGTACTTTAATTCCGTTACACACTGAGGTGATTATGTGAGAATCTTCCTAGCTCATTCATCTTATTCACTATGCAAGACAAGGAGCAATGAGCAATAAGGGAATCACTAGGCAAATTTAGTTGTGCAAGTGGCAGGGTTGGCAGTTTTGTCATTGCCAATAAGGTAGTTGTGTTTATATAGGAGGAAAGTAGAGAGGTAGGTATTTGATAAAAAAGGAGAGATTTCATTTGAAATTTGTGAACTCTGGATACATTTGGGAGAGCTGGCCCATCTATCATATCACCCTGTTTGGGCTACACAATTAAATCTTTCTGCTTCTAGTATTCTTTAATTAAGGACCAGCAAGGCTGCTTTATATAAACATAAAGTATCCAAGTGTAACAAATAAAGGAGAGCAATCAAAATGGAATGCATAGCAAATAGTAGGGCAAGGAGAAGTTGTTAAGCAAAAAGTTTAACCTAAAGTTTGCTGCACCTTCTATGGACGGAATCTATTGCTGCATTGTGTAAATCAAAACAGAAAAATCTTCTATTCGTGCTTAAAGAAAGTTATGTGACACAAACTGTTATATTTGTCTAATGATCAGCATAATTGTATCACCTTTGCATTTGTGAGATGTATGCTTTATGGTTGCTCTGCATCGAGAAGATTGTTGTCATTATGGTACATCTGTGTGTTAATGTCTTTTTGTGCTGCTTGGCTTTCCAAAGATTGTTGATTATTAGTCATTAAATTAGTGAACTAGTCACCATTTTCATCTATGTATACTTCTGTAGCATTTCTATTTGGGGGGAGCTGCTCTCTTGCTTTGGCTGAAGATAATTCAAATCGAAAACCTTCTGAAGTTGATGCTGGAGACTCCCCTGATTCTGGCTTACAAAGAGTTGAGGATGGCTCGGTTATATCAAATGAACATACGTCAAAGTGGCGAGTATTCACAGATAGTGGGAGGAACTTTTTTCTGCAAGTAAGCAGTATCTTGTAGGATTTGACTCCTGATTGGCTGGCTAGGATATTGAACTGGTTCTCTTACACTATTTTACTATGTTTTAAATTAGGGGAAGCTGAATGAAGCTGAGAAGTTATTCTCATCTGCCTTGTCAGAAGCTAAGAAAGGTTTTGGAGAGCGGGATCCGCATGTTGCATCTGCATGCAACAATTTGGTGAGTGTATCTCTTATTCTCCTTTATTGCTGAAATTGAACTGCATGCAATAGATCTATTTCTATGGAGACAAGGTTTTAGGCTGCTATTGGATGATTATTAGCTTATTCCTATACCTTTGTTTTCTAGATAATTGGTAATTAATTGGGCTTAAGTGAATATTTCATGATGTGTCGAATGATTGATTCTTTTCTCATTTGCATTGCTCTTTTTTTTTTGTGACAAATGATTAATGTGTGGAAGAAGAGAAACTTTAATGTTTCCTATTAAATGAATCTCAAATAGTACGGAGGAACTGCTTAGTTTAGGTATCTTATTTATTTATTTATTTTTTTGTAACACTATATGTGCCACGGGCCCACGGCATACTGTGTCCTATATGGAGGCATGTTTTCTGTGATATTTCGCATAGTTGTTTGTTTAAATGTTTCCCTAGGGGCTTTTTTTTTCTTTATTTTTAAAATATGAGAAATTAAGGGAATGAACTTTTTCAAGTGAAAATCACCTCTTATTCATGTTTAGTATAGATTTCCTAAAAATCTCAATGATAAATTAAAGTTTTTGTTGAACTAGATTAATAAGGCTCTAGAGAACTACTTGAGGCATGGGCAATGTGGCTGCCATGGGCAGAATTCTTATACAACACATCATCTCATTCTTCCACTGGGATGACTCCTTTTAAGGCTGTGTATGTGAGAGATCCACCTAAAATCATCAAGGGGGGGAGCGGGACAAACAGTGGTGGTGAGCCTAGATGAGTGGTTAAAGGAACAAGACTTCATGTTGGAAGAGCTTAGAGTGAACCTCCTCAAAGCGCAACACAAGATGAAACTATGAAAGAGTATGCTGACAAGAGAAGGAGGGGATTTGGTCTACCTCAAACTCAAACCTTACAAGCAACATTCTTTGGCCAAAAGACCATATGAGAAGCTAGCTCCGAGGTATTATGGGCCCTTTACCATAATAGAACACATTGGACATGTGGCATATAAGTTGGAATTTCCAAAGACTTGTAACATATGCAAGGTGTTTCATGTGTCCCAGCTTAAAAGGGCAGTAGGAGGTTGCTATGAGCCCAACCTATGTTTAATTTTGTGTTCTGTTATTTGATTCTTTGTATTTCTTTTTGTAATTAGGGGCATTTAGGCACTGTTACAAGGAACGTGGAACGTACGCCCGAACTGCGATCTAGATTGTCCGTACCGAATCGCGAAACGAACACGACCTTGAACGCTGCAGGCGACGACCCGGTTCGTTCAGTCATACGGATTACAAAATATTATTGTACAAGTATTATTTTACTAATCAAAATACAAAGAGTTTTATCAATATTAAAGTCATTTTAAAATTTTGTTGGGTTCATTTAATTATATACTTTTATTGTCATATATTAAAATAAGGCTCATCGTTCCCGATTCACCTAAGGTTAGTGTACCGCGTATCCGTTTTCGTGCCGCGTTTTGAATCGATTCTCGTCCCTTGTAACATTGCATTTAGTTCTTTTGGGTTGAGTCAGTTAGAATAGTTAAGTCTTGTGTTAGTAGGCTATAAATAAAGGATTATACGCTTGGAAAACTGTCTTGGAGAAATTAATAAACACATTTAGTACAATTTGGGAGTGACTTGACCACTCGAAAGTCAAGATTATTTTGCAAGATTCATCTGAGTCCTTAATAGTTGGTACTAGAGCAGGCTTTCGTGGAAGCAGCAATGGTTGGGCCTTCTCAGTCGTAGAGGATCGAACAAGTGGAAACGAATGTCGAAGGGTTGCGAGAAACCATCTCTGGGGAAATCACTGGGGTGGTGGAGCGTGCCATGGCCACTTTACAACAGACCGTGACCGCCCAAATTGCTTCCAGCATGGAGAAGATCATAGCCACACTCCGGTCGGAAGCCCGAACCACATCGGAGAAGATGGGTGAGAGGGTGTCGAAATCAAAGGAAGATTTTGAAGCAAGATTGGAAGGATTTCGCTATATTCAAGAAATATTTCAAGACGAATCACGTCAATTGGTGGGAAACTAGAACAGATATGGGTTCGACAACTCACAAGGAGGACGTGGTGGTGGCCCGGGTGGCGGTTGGCGATTTAAATGCCTCGACGTTCCTCTTTTCGATGTTAACAACTCATATGGGTGGATCTTGTGAGTCGACTGGTTCTTTAAGTTTTATCGGCTCTCTGAGGAAGAAAAAGTGGATGCGGCAATGGTGGCTCTTGATGGTGACGCCTTGCTGTGGTATCAACAGGAGCATAAACGACGACCCATTTACCGGTGGGAGGAGTTGAAAGGATTGCTCCTCCAAAAGTTCCGCGCCACTACCTGATCTTTATATGAATAGTGGTTGGATCACCGACAATTGGAAGGGGTGTTGGAGTACTGTCGGCAATTCTTCGAGCTCATGGCACCATTAGAGGGAGTTTATGAGGAAATAGACAAGGGTCAATTTGTGAATGGGTTAAAAGATGGAATCAAGAATGAAATTAGGGTACTCCAACCTACCTTTCTTGAACAGAACCAAAATCTTGGACAACCGTACAAAAAGATGCGGCCCCAAGACTTCATTTGGGCCAGCCCACCTTTTCTTTTAACCCACCCCATCTGTCAACCCATAAAAATCCCCATCTAAACCCCCTAAATCAGCCAACTCCTATTACACTTCTTCCCCTTCACTCAACCCACGACCCTCATTCACATATAACCACCCCACAAACTCATCTCCAACATTAGTCACCTCACCGCTGCAACCACCAGTGATACGGAGGCTTAGTGACCAAGAAATCTTAGAGGACGAAGCGGCGATAGATCGTAACGAGGAGGTGGCCGATTTTTTTGGGGCTTATTCAAAATCGAGTCAGTGATACTAATTGGGAAGATTTTGATGCTTTAGCCTACTTTGTTTTCCTTTCTTTCCACCTTGAGGACAAGGTGGCTGTTTGGGAAGGGGGGGGAGGGGTTTATTGCTATGAGCCCAACCCATGTTTAATTCTGTGTTATGTTATTTGATTCTTTGTATATCTTTTTTGTAATTAGGGGCATTTAGGTCTTTTATGTTGAATCAGTTAAAATAGTTCAGTCTTTTGTTAGTAAGCTATAAATAAGGGATTATATGCTTGGAAAACTATCTTTTGAGAAATTAATAAACACATTTAGTAAAATGTGTAAGTGACTTGACCACTCGAAAGTTAAGATTATTTTGCAAGATTCATTTGAGTTCTTAGCAGAGGTAAACCTGTGGTTGCCAAAATTCCCACTCAACTTACTTCAGAGATCGAATGGGAGGGGTTGCAGCCACCTGGGAGGAAGCTGAAATGATCCAAGAAATCTTTCCACACTACCACCTTGAGGACAAGGTGAATTTTGAAGAAGGTGTGGGGGGGGGGGGTTGGGGGAGATGTAATGGGACCATACAAGCCAAAGACATTCGAAAAATATGCAAGGAAAAAGACACGCCCAATCAGCAAGAAAGGCAACATAGTACACCAACCCACAACAACATCATCCACTACCACACTACAGACAAAGACAACAGCAGCTATCTGAGAGCAGCATCAGAGGCGACTTTTGTAGGCTGAGGGTAGTAATTTGTATATATAACAAGAGGGAGTGAGAATGTAAGAAGTATCCAAAAAATTGTGAGGGAACTCTAGAGAGTTTTGACCTACAGTCACTAGAAAGATTAGCATCCTAAAGTTGCTTTTGTATTCATTCATTCCCATCAATCAAATACCTTCATCTTGCTGCCCATATTTTTGTTTGTTATTCGTCTGTGGAGTTTTAGCAGGTCTTGAATCCATTACATTATTAGACCACATTATTTTGAGTTTTTACTTTATAGTTTACTTTGTAAGCTATATGTAAGACAATTTATAAGTTAATAGAGAATAAAGAAACATATTTCTATTAAACCTATTTGTATGTGCATTTGTATAGTAGATTTAGATAATTGTATGTATGTATGTGTTAAAGCGAATGTTCGTATATTTAGAAGAAGAAATTTTGGTAGAAGTGGTAAGTGTTACTTGTAGTACGTTTCATTGTGGTTTTATTTAAGTAATTATAAGGAATTTGTAGTCTTTTCTTCTTTCTAATAATCACTAAAATTATAAGTTGATGTTATGTATTGTTGTTGGAACGAAAAAAATTGATGCTGTTTTCGAATTAAGTGTAACATATTTGTTGCGTAATTTGTAGGAAAAGGTTGATTTTATGTATAATTTTTGGACCGAATAACTTTGATGCAATTTTAAGTGTACCACCTGCTACAGTTTTAGGTTCTACTGTAGCATCATCCATTGATTTCTCCCCTGAATCTGCAGGAGCTTCAATGGGGTTGCTTCCTCATTTCCACTAGTCTGACCAGATTCAACTGGTAATTGTTGGGTTATTTATAGGGTAAAATATGAAAACTAATTATAATAGATAAATATTTATCTATACATGAAATAGTTAAACCTTGACTCCATGAGCCCGTGATATAAAATTTGATTCCTTAAGTTTGCTTTTGAGTTTTTGGATTTTATTAGTTCTTAGGGCATGTTTTGTTAAATTAAATTTGATGACAAATTTAGGATTTTGGATTAAAAGAAGGATATTCCTAGTTGTAACTAGCAAGAGAACACTAATTTGCAACCTAAGTGATTTTGGTTTAAAAACCATAAACCGTGTCAATTTTATCAAAAACACTAAAACTTGATTTTGATATTTATGAACTCGAATATTAATAAACTCCACAAAATGCTAAAATTTTCTAAAACTAGATTAAAAAATCCAATAAAAATTCGAAGATAAACTTTATCTTTCCCTAAAATTAGGAAAAGATTTAGGGACTCTAAAAAATCAAACTATGTATTTCTTGTAAAATTAGGAAAAAGATATAATACATTAAAAGTAAATGTTGTGATGACTAGGTATCGGCTTTGCGTGCCAAGGCCTTGAGATGCGCTACTACATGCATATGTCACCAACATGATACAACATCCACATCTACCAACCCAAATACAACCCATTCACCCATTGTGAACTGTATTGCCATTTTTAAGCATGTCCAACCATTTCCATGCTTGAGGAATATAAAAAACTTGAAGCCTATAATGGCCCGTTTGGTTGTTGGTAATGAATTGTGGTAATGGTAGTGGATTTAAAGTGTAACTTGTTTAGGAAAAAACTTCAAAATCCTCATGGAAAACATATTTTTCATTCCTAAATTTGAAATTTGTTCTTATTTTCCATTACCATCCATTACCATGTTGAAGGGTGGTATAGATGGGAATGGATATTTGTGAAGAAAATTAGATAAATTGGAGTTAAGGTAGCACCACCATGGGAATGTATTTGGATTTTCCTTCCAAATCTAGTTATAATTTCATTCCCATTAACTCCATTTATGACCGGCTGCCAAACGGGCTGTAAGGGAATACCCTATACTCCTATAGAGTTTTTGTATTGCAAAATTTCAACTTTATTAGTCTCTCTATTCAGCTTCCTCAATGCCCGCAAATTTAATTTAGCATTCTATTACAAAAATCATTAAGCCATAAACTACAATTTATTAGAGAAAAGCTATATATAATTTAGAATTTTTGTTCAAATAATAATATTAATTTTTGTAAATGAAGCTAAAAAAACTCAAAAAATACATTATTCTTCATTCCACCCTCATACTGTTGATAGCACGTCCGCCACCTTGTTGATTGTTCTTGGTTTGTACTCACCTCCTTTTGTTGGATATGACAAACATCCTTCCTAACACAATTAAAGCCTCCATTAACTCCTTTTCATATATTGTCTTGCACCTAATGTTAGGGTGCTTTAGTAGCCTTCTGGAGTCCACTCCAGTGAAAATGATCTTTCTTTAGCAATTCTGTCAAGAGAGATGCAGTTGAAGCATAACCAGTTATTAATTTCCCATTATATCCTGTGAGACCGAGGAACCACATGAGCTCCTGTTCACTCACCATTGCTTGTATCTTAGTGTTATCCACGCCCACTTCTTTCCTCGAAGAACCACATGAGCTCCCGTCCACTCACCATTGCTTGTATCTTGGTGTTATCCACATCCACTTCTTTTCCCGAGATTGCATGACCCGAATAAGCTATTGACATGGGAATTCTACCGTCCAAAAAAATTGCCCAAATAAAGTAAACCTAACTAAGGCTCTGTTCTTTAGGACTGATCTGATCTGATCTGATCTGATCTGATCTGATCTGATTTGATCTGATTTGATCTGAGTTTGTCTGATCTGATCTGATCTGATCTGAACTGAACTGATTTGAACCGATCTGATCTGATCTGAATTATTTATTTTTATTTTTTTTTTATTTATTTTTATTTATTTTTAATTTTTTTTAATTTTTTAATTTTAATTTTTATAATTGTAGTACTTATTTTTTTATGAGAAATGTAATACATGATTATCGACATGACAAAAGTTTTCGTTTAAAAAAATTAACCTTTATAACAACATTTGTAACAAGTAACCAGTCAATTGGACGAAAATGAAAAATTGTGTAAAAGGAGGATTGTTATGAGAATATTCAAAGTTGGGATCTAAATGAGCTGTCTGCCAAAATGTCAGATTAACCTTGTCAATTTTTCCTAAAATTAATATGTTAGTTCTTCATCAGTTAAGTGAACATTGTTTTTGAGTAAGAGTTCAGGTTGGATTAGTTTAGATCTTGGATCTTTGCTAGAGGATATCTACTCTAGATTCTGTTGACCTCTTTATGGGGAATTCTGTAGTTATTTTTTAAAGTTACAAATTATATGTGGAAAATAATGTTATATAATGTATTGATTGACAGGCAGAGCTGTACAGAGTTCAAAAATCATTTGTTGTAGCAGAACCCTTATATTTGGAAGCCATTAGTATACTTGAGGATGCTTTTGGTGTAGATGATGTACGGTGAGTTTCTTTACATTTGCCGTCTAATGACTCTAATATTTATTTCTTGTGTTTGTGGGTGGGGATCAGCCTCACCCATCTCGTCATGTATTAGAATTATGATACAAACCAGAGCTAGTGTAGAAATATGTTGTTTGAGAAAGCAATGTCTTTTTTTTTCATGTGCATTGTGCTTTTGGTGCCTTGATGAAAATTATGCTACATCGTGGCTTCAAAGCTACTCCCTCCGTCCCTTTTTGTTTGCCCCATTTTCCTTTTTGGTCCGTCCCTAAAAGATTACTCCATACCATTTATAGTATGTGGTCCCCTCATATTAAACATATAATTATATTAATTTTTATCTAATCTTTTCTATTTAATTTCTACCTAATCTAAATTAATCACTCCATTTTTTAATGGTTCCCTCCACATTTCTCATCCATCAATTTTTTTTTACCTCCTTACTGTTTTTTTTAACCTTTCTTCTTCTCCCCTCACCTTTTTTTTACGGAGTTCATCACTCCTTTTTTTTCTTCACCCTCTCTTATAGAGGTGGGCAAATTTGGGTACCCGGATTTTTGGGGTCCTGGAAAACCGGGTTGTCGCAATTTTTTTTAGACCCGGATCCGATCCGGATAATCCGAGTATCCAGAAATTTGGTTCCGGAAACCGGGTATCCGGATCCGTTTATTTTCCCTTATACAACCGTTTTTTTAAAAAAGAAAAACTGTTTTTTTAAAAAAATAAACTATTTTTTTAATATAATCTTTTTTTAATTTTTTTTTTTAAAAAAACTATATTTTTTTTCAAATTTTTTAATAAAAAACAAATTGTTTTTTTTAAAAATAAAAATAAACTGTTTTTTAAAATTTTAAAAAAAAGGTATTTATAATAACAAAAAACATTAATTTTAAATTAAATTAAAAAATTGTTTTTTAATAATAAAAATCAATTTTTTAAAAATTAAAACCGGATACTGAGTACCCGGTTTTAGAAAATACCAACCCGGATCCCACTCGGGTACCGGACCCGGTTTTGAGCTTTTTCGGGTAAAAAACCGGGTTCCGGATCGGAAACCGGATACGGGTTTTTTATTTTACAGAGTACATATAGTGAATGACAAATTGGAAGGAAAAATGTTGATCCCTCATTTTTATTTTCTTTAATCACACTTTTCTTTCTCTTAGTTAATTTTAATAATCATTCTTACATCATGGTCCCCACCTACTTTTTGCCTTTCTCTTAAAAAAGTGAAACTCCCTCCATGGAGCAAACAAAAAAGGACGGAGGGAGTATTTATTAATAAAACTTGGATAGCTGGTACTTTCTTTTTAAATGTTAATTATTCTTACACAAAAACTTCCCATTCCTTGGGGGTCCATCCTTTTGGTCATGCAATCTGATTATTCTATAAAATTGAAGGATAATGCTATATATTGTAACTTACTTTTGAATTTGATTGTTTAAGATGCATTTCATTATTATAATTTTTTTTGAATTCATTCCCTTGTCACATCTAGGCGCATTGTTGGACGAGAATAGTACTAGGATGGGTGACCTCCTGGGAAGTCCTTGTGTTCCCATGCCGCCGACCCCACAGACCCCATGGTTGGCCGAGAATAGTACTAGGATGGGCGACCTCTTAGGAAGTCCTCGTGCCATCGCTTTGGGATTAAGATGCAGCGCAAGAAGAATTCCCTTGTCACCAATCTCATCTTCATCATTTGGAGCATTGCAGGCTATTGAATCATTGTTAAATTATTTGCTATTGGGTTGAATTTGGAGGTGAACCCTGCATCAGCGAAATAGTTCGTATCTAGCATTAGTCGTAAACAAATTGAGATTCCAAAGATTGGTGGTTTATAAAGTTATTATGATATGTGTTTTAAAGTAATAAACCCTCAAATCTCTGTTCCTCCCGCACTCTACTAAGACCTTAGGTGTCACGTGACACATGGCATGCCCGGGAATACGTGTCGAGTTGGGTATTAGAATGGTATCAGAAGGAAATAGTAGAAATCTAGAGGAAAACCCTAGGTAGAAAATTGAAGTAACACATAAAAGGAAACTATATAGAAATATGGGGCTTCATGTCGTTAGAGTGAGTGCATCCATGTTCCGTAGTTTTCAGTTGCCAACTGCCATTTGTCAGAGCTGTGTTGCAAGGAAAGAGAGACTATAGTTTCTCTTGTTTCTTTTGGAGTCAGGAAAAGATGCCCTTCCAAATTTTTGCACTTTATTTTATTATCTTTTGCATCAACGGTCTTTTACCTCTCTTTTAGAAAATGATATTCTATTCTTTTCTAATGTGCCCTTGGCCCCACAAACTCTTTTATATTTCCCCTTATGAAGTAGGAGGCGATGCAATGAATCAAATAATTAGGAATTAATTAAAAATTAATTTTCTGAATTTTTATTAATTTCAGAATTAATCATGTTTATTTGGTTTTATTTGCATTAATATTTGTATTTTGGTTTATTTGCTTTTATACAAAGTTTGGACTAGAATAGCGGCAAAATAGGATGAGTTAGTAGTAGTATTATATATATATACACACCAATGTATGAAAAGGCATAAGGCGCACTAAGACGATAGGATTTCCTAGAGCCTTAGGCGTGCCTTGGTGCGCCTCATTGAAGAGAGGCGCACCTAAGAAGTAAGGGGAAAAAGGCTGGAAAAAATCTGGGGAAAAAACAGAAATGCGCCTTATGGTGCACCTCAGTGCGCCTCAGTGCACCTAAGTGCGCCTTGCTTGCGCCTATCCACAAGCGCTTCACCTTGAACAATTTAGGCGCTTACCCCCTTGCGCCTTGCACCTTAGCGCCTAGGCGCGCCTTAGGTGCGCCTTTTCAAACACTGATATACACACCCACATTAGGTAGTGGGAAGAGAAGGAATCATTCAGAAATATTTTGTAAGAGCTTGGGCATTAGAGAGTTGTGACCTAAAGTCACTCTTTTGGAGTCTTGCAACCTCAAGTTGCTAACTATCTTTTGTATTACATTTTATGATTTTATTAATCCAACATTGTCACATTTTCCAGAAATGTTGCAGCGCATTTTCCAGAACTTAGGTATTCGAATTTCCAGTTTATTACACTTGGTATCAGAGCAGCACGGTCCTCGGTCTGTCAGAAGTCGAATGGTGAATAGTGAGTTTGCTAAACTATTTTCAGAGGATGACTTTAAAGCATAAATGGATGAAATCACACAAATTGTGTGACAACATCAGAAGAGTAGTCGCGAGAAGCATGGAATAGTGGAGAAAATTTGTGGAGGAGCGGCTTGCCAAGGCTCGGGAGGCCATCAGCCAACCACCACCAACTGGAGGAGAGATTGAACCAGAATCGAGGGACGCAGGTCCAACAGCTCGCAACCCTAAAGACCAACCCAGATCATGTACGACAATCGAAGTTCTGCAAGGGTGGGAAGCCGAGTCGCATGCCGGGCTAGGGTTTCGAGTCCGACCCTTTGGCGGCGACGGCAGAGGCAACAATGTAGGGTACGAAGGCAGGGGGAAATTAGGTTTTACAAGCTTTAAACGTCAGTGTTTAAGGGAGAAGTACTGAACCTGTCAATAGGCTTCGAGGTGAGGTTGGAACGGGTTGTGGGTCAGGAGGCATGCTTGATGTTCTTCTCCAGAAGTTATGTTTGGAAGACAAAATTAGAAATTGTTAGTAAGGGCATTATGGTAATTGGTAAATGGTCCAAGGGCTGACATCATTGTGAAGGCGGAGTTTAAAGTAAGCAGCAATAGGGCATACTTAAGCCTTTTAATTTCCAGCCATATCTAATAACTCAAAATTTAATTATCTTTCCATTCAAGGCCCATCCCACCTTTGAATCTAATTTTACCATTTCAATTTTACAACCCAACTCCTGTATCTTCTCCGTCCAACAACTTTTATTCCTTGTAAAACCATTAACTGAGACTACTTATTCTAATGTTCCTAATTTGCATGTTGGCAGCTCCTCCAATATTACCACCCATTCCACCCAAAATCACTCTAACCCACATCAGGTTCAAGATTATTTTTTATGACCAAGCAACTTCTGGCCAATTGACCAAATTGGTAAAAAAAAAAGTGGCACCTAGTGACAATTTGGTAAAAAATAATAATTTTGCGACAAATTGGTAAAAAAACTTAGCTTCGGATGACAAATTAATAAAAAAATAGCTTCGGATGACAAATTGGTAAAAAAACATAATTTTGGTGACAAATTGGTAAAAAAATGAACTTCCGACGATATTTAGGCCAAAAAATATTTAATTTGCATTTTCGTTTTGGTCAACACATAATACCTACGGATTATTTTTCAATGTTTCTTTTTTTATTATTAAATTTTAACTTGTTTTGAGAGTTTTGCTACATCGATCTATTTAATAAATCATTTCTAATTGTTTTTTCCTCTTCTCTTTCTATACTAAGCGAGACAAGAAAAATAAATTTTTATTTATTTCTCAATTAAAAGAGCAAATGTATATACTTCCTCCGTTCCAAAAAAAATGCAACAGTCAACATTTCACGCATGCCGAGACACTACTTTGACCCTTAATAGCTGTAATTATGAATATTTAAAAATAATAATAATTTGGGATGGTTGGATAAACATGTGTGAGAAAAAGGATACTCATCATCAAAAAGATCAAAAAATTAGATAGGGATGTATAATTTTGTGTGTATTGACCAAATTATACAAAATTATAAAATGAAAAATTAAAATTAAAATTTTGGCCTAAATGTCGCCAGAAGTTTTTTTTTTACGAAGTCGTCGCCAAAATTTATTTTTTTACCAATTTATCATCCGAGGCTAATTTTTTTACTAATTTGTCACCCAAAGCTAAGTTTTGTTACCAATTTGTCACCCAAAGCTAAGTTTTTTTACCCTCTGCACCACTCCCCCTCTCTCTCCTCACCCACCAATTCACCACCACTTGTCTCTTTCTGCTCAGGGCATGACTCTGTCTCTTTCCTCTCTAGCTGCCACATATGACTACCTCTCTCCCTCTTTCTCCGCCAGATCTAGGTTTATGAGTGGATTTTTTGGTATGTTGAAGGTGGTTTTATGGTATTTTAAAGGTAGATTTCTGGGTTGTTGAAGGTGTTTTGTGGGTGAGGCGATTTGTGGGCTTGTGAGATCGAAGTTGATGGTAGGTTGAAGGTGGTGGTAATCGGAGGTGTTTTATGTACTCCCTCCGTAACGAATTAATTTCACCATTTGTTTTTTCACGCATTTTAAAGAAGCGATTTAAGGGTGTAAACGAAGGAATTAATCAAAATGGTTTTAGTACAAGCAAGAATGTGATTATAAGTTACTAATATCAAAATTATTTTGATTAATTTGGTCGTTTACACCCTTAAATCGCTTCCTCAAAATGCGTGAAAAAACAAATGGTGGTTGATGATGGTGCATATGGGGTGGTTGTTGGTTGCGTCAATAGCAGTAGTTTGTGGCTAGTTGTGGTTTCGGGGGGTTGTAGTCATGGCGCAAATTTGGTGATGGACTAAGTTGGGTGGTTAAGCTGGTGGCTGCTGCTGGAGTGTGGTGTTGTGGTGGTGAATGGTGAGATGTGGTAGCAGTGGTGTTTGGTGGGGCTGATTAGCTTTAAACTTAGATCAAGAAATTTTGCTAAGGGAAACGTTAGTGGTAGAAATATTGAAATTTTTCCGTCACAGAGGGAGTATTTGATTCATGAATAACAATAGTAAAGTACTGAAAATGATAAACTAATCTAAAAAATTGAATGTCTTTAAAAATATTTGTAATTTTTTTAAACATAAAGGACTTCAAAATAAAAATTAATCCGCAACAACCGTGATGCTGTCCGCAATTACTACTTCAGTTCCGTTACCGTATTATTGTTACTGTTTCCACGATTGCGACTGAACTGCATTTTCAAATTATGCTTTCACGGCTGCATGCATCTAAATTATGTAAATAAATTATTCTGTCTCAGTGTAGGTGCTGCTTTCCACAACCTTGGTCAATTTTATATAGTGCAGCGAAAACTCGAAGATGCTCAAAGGTGTTACGAGGTAAAGACAAATCATGCTACTATTTGTGAGTTATGTTGGTTGTTTGTTAACATTATTTTTTTGGACGTAAAAACAGTAAAGCTGTTTTGTTACAGTCTCTAATTTTGGTGCTATATTTAACAATTGACTGCATTTATTTTGTTCATTGTTTCAATGTAGTTTAATTACTTTTGCTTTAGTATCATGACCTCACCTTTGTTTTTAATGCATTCCTTGTTATTGAAAACCTGGCATCTTGTTTCTGTAAGAAAGGTGATTTTTCAATCTGTTATTAGTGTATTTCAATAAAAAAATGTCTAGTTGATGTTATCCTCTTCAATCAATCAATCAATCAAAGCCTTATTCCCATAAGTGGGGTCGGCTACATGAACCAAAGTGATTATTCCGAGAGGTCGTCCACATAGATTTTCCTCCACCCCGTACGGTCGAGAGCCTCAATCTCTTGTAAATCCAACTGCTTCAATATTTTCTAAAAATTGTCTAAAAATTGTTTAAACATTTTTTCCGTTAATGTTTGATATCTTTTAATGTATTGAAGTACTTCAGTAAGGAATGAAGAGTATAAATAAATTTGTGGTATCTGTTTTGTTTGCCTTCATGCTTGCTGACTGGGGCTTTGGTGTTTTATGTGCATGCCT
The DNA here is from genome assembly GCA_951394345.1 of Salicornia ramosissima. NCBI lineage: Eukaryota > Viridiplantae > Streptophyta > Magnoliopsida > Caryophyllales > Amaranthaceae > Salicornia > Salicornia ramosissima. The sequence goes on along the minus strand of OX596239.1, from coordinate 38,467,649 downwards.
GTATTCTGGAGCAGCGTTCATTGAAGGTAAGTATTGTTTTCCAATCGCTGTTTACAGTGCTCTATTGAGATTAATGCTTGATTTTTCTAGATATTATCAATAAAGAATACCATCTTGGTCAAATCAATGATGCTCAGCATTTGATTTTCAAGAAGCTATTTTTAAGTACCTTTTGGGCCTAATAAGTTTGTAATTGTTAAAATGATTTAGATAAAAGGACGTGTTCTGGGACATGGTCATGCTGATTATGCAGAGACAATGTTTCATCTTGGAACGGTGAGACATTAACCACTTTACACTTTTAATGCATCTGACTAGTTTATAATGTAATCTCGTGTTGTGAAAAGGCATTAGACCCTCTAGGTAATATATTTTTTTTCATCATCAACGAAAATTTTCCCTTTTCGTTCAAAAACGACTTCACATGATGTTGTGGCTCATATACTATGTCTTCCAGGTATTGTATCTTCAAGGAAATGCCAAGGATGCGGAAGCTCTCATTCAGGATTCAATTCAGATATTAGAGGTGCTTCTTTGCACTGCTGTTGTACTCTGTGTGAATCAGTGTATTTATCCTTTTATGTTTTTGTGATATTGCTTTGCTGTTCGTTCTATGCAGGAAGGTGGTTTAGGAGAGTCATTTACTTGCATAAGGATGCTACGCTATCTAACGAAGGTGTTTAATGTTTTCCTTTATCTTGACTCTGTTATTATTGGTTGGAATACATGTTATCCTTTGTGTATTGTTGCGAAGCTGATGATTTTTAGTTATTTTTGTAACAATGCTATTACTCCTAGTTATACATCTTCTATCTTTTTGGGAAAGCTGCCCATCAGACTTTCTCCGTAGACAATATTTACAAATGTGTAGCACTTTAGACCTTAATCTAAGCTCAATTTCTTAAAATATTACATTTGTGACAATTTTACTGCAATCAGTTGTGTTCATGTGAACTGCATATTTCTGCAGAGCATTGAATAACTTCCTCAATCCATATTGTTTGTAGATTTATATAAAGTCTAATCGACTTGGAGAGGCTGAGAATGTACAAAGAAAGATTTTGCACATAATGGAAATGAACAAGGTACTATTTTCTTTAGGTTTACTTTGATTTCTAGGATTCCCCTTTTTTGGTCTCTTTGATTACGTTTGTGATATTCCCCTTTTTATTATGTTAAAGCATGGGAAAAGATTATCGAAGTACAGAAAAATTGTTCTTACTGATATTCACTATATATGTTTTTATTTCTTATGCACTCATTTGCTCGTTTGTTATGCAAAATATATATGTTTTAAATGCACTAATCTTACATACTTTATTATGCACTCATCCTATGCACTATTTGTTTGTTATGCAAGATATATATTTCTTATGCACTCATCTTATGCACTATATTCTCAGGGGCATAACATTAATGTTTTAAATGCAAAATATATATGTTCAGTTTAAGAGCTGTAACAATGTGTTACTGCCATGTGCGAAAGTATTTTGACTTATTTAGAATATTGCAATGGAAAATATTTAATAAAATTGACTACTTAGAAAATAAGGAAAACCAAAATTTAAATTTAATGGGAATGGCAGATATTTTTTCAAGATAAGGTAATTTGTGCCCGAGCGCAAGATAGGACTACCAGTTGGCGTTGCCCACCGGGAAGGGGGATTAGTGGGAAAGAGTGAAAGACAAAGAACTGCAAACATTCAAACACACTCTTCTTGACAATATGGTCGAAAATATCCATTATCGATACATTTGTAGATCTACTCTCCGTCATTTCCAAGTGAAATAATGGATTATCATTAGAAGAAAGGTGGACATTAATCACATATAGCATGCAGTCAGCTAAAATGTGTACATAGTATACAAATATATTTTAACAAACTGGCATGCTTAATGGTAATATACTAATATATAAACAACATAGCATCGAAAATGCATAGATCTTCGCATTTATAAAAATGAAAAGGAACTTTTACAACGCAACTAGAACTAAAACTAAGATTAACTAACACAATCAAATAAATTTAAAGCAAATAATTTCATAAAATAATTATTTTTAAAGCAAATATATTCTGAATTTCTGATGATTAATCTTAACATTATACATGTTATTCCTGTAGGAACACGGCAAGAGGGGGGGTGAATTGCTGTGAGGAACTTATAGCACAGATTTTCGTTAGAATTAAAAACCGAAAGGAACTTTGAGAAAAACGAAATGTAAAGAGACAAATTTCAACGAGAAAAACGTCCTGGCCCACGGAAGAAAAACTCCACTTTTATATAGAGGCCTTGTAAACAATTACAATCCTAAACTTCTCTCTGGACCTCATGAGTTCCTGTAGGAACTCACGATTCTATTCTCTTTCTCTCTTTCTTTTTCCTTTCTCTTTCTCACGTCTCTTTCTTCTCTGTTCTCTCTATATTCTCACACACTTCTCTTTTCTTTTTCTCAAATACAACTCAAAATAACAACTCTAGTATATTGAAATGCATATAAGAAACTGAATTGGAACTTTGGAACTTGACACAAACTCTAAGTATTTTTTACTCAATGAAAGCTCTAGTTGTGTGTCTTAAAAATCAGAATTAAATCAGTATTAGTAATGGTCATAAAGCCTTGATGAACAAGCAAAAACATGTCCACTAACCACACCCCAACCGGCCACTACTCCTAACACAACCCCACTAATTTGACTTCCTTAAACATAGGACACTCACTAAATTATTTTGACCCAAAAAATCAGAAATGAAAAATTAAAAAACTACTCCTAAAAATTTGCTCAGTCAACACTAACAAAAAAAACGGTTTTTCCTTTTTTCGAAATTTTCTTTTTTTTTATTTTTAAATTAATTTTAATAACAAAAATAAAACTAATAAAAAATCAGAATTAATAAATAACCAACCTAGTCCTAAAAACAAGGAAACTAACTTGACTACTAACTAATTCAAAATTACTTGCTAACTACTCCTAAATTTAAGGGAGCACTTTTTCAGTCATCTTTTGAACATTTTAAACAAACTAAAACAGTCAAAAGGTTGTTTAAACTGACCCTAAAAAGTAGCAAAAGTCGTGGACCATAATAACCAACTGACTCGACACAAGTTCCTCTAGGAACATGACCCAAAGTTCCTCTGGCAGACACGACTAAGTTCCAACCAGACTTAAATGCATTAATATACTTACATTTATCCTAGAACATTACATTATAACATTCATGGATGCTTCTCTTCTCGTCAACAAGTAATTCGTTGGAATACTTGAAGTTCTTCTCATGTTCCTTGTTGAATTCTCTTCAGGAACTTCTCTGATTTCTCTGTAGAAACTTGACAGCAACATCTTTGATTCATGATTCGAACCTTCACTTGAATCACCATCTTGTTTCTTCAAATGATTGAATCTTCATGCTTGAATCTTCAATGCTTATTTATCTTCAAGATCTAAAATTCTCCAAGAACTCAAAGATACTTATTAGTAATTAAGTTTGAGGTTTATGTCATCATCAAAACATAAAGAGGAATATGTCAACAATACATGATGAACTAGTAGTTTTAGCCATTAAAATATTTAAAATCACATTTAAAATTCATAAAAATTCACCTTGAGCCAAATTGTGAAATCTAAAAATTAGTCTTGATAGTAAAAATGTATGACAACCTACACCTATTCGCAAGGGGTAAGTGTACATCATCTAGTGTCGGACCCGGAGTAATTGTTTAGAAAGGAGCCCCTAAATACCAGAGGTGTATTTCATAGATAATTTACCGATACAATATATCATGATTTTTTTTTTCCTGATCTGTCCGTCTGTCTGATCTGAATGTTTGACTAACCTTATGTCTTAATTATATTCTAATTCTAATTTAAAAGGAAAAAGGGTATCATACAAGGCATCATTGTATTCATATTCATGAGTAGTTTTTAATAATGTAACTTGCTTTGTTTTTGTAAGTACGAAGTTAAAAATATTTAGCAATACATAAAAGCAAATCAAAAGATCTGTGCTAAATTTTTCTGATTTAGTCTGATCTAATATGTTTTGGTATGTTTTGAATTTTTTTTTTTTTTTTAAATAAGCCAACGATAACTTAAATAAGTTGGAAGTAAACATAGCATAGCCAAATAAAATCTATGATCAATTAAAACACATAAACCACCTCCCACTCTCTCCTCATGTCAACCTCTCCTGGCTCAGCACCAACATTTACCACCGCCTCTTCCATATGCACCACCACAACACCATCTCCACTTGCACCTCTACAATACAACCACCAGTCCACCACCACCCTTTTTTACTGTACTACTTAGAGTCTTAGAGATTTAGACCCACCAATTTCCACCACACTTGCATCAATTTCCATAGTAAACTACTAGATTGCATTTACTTCCACTACAACTACAAAAAATCACCGATTCCACAACCTATCTCTTCGATTTCCACAATTATCTATTATTACCAATTTCCACCAATCACCAATCCATTTCCGCCATAATTGTTTCTTACATAATTTAGAAGTTCGATTAAGGGAATCGAGATTGAAATCAAAATCAATTTCATGACTTCAATATGTGGGTGGGTCTGTTAAGGGATTAATATTGATGTATGAGTTTAGGGGAATGGTTAGGGAATCTTGGGGTTTTGGTGATGAGAATGGTGGTTTCTAATGGGTTTTATGGTGGTGCTGGTTATTAATTACAGTTTAGTGTAGTTATGAGGTTTCTCGACTGTGTTTTCATGGTGGTGGTTGAAAGGATTTAATTAGGTCTCGTAGATCTTTTTTTTTTTTCGGTGAATGTACCCTGCCGGTGTTTGGCTGTGGTTTGTAGTGGTTGGGGTTGCTGGTAGTGACGGTGGGTTCTGGAAGTGGTGATCTAAGGTATCGTTAGTGTGTATTGATTGTTGGTAGTGGTTGTTAAGTGTTGGTGGTGGTTGCTGTCCCCTCTTCATTAACTTAACCAAATGTTGTCATATCAGTTAATCACTCAGTAAGTAAAAACGCCTCAAATTATGGACCGACCTATTTGTTGCGTTTCATTTGCAATATTTTTAGTATATAAAAATCATCCGCATAACTTTTCTATACAAAAAAATTTACCCCTAAATTATGAAATATGTGACTGTCAATTGAAAATTCACGTCATTCAAGCATTGCTTATAGCAATCTATTAATCTCATCCTTAAAAGCGATATTATCTAGCACCTCATGCATTCTCGATTACGTCCAGAAGAATTTGGATGAAAGAGTGAAGATGACGATTAAGATAAAATTGATTGGCATGGCTTTAAGCTTAATATGAAAGAATAAATGGGAAGAATAATTTAACAATTAATTGAAGAATTTTAAGATTCTATAAAATTTTGGGGAGGAGATTTGGGACTAAGTGAAGCAACAGAGAAATGGATTGAAGCTTGAAGTTGAGTTAATTAATTTTTCGTTAGGTTGAGAAGTGAGAACAAGTAACATGAGTCTCTTTATCCACTCCACAATCAAAATCTCCAGTTTCCTCTCTTTTTTCCTTTAATAAATTGGGTTTTCTTAAGGCATAAGGGCTTGCTCGCATTGCCCCCCTCCCCCCCCCCCCCCCTCTCTCTCTCTCTTTCTCTCTAAATACATGGCTTTGCTTGGTTCCCTTTGTTTCTTTGTCACATTTGCTACTAGAATAGACCTTTTGCTTTTGTCACTGCATGCTTTCTTTGATTTCGACCCTTCTGGTGACAGGATGATATGATATTGTACGTGATAACATTTACGTGATCCTATTTTTTTATATTTTAATTTTAAAAATGATTGTTATATTTTTACCTTTTTGTCCTTGTTTAGTGTGTCAATTTACAAAGTTTTTTCATACTGCAAGGGATGGGATACTCTGGATACCATAATTGCTGCTGAAAATTTGTCAAAGACATTGCAGTCACTGGGAAAGCTAAGGGATGCAAGAGAACTACAAGAAAGGTGAATTGTTGTCATTACTAGTTTCAGTCTTTGAGAGATTTTTAGTTGAAACAAAAATAATATGTTTCTTTCTCAGGTGTCTTGATGTTCGAAGGAAGTTACACTCTAAAGCTCAAATTAAGGTCTAAGTTTCAATTTTAAGATCATCGTGATTTGAAGTAATTTACAATAATCTCTTTCTCCTATCGGGCTTGATTGGCATGTTGGCTTGTTTAGCTGATTCTTTTGGCTTATTTGGCTAGTTAGTACTATGGCATTACATATGTGTGCTAGTGAGCTGTAACTGAATTGTTTAAGGTTGTTAGTTTGTTACAACCTACACAATACTACAAGTACTTTTTACATACTGTAAAAGGTAATTGAATAAAAAAAATCATTATCTCACTCTCTTGCTGTATTTCTGTTTCTACACTGATTATGAGGAAGATTTCCTGATTTTCCTATTACATTTATATCAGAGCTAAAGCAGTTTCTGCTACATGCTACATTGTTTTTTTTTTCCTTTTTCTTTTTCTTCTTAATCCTTATGTTACATACTAGCTCTAGGCTTTGGCACCTATTATTAATTGTCATGGTGCTTCCATGGAGCCTGATAGAGGACCAATTGAAGTCGATGGAGCAGCGGCTTGAAAGCCAAACCTAATAGAGCAATGAATTTAGATGACAATTAGGAAGATGCTTATTATATACTGATATAGGGAGCAAACTGAAAGATAGGGAGTCTTTCTCTCCATGATTTCAAAATGTTCATCCTCCTGTCTTGGGGTATGTTTTTAAATTGGAATTCCCAAAGTTTGATGGAAGCAATTTCCACATTTGGCTAAAGAAATTTAATGAACACTTTAGCTGATGCAAAATTGCGGATGACTTGGCATGTTTGAATATGGTTGATGTTTGGGCCCTAAGCCAAGTATACAATTACTAATATACCTTCGGGATTCCTTACAACTCCACCTGATCTCCTTTAGACAGATGTCACCATCTTGCCTACAAAGGACATATGACATAATCCACATATGTCACCTGATTGACAGCCTCCACATTAGCTGTCAATCAAGCCCCCAAAAGGCATTTATAAATAGCATTCATTTACTCCATTTAAGGTAACTTACAACATCATTTATAACTTACACAATTTCCAAAAATTTCTCTCTCTACGCTAATCTTTCTCTCTCTATCTACAAATAGCCTTGCTAACTTAAGCATTAGAGGAAAATTTTCGGGTCCACCCCCTGGATCATACACCCTTGTTCATTTTGCAAGATCCACTCAATCGGTGTCCATCACATATAAAGTAGTCCAGTCAGATCCAAGCATCCACTCAGCTTACTACACATCAGTATCAACGGATCTAGTTAGCATACATTGAGGCGCCCCCCAAATCATCATCTTGCTTCTTTGTATCTTAATTTTTTTAGACAAACAGATTGGTGCCGTCTGTGGGGACGTATAAAGCAATCAATGGCTAATACTAGATCCAACGTTGCTCGCCGCCCCAAGGCTTCTCCTGGTCATCCTAACGGGCAGAACCAAGACCCAGGGGAGCGGTTCGAATTCAGAACACCCCACGCAACCTCGAGGCTAAGCCAAGAAGGGAAGTTGAATGGGAACAGGAAGAATCAGCTCATTCCTTTCCCGAGTTATAGTTGGTGACTAAGAAAGACTTCGATCAGGTCGTCACCCGATTGGCGGAGACACTTCAGCAGAACATGCATGCAGATCATGGTCTCATCTATCCCAAGAGTTGAGCCGACCCAATCTAAAACTTACAAATCTAGAGGAAAGGTTCGGCTGGACGACTCCAGACGCCAACACCGAGGGAGGCCTTCTTGAGTCCATAGAGATGAGGCCCCCCAAGATCAGCACGTACTGCACAGAGCCACTCACCTATCATCTTTAGTGCCGAACCCCAACCAATGCCGAAAGCCACCGTATAGCAGGAGAGGAGGGCTACAATGGCCAAACTTGGGAAGGCAGAATCAAGAGGCCAAAAATCCCGGACTAGGCCAATGGGAATCGCCTTGGAAAAGGTTGATCGAGCAAAATCGAGGCAACGCCCGCTACATAGTTCCTCCTCAATGACGAGAGACAAGGAGACCGTGCCGAATGAAATAAAATTTTAAAATAAGCTCAAATACAAGAAGCATAAACTCTCGAATCACACTCATCCCGCGACAATGCATATGCCGAATGCTTGAACTTCACATCGTTAAGCTAACCTGTGCAATTCTGCTCCCCAATAATACAAGTGTATAAATTGGTTCATCACAGGGTCATTAAGGCGAGAGCCATGGCCAAAGAAGACACAAATAAAAGCACACAATCAGCAAAAGCTGAGTACTTATATACAACAAGATATGCACACATAATATAAAAAGATTAAATGATGTGAATGATAACTTACTATACACTATATGACCAAATCCCATACATCCCCCAGACTCCATCTGATTATAAGAAGGTTTGGATTCAACATCGAACGAGTTTCAAAGATAAGTAACCATGCCCACCAGAGCCCCACTCGGTTGCATGTCGAGTGGTAAAAACTATGCCACTGAAAAGTGGCGGGATCCCAGGCCAAAATAATAAAAATAAACAAGGGTGTACAACATCATGTACCTCTTGTAGGAAGCTATTTAGCTCCCCCCATATGTTCATGCTCAAGGTATATACGTTCCAAGAGTTTTGGTGTGAATCCTCTTTCACTTTACGTGATTTAAAATATTTAATTAGTAACTGTGAAGACTCACCCCACACAAGACACCACATAAAATAAATGCATCACACAACACGGTTCCCGTTTTTAAATTCTCTAGGACTAAGTGATCACATAACAAATTTATTTATCTGATCTTGCCTATGCCCAATCCAATAATGTGGTTGGGTTAAACTTTTAACCAGTCTCAATCTCCCAGAGGGAGAGAGTAAAAATACTACCCAGTCTCAATCTCCCGAAGGAGAGAGTTAAATACTACTCAGTCTCAATCTCCTGAAGGAGAGAGTAAAAATCATATACCTCTAGACTCAACAGGTGAGTAATAACAAATTATTTGCCTAAATTGCAACATACCTTTTCTTTTCCATAATCATAATAAACAACCCACACTGGGAATTCATACTACTTGATAATTTTTTTCACAACGTGATGGATTATATAAATAAATAGATTTCCTTTTCCAAACTACATGCATCCATACATATACATGCACAACATTTCATCACAGTCCACACAATTTCCTAATCATGTTACTACTTTAGGAAATAAGTCTTGCGTACACACGTACCTGATATAGTAAATCCTACTAGCCACTGTTAATTGAATTTTCGGAATTCAAAATCTCCTACAATAAAATATGGGACTAATTAATTCCCTTGAACATATAAGCCATCCAAAGTATATACTTCGTATAACAAAATTCCAGCTTCTATAAAATTCCGAAAATTATTCTTAATCCTTTCTTTTTAACTTAAAGATTACACTATTGTGCCCTCTAATTAAAATACTAGGCGAACACTAATTTAAATATTCAAAATTTCGTTTTAGTGTATCAAAACTAAAATTCCAGCCTTTATAAAATCATTAAAAAGCCTTTAAAAATCTCCCAAACGCAAATTTAAAGTTCTAACTTCACCCGATAACTACTAGGTACTACCGCAAATAAATATGACCTTCTACTAATCATAAATCTTCAAATTAAGCCATTTTAATAAAAAATCACAGCAACTTAAAACTCTTTAAAAACCCATGAAAAACACCTTAAACATAAATTTTAGTGCCTACTTTACATATACTTTAACTATAGACTTTGTAAGTTTTGACCCATAAATAATTTAATTTCACTAAAACATACCAATTTTAATAAAAAGACAGATTATAAAAATTAATAAAACATAAAGCATCAAAAATTCACACTTTATACCTTAAAACTTACATAAAATCAACCCCTAATATAACTATTCCAAGATAAATCTTTAAATTCACCCAATTCCACAACCTAACATGTTTATAACCAATTCTTTCAAAAACATAAAATCTGAAATTTATTTTATCAACCCAAAAATCAGAATTTTATCTATTCCTAAACAATATGAAAATCAGAATTAAAACATGTATAATTTATATGCATTAAATCATAATTTTAGGTTTTAAACAAGATTAATTTAAACAATATTCATTAAATCTGAATTTTAAGTTTTAACTATCATACAAAATTTAGAATTTAAATCATCATAATAACTTTAAATCTAAGATCAAACATATATAAAATTTCAGAATATTATTATTATTTTTTTTGAAAGGTAAATAAAATATATTAATAACCAAACAAAAAGGGTATTTACATCAAAATTGTATGAGCTATGGGCTCAAGGACACAAAAACAAGCAGAAAAACAAGAGTGCCTAACAGAGTTGCAGGAACCATCATTGGCATGCCATAAGCCACCTTCTAGGAAGGGTTCTTATGGCATCCCCAATCATTTGGAGCAACTCATTACAATTGTTCTACCCAGATTCTGTCTCCCCTACCCATCTTAGCTCCCATATGAAAGAGCCTATTTCTAACAGTGTATCTGATGCTGCTCATGATCTGATTGGTAGTAGTGTGTTTCCCCTGCCATATCTTCACATTCCTGGCTTGCCAAATACCCACAAGTGCACTAAGAGCCACACAATAAGCCATAAATCTAACTTTGCTCCCTTTTACATCTCTGCTCTGCCATCTAACCACATAGCCAAGATCTCCTGGGGCGTTACAACCCAGCCAGCTATAAACCTGCAACAAACAGCCCCTGCTAAATTATAATTATTAATATTATTATTATTATTATTATTATTATTGTTATTGTTATTAATTTTTCATGATCATTTTTCTCTTCGACTTTTCTGGCAACATTTTTTCGGTTGATTTTTCCGGCCAAAATTTTCAAGACGGTTTTAATTACAAGTGACTTTTCAGGTGACTTTTTCCGGTTGATTTTTCGGCGACGGTTTTCCATCCGACTTTTCGGCGACGGTTTTCAACCGAATTTTCTGGCCATAACGCCATAACTGCTAAGTCAATACTAACGTCATTAGTTATTATTTTCAAATTAGGGCTAATCGGGTCGTTTTTTTATAAATTTTGAACTCAAAATTGATCCATAAGGGTTAAAATGACCAGTAAAAGCTTGGGAATTTTTTAGGAAAAATTCATATGAATAATCCCAACTATTGGAGGTCTTCCAATATTAATCCGAACTATAGGTTATTACACTATAATCCAAACTAAAGGGGTAGTTTTATGATATTAGTCCATACTAACTTTTGACCGGCTCCGATTTCATTCGTAGAAAGGGAGGAAGGTATAGTCAAGTACAATAAATAAAAAAAGAGGAAAGATAACGAATACTTTATGAATTGGTGACCGATTACAATATGTCAAATAAGTCAATGGACTAATATCATAAAATAACCCCCAAAGTTTGGATTATACTATAATAACTAATAGTTGGGATTAATATTGGAAGACGTGCAATAATTGGGATTATTTATATGAATTAGGAACGCAAATCAGGTTAATCGGGTCATTTTTTCAAATTTCGACATCAATTTTGGCTCTTAAGTGTTAAAATGGCCAACATAAAACCTTTAGAGAGCAATTTTTTTGACACATATATAAATAAGTGCAAATTGAGGTGAATCAGTAATGCAAATAAGGGCTAATCAGATCGTTACATAAAAATTATGTGGGAACTTATTAATATTGTCAAACGATCGCATAGTTTGACAATATTCAAATTAAAAAAAAATTATAAGAAAAAATTAAAAATATTGAAATATAGAAAAATAAAATTAAAATTTCAGTTCAACAAAATTTGTGTCCCAAGAAACAGTGCCTAATTCCCTCTTATTTTTATTTTTCATTTTTATTTTAATTATGCTTTTGAACTTAACTAAACTAAGTAATTACTCTCACCTAACGTCGTTAGTGAGGATGCAAATCAGGTTATGGTTGACAATGGTGGACCAGCTAATGGGTACTTCTGAGAAAGTTGGGTAAAAGTGGGTAAACCTGAGAATTGAAAATGCAAAAACACATGGGTACTAGTGAGAAAAACCCTTTTTTCTTTTCTGATTTAGGGTTCTGACCTGTTTTGGTTTACGCTATGGGTATATATACAACTTAGTTCTGATTTGAATTTCCCGCTAGGTTGGGCTTGTGACAGTTGTTATAAAAACTTTTACCCTTTTTCAAACATGAATATTTTATTTTATAAACGACGCCCAAAATACATATTTAGAACTTTTAATATTATTTCAAATATGATTTAATAAAATTCCTTTATAAATTATTTAACTCAAATAATAATACTTCCTCCGTTCCAAAAAAAACGCAACAAATTAGGATGCACGGACTCCTAGACATTTTTTTTGTTGTGGGAGTAAAAGGGATAGAGAGAGAAAGTGGATGTGAGAGATAGAAATAAAATACTTACAAAAATGGAAAGATTAAAATTGTTGCATTTATTTTGAAACTTCCTGAAATAGAAATTGTTGCATTTATTTTGGAACGGGGGAAGTATCTTTATATATACCTACTTTAATTAAACCGTTCTTAACGTTAACTAATTAAACATATAAAATATTTATTTAGGCGTATAAAACACGTGTATAGGTGTATAAAATACGTATAAAAATACATATATAATGTATAAAAATACGGGGTATTACAACTCCCATATGGGTCCTTTCGCGACCGACAGACATACTCGACCAGTCAGGGTGAGGCCGACGCGTCCAAAAGGGATGCTCAAGGGGACCCCTCAACCATAGTCTCTTGTCAAATGCCCTTCAGTCGAGAGATTGTAGAGGTCTCAGACGTGGGTAAAGTCAAAGTACCCCCAATAAACTCCTTCAAAGGCACCCCTCTTCACCATACATTCCACCACCCACAACCACCAATCAACCTTAAGCCCTAAAATATTTTAATAGCTAAATTCATCTATAAATACCCCCAATTCCTTTTGATTTGAATCACAAATAAAAACCCCAATCTCATTCACAAAAACTCAATCATAAAGTTTTAATCAAAATCCCAAATCAAATTTCAAGTAAAATCCCCAAATTTTCTCTTCCTCCATAAACCACCACCGCCGCCTACACCCAGCCACCATCGCCTCCTCCTATTCAGTCCGCCTCCCTTCCTCCTCCGACAAGGGTTGTTGTTACCGCCGCCCTTCCTCCTCCGACAAGGGTTGTTGTTACCGCCGCCCTTCCTGTCTCGCTGCTCTTTGCCTTTTTCTCTCTTCTCGGCCCCAACTACAATACTGGTGCTGCTGCCTTCTGGCGGTGTTGCTGCTGTCTTGGGGTGCTTCCGGCTCCCTACACCGCTTCCACCCTACCGCCCCTCGCCGCCGCGGCCCCGATCAGCCCCACACACTGTTATGGGAGTTTTACTAAATAGTTAGTTAAGTGTAGCATTTTAGTCAAATAAAAGAATTTGGGTTTTTCTATGTAGTGCCCCTGTGGTATAGCGTTTTCTACGATGTACCCCTCCAAATTGGGACTTCTACATGGTACCCCTAAGAAACTAATCTTCACCACTTAGTACCCCTCTAAATTATTAATTACGTAATTAACAATCTAAACTTGATTATAACTTATAAGTTCACTAATCGTCATAATTAATCTAATTTGCTGTAAATTATTACTAATTATGACTAATTATTATCAAAGAATTACCAAAAAATACAATAAAAAAAAACAAAAACTACCAAATTTTTTAAAAAATAGTAATAATTAGCAGTTGTTTATATTAATCATGAAGGTTAGTGCACTAATAATCATGTTTAGTGTGTTAATTACGTAATTAATAATTTATAAGGGGCACTACGTGGTACCATGTAGAAGTCCCATTTTGGAGGGGTACATCGTAGAAAACGCTATACCACAGGAGTACTATATAGAAAAAACCCAAAGAATTTTAATAAGTTTGTAAAAGTTAATTATGGTTAATTGTCTTTAGTTGCAATAAGCAATTGTGTATAAATTCATGTAATGTTGTGGCTTAATTCATCATTGAATAATAATAACAATACTTTTTCAATCTCCTCTCCTCTTATCTCTTATCTCTGACTCTTTTCTATCTTCTTCCTCCCTATTTATTCTATCTCTTCTATTTTTATCCCTTTAATGTCCTGTTTTCTTGTGTGTAGCAGGACTTATAGTTTGCACCATAACATTAGCATCACAGCCAAAAACCCCACCATTGTTGCTGCCAGAGACTATTCTGCTGTATTTTAATCTATTCGTAAGTTTCGTCCACTACTGTGTTGATTTGTAGCTGCCTTTGGTTCTGTTCTGATTTGCGCCAGAGTGAAAGACGAACTACTGTATTTGAATCATTAGAATGGTCTGCTGTGGGTTTTCATTGTGGGCAGTCTGCATCTCATCCAAGAATCAAACATTTTGAATCCTTGATTGCAAAGCAAAGTGTTAGTGCATTTTAATTCTCAAAATTGTAAAGCTCTTTGTCGGTGCTCCTATATATTATCCAAGTTTCACAATACTTACTTTGAAGGTTGACTTCAAAATTTTGTCTTCCATTATTATATTGCAAACCAAGCAAAAGTAGTTGATTTCCAATTAATTGATGCCCACACTGTATTCAAGAATCAAGACTTCAGTGGGTTTGACTTGATTATTGCACCGTGAATATGTGTTTTGTTGGGGCAGTGAGGTATATTAGTGCTCATATTTTTATTTTGTAATATGGGTTCTTATTTTTCTCAGTTCTTCCTTCAACCCATTATTGCACACCAATTGTTTGATAAAAATTCTCAACTACAAAATCCACAATTTTTGTTCAAGAATTTGCAAATTCCATGAATACCTATCAACAAACTAGCATCAACTACAAAAATTATAGCAATGAAGGAGTTTAAGTGTTCAAGTCCAATAAAGGTGACTCTCCCACAATCTTTAAATCATCAACAAATTTCACAATAAATTTCAGGTATGTACCAAAATATGAGTTTCCAAAATTTTATGGGTTTAATTCAAGAATATGGATTAAAGATTGTGCCAACTATTTTTCTCTTTTTGGTGTTAATGAACATGAAAAAGTGGAATTAGCCTCCCATATAGAGGTGTCAGTTCAGTTAATCAGTTCAGTTATGGTTGGACCCAAATGGTTTGGTTGACTTCAGTTCAGTTGAGTTCAGTTAATGTTTTTCAAATTAACCAATGCAGTTTTAACTTTTCAGTTTCAGTTTCAAACCAGTTCAGTTTTTTTTTTAATTTTTAGTTCAAATCAGTTCAGTTATGGTTTAACCCATACGATTTCAGTTGTTGTCAGTTCATTGTGAACGATTGACATAACAATTACGATTGTATTCGGTTTACGTTATGGTTGGTCTTCGGTTTTACCCGAACGATTTCAATTGATGTTAGTTCATAGTAAACACTTGATATATCGGTTCCGATTGTATTCAGTTTACATTATGGATACATACATTTCTATCCGTACGATTTCAGTTATTATTAGTTAATTTTAAATAATTATATTCAATTACATTATGGTTATTTTCAGTTTTATAATGACATCTTTAACGGTTTTGATCGAGGTAAGTAGATATCGAGTATTAATGGGTTTACCCGAGTTTTCTTGTGTTATTCCCCCAAATAATATGAGCGGATTGTATTCGGTTTATTAGCCGTTGAAGTATTTTGCCTTTCACTGGTTTAATTTATTTGTTTATTTAAGGTGCACGTTAATGTTATTTATTATGTATCAATTTATATTTAGATCAATTTATCCTTATAATAATATTAGGTGTAAATGTGTAAGCATGTATCGAGTATTAATATTGAATGTAAATGACAATCAAGATGATGGGTGATATTGAATTGGCGATAACAACGATCATAACAATAATGATAGCAATTAACAGCAACAACAACAATGAATTGATGATGATATTGATGATAACGGTGATGATGGTGATTGATATATATATATACGAATAATATAATGACAATAATAGTAGTAACAATATCAGTAACAAGGACAATAATGGGTGATGATAATGATCATGTGTGATGATGTATATGAATGTGATGGATGATGATGATGATAAATGTTGATGAACAATATGACATATGTCATGGATGATGATGACGGCGATGACATGGATGATGGTGATGGATTATGAATTTATGATAATAATAATAATAAATAGTTATGAGCTTATGATAACGATTAAAGTGATGATGGATGGTAATGAATTGACGACAACACCGATGATAACAATATGTTGATATGTTATGGATGGTGATGATGATATGTGATATTGACATTGTCACATTAATGATGGATGGAGATAGATGATAATGGGTGATGATAATGATCATGTGTGAAGATGTATATATATGAATGATGATGGATGTTGATATATGATACATGATGGAAGATGATGATGACGATGATAGATGTTGATGACCAATATGACATATGTCATGGATGATAATGATGATGACATGGATGATGGTGATGGATTATGAATTTATGATGATAATAATGAATGAGTATGAGCTTATGATAACAATCAAAGTGATGGTGGAAGATAATGAATTGGCGACGTACACCGATGACAACAACATGCTGATATATGATGGATGGTGATGATGATATGTGATGATGACATTGATGATGGATGGCAATCGATGATAATGGGTGATGATGATAATGATCACGTGTGATGATGTATATATATGAATGGTGATGGATGTTGATATATGATGGACGATGTTGGCATCAATAATGATGATGGACTAATATATATAACTAAATTTCATACTATTATATATACAACCATATTTTATAAAAAATGCAATCATATTATATGTATCATTTAAAATGATTTATCTATAAAATGTAGATAATCCTCAAGAAAATAAGTCTAGATCAAATCAGAAAAAATAAGTTCAGATCAGATAATTAAAATTTCATATTTTTAAACTTTAATTCCGTAACAAAAAATATTATTGTTATTACATATTAAAAAACTACTCATTAATACACATAAAATAACAATATATACACGGTCAAAGTTTAGTCATATTAAACATAAGTTCAAATCAAATCAGATTAGAAAAATAAGTTCATATCATATCAAATAAACAAATATTAGGTGAATCAAACAAAGCCTAATGTGAAACAAGTACCAAATTTATTATTTAAAATAAAATTAAGTATAAAATTTATTCAATCATATTATAGTATATTGGATGAATCCAAACCATTGGATTATTGAAATCAAGGGTATAGATGTAAGTAAAACAAAGCACATGGATCAGTAATCTGAGCCATTGGATCATCAAATAATGCAAAATCAACGACTCTCATGCATCCACGTGTCCAAATCACCTTTGCAACAAACAAGGGAAAAACCCTACTTTGCGTTTCATTTTGCCGTTTCCTTCCTTCCAGCCTGCTTTCCTCGTTTTCTTCCATTTTACTTGATTTTATTTTTTTCTTTCTTCATTTTCACAATCTCTTTCTCTCACATTTTACACTAAAAAACCCTAAATCTCTTTCTCTTTCTCTCTAATTTCACTAAAATCTAATTCAAAGTTCTTCAAGTTCTTGAGTTCCATTGCATTATTTAATCCGGCTGGAAAGAAAGACCAACTCCTACTTTCGTGTTCACGAGTTCTTCAAGTTCTCGAGTTCCATTGCGTTTTCATTTCTCGGTTCTTGATTTTTTATTTTTTTTTGGATTTTTTATAATGACTTTTAGGTTCATCAGTTCCTGATTTTTCTAAAATGAAAATTGGGTTTTAGCCATTCAATGTATTCGTTCAAAGTTGGGGTTCATTATTTGGGTTTGGATTTTACTTTGAATTTGTGATATTTGTGGTGGTAGGAGCTAGATCTAGATATTTGACATTCATTATTTATGTTTTTCGATAGATCTAGATATTAGTCTATAATTTTTTTTTCTGGATTTGTATGGTCATACATATTTTTTTTTCATTTTTGTTTGTCATTTTTTCATGTTTAATTTTTTTCCTGATTTTTTTCATGTTTTTTTATAAAAATCTTCGAGTTCATCTGCAGATTTAATGTTCAAAGATTAATTCATCCATGGAGAATGTGGTCTTTGTTTGGAGCGTGGAGGGTTAAATCCATAGAAAATTTATGGGTATTTTTCATTTGAATTTCTGGGTCTTTATTTCAGATCTGAAAATTTCTGGAATTATTTCTGAGTAATATTTTAGTTGATTTTTTTTTTTCATTTTATTTTATTTGATATCATTTTTATTTTTTATTTTGTTTTCTGGGTATTTTCTGGGTTCATTTTTATTATTTTCGATTTTTCATTTTTCATTTTTCATTTTTCATTTTTCGATTTTCGATTTTCTATTTTTCATTTTATTGATTTTTTAATATTTTAATATATCATTTTATCTGTTTCTTTTTAATTTTTTGTTCATCTTTGTTTTTTGTTTTTGCAGGGATATATAATTGATGAAGTCTTGAAGATGGATAAAGTTTTGGAAAAATTCATATAAATAATCCTAACTATTGGACGTCTTCCAATATTAATCCCAACTATTAGTTATTACAGTATAATCCAAACTTTGGGGCTGATTTATGATATTAGTCCATTGACTTGGTTAACCTATTGTAATCGGTCACCAATTCATAAAGTATTCGTTATTTTTCCTCTTTCCCTATATATTATACTTGATTATACATTCCTCCCTTTCTACGAAGGAAATCGGAGCCAGTCAAAAGTTAGTATGGACTAATACCATAATACTACCCTCGTAGTTTGGATTATAGTGTAATAACCTATAGTTGGGATTAATATTGGAAGACCCCAATAGTTGAGATTATTCATATGAATTTTGGAACTTGTGTCTTTTTTGTTGTCATATCATCAAATTATAATTTGAGATATTTTATATAGTCATAGCAATACTTTTTTAAAATTTTCTTATTTGATTGTAAATCTTGTAATGATACAAGTATTACATACTTTGTAATGTTTATTTCTTAAGAATATAATTTGTATTTGATTGACAAGATTTTATTATTGGTACTTATATTACTTAATTATTAATTATTTCTACTAAATGGTTATGTTTTATGAACAAATATTTCATTGTAATTAGCAACTAAATTATTTTTACTTTAATTTTACCAAAGTTCGTGATACAATTTAACAACTAAATTAGTAATTGAGATTAGGTGTTTTTTTTACACATTTTGTATTATACTATGATTCTGTAGTGAAATTATAGTAAGCTTGTTCTTCATTATTTTTAGCAAATTGCAAGTGTTCACAATCATAAAATAAAATAGGATTTTGTACTTTAATAAATCACATGTTATATTGATTATGTAGAAATATTTGATATTATCCTAAATTTTAGCAAAAAAATAAATGACCTTGATTTTGAGTAACTTTTTTTTTGAGGGAAAGGTGACTTTTTTTGTGAAATTTAGTTTGAAAGGTTAAGTTGAAATATTTAAATTGGAATTTAGGAGGGACTTTTAAATTTTTTATTAAATTTTGGAAGGAAGAAAGGTTAAATTTTCAGTAAAATTTGGGAGGTAATTTTAATGTTTAATTAAAATTTGAGAGGTAAAATTAATTTGTAATTGAAATTCTGGAGGGAAAATTTATTTGTAATTGGAATTTTGGATGAAAGGTCAATTTGAAATTAGAATTTGAGAGGGAAAATTAATTTGCAATTGAATTTTTTGTTAATTTAACCAATAGTTTAAAACAATTTTCAATTCATTTTGGTCCAGTTAACTAATAGTTTGAAATATTTTTCAGTTCATTTTGGTTTATTCAACTAATAGTTTAATACATTTTTCTGTTAAATTAAGTTCAGTTATGGTAAGTTAAAAACAGTTATATGTAGTCAACTTTTTCAGTTCAGTTGATTTCAGTTCATCAATCAGTTCAGTATCAGTTCAGTTAAGTTCAGTTCATTTTGTTTCAGTTGGAATTTCAGTTATCAATCATTTGATTCTTGGTTCATTTTATTTCAGTTAAGTTCAGTTCAGTTCAGTTAGGTTAACAGTTGAACCAACAGTTCCTAACCAAACTGACAGCTCTACTCCCATAATATGTTTGATAAGGCTCGATGTTGGGTTGATGAAAATTATTTTGTAGGAAATGTGTTTGTCTTGATTGGACTGATTTTATGCTTGATGTGGCTGATAAATTTAGAGATGGAATTAGTATTGACGTGTTAGAGCCATTGAAGAAATTGCATCAACATGGTTCAATTGATTCATCCTTGATGAATTTTATTCATTAAGGTCTACTTTGTTGAGAAAAACTAAAGTGCCGCCTGATTCGTATGTTCTTCATTGTTTTCTTGGTGGTTTACAAATTGAGGTAAAGTCATTTGTAGAGGCACTCAAGCCTGTTTCAATTGCTAAAGCAATAGAGTATGCTAAGCTACAACCTTTATTTTCAAATTCCAAATCACAAGAAACCCAAGTAATATCATGGGTTATGAAGATGAGAAATATTCTGCAATTGTTGTAGAAGGAAGTTGTGATAATTGCAATGAAGTTACTATAGAACAAGAAATTGAGTCTAACTTTGTTGTGGGAACAAATAAAATCAAGGAAGTGGCTGTGGAATCTCAGAATTTGAATTTGGGGATGATAAAAGCTCATAAGTCTTTTAAAAGACTACTTCCATGTGTTACTCAAGTTGTGGACAAGCCAATGCTACAACAACATTGTCAAGAAACAAAGAAAGGGGTTATCGGAATGCAAACTGAAATTTCAAATCAAGAAAGGCTTCCTCAATGATCTCTTCTCTTGCACTCTTCTAGTAATGTCACATACATATATTTACTTAACCAAGAGGATCATATATGGGGCAGCAAGTTCGTGTTGTGTGGTTGGTCGGATTGTTCGACTATATGGTTGGATGTCTATGTTGTGTTGGTATTCGATCCAGGTGGTATGAAGTTTAGAATGTTCCTACTACTATGCTGATATATGAGTATCAATAATTGATTGCTAGCTAAGACTTGAGGGCAAGTATTTTTGAAGGAGGATAGTATGTTATGGGAGTTTTACTAAATAGTTAGTTAAGAGTTATTTAAGGTTAGCATTATAGTCAAATAAAAGAATTTTAATAAGTTTGTAAAAGTTAGTTATGGTTAGTTGTCTTTAGTTGCAATAAGCAATGGTGTATAAATACATGTACTGTTGTGGCTTAATTCATCATGAATAATAATAACAATACTTCTTCAATCTCCTCTCCTCTTATCTCTTATTTATGACTCTTTTCTATCTTCGTCCTCCCTATTTCTTCTATCTCTTCTATTTCTATCCCTTTACGGGCCGTTTGGTTGTTTATAATAAATTGTGGTAATGGTAATGAATTTATAGTGTAAATTTGTTAAGGAGGAACCTTATAATCTCAATGGAAAACAACTTTTCATTCCCAAGCTTCAGTTTTCTTCTCATTTTTCATTCTCATCCATTACCATTGGGGAGGGTGGTATTTGATGGGAATGGATATTTGTGAAGAAAATTAGATAAATTGGAGCTAAGGTAGCACCATCATGGGAATGGATTTTGATATCCCTTCCAAATTTAGTTATAAATTCATTCCTATTACCATGATTTATAACCGGCTAACAAACGGGCCGTTAATGTCCTGTTTTCTTGTGTGTAGCAAGACTTATAGTTTGCACCACAACACAAACCACCCTCTTCCCCTACTCTTCCTTCCTTCCTTCGTGCCTCCTCTGCCTTCCTCCTTTAAAGACCAAACTTTAGTCTTCTATAACCAATACATACAGTAAGAGTACCCATTATTATTATTATTTATTTATTTATTTTTATTAATATTATTATAATAAAACACAATACAAACTACAAGAAGTTAGAGGGGAGCCAAGAAACAATCTGGGCCCCTACTCCTCTAGCTATAGCGAACCCTAACCTGGAGAAAATATGTGCAGCAGCACGTGCCCCAATATCCTGAGCCCTGGAGAACGTCTGGATCCGCTTGAGAAGAGCGACGACCTCCTTCTCTAATTCCCCCAAAGAAGAAAAGGAAAAAGGAAGGAAACCATAACCAATAGTTGAACAATGCGCCGCATACTTGTCCTGTTTTTGCTGCGCCGCCACTGCCACAACACGAGCAGGAGCGAAGTCGGACAACCCGGATTGAGTTAGAGGTGAAGGTCCTGTCAGATCAACACAAACATCAAGGCCGTTGTCCCAAGAGTACAACAACACATCCACAGGGCGAAGAGCACCGTCAATCCCATTGATCAACCCAACATCAACCTCTTTGCGATTAAATATTGTTGTTCGTATGAGATTAAATAACAAAAGTCATCCAAATACTTTTATTAACTTTTACTTATAAATATGCATTTTCAATAAATGAAAATGAGCTAGTTTATTCTATTCATTTATTTAAGTTACTAATTATATCATAATCTTTTAATAATATCAAGACGTCCTTGGATCTCAAGAAGAACGACTATCCATCAAATAAAGTAAAGAAAACAATTACTAACTACGGATCGAGGTAACGATTATTGCTGACACTTTTAACCAGTATTTTGTTAAATGCTTATGGAAGTTATATTTATGAGGTTTTATTATGATTTTTAAAATATCGTTTCGGAAATGTGTTTTTGGGAATAATATTTAAATTATGAGAAATGCTTTAATATATACGACCAAGTTCACAAATATGAATTTATAATATATGACATGGTATCCTGTGAACACGTTCCTGTAAAAGAAATGAAACATGATAAAGAAAAGTGAAAGATTTGGTTCTGGTAGTATTCTGTTTATTCTCGTTACCCTATGTGGGTTTCGTCTGTTTATTCTCGTTACCCTATGTGGGTTTCATCTGTTTATTCTCGTTACCCTATGTGGATTTCGTATGTTTATTCTCGTTACCCTATGTGGGTTTCTTCTGTTTATTCTCGTTATGCTATGTGGGTTTCGTCTGTTTATTTTCGTTACCCTATGTAGGTTTTGTCTGTTTATGCTCGTTACTCTATGAGAGTTTCGTCTGGTAAGCTTCGTCCTATGTCCTATTTATACTCGCCAGTTACCGTAAATGAAATGGAATAAATGGAAAAGATAATGAGAAATGTTATATAATGCTCACATTTATGTTCCTTTATGTCTTAATTATTATGTTATAAAACGTTTACGAAATGTTTTTATAAAAAGGCTTTTATATTATTCTAAATCTTCTCTCTGTTGCAAATAAAATGAATTGAAATGAATTTACGTTGTCAGGGTAATATGTTACTGGGCCTCGGCTCATGATATTATTTTTTGCTTTTAGGTACCGAAGAGGACGATGGGACAAATTTAGTGTGAGGAAAACAAATAAAGTCGCCTTCTTTCGATTAAATAAGTGAGGTCTACTAGTTTAATTATTGTATTAAAAATCTAGCTTGAACTCTTTAATTATGTTTGTTTGTAAGGAGTAACCGAATATTTTAGTTGTTATAAGATTTATGTTTCTTTAATATAATATTAGTAATTAAGTTACGTTATATTTCTGTGCCTTGTGTTTCTCAATTAAGAAACACGGCATGTGACGCACCGACTAATTAAGATTCCGTTGCTAATTATGGATTAATTAACTAAATAAAATGGATTAGAAGTCAGGGCGTTACACATGTAGCAAGAGGAACATTCATGGTTCAACACCTGCAGACGTGAGATCTTCGTCCTTGAGATGAAAGGAAAAACCAGCTTTTAAAAGCCCACCCCGATAAAGACATCAGGTGCTCGACATGACAAAAAAACAATGGTGTGAGTACCATTGGGACTGCGGTCACAAACTTAGGAATGTCGCGAATTAAAAAAAGGCACTAGATCAGCTGACCGATAAGGGAAAAGTCAACCGCTACTTACACTCCGGGTAAGACAGCAAGAAACCGAAAAAATCAAAGAGCAATGATGTAATAACCCAAAAATCCGGGTTAGAAAATTTCCTGATTATTTGTTAGGATTATTCAATTCTAAGCCCGGAATTCGGTTTCGGGCTAGGTTTTCTTAATCTATCCTTGTCTTAAACCGGGCCCGGAAGCCCAATCTTGGACTTAAGCTATCCGACCACCCTAGGCTTCCTTTAGCCAAGGGATTTGTTCTTATTTAGGCCTATATATCCATTTATTATTTTCATATCTAAAAACCTAATTTTTCTTATATAATTATCTTAACACCCAATTATAAGATCATAACAAACTTACTCCTATTCTCCCTCAACCTCCCACTCTCACGGTCCCCCCTCTAAATCTCTCTTTAAAAATTTCTTCTTGTTACTTTGTAAATCTATAAAGGAACCAGACCTTAAAATTCTAAACACTTTCATACTTAAACTTCTAATTTCATCAAGAAGTGGAGCAAAGTTGGGTGTGGTGTTCTAGTCGTGTGGGACGAGTACAACCGGGACCAAAGGTGTGATTTTTGTCTTCTAATTCAAGGTAACTACACTTACCACTTAGATTTAGGATGAATAATTTACATAATTTCATATAATAGATTGCTAGTTATAGAATTTTGATCATGAAACTTGAGTATGAATTTCGAACCATGCGTGTAATATGTGGAACTTGTTCTTGATGATTTCTTGAATTGTTTACATGTTACTTTATGATTTATTTAATTTCTTAAGATATAATTCATGATTTATAACTGTAAATTGCATGTTTTGATTTAAAGATTTGCATAAAAATCATTGTTTTTGCCTCTTTAGCACACGACAATTTCGTGTAACAAGAAAGTCTTGATCTTTATTTTTTCTTGATAAACCCATATGATTCCATGTAAATCTTTATAGTTTATTTCTCATAATTCATGATTTGTTATTCGAATTTGCATGTTTCTTTAATTTTAATTGTAGAATTATATTGTCTATTATTTCTTGAATTTTCGAACCATAAGAACATGAAAGCATGAATTTTTTATTGATTGCTTGATCTATTTCTTTAGTTTTAAAAACATGTTTAATTGATTAAATTGATTATAGATTGCTAATCTTGAATTACTAATGCATCATGACCTTTTCTTGAATATTGTCGTGTGAACCATGATTGTTGTTGAATTAAAGCTTCAATTTTTATTGTTGAGTTAAGTGCAAAATCGAGTCTTTAATATTAAAGTTTATTTGCACGATCGTTTTGAGTCATAATCTATATTTGCATGACGAATTCTTGTTGAACTTGAAATATTTACTTGTTGCTTATATTATCATGCATGGCCGAATAGTATGAGCATATAAAGATTGAATTTTTATTTCTTCATTGTATGGCGAAGCATGATTACTTGATGATTATTTGCTTACATGATTGCTAGATGATTTATTACGTGGCTTTGAGTATTATCTGAACTATTTACATGGTTGAGACAATTACGTGCCTTGCATGGGTTCGAATGATAAGTTTCATGAATACTTATCATTCGTTTCTGAAGCAGTATATTTTATGTGAACAATTTACGTGTTTAGATTTAAGTAAGAGTCTGTCTATGTGTTATCGACTTCGGTCGTGGCGATTATGCGTTATCGACTTCGGTCGTGGCGGTTATATGTTATCGACTTCGGACGTGGCGATTATGTGTTATCGACTTCGGTTGTTGCGATTATGTGTTATCGACTTCGGTCGTGGCGATTATGTGTTATCGATTTCGGTCGTGGTGATTATGTGTTATCGACTTCGGTCGTGGCGATTATGTGTTATCGACTTCGGTCGTGGCGATTATGTGTTATCGATTTCTGTCATGGTGATTGTTTGTGTAACGACCCGGATTTTTGGGCCGTAAAATTTCGTGCGAAATTAAGCCTTTAAGCCCAAACATTCCGATCTGGGCCAAAAAACTTAATATAAATTGTTGTAGCAAAGCCCAAACCGTGGACTTATGTTCCTTGGCCGGCCCTCACTTGATATTACACCTATTACCACTTCCTCTTCTATCTCCTAAAATCCCTCCTATTATCTAGTAACCACCTCCTAAAATCTAGTAACCCTTTATTCTATTTAAACACTCCAAAGATCCACCCTTTCCTCATCAATCATTATATGATCAAACCTCAAAAACAAACTCCCTTCCTCTCCCTCCATAGCCCTCACGACATTATTAATCACCACCCACAATTCATCCTTTGCCTAACCAACTAAATCAACACCATCAAGAACATTCTACCAAGCAAGCTCTACAACTTCGATCATAAAAAATCCGAGCCTTGGACGTGTCTTGGATCGAACAAAGTGACGAGTTGGGCGAGTGCTTGTGCATGTGTTTTGTTGTTCTTCTATAGGTAACTAGATTCGTCTACCTAGGATTATGACTAGGTTGCATAGGATGATAGGTTTAGATTATTATTGTTTGTTGTTGTTAAGTTATGCGAGTAGTCTTGGGTGTTTAATTCGAATTCTTGTTTAGTATCTCTTGGTTCTTGATTTATCTTTTCATGTCAATATGTTACATGATCTTGCTTGGAAGTTCATGTATAATTGGTTTCTTAATCGTATTGATGAATCTTGAATTGTTGTTATTGGTTGTTGCCATGCGTGCGTTACGTTTGAAGGATTTCAAAGCTTGGATTGTTATCTTGTTGGATGATTGAATTCTTGAATCTTGATTCTTGTTGATGCGTGATGATGAATGGCGAGTTGTGTGATCTTGTTTGATGTTTTGTTTAGTGTCTTTTGAGTCTTGTTGAGTCGAGTCGTGTCGAACAGTTAAAGATCGTACGTCGAGCGGTTGAAGATCGCGCGTTTATCGGTTCATCTGTGATGAATCGTGCGGGGAAAGTTTTTGTGTGATTGATTGTGAGTCAGAGTCATGTCGAAAGGTTAAAGATCGTGCGTCGAGCGGTTAAAGATCGCGCGTCTATCGGTTCATCGATGATGAATCGTGCGGGGCAATTCCTTTGTTGTTAGTCTTGTTATAGGTTGTAGACCGAGCGTCGTCTTGTCATTGAACTTGTGATTGTGCGTGTTGAACATGGAAGATTGTGCTCTAGCTTGAATCGTTTGATGTTGATATTGATGACTGTTATGTTTCCGCTGCTAACTTTGTTGTTGAACTTGATGAACCTATGATCGTTGTTGTTTCCTGTGTTCTAACCCTGTTATTGTATGTAATGTGGTCCTACTTCTAAGTAGGACAATCTAGTTACTCGCCACTGATGGTGGACCCCCAATTCTATTTTGCAGGTAAACAAGATAGAGGCTAGAAGCGGGTTGAGTTAGTCGAGCGTCTAGGCCCCTGTTTTCTTTTCCTGCTTTAGCAGTTAGTTTAATTTCTAGTTTTTAAGACCTGATTTGGGTTTAGTTTAAAATTTTGTAATTGGGATTCCATTATTAATAATAATAATTACTATTTCCATGAGTTTTATCTGCTTACGACGTTATTACTAATAACGTCGTCGTTGCTAAAATGCGGGGTGTTACAGTTTGTTTAGATTACGGTTTGAGTTGATTGCATGATTGTAATTCAGTTGAGTCGGTTGATTGTTTAGAATTTGATTGAGTTAACTTATGATTAGTGTGATGACCCGACTCGCTTAAACCGGCGCGGAAGAAAGCGACGAGTCGAATAGTCAGAACTAACAACTTCAAATACTTAAAAATCAAAAGAATACCTCAAAATGTATTTATTTACTAACCAAAAGTACAACACCCACAAGATTGTACATATCTAAACCCAAAAGTAATACGTAACTCCAAATACGATCAGAGTTAGAATATACAAACTACCATTACTAAATCCAAAACTAAAAACGAAATACAAACTAAACAAATGAAAAGAACCTCGGCACTCGCCCAACCCAAAGCTAAGCAACACCGACATCATCAGAGTTACCTGAAAAATTAACAACAATCCACAGTTAGTGGCGAGTAACATAGCTGTCACACCCTAACGTGGATACACATGATCATAGAATACATCAAACAACCAAACCAGACATACAACATACGATCATGTAAAACAACATATCAAATCAACAATATCCAATAACAATAACGTTAACAATAACGACATCAACGACACTATCCCAAAACTCGACTAACTCCCAATACTCGACTTTAAACTTAAATAATAAATCTTAATCTTAATCTTACTTAATCTTTGGAGCAATCATTTACATATCAGACCGGACTATGCACGTACGAACGCATCTTACGCGAACGAACTTTCTACTATGCCAGGATTGAGAATCTTACTCCCAACCCCATGAAACTAATCTTACTGGAAATCCATATCCGAAGACGACATAGTAAGATCACCAACTATCCCAGTACCGTGGACAGGATAGGGGCAGCGTCTTAACCCAAATACTTAGAATCTTACTCTAAGTCTTAGGCGTCTAATAGTAAAATCAAGCTAATCTTTTAAATCTTTATTCTTTAATCTTAATCTTTTATCTTTCATTTACATACTTAGTTAATCTTAAGTTGCATCTTACGCCTTGACTTAAGACTAACATGTAAACCATCACAGTTATCCTCAAGATTGCCTTTTCGCCTTTATCTTGAGTCTAACCATCAACAATACCATTCTTTAATCAATCTTTAATCGTTTTATTTAACTTTCTTTATCTTTCTTTGACTTTCATCTAACTATCTTTAACTTTCATCTAACTTTCTTTAAACTTATCTTAACTTTCTTTAACCAAGACTATATAATCTACACTTAAGAATACATAGTCATGATCAAAGAATCCTAGACTCATCATAATCAAGATCCAAAAATAACCCATAAAGAATCATAAATAACCATCAAAAACTTATAAAGAAATCGTAAAGAACTCATAAAGAACTTAAAGAACTCAATCATATTCATAAATAACTCATCCAAGATTCAAGACCTTCAATCAAGAACTCAATCAAGATTCAAGATCTTCAATCAAGAACTCATTCAAAACCAAGAACTCATCCATAATCATCCAAAATACACGCATACTTTAACCAATTCAACACATAAAATCATTAACTTTCTAGTATCCAAAATTTATCAAACTTGAACAAGATTAACATCAAACTTAATACTAACTTATTCAATCATAAAATACACATATTCAAGAAGAAATCATCATAGTTTGACACTCCAAATCAGATTATAGTTCATGCATAAAAACGGGTATGAAATCATCAAAACGGTCTAACTTAGTCATCTAATCTATACTATAAATCAAGGTACACAAAGTAGGTTGAGATAGTATGTTACCTTAACAAAGATTAACACAAAAACGTACAAAAAAACCCGCTGCCCAAAACAGAACCACACGGCCAGAAATCACGCACAACACGGGCACCACCACGGCCTTGCACACGAGCACCCTTGCACAGCTTTAACGCACAACCACCACCACTACGGCACACAACCATGCACGTCCATGCCTTCACATGAGCAACCTCGAACAACCCACACGAACCATGCCCAAAAACCAAACCCGAACTAGTGATCTTGAACGAAACCATTGAAGTTTACATTGTGTTTTGATACTTAAAGATCAATGGAGGTTGAATCTTTAAGTTTGGGTTTGAAAAGATGGATGAACAAATGATGAATGTTTAGGAAGCCAAAATGGCGTGTGGGATGAAGAGTAAATAGAGGGAGTTTTGTGTTTTAAACTTTGGATGGCAAGGGATGGCAAATGGGCAAATGAGCAAATGAATCCTCATGCCTTACTACTACTTCTATTTATAGAAGTTAGTTAGGTGTGAAAGCAAGGCAAGTGGCAAACTAGCCACTTAAACACAAGGGGCCGGCTATGGGCTACTAAAATGGGCTTCCAAGTTTAATTGGGCCATTTGCACTAATTCATGACTAATCATGATTAATTTCGCACTTGGCCCAAAACTAATTAATTAATTAGAAAATTAAATCATAAAATTCTAATTAATTAAAATAAAATAAAACTAAGAAATAATAAACCATAAAATAAAATGGTTACATTCAAGAATTAAAAATAGTCTAAATAAATTTAGACCATGCACCGAAATAAAATAATTACAAGCAAAACAATCAAGAAAATAGCCCAAAATCTGGGGCGTTACAATTAGTATTTTCAGTCAAGCATTGTTAAGCATGTTTAGGAAATGACGTTATGAATGAATTTATGTCTTTTGTTGTAAAGTCTTTCGTTGTGCCTTTGATGATTTGATTGAAGCATGATTGATTGTTGTTTTTCCGCTGCGTGATCCTGATATATAAGTTGAATTGTTATGAATGTTGGAATTCCCTACTATCATGATTGTTATGCTATGATGGCTCCGTTTCTCTTATTATATATTTTATGGTTCCACTTCTAAGTGGAACAACCTAATTACTCCCCACTAATTGTGGACCCCTTTTCAGGTGATGAAGTAGAAGTTTGAGTGCGCAGTGGAAGTGTGGTTTGGGTTGAGTGCAGTAGCGAGATTAGCTTTAGCTCGTCAACCTTTTAGTCTTTTATTTCAGTATTTCTTTGTTTTTCGCCCAGCTTGTTGGGCTAGGATTTCCCCTTTTGTGTTAGGTTTAGACTGTTTTTTCCTTATTAGTTGTTTAGTGGGCTCCATTAATTCTTTTCCATTCATAAAAGTTAGACTTTGAACTCAATTTAATAGTTTAACTATTAGTTATTAACTGTTATGCAATTGGTAACGAACCGGTTTGTCGATGAATACGAGATCGGCAATGTACGAAAAGTCGGGTCGTTACAAATGACACTAACGACATGGTGTGTGTCACCACAGGAGGCTTCGCCTCTGGAGGAAGTAGCAATGAGGCAAGAAAGTCACATGCACGGAAATTAAAGTGTTTAGTCATGGAAATCAAAGAGCAAGAGAAGCCTCCCTACCGAAGCATGGTCTTTGATCAGACCACGGTGCCCTTCGCTCATGTGACGACCCGACTCGCTTAAATCGGCGCGGAGGAAATCGACGAGTCGAATAGTCATAACTAACAACTCAAATACTTAAAAATTAAAACAAAAACCTCAAGATATTATTATTATAACCCAAAAGTATAAATACCCACAACTTTGTACAATACTAAACCAAAAGTCAAACTATCAATACTAGTAAAAGTAACTCCAACCACATGTCAGAGTCTAAACCAAAAGTATACAAGTTCACTACTATAGATCTATACTATCCAAAACCACAAAACAATGAAAAAACAACTAAATCAGAATAACGGCGCTTGTCCAACCCAAAACTAAGCAAGAACCTCATCATCAGAATTACCTGAAAAGTAAACAACAGTCCACCGTCAGTGGTGAGTAACATAACTGACTCACCCTAACAGGAATACACAAGAACATAGCACAAATCAAATATCCAAATCAAACATCAAATCATGCGAAAATCATACCAATATACAGACTCGACTCAACTAACTTATCCAAACTTATCTTTGGCGCAATCATTCATAAACTAGACCGGACTACCCTCGTACGAACGCCTCTTACGCGATCGAACTTTCCAAATATGCCAGGATTGAGAATCTTACTCTCGCTCCCATGAAACCAATCTTACTGGAAATCCATATCAAAAGACGACATAGCAATAATCACTATCCCAATACCACGGTCAGGATAGGGGCAACGTCTTAACCCAAGCCTTAGAATCTTACTCTAAGATTAGGCATCTAGATACGAAATCAAGCTAATCTTACATCTTTATCTTTTAATCCGAAGTTTACTCACTTAGTTACTTCTTAAGTTGCATCTTACGCCTTGACTTAAGAATATAACGCGTAAACCAAACATCTTACAACTTCTTATCGATTTCTTTAACTCTTTCTTTAACTTTCTTTACTTTCTTTAACTTAAAAGACTTAATCAAGAACTTATCAAGACTCATCAGGAACTCATCAAGAACTCAAAGAACTCAACCAAGATTCATAAAGAACTCATCCAAGATTCAAGAACTTCAACCAAGAACTCAATCAAGATTCAAGAACTTCAACCAAGAACTCATCCAACATACATATTCCACACGCATAACTCAAATAATAACGATGAAATTACCAACCTACTATCATCCAAAATTCATCAAACTTTAACATGATTAACATAAACTTAGTACCAACATAATCATACATAAAATCAACATATTCAATCATTAAATCATCAATAAACCGCATCAAAATCAAATTTACAACCATACATGAAAACATGATCAAACTTCAACATAAACTAATCTTATGCGTTTAATTCATACTATGAATCATAGTACACCAATTAAGTTGAGAAAGCATGTTACCTTATTGAAGATTAACACACAAAATCAACACAAAAATGCAGCCCGGAAAATGAACCACACGGCCCTATCACACGGTGTACCCACGGCTTCCACACGGCACCACACACGGCTTGCACACGGCTTGCACACACGAGCACGACTGCTGTTGCACGGCTGTCCAGCACGGCTGCCACACCACGAACACGGCCCGTCTGCACGGCTGCACCACCACGAGCACGGCCCACTTTCACGGCCACCACACGAACCCACACACGAACACCCACACGAACAACCCCAAACCAATCCCGAACTAGTGATCTTGAATGCAACAATTGGGTTTAGGATTGTGTTTTGATACTTAAAGATCAAAAGATGATGAATCTTTAAGTTTGGGTTTAGAAAAGATGATGAACAATTGATGGGTTTCAATTGGCCAAAATGGCGTGTGGAATGGGAGCAATGGAGAGAATTGTGTTGATCTTTTTGATGGCAAGAGCATAAGATGGCAATTGTGTTTAAATGGGCAAAATGAGCAAAAGCCTTACTAACTCCTCTATATATAGAGTTAGTTAAGGTGTGAACATGAGGCAAGTGGAAAAACTTGTCACCAAATACAAGGGCCAACCGGCCAAGCAAGAGAAAAGGGCCAAAAATGGGCTTCCGTGATTAATTGGGATAATTTACAAATAGTACATGACTAATCATGCTTAAATCAATTTAGCCCAAAATATTAAATAATTAATTAGAAAATTAAATAATAAATTCTAATTAATTAAATAATAACTAAAATAAATAATAATAACTGCAAATAAAATAATTCGAATTAAATCGAAATTATTCATATAAAATAAAATAAATAGTTCAAAAATAAATTTGAACTATACATAGCAACATATAAATACACATAAACTTATGGCAGAAATACCAATAAAATCAGGGTCGTTACAGCTCAGTTCCCGCATGACGACCCTTACGTGGTCGAAGTTAAAACTACAAACTCTCTTGTGAAACGAGTACTTATAGACTGTGGAAGCTCAGCTAACATCCTCACACTCGACTACCTGAACAAGCTGGGAATACCCCATAATGAACTTGCGCAATTACAACATCCTTTCGTCGGTTTCGGGTGTCAAACCACCCACTCGAAGGGAACGATCAGGTTGCCTATTCAGATAGGTTAAAAACAAGGGCGGAAATCTAACGGTAGATTTTGTGGTGGTGGACATTCCACTCCCCTACAACGCCATCCTTGGAAGGCCCTTGCTCAACCGAGTCAAGGCGTCCATATCTATGTACAAGTTGCTCTTACAATATGACACCAATGAAGGATCGGTCGGACAGTTGTATGGGTATCAATACTCAGCCAGCGAATGCTACATCAACAGCTTTAAAGCCCCTCACAACGAAGTGGGCGAGAATAAAAATGAGTCACCTGTGCCGGGGGCAATAGTCAACCCTCCTGATATGGGCATGTACGTCACAAACACCCCCATGTGTTATTCTCACCCAGAACCTACAGAAATAATGAGGAAGTAATGATCGATCAGAAGGAGGAAGAAGCAGTCAAGGAAGGCAAAACCTTCTGCTAACCGAAAAAGGAGAAAATCATTAAGGTATTAAGAGAATACCACGATGTTTTTGGCTTCTCGGTTAAGGTAATGCCTGGCACCGATCCTAAGGTCATGCAACATGAACTTAACATCTGAGAAGGGCACAAGTCGGTCAAGTAAAAACTAAGACACCAAGGCCAAGAAAGAACCACTGCAACTGCGGCCGAAGTAAAGAAATTATTGGAAGCCGGGTTTATTAGGGAATGCAGATACAGTGACTGGTTTGCGGACGTCGTGCTGGTAAAAAAACCTAATGGAACCTGTAGAATGTGCGTAGACTTCACGGAGTTGAACAAGGCTTATCTTAAAGACAACTAGCCATTGCCTAAGATCGATTAGTTGGTCGATCCAACGGTCGGACACACACTATTCAGTTTCATCGATGCCAATGCATGGTAAAGGAAGATTAGCTGCACATAACATTCATCAACAGCCAGGGGTATACTGTTACAATGTTATGTCGTTCCGCATAAAAAATGTCGGGGCCACATATTAACATCTGGTCAAAAAAATCTTTGAGGGGTAAATTGACAGAAATGTGAAAGTATATGTGGACGACATTATAATCAAGAGCGCAACAAGCTAGCCTCGGGCCATACATCAGACATGAGAGAAAGTCTAGAAACTCATAGGAGGTAAAACATGAAACTCAATCCCAAGAATTGTGTCTTTTGGGGTGAGAAGGGGAAAATGCCCTTGCTTTTTGGCAGACTGATCAGTCCTTTTTTCAACCAATTTTTTGAGCTCTTTTCTCTTGTTTTCGAGCCTTTTAGGCTTAGTTTTCCAAGTTTTAGGCCTTTCTATTTTAGTTTCGTTTTATTTTGAGTTTGTTTTTGTCGAATAATGTGGTTGAGACCCTTTGACTTTGAATGATGATGAACACTAAAAAACAAATGACAGGGAACAGTTGTGTTTGGAAATATTTGTATTACAGGGAATGAGTATTTGAGCTTTATTGTGTATACTGTTTGGAACCAGTTAAAGTGTTCCATGGATTGTCTGAAATAGTCATATATTTACTTGTTATGTCTTAAATATGTTGGTTGTTCAGCAAATACAATTGTTCTAAGTGTTAAAGTCCAGATTCGAGTTTGAAGATATTCAAAGAAGACTTTCGAGACTTGGAAGAGCATGAAGATAGATTAGATTTTTAAATTGAGCATCTTAGATCTTCAGGTAATGTTTGTGTGTATATTTGATAAATTATTATCAATGACTTTGTGTGTTGAAGTAGTAATGTGAATATTAGAACCGAATGTTATAATATCCAAAAGAATATGAATTAGGGTAACAGGTCTAGGGACCAGTTTCTCTATGAGTTGTTGTCAGTTTTCAAAAAAAAAAAAAGGTTTTTTATAAATGATCTTAAAAAGGAATTTTAGGTTTTTAACACCTCATTAACAGCTGGTAAATTCTAATACCCACGTGAAAGATTGGAAAATCATTTGAGCATAACAAACTTTCTTGGAAAGATTGTTGTGAACAAATGAACCTGTTTCCCGCTCTTTCAAAGGGAATTTGAAAACTGATTTACCCCCTCTTTTTGTGATGGGGTTTTCAATCAGTTTTTGAGTCTATAAATAGTTGGCATTTAGATCACATTTGAGATGGATTTTTGAGTCTATCTTGAAAATATTGAGCAAAAAGAGTTGAGAGAAAAACATACAAGGCATAACACTTTCTACCAAACACAAACACACATTCTTTAGAGGCTAAACTTTATTCTTCAAGCTTTGTGAGAAAGTAAAAATAGAGTGATAATATTTTAATCCATATTCAACAATGGGGTTGAAGATTGGGAAGTGTTTGTGAGTTCAAACACGAGTGAGATCGCATTCATAGTTAACTGTGGTGAACTGGTTCCAAGAGCTTGGAACAGTTGAGTGTGTATTTTGTTAATTATTTCTGAGTTGAATTAATAAGATGCATAGGGTAGGAGGATGTAGGGCTTGATTTTGGCCAAACCTCTTTAAATTTGGTGTTCTTGTCTTTATTGCTTTCCAAATAATTCTATTGCAGGAACCACCATAACTTGTTCTAATTCAAGAAATAAGAAAATTTTAAATTGTTAACCATTACACCAAATACTCAATTCACCTCCATCTTGAGTATATTCAACCTTTCAAATGTCATTTTCTAGCTATTTTTATTAATATTTGAACTAGATTTGGTAGCATTTCTATTGCTCTTGCAATTTGGTCTGATTCAAAGACTCATATCATTTTATCTACAACTCTTTTTTAAGTGATTCCACTTGGATAAGATTTTGTATTCCAAGAGCTTCAGTGTGATATATCATATGCTCAATTCCGCTAAGAAATAAAGGAGATATGAGTATTTGAAGACCGAGTGAGCAGATATGAGTGGACGCTCAGTTGCTTTGAAGGAACGCTCAAACCTGTAACTGCAGCCTTTGTTTTCTGCGGGTTGATCGTAGAGTTGGGCCTAGTCCATGCTACGATTTCGATGCCTATCATCATCTAGGTTGGCTCACAGCTTCGCAAGCATGCTAGTGCTGGGCCTAGCCCACACTGGTTGCGTAATGCTTGCTTGCAAGCACTGAGCACAGCCTATCAGCCTTATGCTAGCTGTGGCCAAGCACTGTATCGCACCTTCTGGTAGCTACACGCATCAAGCAACGAGGCACAAGGCCTCGCCCTTCCATGCGCACAACCACGCATGTGCATGTGCGATGGCTTGGCTTTGTGCCTCGCCCTTTCGCACATTAAACGAAATCCAATGTCTACCAAAATTAATTTTGTTAAAATCTAAAATCTAATTTTAGAATTTAGTTTGAGCAAGCTTTGACTGAATAATATTCAATTTAATTATTTCAATTAGGGAAAGCTTAAAATTAATTAACAAGATCCAATCTTTAATCAATTCGAAAAATCTATAATTATATATTCATATACATCATCTAATGATAATTATTATGAATCTTGTATAAAATAATTGAATTTTAAAAATTTGACATTTAATGAAAAATTTAAATTCAATTAGGGCTAATTAAGTTTAACAATTTAAATCATCCAATGCATATAAATTTCGAATCTTTAAAGAATATCTTTAATTTTCAATCAAATTTTCAAAATTTATAAGATGCATGTTTCATTCAAGGACTAGGGTTTAAGCGATTCAAATTAAAACAACTAATCCAATTAAAGATTTAATCTTTATTAATATATGAAGAGTATTATCTTGGAATCATAATCTAATCAAACCTAGCTATTACTTAAAGTTCAATGGTTAATCTAATTAAGCAATTGTGATTTCAAGTAAAAATAGGGTTTACATAGATTTAGGGCTTTCTAATCTACTTGACTAGTATAATCTAATTATACATCAAAAGATTAGAAATATGTGCAGTAGATCAATACAGAAATCATTCACATAAAAATCATAACATGCAATATCAAATTTATGCTCGAAAAATTAGAAAAAAAATCGTTTGAAAACGAAAAACCCCTTGAAAATCCTATTTAGGTGCAGAATGAGATATATTTTATTCTCATTCATCGAAAGCGACCTCCAGCTAGGCATTCCGATCACTTGACTTTACTGAATAATCAATTCTATAATTATCTGAACCATCTATTACAATAATACACTTGACCAAATGACACTATTCCTTCAGAACATGTTGGTGGTACTCTACCACCACTCCATCAGACCATCAATAACGACATATGATCCTTCGCTACCTTGAGCCACCTCAAGACTCCTTCTATAAGGATCGAATTCGATAGAAGTGAGTGGAGTGAGCAAATCTCCACATATTCATTTGGACATTGAAAAGGATCCAAGTGCTTAAGGAATTGTCCCGGGTGTCATACACCATCATCTCGTAGTCGCCCTGCAAAGAATCCAAACCCAAGTAAGGAAACGAATAAAGTCAACTTTAAGAAAAATAAAGTTCCTAATACTTACCTGCCCTTGCAAGGGACGATGAGGAGATATGGTTTGGCCTATAGAAAAGACCAACTCAGAAGGAAACCCAGCCTCAAGTTTCCAAACATTCCTCTTACTCTCTACCTTTTGAACAACAAGCTCGAGATTATCCTCGGTTGCCATCCTATTTCAGGAACACTTGTCAAAAATTAAGAAAACAAACGGCAGCATAACGGATGTAAACGAAGCATCCCGATACATAGCCATGAACTATTGTTTACATTCATTAACCAAAAATCCACAATTCCAGAAATAACCAACGTAACTTCACAAAATCATATCCTTCCTTTTTGAGACAACTTCTCAAAACTCAACAAAATGGGTTGAAGCAAGAACACTACATTCTAAAAACCCATAACTCAATTCTTCAAACCAAAAATAGCAATCAAAGAACACCAAGCTACCAAGGTCAGGTTTCAAGTATACATTAAACTAGTCCCTGATTCACCATTTGGGGGCTAGTCCAAATTCAAGGAAACAAGCAAGTTCAATCAAGTTTCAATACATACTTTGAAGCACAAGTTGAAATAAATTAAACTAGCAATTTTAACAAGTTCAAACATCAAAACCCCAAACAATTACTCATAGATGACAAAGTGTAAGTCTTATTCAAAATTAACACAAACATAGGTCTTTTTGGTTCATTCAATTTCCAAAACATTACATTATATTCATACATCACTTGCTACATGGCATTTTTGAGTTTAATCAAGTATATACAAATACCCCAAATCCAAAGTTTGGGTTACTAGAAAAAACTAACTAAACGACCATAATTTAATGGAATTATCATGCAAAAGTTGAGTAAAGTGAGGAACTTACTTATAATTGATGAAAACCACAAGAAATTCGAGCGAGAATACCACCTCAAAGAGCTTGGCTAGATCTCTAATTGAGGTTTAAGGGTTTTTATGAAGATGGGCGAAAGAGGAAGAAGAGAAGAGTTGGGTGCGGCAAGACCCAACCCCCACTTCAAATCCCTTTAGCCATAACTTAGGTGCCCACAAGCACAACCCCTAAGGCCAGCGGCTGAGCGCCCACATGCCTAGTGTGAGCTGGGACGCTCACCCATTCGCCCAGACGCCCATATGGGGCATTGTGTGGGGGCCACCTCGCTTCCTTAGCTTCATTTGTCACATTTCTTCGACTTCACGGATGCTTGGAAGTTGCGCACACAAATTAACCAACTTTCAAATGCTGTGAAATTACAAAAATGCCCCAAAAAATAAATTCAGGTCAAAAATTACCAAAATGCCCCTGAAAGAAAATTCAGATAAAAAATCATCAAGACGTCCCGACATATGAAACCGGGCTTATCTCTAACAACTAAATAGTCTCTTACAATTAAAAATAGTTTAAAGTCATAATCTTCTCACATACATCGTTAGACGATCATCAAGCAACCTAAAGAAGAGAGCCCAACATCGCTAGGTGGTCATCAAACACCTCTCCATAGCCTAAGCCCGCTAAAGCAGAGATAACAAGCATCGACAGAGGTCACATCCTAAAAGTCAAAGTGCACTTGAAGGAATCCAACAATCCTGAGCGAAGAAGAGCTTCTAGAGGATCACACTCGGACACCAGTACGACTAACCTCTGTTTTGCAGATACTGGGTACTTTAACTATAGCCTTACGAAACAAACATTTCTACAGAATCAGTCAAAGTGGGGACTTCTATAGACACCTACATTTGTCCCCAAAAATAGGCCGATGATTATCGTATACCACGTCGCTATTATTCCGATGGTTCTTGAATAAGTGTTTAGCAATTGATTAAAAACGCGCGAAGAGAACAATGACGACCTTAGTTGCAATGACCAAAAGTTCGATGACATCTCTCGAAAGCCAAAAAGCGCTAAGAAAATTATAAATAATTTGTAATAAATTGTTTATAATTTTCAGGTTTTATTAAAATAATTTTCTCAATTTTCTTAAAAATAAATTTGATTTCCGATAATTAATATTAACTATAGAAAGTAATTTATATTTTCTAAAAATACAAGAAATGAATAAAGAGAACAAACACAGCTACATTCGTCGATTATTCTAAAAATATATTTCAGAATATGCGGAGAATCAAGAGATTAGACAAGTATTTCTGACAAATTAATTAAACTCGGAAAGTTTCTCGATGTGCGGCCCAACGCCCATATAGACATCCCCACGCTGAAAAGATAAGCATTAATTGCATGGGTAAATATTTCAAACAAAATAAATGAGCGCAAGGACGCCCAACTGAGTTCCCCCAGCGCCCAATTGAGTGCCTACACGCTTGTGGCTGGGCACCACCACACAGGACTGGGCGCCTCTACACCCATCTGGGCGATCCAACACTTACTTGTTGACTTCCGAGCACTATAAATAGGTTGAGTTTGTTCGAGAAAACGACAATTTTCTGACATTCACTCTTTCTTACTCGTCTCTCTCTCTCTCTTTACTCTCTAAACTAATTTTCTTAATTTTCTAAAAAACAATAACGAATCTCTGAATATTAAACACTTATAACACCTTCAAGACCGTTGTTTGACTGTTTACACGCAAGGTATTTCACATGAGGCCACATCATTCTTAATTTCTTTTTTTATAATTATTTTTGTACTATTTAAATTTCAATCTTTTTATCGCTCAAATTGTAATCCTTTGTAATAGCCTGGTAATAGTCCTAATAGAAAAATCATCTTCATTGCTTTTATCACTTAGTATCATATGAAACAGACTAAATAAAGGCTTGACAACATGTTTATTCTGAAATGTTTAGAAACAGGTTTTAATTTTTAATTAGCACTTTAATTTTTTATTTGATTTAATATTTAGTTTTAGGTTTAGTTTTAGGTTTAGTGAGTTGTAGGTTTAATAAAAAGATCTAATAAAGTGCAAATACATAAAGCAAAGTCTAATATTTTTGACAAAATTGATATATATTAGGATCCTTAACTTGACTAATCTAAAGTGATCACCTTGAAATTAATCTTAAATGTGCATTACACTAAAAATAAATTGCCTAATAATTCTTGTGTCCTTAATTAAGGCTTCAAAATGTAAAATAAAATGAAATGTTATTTGGTTTAATGAAGTTGAAATCACAAAAGAGATCAAATAAAGACCACTAGATGCTGGTGGACTTTGTGACCTAATTAGTCCTTATCCCTGTCTCTAAATCCAAGAAGAACTGGAGATCGACCTATTCAATGGAGTCATATTTGGTTTTTTAGCCATATGAATAATGTGACGACCCGACTTTTAGCAACATTGATTTCTAATAATCGACAAGCCGAATCGCCCCTAAAATAAAACTCAACTCCAAACATAAACATAGTAACAAAGGAACCCAAACATATTAATACTCCAAAAGTCAAATATTCTAGTAAGTCAACTATCAATAACCACAAATAATATTATCTCAGCTACTAACAAAACTAATAAATAAAAGAACAAAATAAAAACCAAGCATAATCACTAGGGTTAAAGTCACCACTCTCAAGTATACAACCTGGCCCGCAAAAGCCAAACATCCAGGTAGGTTGTTCCATCAAAAAGTGGAACTCAAATAACATAACATAATCAAGGAAAGCCATACAAGTAACACGTACTCATACATGTAAACAACATACAAATATAGTCACACATATATGCGTACTGACATCCTTTGCAGCGGAATAATACATATATACAAATCAATCAATAATGACACGAACATACTCGACATTCAAAATGCGACAAAACTCATTAATCAAACATAAATCCTTTCTTTAGAAGAAAATTAAAAAAAAAGTAATGCAATAGAAGTACTAGATGTCCGTAGTCAAAGCTGCAATGCCAGAATCCAAAAAAAAAATTTCACACAATAATCAAGCAATGGTTTAGTCAAAGCTCGTTGGTCCACCTATGCGCTTTCCAACTTTTCTAAAACATGCCGGGTCAAACCAATGCGTTCATCCCGTAGCCCTCTAATGTGAGAACTATGCCTAGGTATTGGCCAATACCCCTAAGTTAGCAACCAATGAGTCATTAACCTAGACCACAACACACCCAAAGATCCAGAACTACCCCACAAATATCGAACACAGGGCAGTGGCTACGACTTTAACCCAAACTAGCAACCAAAGCGTTACTAGATTAAGCGACCCGTCACATAATAAATCAAAACATTATCAACATGATCTCCAGGATCAATAAATCAAAAATGAAACGACCTGATCTCTAAGATTAATAAATCAAGATAACCCACTTGAAATTCTATCGACATGATCACCAGGATTAATAGTTGCAATGAAATTCTATCGACATGATCGACATTTTAATTTCAAGAATTTAAAATGGAAAACCAAGATTTGACAAGAGAACTTCAAGAACCAAATTAATAGATCGAGAGTCATCAAGAAAGACCAAGAAAGGTCAAGAACACAACAAGACTCAACAAGAAACATAAAGGTTCATCAAGAACGACCAAGAATTATCATGGCAGTTCAAGATTCAATAAGATTGTTAATGAATCATCAAGATTCCAAATCGACAATAAATACTAACTATAGTTCATTAAAGTATATACTATAGTCGGCTATCCAATTTTAGTTAGGCTAAAGCCTAAACCATCCCATAGGATCAATCGAGTTCAGAGGTTTCATCCAAATTTCATTGCAACTATTTTAAAAATAATTAATTTACACCTTTTTACAGAATCTTATTTATTCAATTTAAATTAAAGAATCACCATTTAAAGACCTCGAGCGAACTGGAAATTTTCGTGATAGTTAGTTCTGGATATCAGGATGGTCATCTGTGACTTTTAACCAAAATTAACAACATTTACTAATTTTAAGGAATTTATAACTAATTGGTCAGATTCGTCTAGTATCACTTTCAGACTTTTTTGACATAGTAAAAGAACTCTAAAAATCGTGAAATTTTAGACTGAATTAATTTATACCAATTATGATGTTCACCTAAATTTTCGTAGCAATCGAACCTGATTTAGTATACCAATAAATTCGAACACCAAAATTAGGCAAATTTATCGGTTTGACAAATTCGACTGTTTTGAGTACAAAAAAGGACAAATTTTACCACGAAATAATTCTGAGACTATCAATAACCAACATAGGAGCTTCAACCAACAATTGATCAAGAAAAGACAAGATTCGACCAAGAATTATACAATTTACTAACATCATAAAATTGGTCAAAAATCTTTGAAGAAAATTGAATCATAAAATAAAGAATTGCATGATTCAACACATGATCATCAATCGTACATAAATCCTTGAATCAAACATAATAGGAAATCATATTTTCAATCTTAAACCTATGTTATACTATGTGAATTTGACTATCCAAATTTAGACAAAACATCTAGTTACCTCGACTAATCGAGACTCCAAAACGCACACAAGAACAAACACGATCGAACGTGATCTCGGACCACAAACCTCACAGCCTGCTTGAAATCACACGGCCACCCTTGATCATCATGCATGAATACCACTTGCACCTTGCACAGCAATCACCTGCACCATACACGAACCACTTCTTGCACCACATGGTTCCACCTCTTGAAACAAACAACCAATACTCCAATTTCTTCACCCAAAGAACCCCCAAAAACCAAGGATCTTCTACAAAATATTTGATGGTTTGATGACTAAATTATTAGTGAAGACTAATGGAACATGAATCTTGAAGTTCTAGGATGAAAGATGATAAAAGTGTTTGATGGTGGAAAATGGAAGTAGGCGTGTAAATGAGAAGGAGAAAGAGATAATTTTTCTCTTGCTCAAGTTTGTAAAGATGAGTAAGAAAAAATGAATTGAAAAGATGTGAGGGGCTCAAATCCTTAAGGGGTCTCTTACATATAGTTTTGAGCAAGTGGAAAAAAAGGTAGGGGCAAGCCAAGGGGAAAGAAGGAAGGGAAGTGGGTCGCTTGATCCACTTGATATACTTCTAGGCCTAATTCAACTTGGGCTTGATTTAGTCATTCGTTACAAGAATAATTAAATCATCGACCCAATAGTTAATTAACCAACACTTAGGATGACTAATTGGGCTATAAATAATTTCTTAATGTAGATTTATAAATCCATTTCAATAATTTAATTTAGTCCAACTCAAATAAGTAGACCTGGGACCTCTAAATTAACTTCAAGTCTCAGGTTAGTTTAAGCCAACCCAAACCTATTATTTAACTTGATCCAAAAATCTATCGAAAGGCTATTCCGATCTGGTACCAAGGAGGGACCAAAGTTACTTCTGACTCCTACTCGGCCAACTCGTCATTAATTTAATATTAATTTCAAGTTGGTCCACTACCACGAATTGCCATAACTTGGGAGCTACAAAACCCTAATGGGTTGAAATCAAATGAGAGAGCGAAGAATATCAAATAATTTGAAAACTTTATAAAATATTATTAATCATAATAAATTCCCGAAAGAAATACTTTCAAAAAGATTTTCAATTAATAAAACAGGGAATTTATTACTAATTTTCGAAATCAAATTTTGATACGACCAAAACTATCTAATAATGTAAACTCAAAATACGGGGTGTTACAAATAATGGGTTACGTGAGCCTCCCAAAAGGCACGATGGTGACTTCTTATCTTGATTTTTGAAAATTCAACCTCTAAAGCCAAGCATACTCGTCCTATGCTAAAAGAGAAATTTAATGTCCATATAAAAAAAATAAAACCAATACCGCACCCTTTGGGGGTGCGTGGGTGCGGTTCCCACAGTGAAAAAGGAAACA
Organism: Salicornia ramosissima; assembly: GCA_951394345.1. NCBI lineage: Eukaryota > Viridiplantae > Streptophyta > Magnoliopsida > Caryophyllales > Amaranthaceae > Salicornia > Salicornia ramosissima. The sequence continues at coordinate 38,423,139 of OX596239.1, read as the reverse complement.
AAATATTTGTTACATTTGAATAACATGTAGACATATAACCATGTACAAACATTAGCAAAATCAGCAGAACTAGTGTACGAGACTAGGATTATTTACATGTCCATCATCTAAGACTACCCAAATATCACTGAGACAACTAATTGACGATTAATATAACTCATCTTTGTCATCATTATTATCTTATTTATTATTATTATAATATATATATATATGAATAAATATTTTGAATTCGAAAAAAATATTTCTAAAAAAAATTGCAGCTCTGATAGCCACATTGTAACACCCTGACAATTCTACTACTTACCTGAATAATCATGTCTATGATTCACTAGAACTGCTGAAGTGTTACCGCCATTTGTTCAAAAGTTAAGGCTTCACCAGAATCATCAACGAAAAATTTAGCAAAAGAAAGACTATCACTGATTAATACTTTTACAAGTTGGAACCATTCACGACCCTTATTCCAAACCAAACTATCCTTGAGTAATACATTTCAATGTGAAAGAACACTCCAACCAATTAAATAATGAAATAATTAACGTCCATTCAAACATAAAATAAAATTGTATGCTAGCACAAATCAATCCACATAGTCCCCATGTGTCACGAAAACACCATTAGATTATCCCTCTAATACATGTAATGACTCTGCTCCCCAAATGAATAATAATATGGTCGTAGACCATAATCACATAAAGCACGCAATCAGCAAATTTGAGTACATACAAGTTAAAGAAATATACATATACCCAGCAAGAAACTACAGTAGTTGCAGATTTAGGACCAACTTGATCTGAGTACATGATATGTGTATAGAGACAACAACATAATTTTTTTTTCAAGTTTTGACTAGACTCTTGCTGTAATGACCCGCATTTTAGCAACGTTCTTTTCAAAGAAAACAACAATAAGAGTCATTAAAATAGTCTAAATTATAACTTCAAAATTCATTAAAAACAGCGGAAGCACTAAACTTAATTCAATTTATTCAATTTAACCCATAAATAGTCTAGCACAATTAAAATACTAATTTCTGTTATTACAAACAACTACGGAAAGTCCATTAAAAGTTATTACAAAGGCTAGGAAATACATATAAGTATAAACTACTATCCTCGCAAGCTCACATTCCCAGCCCATGCGTAGCCCAATTATTCTTCTTCTGTACTTGAAAAAGGGATTAGGGGGTCCACAGTCAGTGGGGAGTAATTAGATTGTTCTACTTAATCAGTAGAACATAATTAGAAACATAATAATCAGAATAAGTCAACAGAACATTCACACGAGTCAACATAGATCACATTCATAATCATTAGAAATTCAAGTACGCAGCGGAAACAAGACAATAAAGAATACCAATCAAGAATCTCAAGACAAGCTAATACTAACTCTAGACTTCTAGACTTTCATTAATGACACTCAGGTTCTAGTTCATTTTAAGGTGCTAATCCATGACACAGTCATATGCTTGTAAGGGGTCAACCACGAAGGATCTACTTCCCCCAACTTTTCTTGCCTCATGCCGGGTCAACCACAAAGGATCTACTTCCCGAGCACTGGGATCCAGAACTGCCCCAAAACTGTAGAAGGGACAGTGGCTTCGACTATACCCATGTTCATGGCTCTTTAGCCACTAGATGGGCGGTCACTTCATAGATTATTATCTTTTCAAGTTCACAAATTACTTTCATTGACACGACTTGACTTCTAATCAATTCTAGTTCAACTTTATTGACTCAAAACTCTAGTCCAAGACTCGACATACTCGACATTAACCGACCATCACACGACAATTCATCATTCAACATTAATCATTCAATTCAACAAGTTCATATGTAAAGGTATACAATAATCATGATTCAACAACATAATCCAATCATAAACACAAGTTCAGAAGTCGAAATCTTACCCAATTCTTACCATAGTCACACGGCTCCTTGCAACAATATCAATACAATAATTCCTCATCACAATTTATAAAATCAATTCAATCATCAAAATAATTTACAAGCTTAAATGAACTATGATAATTCCAGGAACATAATCAAATTCTAGTCTTTTAGCTAATAAAATTATATAAATCAAGTCTTTTATTCTTTCCCTGTACTCGACATTTTCGAATAATATTAGTCAAGAAACCAAGTTTTAATCAAATTAAAATACAAGCTTTGATTTAATTAATTTAAAATCATTTCAAGAACGAGTTCAAATTCTAATCTTTTATCATAAAAGCAAGTAAAGATCAATCCTTTTTATTTGGAAATATCACACGGCTCTTTCATAAATTGAGCAAGATTAATCCCTTCTTTTATAATTCTAGAAATATCAAGATTAGATTAGTAGTACTAGATTAACTGAATAAAAATCCATACTTTATTTTATATTCAAGAATTTCGAACTATTAAGTTGCTAAATCAAGTGTATCACACGGCTCTAATAAGTAAACAATTCAAGATTATAATTTTAATAATTCAAGAACCTTGCTACGTAAAGAATTAATTCAAGAAATTCGTCAAAGATTACCAATAGATCAAGATTATAATTAAAAGTTCAAGTTCGAACAAGAATAACATTCGAACGAGTATAGTGATTCACGGCCATCATTCGACCAACATACATGTTTTGTACAATTATTTATTCAATAAATCTAATTGGCAAGAATCATAGAATAAGCATAAAATGTGTTAAAGCATGAAATAAATTCATCAAAACATCATGGAACATAATAATACCACTCGACATTCAACGCTCTAAGTTAACATGTGATTCGAAATTCATCAAGCATGATTCGAAGCAATTCTACATAGTTCTAAACTTATTCTAGAGAATTATATGACTAATCTATCCTATTGATTAAATAAAGGCAATCTAATTACCTTGCTAGTAGAACAAAAGAAGAGAAATGGTCGAAAATCCTCTAGTTAGTCGAGTAGTCACACGGCTCACTTGGGTAATCCTTGGCTTCTTGATCAATTCTTGAAGGGTTGAATCAATAGAAAGGATTCGAGGTTCTTTTGTGTGAATTGTGTTCTCCAAAGTTTTAGAGAGAAAGGAAATTATATGATGGTTCTTTTGGGGTGGCTTGGCCATGTAACAATAGTAGGCAAGGGGTTATGAGCTCCTAAAATCTAGTAAATAAAATAGGTGAATAAAAGTTAAATTTTTAGTTGAAGCCAAGGTAGATATAAATTATTATTTTTGGTTAAGAAATTAAAATAAAATAATTAAAGGAGATCATCACAATGGTCGTGGATTGGGCGTGTGTATGAGGTAGAATGGGCATCGGTTTAGGCTAAGTGAAGTGCTTGGATTGGGTCCAGATCAAAGGTTAAGCCTCTAAAGTGCTAAATTAATAATTAATTAAATAGATATTTAATTAATTAAATAAAATTTAAAATAGCCCAAATTTTTTGGGTATTACACTTGCCTAAAATTATTAATCTATCAAACTTTGGATTAGAAATAGACCAAGTTGATCATTCCATGTTCCCATGGTAGAACATCAATAAATAAAATCTTCATGTCATCCTTATAGGAAAACATGAAATAAAAATATCCAGATGGTGAGCGGGCACGACTCCGACAACATAGCTCGATGAGATCTCAACTAACCCAATAATTCTATATGAAAACCAATTTAATAAAAGAGACTCGTGGTTCAGAAAACCTTAGAAAAGTTCACGAATGATATCCCGTCTTTCAGTTTACGCGATTTACAATTTTGTAAAGTTATGATACATATCACAATACAATACATCCACAATCACACAATTTAAGATAACTACATCATCATAAAGACTTATAATTTTCTTTAATCAACTCTCATATGGTGAAACGATAACATATAATAATATCATGAAAAAAAAAATTCCGCTTACCATCCAAAGTAACTCGTTTACTCAAACATAAACCAACAAAACGAAATTGATTCACAATCATCAATCGCAAATAAAAACACATGATTAACTAACGTCTACGACTAAACAAGATGCATTCAAGAGTTCCCTAAGCATGTAACTAGGAACTCATTAAGTCAATATACATCCTTCTAAAGTCAAAGGTTCATGACTTGCACGTACCTTGAATAGATCGAGCGAAAACCTACTTTCCTTATTTAGAAATCACTAAAAACGTAATCCTCCCCAGTGGAGGTGGTGGTGGTATGTTGGCAACGGTGGTGAGCGGGGTGTGGGTCGGGGTTCCCCCCTTTTCTCCTTCTGGTTTGTGGGAGAGGAAGAGCGAAGGTTATTTCTTTTCCCTTTTCCTTTAAGTGTTCACGTCAAGAACGTAGAGAAAGTGAGGTGATTTTTTTTTTTTTGTTTTGTGTATGCATATATATATACATGTGGTACTCAGTTTAGTTTTTGGACTCTCACCCTATAACTTTAATAATCTTATTTGTATAAAATGTATGAAGTCATCTTTTGAATTCTTTTTATTACTCATATTGATATTATTAGTCTATATTTGAAATAACACGTAGTTTATAATAATAATATCTATATACATTTTTTATAAAAAAAACTATATAATTCTAATATATTTTGGGGGATTACATGCCCCATCGAGTACTTGGGAGCTCATTAGCCCCTGAGCCTCGGTGAGGTCAACTTAGACAATAATTGGTAGGCACTCATCGAGGAAAATAGGGAAACCTATCTAAAAACCTTCATCGAGGTAAAGGGACCCCAATTGAAGTAAATGGGGAATCCTATTCTCTTCCTTTATCAAGGTAAAGGGACCCCCATAGAGATAAATGGGAATTACATTCTCATCTTTCATCGAGGTAATGAGACCTCATCAAGGTAAATGGGCAATACCATCAAACACCTTCATAAAGGTAAAGTGATGCCCATGGAGCTAAATGGGGAATCCCATTAGGAATCCTAATCGAGGTAAAGAGATCCCCATCGAGGTGAATGAAAGATCCCACTAGAAAACTTCATCAAGGCAAAGAAAAAATCATTGAGGTGAATAGGGGATCTCACCAATAACCTCCATTGAGTAGAGGACCCTGTAGATACCTAAATGTGTCTCCCCAATGTAGAGACTAATGATAAACGTACCATATTTCCATCAGGTCCAACTAAGGGTAATTGATGATGAAAACACATAATACACCTCAAACTATTTCCTAATCGTGTTTGAACTGCTTTGGAAACAATTATTAGGCTTCACGGTGATTACGGGATTTATCTATATTTTTTCATCATTTTTAGGAATTTTTCATATTTTTCCCATACATTTATCCATATTTTATATTCATAAAAAATAAAAAAAATTCTTTTTCATTATAAAATATTTTTTTAAAATCATAAAAATAATTTTATAATTAATTCATATTTTCTGTATTTTTTATCATATTTTTAGAGCTTTTTATAGATTTTTAAGGATTTTTGCATGCTTAGGAGCATTTTCGACATGTTGAAGATTGCTCCGCAAAGCATATTAGTGTTTTTCATAATTTTCATAAATTTCCATAATTTTTAATAATTTTTCTGTAATTTTAAGAGCTTCTGGAGGCTTCTAGAACATTCTAGAACGTTTTGGGACATCCCGGAACACCCCAAAATATTCCGAAATATTAAAGATTACAGAATATATCCCTAATCAAATAAAAATCGGATCAAATCTCGGAACTCACGTGCAAAATCAATCAAAATCGACCCCGGATCAGACCAGACCTGCGCCTAGATGCAGGTCTCATATCTTGACATGCATCTAGGCGCAGGTCGCTGGTTCTATGGGTCCTTCTTTGCTCCTTCTGGCCTGTAAATGCACGTCCTTCCAAGCATTCTAACATACGCCAACAACTCTGATCGCTCCCGTGCATTGCATACTTCAACTCCATACACTTATACCACATCAAACAACAATCAAAACATCATCAAACATATCCCAAAACACCAACTCAATCAACTTTGAACATTCATCATCATCAAACACTCCTTAGTTGTGTTAATCAAAGACATTATAAGGTACAATTCCTAAAGTCTCAACTTCAAATCTATTCGTTCTAAGCTTATTTTTGTATTTATAAATCAATTAAAATGATGATTTATGATAATGGTTAATTTAATGGTTAATCCAGATCGTATATATGTGCGAATTAATGCTTTAATCAATCCTATAACAATGATGCCATTATTTCTTTAATCATCATCAATCTAATGACTTTTTAATGTTTTGATTTTGCAATTTACATGCGTAATGAGAATTAATTCATCGACGCATTTTGCATTATCATATATTAATACCGACTCTCATATATACGTCTTTAGATCTCAATTCACAAATTGAATAATAATGGTTTAATGACAATATTGTTGAATTTGTTTCTTTCATATGCAATTTATATCACAAAATTTCGATTTATTGAAATTCGTGTCATGAAATGGTTGCTACATTTTCTTTTCTAACAATGTTGTTACGAATATTTTGATAATTACTTTTTATGTGATCATGAGGAAATGAATTCATCAATTAAATTGCATATCACAAAACGATCGCCCGAGTTAATAAAATTCCAGAATGATTAACTGTCATTGTTCATGAGAGTCATATATTTAAATTTGGTTTTGATTAAATAATAAAGATGACGATTAAAGTTATTAATCCGAATATGGTGATCAATTGATTAAAGTGTTAAATCGCACAAGAATTAATTTTCTTCATTTTAATTGTGTTTTCTTGAATCTGCACATATTTATTCTTATTTATATTTTTGTTTATTTTATATCTCTTCATTTTGTGTTTTATGCATAATTTATTTGATGTTTTTTTAGGATTTAATACGGACTTAAGTTAAAGTGGTCACAAAAATTAGTCATAATCTGCAAATAATTCAATCCCACTTAGTAATATGCGTTTTTAGGATATAATCTGAGTTATCTATGAATTCGGGATTAATAATAATTCGACCACAAAAAGAGACCTAGTAGACACCGCTTACAGGCGGGCGAGCCCAATGCATGATTAGCTCGTAACTTGTCCCCGAACCCATACTGTAATAACCCTAAATTTTGGGCTATTTTAAATTTTTATTTATTTAATTACTTATGTTGATGGCTCAATGATTCAATTCAAAACAAGCCCAAAACCCCTTGACCCACCAAAACCCACACGACACCATTTTCTTTCTTTCGGTTATCTTACATTCTCTCCTTTGGCCTCAACCTATTAGGTTCCCAAATATTCACCTTTAAGCTACTCATGGTTGTGGACCAACTCAAATTTAATTTGGAATTAATGACGAGTTGGCTAAGTAGGGGTTAGAAGTAATTTTAGTCCCTTCTTGGTAACCGGACTTGAAAAGGCTTTCCATTTGGTTTCTGGCCCATTGATTCAAACTAAGCCCTAATTAAAACCCGAGCCCAAACTTTTACCTTGCATTACCCAAAATAGGGCCAAAGCCCAATCCCACCTTTCTACATAAGCCCACACGGCTCCCCCCTTCAATTGGACTAAATATTTGTTTTTTTCAAATCTTTTAATTAATAGATGTGAATTAAGCAAAAATCCTATTTTTTTTAAACATTCTCTGCCTATTTTTAGGAGTTCACTCAACCATCCAAAAATCTATAAAAACCCCCCATAACACCAATCTCACGGCACCCTGAAAAGAACAACACCACCATAATTATTTTCATTCTCTCTCAAAAACAACTAAACACAAAAATTCCTAAAGGCCTTCAATTTAATTCTAAAGATCAAAAAACCAAAAGATTGAAGCAAGAAACTAAGCCTTGTTCGAACTCATCAACACATGACCAACCCAAGAAAAAGATTCGAATTCTTGTACTTCAACTTAAGGCAATTAGATGTTTTACTTAATTCTAGAATATATAGATTAAATATATAGTTATTAGAATATGTTTATAACTGCATAGAATTGTTTGGAATTACTTTTGAATGAGTTGAATTGTTATGATGATTGATTCCTAGAATGTCGAACCACATGTGATGAGTGTTCAAAGTGTTCTTTTGATGTTTCAACATGACTCTATGAATGATATATGATTCTTGCTATGATTCTTGATAAATTAATTGATGAAGTGTTTTGCTTATGGAAAAATTGAATCTTGCTTATTTGTTCTTGAAATTTTCGAATGGTTTAAGTCTAAAAAGATCAATTTTTATCTTAATCTTGTTCTATCTTTAATTATTAAATGTTCTTGAAGTTAACCCTTGTAATTATTTAAGTTCTTGAATTAAAGAATGAATTTTGGTTTTAAAAGGGAAAAATGTCGAGTGGCAAAAGGTTTTTAATTAAATTTTTGGTTCGAAAATTTATTAAATCATTCAAGTACAAATTTCTATAAATTTAGAACAGATAAATTTGTAATCTTTTTTTTTTAACTAATTAAATCTTGAAAGTTAAAACTATTTTAAATTATTTGGAAGTAACCGTGTGAATTACAAGTATGATACGAAAATTAGCTCTTCAAATTAAAGTTTGGATTTTTATTAAATCCATTGAATTTAAATAAGTTAATTTACGATTATTTGTTTTAAATTTATTAAGTAAATTCTTTTATTTTATTTATTATAAAAACCGTGTATTTTGTTGAATAAATTGAATTATGATAATAATTATTTATTTTAAGCTTGTATTAATTTATGCATTTACTTGCTTTATTTATTTTATGATTATGAATTGTTATGATTGCATAATTTGTTATTAAGTTTAGAAATCAAGATAGGATGTGGACTAGAGTTGACTAAGTAACAGGTTAGGTTGACTTAGAATTTAGGTTTAAGTTCAAATAAAATAATAACATAATAATAAAGGAACGGAAACAGAGTAAGAGGATATTGTTTTGTTTCGATCTCTGGCTAGGAAACACTTGGTATTTAAGATGGCCAATATACGTGTCGCACCTCTCTTTCCTGGGATTTAAAACATCTCAGTTCCAATTACGGTCACCCAATACTTTCAATTATGGTATACTCTACCGGGTTTAAGGAATTGACGGCTGGCATATACTGATATTTGGAATTGACGGACAGTTATGCCGATAATTAAGGAATTGACGGCCGGTATGAGCACCATATAAAATACATAATAAATGATGAGGAAATATGATGATGAGAGTTGAGCTAATGAATAAAAGAATGATTAACTATGAAGTGACCGCCCATCTAGTGACTGATGTGCCACGAACATGGGTTTAGTCGAAGTCATTGCGCCACTGCGGAATGGCGTCAGTTCTGGATCCCAGCGCTCGGGAATTAGATCTTATGTGGTTGACCCAGCGTGAGCAAGGAAAGTTGGGGAACGAATTAAGGTGTTCCCCTACGAGCATATGACTGGTCATAGATTAGAATGGAAGAAAGAATTGGGAATTGATTAATTAAGAATCTAAAGAAGTCTGAAGTCATGAGGTGACGTTAGTAAGTGGTTAGAGTGATTTTGGTTTAGATTGATGGAATGAATTGGGAAGTTGATACTTAAGAGTTTAAGAAGTCTAGAGTCTTGAGGTGACCCTAGCAGAGTATATAGTTTGGTTATGGTTTAGTTGTATGTTTTTCCACTGCGTTGACTGATTGTTGTTATTTTTGAATTGTTGATGTTGATTTATTCGTGTGATTGGTGGATTTGTATTCTGATTATTATATGCTTAATTGCGTTCTACTATTAAGTAGAACATTCTAATTACTCCCCACTGACTGTAGACCCCCCATTCCCCTTTCAGGTGAAGAAGAAGTACTATAAGGCGGGTGTTAGCGAGGGTTGGGACTTGAGAGCATGCAAGAGTAGCAGTTTGGCTACCTATTTAGTATTAGTCCTAATTTTATGTTAATATTCGTAGCTTGTAATAGTATTTTTAGTAGTTTAATGAGAACCTTTGGAATAATTCTAGTTTGTTTTTAATAATATTTCTAATAATAATTGGTTAAGTGTTAGAGCTTCCGCTGTCATTTTAAGTTTTGATCATTATAAAGTCGTTTATTAATGATCCGTGTTGTTGTTTTCCCCGAAAACAACGTTGCTAAAATACGGTTCATTACACATACTCTGGTGCACGACCATATGGGGCCAATTGCTCCTGGCATTGGTACTTCTTCGGTGTTCGTGGACCGTATAAAACGCACGGTGGCGACTCCTACTAGACTACATTCACGTGTAGCGTTAACGAGCATTCAAAATGACTCGTGACGTAGGCGATCGGAAAAACCCCTACAGACCCCGTCGAGGGATTTAAGCCTCTAAGATGGAGACCCTTATCGAGTTACCAAAGGACCCTCATCTAAGAGATTTTACTTCTTGTAAGGAAAATCCTCATTGACTAAACAAACCCCATCAATGAGATTAAGGGGAAAGACAAACTTCTAGAACAAGAAAAAGCCTACATTGAGGTAGGGAACCCCATAGAGGGATCTTGGCCCCTTGAATAGGAACCCCATTGTGAGAAAAGAGAAGGGGAAATGCACCCTCACCATCAAGGCAAAGGAGGGGGGTGAGAAACCCATCGTGAAAAAGAAAGGATAGGAGGACCCCATCAATTGGGGTACCCAATGGGGTTGAGGGAAATTTACCGCAGGTGGGTAAGGAAACTTATAATGTTCAATATTCCTCATTCAAATGAGGCCATTAGGGTCACCAAGTGACCCCATCTTGTAATGACCCGACTTTTCGTACGTTGTCGATCTCGTATTCATCGACAAACCGGTTCGTTACCAATTGCATAAAAGTTAATAACTAATAGTTAAACTACTAATTTGAGTTCAAAGTCTAAGCTTTATTAATGGATAAGATATAAATGGAATCCACTAAACAACTAATAAGGGAAAAACAGTCTAAACCGAACATAAAAAGGAAATCCTAGCCCTACAAGCTTGGCGTAAAACAAAGAAATACTGAAACAAAAGACTAAAAGGTTGACGAGCTAAAGCTAATCTCGCCACTGCACTCAACCCAAACCACGCTTCCACTGCGCACTCAAACTTCAACTTCATCACCTGAAATGGGGTCCACAATCAGTGGGGAGTAACTAGGTTGTTCCATTTAGAAATGGAACCATAAAATACATAATAAGAGAGAACGGAGCAATCATAGCATAACAATCATGAAAACCATGGGGTTCCAATCATTCATAACAATTCAACTCATATATCAGAATCACGCAGCGGAAAACAACAATTAATCATGTTTAAATCAATTCATCAAAAGTACAGCGGAAGACTTAACAACAAATACATAAAAACATTCATAACGTCATTTCCAAAACATGCTTAACAATGCTTGACTGAAAATAATAATCATATGATAACTTAATCAAATTCTAAACAATCAACCGACTCAACTGAATTCTAATCATGCAATCAACTCAACCGTAATCTAAACAAGTAATCGCTACGACCGAAGTCGATAACACATAATCTCCACGACCGAAGTCGATAACACATAATCGCCACAACCGAAGCCGATATCACATAATTGCCACGACCGAAGTCGATAACACATAATCTCCACGAGCGAAGTCGATAACACATAATCGCCACGACCGAAGTCGATAACATATAATCGCCACGACCGAAGTTGATAACACATAATCGCTACGACCGAAGTCGATAACACATAATCAGACTCTTATTTAAATCGAAACACGTAAATTGTTCACATAAATATATCGCTTCAGAGACGAATGGTAAGTATTCGTGAAACATATCATTCGAACCCATGCAAGGCACGTAGTTGATTCAACCACGTAAATAATTCATATAATACTCAAATCCACATAATAAATCATCTAGCAATCATGTAATCCAATAATCATCAAGTAATCATGCTTCGCAATACAAAGAAGAAATAAAAATTCAACCTTTATATGCTCATACTATTCGGCCATGCATGTTAATATAAGCAACAAGTAAATACTTCAAGTTCAAAAAGAATTTGTCATGCAAATACAATTTGTAAACTTAAATAACAAAACATTTAAACCTTCATAATAAAGATTTGATTTTGCACTTGATTTAATAATAAAAATTGAAACTATAAATCTTAATCATCTTGATATTCACGGCATTCCCAAGGCAAAATCAAGATATGAAAATTAATTCAAGATTAGTATTCAAACTTAATCAAATCATACAATCATGCTTTTAAATCAAAGAATTAATTCAAGAACTCAATAAAAATTCATGCTTTTAAACTCTTCTGGTTCGAAAATTCAAGAAACAATAGACAATATAATTCTACAATTAAAATTAAAGAAACATGCAAATTCAAATCACAAATCATGAATTATGAGAAATAATCTATAAAGATTTACATGGAATCATATGGGTTTATCAAGAACAAAATAAAAATCAAGACTTTCTTGTTACACGAAATTGTCGTTTGCTAAAGAGGCAAAAACACTGATCTTTATGCAAATCTTTAAATCAAAACATGCAATTTACAATCATAAATCATGAATTATATCTTAAGCAATTAAATAAATCATAAAGAAACATGTAAACAATTCAAGAAATCATCAAGAACGAGTTCAACATATTACACGCATGGTTCGCAATTCATACTCAAGTTTCATGATCATAATTCTATAACTAGCAATCTATTCTATCAAATTATGCAATTTAATCATCCTAAATCTAAGTGTAAGTCTAGTTACATTAGATTAGGAAAGAAAAATCGAAACTTGGCCCCTAAACTAATCGTCTCACACGTCCAAATGCACAGACACACAAGACTTTGATCAACTCTTTAGATTTGAGAGATGTATATCTAAGAATTGAAGACTTGTTCTATTATGGACTTATAGAAGACCAAGAAAAGATTGTTGAGAGATAAAAAGATAGAGAGACCGTGAGAGAGGGAGGGACGAGTGAGGTGGAAGGATTAGAGTGATTTTGAGGGAGAATAGGAGTAAGTTTGTTATGATCTTATGATTGGGTGTTAAGATAAATTATATAAGAAAAATTAGGTTTTTGGATATGAAAATATTAAATGGATATATGGGCCTAAATAAGAAAAAATCACTTGGCTAAAGGAAACCTAGGGTGGCCGGCTAGCTTGAGTCCAAGATTGGGTTTCCGGGCCCAGTTTCAGACAAGGATAGATTAAGAAAACCCAGCCCGAAACCGAAGTTCGAGCTTAGAATTGAATAATCCTAACAAATAATCACGAAATTTTCTAACCCGAATTTTCGGGTTATTACACATCTGGTCAGTCGCCACATGACCCCCATCGGTGCCATCAAGTGACACCCATCAAGATCACCAAGTGACATCCATTGAGGTCTCACATTAGGCTCACCAAGTGACAATCGTCGAGGTCACCAAGTGATCATCGCCGCGAACACCAAGTGACCATCTTCAAGGTCATCAAGTGACTCGGTCGAGGTTCACCAAGTGATCCCCGTCGAGGTCACCAAATGACCCCTCGTTACAGGAAATAAAAGACAAGGCCCACTCCAACAAAAAGTTCAACACCCATTGAGGAGGCCCAAATCGATGCAATTCAAGGGAGCCTCATTGAGGGGGACCAAGATTAAGGAAAAAGACCCCCTCGATCGAGGATGATGATTGCAAAACGCATTTGAGGAAATTGAAGAAACTATGATATTTCCGCTCGACACCTGATGTTCGAAGTCTCCCATTCGACGTCAAGTGTGTGACTAATTGTTTCGGCCAACCACAGTGGTAAGCTCAAGATACTAAAAAAAAAAACATAAGCCTATATGACGACCGTCCATAACTCATTTAGAACCCTAACCGGGTAAAGTACGCCTATAAAAGAACTTGTCAATCCATTATGTTATATATCTCATGTCAGAATCTGTACTTTCTGACTCCTTTTCTACCCGATCTCTGACTTAATCATATAAGGGCGTTCCTGGGATCCACCCCGGGTTAGTGATCTTTATAGTCCATCAAAACACATTGGAATGTATATAAAGAGGTTCTAGATAAAGAAAGTTCCATTTGCTACAAGTTACGATGTGTTCTCTTCAAATTGTTTCAGAACTTATCAGGTTAGATTAGGTCAAGTCAGGTCAAAATAAGGGCAATTCCTCTAATAAAATAAGGACAAATCAGATCAGATCAGGTCCAATAAGTTGAAGAGAACACACCCTTATTAGGTACACATGCTATTACAAAGTATTTAAAATGCAATAAATTAAATAACAACACTAGTTTTTTTTTTATTAATCAAAACATCAAAAAGTGGACCCAAAATTTTTTATAAAGGATTATGGTTTTTGATAATAAATGAAGCCTTATTTTAAGAAGAAAATCCGTGGTGTGAACACCATTTTTAGTTTATTGCTTTTCTTAAGTGGTAGTTTGAACTAGGGTGTAAAAACGGTCAAACGGTCGGAAATTGGTCGGTCAACAACGGGTTCGGTCAAAAACAGTTGGTCAAAAACTAGTCATATGAGCTCTTTTGGTATCGGTCGGTAACGATCAATTTTATTCGGTATCCGATCGAATTCAGTATTTTCCTAAACAGGTGTCGGTCCGGTACTTATCGGTCTGGTCGTTGTCGGTAATAGGTCACATTCGGTCGGTTTAAAACGGTTCTTTTCAGGTCATAACCGGTATACGGGTCATAATCGATCGGTCAACATTGGTATGCAGGTTATAATCGGTCGGTCAAAATCGGTATGCGGGTCATAATCGGTTGGTTAAAATCGGTATACGGATCATAATCGGTTGATCAATTTCAAATGTAGGACATAACCTGTTCGTCTTAAACGATCGATCAAATATTATAATATAGTCAGTCAATTCAAAAATCCAAATCGGATTTTCATATTTCGGGTTAGTTGGCCTAGAACATTTGGATTAGAAGCTTGGGATCGAAAACTATGCCCATCCCTATGGTATGAGAATAACAACGCCGTTAGTAAGTGACTAATATATATATAATATGTGGACATCAAAGAATAATCTCAATGAATCATATCAATTTATGATGAGTGTGATGGCTATGACTATAATAAAAATATATATCATTAAGATATCAATGGCTATGAGGATGGGTATCGTTGTCAACTTGTCATCATCATCATAAAAACAATATATATGGTAACAATAGTAATAATGATAATGATGGTGAGTCATGCATTGACATAATAATCAATTGATCGATCAATCATAATGATGATGGATGGTAATAACAATGACGATCATAATGATGGTGGATGATGCATGGTGAATTGGTGATGATCACGATGTTGGCCAACATGAAGGATGGTGATGAATTATGATGGCATCAATTATGTATGGTGATGATGACGTTGATGATGGACAATAATGAGTGATGATAATGATCATGGGTGATGATGTATATGAATGGTGATGGATGTTGATGATGGATGCATATGATGACGACGATGATGATCACATCAATGATGTATGGCGATGCATGATGACAATGATGGATATTAATAATCAATATGATAGATGGTCATGAATGATGATGATGACATGGATGATGGTGATGAATTATGACGCTAATAATAAATGTTTATGAGCTTATGATGACGATTAAGATGATGATGGATGAGAATGAATTGATGATAACAAAGATGATAACAATATTGATAACAATTAGCAACAATAAAGAATTGATGATGATACCGATGATAACGATTATGATACTGATCAATCATGTAAATAAGTTCAATAAAAAATGGGGTCTGTCATTAACAAGCAAACAACTTCAGTCGAAAGCTCGGTCAAAACAGGATCGATATAAATTGGTCGGACAAAAACAGATTCGGTACAATACGATTTCGGCCAAAAACGGTCGGTCAAAAATCTGTCAAAAACGGGTTCGGTACAATACAGTTTCGGTAACGGTCGGTCTCGGTATAATAAAAGTCGGTCGAAAATAGGTTCGATCTTAAACGGCTCGGTACCGGTCAGTTTCAGTATGCATAAAATTAGTCGAAAATGGTTTCGGTATAATTCGAATTCGGAAGCGGTCGGTATTCGGTCACTAAAAATACAGTCAAAAATAGGTTCAATATCGATTGATAACGGTGGGTCAAACAGTTTACTGACCACATTTACGCCCTTAGTTTGAACAACTTAAATGAAAATGAAAATGTGATATTGTTTGCCTACTAATAAAAAATTAATATGCTTTTTTAAAAGGTAACAAATTAAATGTTGACAAAAACTGCAAGCAAAACCTTCCATGTAATAAATGCCTAAGCCCTAAATGGTATGTATACTAATTTTTTTCTTAAAATAATTAAATTGGTTGGTACCATGCTATTTCCTAAAGTACTATAATATGATCATCACCATCTAGAATTGTAATATTAAATCTAAACAAGTAATTCCTTTTGTTTCTCACAATGGCCAACCTATTTTCAGATCGCATTGCTGCAAATGATGCAACTACAGAAAATTTTGTGTTTCCACCAGAAAGGAGACCACGTAAGTCTTTAGCTTTATTACTCAACCAACCTTATATGCAAGTTTTGTGTATGGGATATTTTATGTGATTCCCATCGTAAAAAATAGAAAATTAAAAACATATAAATTTGTTTAAAGACGTATATTTTTCTCATCGTAAAAATGTGATTCCTTCCTATAAAAGGAGATCATAATTGATAGAGCTGAGATTAGTTATTTGTGGCTTTTATTTAATTTATGAAGGCAAAGGGGTATAATTGTAATTCATATGGACACCAGTGGTGAGCGGAACCGGGTACCCGGTTTATTTCGCCAGACCCGGTCCCGAATCCTGACATGGCGGGTCCATAAGTTTTGGAACCGGAACCGGACCCTGTTAAACCAGTTCCTAATCTTTTGGAACCGGAACCGGACCCGACGGTTCCAGAATCGGGTACCCGGTCTCCTCATTGTTTTTTTGTTTTAAATATAAGATCATTTTGAAAAAAATAAGTGGCTTAATTAACAGTAAATTTTAACACACTTTCATAGCTTAATAAATTAACGTACTTTCTCCGTTTTTTCTTGCTCGTTAAACATTGACAAAAAATGTAAGACTTTTTTTCTTCTAAATGTAGCGGATAAGAATAAAGGAGAATGTTCTTTTTACAATTCTAATAATAAATTAATGTGATAATATCGTATCCTATAAAAATTTAACTCACTTAATCTTTTAATGTTTACATATAAAGAGTAAATTTTAAGTAAGATATATATATATATATAATATAATTTGTAAGATATAAGATACAAATAATACATTGACTCTTATGAAATTTACTAGGTAGGCGGGTACCCATGACTTTTCCGTTGGAACCAGGTACCCGGTGGGTACCCGATTCCAAAAACAAATACCCGGAACCAGAACCGGTTCCAACCGGGTCCGAATTTGGAACCGCCGGGTCCTATCCGGATCTGAATCCGGTACCGGGTATCCTTTTTTTTGCTCGCCCCTAGACACCACCACAAATTAAGCAAACTCTGTGGTTGACCCGGAATTTTCAATATGGGGTATAAAAAACGAACGTTATTATGTCGTTTGGATTGTTGTTCCAATAATCGAATTGTCATTCGAATAATGTTAAAAAAATTAAAAATAATTGGAGCGGATGTTTTCCACAAGTTATGATTGAATTCTTAATTTATTTCAAACTTACGAATAACAAGTTAATGACTTAACCAAGCTATTGACAAAAAAATTTAAGTGTAAAATTACTAACAACATCAAATCATCATGTAATTAAGTGAAGGAAAATTTTGAAACAACCCCCAACAACTTGGGCACTCTTGATAAAACTCACAGAAACTCAATTATTTAAATAAAATCACCAACAACGTAAAAGTGTTTTATATAACTCCCAAAATCTTCAAGCGCCTATAATTACACTCCCAACTGTTAACAACGTTAGTGACCAAGGTTAACAACGTTAAAAAAGAACGTTGTTGAAGCTGTGGGGCCCACTTGACAAGTCTCTGTGTAAGAACCTTCAGTCATTTAGATGTGAAAAAAAATCAAAAATTTATCTCCTCAAACTTGCGGTAAAAAAAAACCCTTAATATCTTTATCCTTCGAAAAAAGAATCATTAATTGTCTCCATTTTTGCATCGATTAAAGTTTCAGATGCAGTCAAATGTGCTTGTTGGTGAAAAAGGGAAGAATATTTGGGCAATTAAACAAGAAATTGGATCTCGAACAATTTTTTTTATGGTGTTTTTAATTAATTAATTAACTACAATTATTTTTGGTTTTTGTGAGCTAATTTTTTACTGTAGTTTATTTTGTTGCTTTATGAGTTGTTTAATTGCAAAATGGATCAAAAAAAATGTGAAATTTGGAGGACCACAAACCCTAACTTTTACAAAACCCTAAACATCAAAATCCATCGAATGCATTCAAATTCAGTAACTTAAACCCTAGAAAGAGAAAAGTAAAAGTTTAATTGTTAAAATTACCTGATTTTGATGATTTGCAGCTTTAATATTCGTTGTTGTAAGAACAGAGAGGTTTCCTCAATTTCTTTTTCACCCCTTTGATAGCTTTGAAGAATGAGTGTTTTTTTGGCCGTTTGGATTTTTAATGGGAAGCAGGTCTTTTATAACTTGTCAAGTGGGCCCCACAACTTCAACGTTCTTTTTTAACGTTGTTAACCTTGGTCACTAACGTTGTTAACAGTTGGGAGTGTAATTATAGACACCTGAAGTTTTTGGGAGTTGTATAAAACACTTTTTAAGTTGTTGGGGGTTTTATTTAAATAGTTGAGTTTCTGGGAGTTTTATCAAAAGTGCCCCAAGTTGTTGGGGGTTGTTTCAAAATTTTCCTTAAGTGAATAAATAATCAACTTAACCAAACAAACATTGAAAAAAAAAATTAAGAATTCAATTAAAAGTAAATTATAAATTTATACGTCACTGAATTAAAATAAAATGAAAATATAAATTAGTAAATTATAAATAATGAATCTTTATATCAATAAATTATAAACTATATTAAAAAAAATAGTACGCAATAAACAAAAATTGATAATTATAAATTAAACCGGTAAATCATAAACTAAGGGTGTGTTTGATTCATCTGAAATTTTTTAATTTGATTTGATCTGATCTTATCTGAACTTTTTTGAATTGATAGGAAATTTTCTTATTCACGTAGTTAATTTTATAGTTATAATTTTCGTGATTTGATATAAATTTTTCTGATCTGATATAATTTTTTTTAAAAATGTTCCGATTTGATCTAAATTTATGGTGTACTTTTATTATTATTTGTAAAAGATAAAAATAAATATTTATAAGATTCAATAAGATTGTCATAAGATCTTATCAGATCAGATATGAAAAACAAGACGAAGAGAACACACCATAATATGAATTTTCGAAAAATAAGCACAAATTGTTTATTAAACTTGAATCAAACGCAACCTAATAGATCAGTAAGAGAATAAACTCATGAGTCAAGAGTGGAGTCACTAGTCTGGAATGTCGGCGGTGCTAGTGGCACTTCAGCGTTGCCTGGATCTGCGAGCCTGCGACCTGGCCAAGTCGCTGCAAAGTGCTTCATTTTGATAAGCATTTCGAAAAATCTGACTATTCTTAATCTTATCTGAATTTTTTTTATGACTATTCGAAAAATTATTAGGGTGTGTTTGATTTGTTTGAAATTTTTTGATCTGATCTTATCTGATTTTCATTTGTTGGGTCTGATCTAATCTTAATCTTTCTGATCTGATCTGATCTTTTCTGATCCTATCTGAATTTTCTGATTGTAATTATTTTATAGTTTTAATTTTTCTTATTAGATTTGGCCAAGTATCCTAGACTCTATCCCTTCTTGGAATTTTATGCTAACCGCCCTAATCCTATTTCTTAACAGAAATAGAATTTTTCTGATCTAATTTTTTCTGAGCTGATCTGATATGATATGAGTTTTTCAAAAATGATTTGAACATTTCAAAAATAATTATTAGAGTATTTAAATAAGTTGAATCAAACGCACGGGTGTGTTTGATTCAACTTAAATAAGCACTCATGCAGGCATGTGCTTATTTTCAGAAAATTCAACTTAAGAAAGGAAAGTTGAAATTTTCATTTTTATTAAATTAAATATATACCGATCTAGAATCAATGTATTATATTCGGAAAAAACTTGTCATACCCAACGGGTAAATTACCCACCACTAATAAAGTGTTGTGGTTAATAATGACGGTGGGTTCCAACTTATATAATTAATAATATTTAAATGTCTTTATTAGTAGTGGGTAGTCCAAACGCGCGTGAAAAGTTTTGGCATGAATTTAATAACAATGCAAATAATTAGTTTTTCTTCTGGAATTAATAAAAATGCGAGTAGTCATAAAAAAAATTGTGAATTTTTTTTGTCTCCATTCGGTTTCGATCCAAAGCCCAATGAAAAATGGGAATTCCTAATAATTTTTTCATCAAGTTTAATGTTTAAAATTATATATTAAGATTTTTAAGTTAAAATATTTTTGTTTTTCTATTTAATTATCACTTCTTTTTATTGTAAAAAGTATATGTAAATTGAAAATAATATCATTTAAAGAAGACTAGTTTTTATTTGCAATAAATAGCCTGACAGCTTTTATTATAAAGAAAAAACTTGATCCATTTTAATTAATTTTTATTTGCAATAAACGGTCTTATTGGGACTCTTACAAAAAAAAAGGTTGGTAGTGTAAAATGATTAAGATATAGAAATGACTCACAAGAAAGATAAAAATAAATGGTGTAAGTAATATGAAATTTTCTAAAATAACAAATTTTGCAAATAAAAAATTAATTAAAGAAACCAATAAATTAATTTAAGTAAAACGTTGAATCTAATCCAATTATCCAAACCCATCTAAAACTGTTGCACCAAATTGATTAGATCATTTGCTCACTCGTCACCTTATCACTTGCTCACTCGTCAACCCACCCATTAATCTCCTCCTAATCAAAACTTGAGTGTTACTTTTTTCATTTGCATGACTCTTAATTTTAGTTCTTTGCTCCTCAATCGTCGTTCCTCTTCATTATTGATTGTTCTTCATTTCTGCAATCAGTTGAGGATAACTGCCACAATAATAATAAATAAATTAAGAAATTTAATGATAAATTACCTAATCATCTTTCTAATCTCTTTAACTTCCTTACATTGCCTGGTTTTTTAATTCATATATATTTTTTCATATCTTAATTTAATTTAATATTAAATGCATATTTTTAAACTTTTATTTACGTAGTACATGCTCTTATTTATATTTAATTTCTTTATTTGTTTTTATATACATTGTGTATATGAATAGATGTTTTTTATATATTTATTGTAAAACATTGTAATTTTTCTCTTACGTAGTCAATTTATAAGTCAAATAAAATCCCGTGCAGGGTTAAAACTAGTGTAAATTTATTTTTGGCCCTAATTAAGTTGGTAGATAATAATTTATTTTTATTAATTGTTTTTGGCACTAATTAAGTTGGTACATAATAATTTATTTTTATTTTTGTCCGTTGCTTAATTTTAGCTGTTTGCGGAGAAATTGATATTCCAATCATTAACCTCCATGAAGAGAATTCAGCGAAGCATATTATGAAAGCTATCCAAGATTTTGGTGTATTTCAGGTTCATATCCGTCCATCTATCAATACCCATATTAACCTACATACACTATTTAATTATTTGTTTCTTGCATTGGTTATATGAAATCAATAATCAATGGAAAATTTTATGGGAATAATCCAACTTTCACACTTCTACTCATTTTGGTCTCTGCTTTAGATTAACTCAGTATAATCCAAAGTTGCACAACATCTTCTCAATTGAGTCCCAACTTTCACACGTCTGCTCATTTTGGTCCCTAGTTTACCCTAAGTTACTTGATACAACAGATCAACAATATATAGTATTGGGACCAAATTGAGAAGATGTTGTGCAACTCAAAATTATACTGAGTTAATCAAAAGTAGAGACCGAAATGAGCAGACCTGTAAAAGTTGAGATTATTCCCATGAAATGTTCCATAATCAAACAAAAAGTTAATATATATTTGAATTGTTTTCAATACTATAATTAATTTTGGGGCTGGGGTGAAGCAGGTTATGAATCATGAAGTTCCAAAGGAATTGATAAATGAAGCACAGGAACTGTTCAAAGGAGTATTTGAAATGGAGGCAGAAGAAAGATCAAAAATAAACATGGAAGAGGATGTAAATCATTATTGCAGGACTTATAGAAGCAGCTATAACTATGAAAGTGAGAAAATTCACTATTGGAGGGATGTTTTGAGGCACCATTGTAGCCCTTTGGAGGAATGCATCAAATTTTGGCCTCACTATCCTCTTCAATACAGGCATCATTTTCATCACTTTTATTTATACTCACTCTTTTTCATACTCTTAGCTTGCTTTCACCTTTTAAATTTTGCTTTTATATTTGTCCCAATCTAATCTAGCTTATCAATTTTCAGGTTTTTTTTTTTTTAAATAAAAAAGAAACTGGCTAATAATTTTTCTTTTCCAAAAAACAAATTATGGAATTAATAGTTCTATATATAAAAAAAAAAGCAAAATCTCAAATTTTGACTTCAATAATTAAAGGGTTTCTTAATGGTGCAGTGTCTCTCAATTGTTGGTATTGATAGTGTTAATACAGAAATCTAGTAATTTTCGGAAAATATGCATATTAGGTACTTTCTTTAAAAAAAACTTGTTATTTATTAAATAGTTTCTAACAATTAACAAAATTTCCTAACATTTAATAGGATCAAACGCCAAAAGATAATACCCCTCTAGTAAGATGGAATTAAGAAAAAACTTAGACTACCCACAAGGTTGACTACCCACCACTAATAAAGTGTTGTTGATGGCGTTATATTTATAATATAGTCCCAATTAATATAAGTAATTTAATATTATTTAATTGCTCCAGTAGTAGTGGATTGTCAACCCGGTGGATTGTCAGTCCGGTGGGTTGGTGTAGCAATGTCCGTAAGTACGTACTGTAATGATTGTTTTTAACACAAATATTGTACTCCCTCTGTCCTTTTTTGTTTGCCCCATTCACTTTTTCTCATCTCCCGAGACACAACTTTAAACGAAAATATCTTTAGATATATGTAATAAAAAATTATATAAATTGCATATTAAAAAAGTATACATTAAATTGAATCAAAAGAGATCTCATTTGACTATATTTTTCCTTATATGTATAAAATTATAGGGAGTCAAAGTTACCAAATGGACAGTACCAAAAGTCAATATGGGGCAAACAATAAGGGACGGAGGGAGAAATGAATAAATATAACTAAAATATATACTCTTCAATACATACAATTAAAATAAGGCCCCACATATAGTTTTTCTTATAAATTAGAAAAATAAAGATGATGCAAGTACAACTCAAAATGAAAATTAGTTCTTTGGCAATATTTTTATCTTTTAAAAAGGAAAATCAAAATGAATTAGTAAATGCAAATAACAATTTGATGTAAATAGGGCCAATCCTCATATTTTAAGAGCATAAGGAAAAAAATAAAACATTAACTAAAAGTCCTATAATTTACATTTATTAATTTGGAATTTTATGATTTTTTTTATTAATATGAATCGTTCTACTTGGTAAGGATTTATTGTCATAATATTTTTTCTTCTTATTTAATTTCATAATTTTTAGGCTATTTTGTTAATAACCACGTACCTTAAATTTTCACAATATTGAAATAATCATCTTATATAAAAAATTATCTAAATAATCACCTTATGATTTAATATCGTTAAATTTTACGACGTTGTTAAGTACTTCACCGGAAAAATTTGAATATGGAACTAAGACTTTAGGATCTTCTACTTGTTAGAATCATTTGTGGATCAACATTTAACGAAGAGGTCATTATTATCATTATTATTATTATTATTATTATTATTAATGATAATGAAAATATGACATATATATATAACTGATTAAAGTTGTTGGTATGTAGGGAGACTGTAGGAGCATATGTGACGGCATTGAAGGATTTGGGTTCGCGGATCCTAGAGGACATAGCACAAGGGATTGGGCTAGAAAAGACATACTTTGCAAATGAGTTAAGTGATGATAACATCTTGACCGTTAATCATTACCCACCATGCCCTAACCCAAGTGTAACCCTTGGACTAGTAAAGCATTCAGATCCTAACCTCATAACCATACTTCAGCCAGTGAGGCCTGAAGTTCTTGGCCTCCAACTCCTTAGGGATGACCAATGGTTGAGCATCGCTACTACTCCCGATGCATTCACTATATTTGTTGGCAATCAACTCGAGGTAAAATTATTATCATCATATTCCTTAGCTTGTTTCCCTACATTTTGCTTACATAGTTACACCATATTTTTTGACACTTATTTTAAATAAAATATTTTATGATTATATATAAGCAACTAAATTCATGATATGATTTTAATAGGAGTGTGTTATAGTTTGCCCTTTATCGCTTCTGCTTAAATTATCTTAATTAATTTTTTGAATTTACCTATTATGTTGCGAGTAATATGGAGTAAAGTTGTATACCTTTCATATCTATTGAAAATTTAAATGAAAAAGTGTTAAATCTTACATACTATGATGGTGATTTTGCCAATTATTAGGGTTTTATTAATTTAGTTGGATACTCCATCTCAATTTCGTTTATTTTTGGCAGTTGGCACTATTTATTTACTTTATTACCACAATCGTCTGTTAATTGTTAATAAGAAAAAACCTAGTGATAGATGTAGGACTAAGTTGAATGCGTTCCAAACTGTATTTAACCCTCAAACATACCAAAATAGAATTTTGTGGTTAAGTTTGGTATGCAGTTTGAAAATTGTGTTTTACTTTTATTATACAAAACTTCTGCCACAAATTTTTTGTATTTTTAAAGATAATATTTAAAATTTGTGCTTTTAGAGTAGTCTTATTGTTTTAGACTTTTAAAATTGTTAAAATATAGGATTAAACCACAAGCTTATAAATTATGGCATGAATAGTTTAATGTCAATTTAAAATCACAATTATATATAAAAATAGTTAAACCTCAATTTATAAAAATAGTTTAATTAAGGGTTGGTTTGGTGGGGTTCGATTTTGTATACGAAGTTGTTTCATCTGGAAAAAAAAATTCCAACCCACAATTTAGGCTCCATTTACTAGAGTGAAAAATGTTTTCCTTAAAAATACTTTTCCCCATTTTACATTGTTTATTTTAGGTAAAAAACTAAAATGTAAAACTTGGGCTAGCTGAAAACTCATTTTACACCCTATTGAAAATATTTTTCCCCAAATTTGGGAGTAAAACCTATTTTTAGTTCAACTAAACATTGGAAAATTTCTTTGAAAATGAGTTTTCCATTGTAAAATGTTTTTCATGGAAAATCATTTTACATCAAAATTTTTTTACACCCAAGTAAACGGACGAACCCCACGAAACCACATTGCGTTATCCTCTATGTCTATGATTTTAATTTAAAATATTATACTTACTCCGTTAAAAAAAAAAATCAATAATTTCCAAATTTGGATGTTTCAAAAATAAATGCAACAATTTTTTCCATTCCCTTTATTGTACGATTTTTTGAGGTACTTTACTATTTTACCCTTATTTAAAATCATTAACAATTTACTTTATACTTTTTGGGTCCCCATTTTTTCTCTCAATTTATCTTAATCAACTACCCCTAACTTTTCCTAATTACCAAACTCCAAATTTTGACTAGGAGTCTGTGTCCTCCAAATTGTTGCGTTTTTTTTTTTTTTTTTGGAATGGAGGAAGTATATGTTACGAAGTATTTATTTTTTATAAAGATTGTTTGCTTTTAAATTTTTTTTTTTTTTTGGCAAACCAAGATGCAATATTGTCACATGAGATGTGAATTTTAAAGCATAGAATAAGAAGGAACGAAGTAAGCTTGAAATTGTGTAAATTGGATGTAGGTGGTGACCAATGGAAAACTGAAAGCTGCAGTGCACAGAGTACGTAATGCCAAGGAAGCGCGAACAAGTGTCGTATTCTTCATAAATCCGTCCATGGAATGCGTTGTGGAGCCAGCAAAGGAGCTTGTTAATGCACAACATAATAATCCTCCAATTTATAAGGCTTTCAAATACAAAGATTTCTTCAAAATTTACACCAGTCATGAAGGAGAGCGTCATGCTGTACTTGAAGAGTTTGGTTTTATGATCAAACCTTAAATTTAATTTATAAGCTTCTGAATAATAAAGTTGATATATAGTGGTTATATATATTCTCTGTGTTCTATAAAAGGAGAGTCATAGTATTGACTCATAGCTTGATCTGATAATTTAATTTAAAGTTGATATAAGTTGTCTATGGTTTTATACTAATGTAATGTTGCAGAGTCTCTGATGAAGCTATAAATATTACTTTATGTTACAAGCTAATTAAGACTAATTAAAATAAGATCGAATTATATTTCAGAAACAAATTAAAGAATTTTGTTCTCCCCTCCCCTCTCCTCCCCTCCAATTCTTTTCCTTTCATTTAATTTCTATTTGATCCTGATCTGGAAGTTTCCTTACATAATTATATGTGTTTAATATGCAAGACAAGGAAAGGTCACTAACACAGTGGTGGATTTCGAAAACATCCCTTCAATACTTAAATTAGCTAGATATCCAATTGGAAAGGACTCATATATAGTGTGTAGAATATGAGAATTTGAAAAGATACCTGACATAATAGATAGATAAGGCTTTTTTATAGGCATAACCGGATTTTAGATGATTAATTTACACATGTCAGTCTTTTTTATTTAATTTGCTCATGGATATCTGCTATATGTCTTTACCTAGTTATATTAGGTTTAGGGTTTTTTGAGTATTTCTGGACTTGCCCCTGTGACGGGGCAGAACAATTAGCTCCACACTTGTAACAACCCTGAATTTCCCGATATGAAAAATAATACTTATCACCTGAAACAACAACTCAAAAAATCTCAAGGATGTTATGCCGCGATAACTAATTATAGTCACCGCAAGGCTAGTGGTTCTACCTGAAGACTAATAATTAAAAGATTAATTAACTAACTATTACAGTCCAACATAGTAAACTTAAAATAGTTATTACAACCCAAAGATAAATTCTAAGTATAATTAAATGACAGCGGAAGCTTAATAAAGTCTAAAATCCAAAAGGAATGGTCTCACTCTTTAACCCGACAAGCCGGACACCATCAAGCCCCTGCACATTGATCATTGTAATATCAGCCAAAGGCTGAGCAATATTTCCTACTATAAATAAACAAAACTAACCAATGTGCAGGCAAGACATATAGGAATATCTTCAAATCCATTTCAATGTTGTACAAGGTTAAATAGACAATATAAATAAACTTTAGCTCAAACCAGAATTTACTTTCGAACAGACTTGTATCAAACTTTCTTTCCTTCTAAAACTTTATATGATCAATACAATAATAATAATTTCGAAACGTTGTGAGTAGAAAGCAACATTACTGAAAAGGTCTAGTGAGCTAGCTAGGCTCACCAGAAAAGAAATCTTTGTATTTGAAAGGCTGAGCAATATAAATCTCAAATTTTCATAAATTCTTTCAAAATAAAACTTTAATAATAATATTTTCAATTCATAAAATCAAGCTTTATAAAAGGGTTTCACAATGTAAGTTCTCAAAACAAATCCAATAGTATCAATCAAATACATATAAAATAACTGTACAGGTTTAGTAAGAAATCTTACCTTATCCGCAATAACAATCAACAAACCTCAAAACACTAATAAAAAAGGTTCTTCTACAAACCCGGAATCTAAAATATATTAACATATGTAGTATAAGTCACTTATCGTATACCTAGAGTTGACTCAACTTAATCCAAGGCGATACTACATATACCATGATTATGTCACTATTGCATCTACATGCTAAATTAATAATACCACATACAAGACTTCTTGGTATAAAAGTGGAAAAGACCATTGTGTACTATTTTAATCATAACTTTTGGTATACTAACGATAGGTCATAAGCTCAATTAGTAATTCCAATTGCATTGGAAAGTAGACTTCAAGAGCTTTCTAACAATAGGTCATAAGCTCAATTCTGACAAGTAACGAACGAGTTATGACGTTTATAAGTTTACTGAGTCAGTGACCCATCGCTGGCCGCGACCCAGGTCGCGGTCCGCGACCAAGGGGCCTGATGAAACATTTCAGATCCAGTATCTTATCGCGGGCCGCTACCTAGGTTGCGGGTCGCGATGTAGTGACCATTGGGGTTTCTCGGGGGAATCTTTTCTTGTAAAATCCATGTTTATGAGAGTTGATTGCCATGTTTATTATGGTCTTTATTGTGGCAATTACATTCTGATTGTTACAAAGACTCTAGAATTCTCTATGATGCCTATATATACAACCTTTTGGTTCATCTTCTTCAACAACACAACTACAAATATTACTCATATAATATTCTGATTTTCTTATCTTCTAAGAAGGTCATTCTTATTCTCTTTTTCCTTTGGGCGTAAGTGTTCAAACTCCAATCTTTCTCCCTAAAGTGCCATAGTGAGGAAGAAATTGTGATACCTTGAATTACGTACCGGCAACGACTATAGTGCACCTCGGTAGCGCCGGAATTCATTTCCAAGTCAGTGGATCTCAATCCACGACACACCTAAGTTCTTGTTCTTCTTTTCCATCGTTCTTGTCTCAAGTTAATTTGTTCATCGTTGTATTTTCTTTATTATACATATTTACAAACAACATTTTGAAAACGAATTATAGCTACCAACAACGGAATGAACAAACCATTTTTTTATCTCTCTAAATTGGAGACATTGGATGGAAAAAACTATAAGAGGTAGTCTCAAAAGTTGCTTATCTTCTTTGAGCAAATGGAGATTGATGACGTGATTTACAAAGACGTCATAGAAGAGATCAGCACCGCCACCGCTTCGACGGAGCCCCCCCACTAAGTCACTAAAGGAGGCCCTGAAAAAGAAAGAAAAGGACAATAAAATGGTATGTGGACATCTTCTTAATCATATGTCAAATACTTTGTTTGATTTGTTTGTTAATTACAAGTCTAGCAAATATATTTGGAATACTTTCGAGAAAAAATATGGGGCGGATGATGCGGGCAAATAGATGTTGTAGGAAAATGGATCAATTTCAAAATGCATGACAACAAGCCAATCATGGAACAAGTTCATGAATATGAGAATTTAATCACCGAAATTCTTAGCGAAGGCATGAAGATGTTTGAAACTTTACAAGCCAATGTGTTGGTTGAAAAATTCCCGCCTTCATGGAATGACTATCGGAATTCTTTGAAGCACAAGAAGAAAGATCTAACACTTCAAGAGCTCATTAGTCATATGAGGATCGAGGAGGCCAACCATCTCAAAGATAAGCTCGAATCTCTTATCCTTAATGATTTTAATGCTAACCTTGTGGGAACTAGTGTGTCAAAAAAAAAAAAAAAAAAAAAACAGGTACAAAATGGGAAGAAGAAGGATGGCAAAGTAAAGGGTATAAGAAGTTTGACCAAACACTTAGAAGTAATTGGTTTGTAGTTAATGCGCCGACTCTTGTTTGTACTCTAAATTGCTTGATTCTTCTTGTGTGGTTATTTGTTTGTATGTTGATGACATGCTTATTGTTGGTTCTAACATGGATGTTGTGAATGAGACTAAAGCTTTTCTTTCTACAAAATTTGAGATGAAGGACCTGGGAGAAGCCGATGTAATTCTTGGACTTCGGTTAACGAAGACTAAAGACGGTTATTCTCTAAGTCAATCTCACTATGTGGAAAAAATCCTTAGGAAATTTAACTCCTTTGATGTTTCTCCTTGTAAGACACAATATGATGCTAACATGAAACTTGTCAAGAATAAGGGCTCAAGTGTGTCTCAAGATATGTATGCAAAAGTAATTGGAAGTGTGATGTTCCTCATGAATTGCACATGTCCGGACATTGCATATGCGGTAAGTAGACTTAGTAGGTACACACACAATCCAAGACATATGCATTAGAATGCCCTCAACCGACTATTGAGGTATGTTAAAGGAACAATGGAGGTATGCTTGCATTTTAATCGTTTTCCTAAAGTTTTGGAAGGTTATTGTGATGCTAATTGGGTAACCGATAATGATGAAGTATCCTCTACTAGTGGTTATATTCTTATGTTGGGTGGTGGTGCTATTTCATGGAAGTCTTCTAAACAACCATGTTTAGCACGCTCCACCATGGAATCTGAATTCATTGCTCTTGAGCTTGCAGGTCAAGAAGCTGATTGGCTAAGAAGCCTCTTAGTAGACATCCCATTGTGGGGAAAAAGGTCTTCACTTGTGTCAATACATTGTGATTCTCAAGCTGCCATTGGAGTGGCGAACAATAGTAATTACAATGGAAAAAAAGGCACTTGCGGCTTAGATATGGATCAGGTGAGACAGTTGTTAAAAAATGGGGTAATTTCCCTAGACTATGTAAAGTCTGAATTGAACTTGGCGGATCCTTTGACGAAAGGGTTGCCGCATAAACAAGTTGTGTTATCGTCGAGGGGGATGGGCCTTAAAGCTCTTTGATACATTACGATCATTGGCTTATCCCTATGGCGTGAGCGGATGGTATTGTTGGTTCGAGGTTGAGCATATTATGTTCTTAATGAATTCTAATGCTTGAGAGACGCATGTAAGAATTCACCTATGTGGATGTGAAAGCTAGCCACTTTCTATGGGACACATGAGCTATTTTCCTAGAGCTTCCACTAGTTTTTGGGGTTTTGTGCTTGGCTATAAAAGGCACAACACAACGCGGAGGTTGAACAATCTTGGATGGAGATATGCAATGTGGGGGTCGTGTTTTAAATCTTAGAGTTTCAAGGTTCGTCCACTCTTTGATCAAGAGTTTAAGGGTTTCAAGGTATATCCACCCTTAGATTCGTAGAACATAGTCCTATTTTGTTAAGCAAGTAATTTCAAATCACTTTTGTGATATTACTTGTTATGTGTCAAAGTCCTCTAATGCCCAAGAACATCTCTTTTCTTTCCATTCTATATATTTCTTTTCTTTTTCACTTTTAGTGGGGGATTGTTTGTATAAAAGTGGAAAAGACCATTGTGTACTATTTTAATCATAACTTGGTATACTAAATGGATTGAAGTAATTCCAATTGCATTGGAAAGTAGACTTCAAGAGCTTTTCAACGATAGGTCATAAGCTCAATTTTGACAAGTAACGAACGAGTTATGACGTTTATAAGTTTGCTGAGTCAGTGATCCGTCGCTGGCCGCGACCAAGGGCCTAATGAAACATTTCAGATCCAGTATCTTATCGCGGGCCGCTACCTAGGTCGCGGGTCGCGACGTAGTGACCGTTGGGGTTTCTCGGGGGAATCTTTTCTTGTAACATCCATGTTTATGAGAGTTGATTGCCATGTTTATTATGGTATTTATTATGGCAATTACATTCTGATTGTTACAAAGACTCTAGAATTCTCTATGATGCCTATATATACAACCTTTTGGTTCATCTTCTTCAACAACACAACTACAAACATTACTCATATAATATTCTGATTTTCTTATCTTCTAAGAAGGTCATTCTTATTCTCTTTTTCCTTTGGGCGTAAGTGTTCGAACTCCAATCTTTCTCCCTAGAGTTCCATAGTGAGGAAGAAGGTGTGATACCTTGAATTACGTACTGGCAACGACTATAGTGCACCTAGGTAGCGCCAAAAATTCGTTTTCAAGTCAGTGGATCTCAATCTACGACACACCTAAGTTCTTGTTCTTCTTTTCCATTGTTCTTATCTCAAGTTAATTTGTTCATCGTTGTATTTTCTTTATTATACATATTTACAAACAACATTTTGAAAACAAATTATGGCTTCCAACAAAGGAATGAACAAACCATTTTTTGATCTCTCTAAATTGGAGACATTGGATGGAAAAAACTATAAGAGGCAGTCTCAAAAGTTTCTTATCTTCTTTGAGCAAATGGAGATTGATGACGTGATTTACAAAGACGTCATAGAAGAGATTAGCACCGCAACGGCTTCCACGGAGCCCCCCACTGAGTCATAAAAGGAGGCCCTGAAAAAGAAAGAAAAGGACAATAAAATGGTACGTGGACATCTTCTTAATCATATGTCAAATACTTTGTTTGGTTTGTTTGTTAATTACATGTCTAGCAAATATATTTGGAATGCTTTGGAGAAAAACTATGGGGCGGATGATGCGGGCAAATAGAAGTATGTTTTACGAAAATGGATCAATTTCAAAATGCATGACAACAAGCCAATCATGGAACAAGTTCATGAATATAAGAATTTGATCACCGAAATTCTTAGCGAAGGCATGAAGATGTGTGAAACTTTACAAACCAATGTGTTGGTTAAAAAATTCCCGCCTTCATGGAATGACTATCGGAATTCTTTGAAGCACAAGAAGAAAGATCTAACACTTCAAGAACTCATTAGTCATATGAGGACCGAGGAGGCCAACCATCTTAAAGATAAGCTCGAATCTCTTACCCTTATTGATTTTAATACTAACCTTGTGGGAACTAGTGTGTAAAAGAAAAAAAAAAAAAAAAAGGTACAAAATGGGAAGAAGAGGATGGCAAAGGAAAGGGTATGAGAAGTTTGACCAAACATTTAGAAGTAATGGGTTTGTAGTGAATGCGTCGGACTCTTGTTTGTACTCTAAATTGCTTGGTTCTTCTTGTGTGGTTATTTGTTTGTATGTTTATGACATGCTTATTGTTGGTTCTAACATGGATGTTGTGAATGAGACTAAGGCTTTTCTTTCTACAAAATTTGAGATGAAGGACCTGGGAGAAGCCGATGTAATTCTTGGACTTCAGTTAACGAAGACTAAAGACGGTTATTCTCTAAGTCAAACTCACTATGTGGAAAAAATACTTAGGAAATTTAACTCCTTTAATGTTTCTCCATATAAGACACCATATGATGCTAACATGAAACTTGTCAAGAATAAGGGCTCAAGTGTGTCTCAAGATATGTATGCAAAAGTAATTGGAAGTGTGATGTTCCTCATGAATTGCACACGTCCGGACATTGCATATGCGGTAAGTAGACTTAGTAGGTACACACACAATCCAAGTCATATGCATTGGAATGCCCTCAACCGACTATTGAGGTATGTTAAAGGAACAATGGAGGTATGCTTGCATTTTAATCGCTTTACTAAAGTTTTGGAAGGTTATTGTGATCCTAATTGGGTAACCGATAATGATGAAGTATCCTCTACTAGTGGTTATATTCTTATGTTGGGTGGTGGTGCTATTTCATGGAAGTCTTCTAAACAACCATGTTTAGCACGCTCCACCATGGAATCTGAATTCATTGCTCTTGAGCTTGCAGGTCAAGAAGCGGATTGGCTAAGAAGCCTCTTAGTAGACATCCCATTGTGGGGGAAAAGGTCTTCACCGGTTTCAATACGTTGTGATTCTCAAGCTGCCATTGCAGTGGCGAACAATAGTAATTACAATGGAAAAAAAGGCACTTGCGGATTAGACATGGATCAGGTGAGACAGTTGTTAAAAAATAGGGTAATTTCCCTGGACTATGTAAAGTCTGAACTGAACTTGGCGGATCCTTTGACGAAAGGGTTGCCGCATAAACAAGTTGTGTTATCGTCGAGGGGGATGGGCCTTAAAGCTCTTTGATACATTACGATCATTGGCTTATCCCTATGGCGTGAGCGGATGGTAATGTTGGTTCGAGGTTGAGCATATTATGTTCTTAATGAATTCTAATGCTTGAGAGACGCATGTAAGAATTCACTTATGTGGATGTGAAAGCTAGCCACTTTCTATGGGACACATGAGCTATTTCCCTAGAGCTTCCACTAGTTTTTAGGGTTTTGTGCTTGGCTATAAAAGGCACAACACAACGCGGAGGTTGAAAAATCTTGGATGGAGATATGCAATGTGGGGGTCGTGTTTTAAATCTTAGAATTTCAAGGTTTGTCCACTCTTTGATCAAGAGTTTAAGGGTTTCAAGGTATGTCCACCCTTAGATTCGTAGAACATAGTCTTATTTTGCTAAGCAAGTAATTTCAAATCACTTTTATGATGTTACTTGTTATGTGTCAAAGTCCTCTTATGCCCAAGAACATCTCTTTTCTTTCCATTGTATATATTTCTTTTCTTTTTCACTTTTAGTGGGGGATTGTTTGTATAAAAGTGGAAAAGACCATTGTGTACTATTTTAATCATAACTTGGTATACTAAATGGATTGAAGTAATTCCAGTTGCATTGGAAAGTAGACTTCAAGAGCTTTCCAACGATAGGTCATAAGCTCAATTCTGACAAGTAACGAACGAGTTATGACGTTTATAAGTTTGCTGAGTCAGTGACCCGTCGCTGGCCGCGACCCAGGTCGCGGTCCGCGACCAAGGGGCCTGATGAAACATTTCAGATCCAGTATCTTATCGCGGGCCGCTACGTAGGTCGCGGGTCGCGATGTAGTGATCGTTGGGGTTTCTCGGGGGAATCTTTTCTTGTAACATCCATGTTTATGAGAGTTGATTGCCATGTTTATTATGGTCTTTATTGTGGCAATTACATTCTGATTGTTACAAAGACTCTAGAATTCTCTATGATGCCTATATATACAACGTTTTGGTTCATCTTATTCTAAGAAGGTCATTCTTATTCTCTTTTTCCTTTGGGCGTAAGTATTCAAACTCCAATCTTTCTCCCTAGAGTGCCATAGTGAGGAAGAAGGTGTGATACCTTGAATTACGTACCGGCAACGACTATAGTGCACCTCGGTAGCGCCGGAATTCGTTTTCAAGTCAGTGGATCTCAATCCACGACACACCTAAGTTCTTGTTCTTCTTTTCCGTCATTCTTGTCTCAAGTTAATTTTTTCATCGTTGTAGTTTCTTTATTATACATATTTACAAACAACAAGACTATCAAAGCTGCATACAAGACACGCATACAACCATTACACGCATACAAGACTATCAAAACAGCAAGAACTTGCAGCAAGCATAACGTCTAGCATACAACTTCGATTCGTGCGATTCTTGATCCTTAATTCATTAACTCTTAGAGATATACAACTTACGTCAAGGAATCAAGTTCTAAAAACTAACACAGAATAATCTAAAACGATCCAAACAGAACAACCACAAGAACAACATAACAGCAGCAACCAGAAACTTGCAGAAGGCATAACTCTCTCTATATAAATCCGAATCAGGAAATTCTTTAGCCTAAGTTCATTATCTTTTCGAGATCTACAACTTTCATGAAGTAACCAAGACCTAAAACTGAACTTATCAACGAAAACAGAGAGCTGAAACAGAACAACGATCAAATTACAATAACACACATATACATATATATATTCCCCCAAATTAGTTAACTCAAGAATCCTAACTTGACAATACTCAAAATTCATAATGAAAATAAATAAATTTGAAGTTAAACTTAAGATTAATACTTACTTGAATGAGGAAGTTAAAAGTACTTGAAAAGACACGAAAATCGCCCTTTTTGATCCGAAAATCGACCCCAAAACTATGAGTTCAAGAACTCAATTCAATGTTCTCATCTCAAATCACTCACAAAATTAGGAGAACATGAAGTAGATGAATTGAACTTTATAAGGGTTGAGCTTGAAGTAGTAACTAAAAAAAAAAGGAAAAGAAGATGGAGAAGATGAATTGTAGTTGATGCGGTAAAGAAGATGAGCAAAATGTTTCAAGTGAAACTCTAACCCTACTGATTACTCACTCCCCCCTTTTATTTTTCTTTTATTTTTTATTATATATATATATATCCTTTTATTTTACTTATTTAACTTCCTTATCACTTAGGGATCTAATTAGAGAGCTAAGAACTATTGATCACTTCTAAAGTTAAAGTGAGAAATAATATTTTTAATAAAATGGGGTATAAAATTACTTTCGTAAAATTATTTAATGTAATAATTACTAGATAAATGATAAAAAAATACGGGGTGTTACAACATTTGACGTTTGACATGGGTGATGGGTCCCTCAAATGTCTTATGTCAAGCGGATGTTTTATCGGTCACCAAAATTTTAATGGAGTGGGTCAAGTCGTTGCCTCTTGGATGAGCTATGTTACGGACGCCATCTTATTTTGATAGTCTACATGCAAAATGATATACTAACTTCGATGGTCTTCATGCTTTTAGTATCATGCACGCTATAATAATTCGATGTTCTACGTTTCTTTTGCATGTAAAAGGTTGTCTACCTTTTGCATTAGCATGCATATAATTATAAAAGTTTGCATTAAATGAATGCATATATATAATTATATTGCTAACCTGGCCTTAGCTTCCTTGATGCAAGTGATTAATTCTATTATGATGGAGTGATTAATCAATTTTTGTTTCTAATATAATTCGATCTAGTAATTGATTTCCAAACAAAAAATAAAATTGAAACAACATAAAACTCAAAATCAGGGGCAGATTCAGGTTTTTTAAACAAAGGTAGTGAACAATTGAACATAAGAATTGTCATTGATTAAAAAAAATTACAATTGCTCTCGTCGAGTTTTCATATTTTGTAATCGATTTACAATAGCATCAAGACTAGCGTTTGAAAATACATCATTTTCTAAATAAGTCACTAAACTATGCTTTTTATTTACTCCATGCCGGAAAAAGCTCTTTCAACAATTGCCATGGCTACGGGGAGAAGCAACACCAACTTCAAAAGCAAGTAAACCCTAGTATTGGCAACGGGGAGTAGTTCCTTTATTTTTTTCTTTAAATCGATACTTTAATTCTTGCAATGGTAAATCAATAACAATTAGAATACCTCCACACGAAAATGATGAGCATTGGTCACAATAAAAAAAAAGAAGGTATTGTGTCAGACCGGTCTAATAGTAACGTTTCTGTCAGACCAGTCCACTGGACCTGGATACATATGTGTTTAACCTGGACACATGCTATTAAACCTGGACATGTATTGGTAGACCTGGACACATTTGTAAACCTGGAAACAGAACTGGACACATTTGAAACCTGGACACAATTTGTAAACCTGATGAAAAGTTGTTAAATCTGGACAAATGTGGACAAACCTGGACAAATCTAGACAAACAAGCACAAATCTGGACACACCTGGCTAAACCTGGACGACTAATATTAACAAACCTGGACTAATATTGACAAACCTGGACAAATATAGACAAACCTGGACGACTAATATTAACAAACCTGGACTAATATTGACAAACCTGGACAAATATAGACAAACCTGGACAAATATGGACAAACCTGGACAAATCTAGACAAACGTGGACAAATCTGGATAAATCTGGACACACCTAGACAAACCTGGACAAATATGGACAAACCTAGAAAAATCTGAACACACCTGGACAAACCTGGATACATATTGTTAACCCTGGAAACCTATTTGTAAACCTGGAACCTATTTGTAACCTGGACACATATTGTTTAAACATGGACACATATTGTAAAACATGGACACATTTTGTAACTAACTTGGACAAAATATAACATGGATACGTTTTTTTTGCATTTTGAGGCCTTTAGAGGCCTCGTTTGGCGATTTTCGGTGGCCGTTTGGCGATTTTCGTTTGGCCTAAATATTCACAAAAATAAAGAAAAAGAAAGACCTAGAATCATTCTACTTTAACTAAACTAATGGCATTGCCTTCCCCGGCAACGGCGCCAATTTGATAGAAGGGGTTTTCTCACCAAATAAAAACCCCCGTCGTAGTATGAGTGGGGGTGTCGAACACGGGGAAGGTACGCTGCACTAGTCT
Organism: Salicornia ramosissima; assembly: GCA_951394345.1. NCBI lineage: Eukaryota > Viridiplantae > Streptophyta > Magnoliopsida > Caryophyllales > Amaranthaceae > Salicornia > Salicornia ramosissima. The sequence continues at coordinate 38,385,413 of OX596239.1, read as the reverse complement.
AGGCATGAGCGTCGAACAAGCTAGGTCAAATGATGGTCGCGATAGGCGAAGAGAACTACGGGAACTAACTAAAACTAAACTATGAAAACAAGAATAAAAGGCACTAGGTTAAGAGATCCACAACTCATACCACCATGAATTATGAATCAATTGAAACTTAGACTTAGGTCATGGATAAGGGGAGGTCATTCTAAGATCTCACTACTCTTTCGAGCTACTGTGACGACCGGGAAGACATACACAAACCTACTTTCGTGGCGGAACATCTAACTAGTCATAGGCACAAATCACGAAGACCGATAACTTTCCCTTGATCGAAGGCCCAACTTTCGTGGTGCTTCCATCAATCGGGCGAAGGGAGTTATCACCCACATTCACCTTTCGGTCCTTAGGCGGGGATTCTTCTATGAGTCTAATGTTAATTAGGCACGAGACTCAACATCATCGAACCTTTGCTACCAACATAATCACAACCGAAACCAAGAAACAACTAAACCACAAATATGGAGGATTTGAGAAGTTTCTCTCAAACCCTAGAAACTAAACTACTCACACATAATTAATAAAAACATAATTAAAACTACAATTAAACCTAAAATTAAATACATAATTAAAAACCTAAAATCTATGAACAACAAATAAATAACTACAACCTAGAAAACTATGAACACTACTAGCAAAACCAAGAACAAGAGCATAAAAACCAATAAATTAACAACTAGAACTAAGAACAAACATCAAAAGAAGAACAAATAACTAATTACAACAACTACATATAACAACTAAACAATAAAAAGCAAGGAATCAAAGCAATAAAAGAAAGCAATAAAAGTACGTTGAAGATTGAAGAGCAAGCTAAGAAAACATTGAAGAACAAAACTAGAGATTCAATACATAAATCAAAGTGTTTGATACCAAAGAAATCTAAAGGGTTACAAAGCTAAGCTAAGGTGAGAGAAGAGACTCTCACGAGCTCCAATCTAGGGTTACAAGACGAGCTTTCAAAGTATATATGCACTAGTAATTTACACAGCAAAAACGCGGCCAGAAAACGCGAGAAAACAGAGCTTCCAAAAAGTGCGGCCGTGCAAGCATGAGGAGCGACCGCTCCTTTGGTCGGGTGCTTAATTCTTCATTTCAGAGCTTGGGCGCGACCGTGCTACTAGGGGAGCGACCCCTCCTTTTGCAAAAAGCCTCTTAATGTGCCGTGGCTCAGATATCCGATGCTCGAACGACTCATCGAATTCCGTAAAGTATGAGTTACCTACAAAAATGAGGAAAACGACCAAAAAGGAGTAGCACATAGCAAGAATACTGCAAAATAGCCGAAGCACAACTAAACTAAAAAAAGGAAATAAAAATGACAAAATGAAATAAGAAAAGGGAAAACTAAGCTATAAAACTAACCTAAAAGCTAAGAAAAACACTAACAAAAAGTCGGTTATCACAAGCCCGTCATAATCCATACTCAAATTATAACCATATGCAAAATTCCATCCACACAATATTAGTGTAAAACATGCATATAAATCTGAGTATAAATAACAAATGCATGCATAACATACTCTAACTATACCTTAGAGTACTACTTAGATATTATATTTAAGAAACAATTTATGAAGTTTATCATAAAATACATATGCATTCAACCTTTACTTATACCTCATCACTTTTACTTGGTAATAGAATGAGATAACCCCCACAATTAAATAAAATAAATAAATTATAGGGAAATTCTCAGTGGTATACCCGAGCTTTTTCGAAATCTCATTGGTATACCCGAGTTTATTTTAATCCCAGTGGTATACCTGAAATTATGTCTAATTCCCATCCGTTACATTTAGAAGGTATATTCCATTAAATGTAATGGGATATACCTATTTTAAGGTTAGATCTAACTTTGGTTAACAATTTTTTTAGTTTTCTTTTAAAAAAATAAAATTTCAAACTAATAATATATTAAATTAATGGGTTTTTGCAAACAATGATCCGATTGCCCTCAATTTGCGTTCTTGATTCACATCGATTTGTGCACATTGATCTACGTGGAAAAAATAGTCCGCTCATGGTTTTACGGGTCATTTTTACCCTTAAGGGATCCGATTTGAGGTCGAATTTTGCAAAAAATGATCCGATTGCCCCCAATTTGCATTCTCGATTCGCCTCGTTTTGCCCGCATTGATGTACGTGCAAAAAATAGTTCGCTCAAAGTTTTACAGGTCATTTTTACTCTTAAGGGGTCCGATTTGAGGTCGGATTTTGCAAAATATGATCCGATTGCCCCCAATTTGCGTTCCTGATTCATCTCGTTTTGCGCGCATTGATTTACGTGAAAAAAATAGTCCACTCAAGGTTTTACGGGTCATTTTTACCCTTAAAAAATCCGATTTGAGGTCGGATTTTGCAAAAAATGATCCGATTGCCCCTAATTTGCGGTTGTTTTTCCTTTATTTTTTTTTTTGTTTTTTTTTCAATTTATTAACCATGGTAAGTGTTTTTAACGATTTTTAACCAAAAAGGTTACTTTTGGGAATTATGTTTAACATTAGGTACACCACTGGAATTTAAAAAAAAACTCAGGTATTACAATGGGATTTCCAAAAAGTTCAGGTATACCACTGGGAATTTCCCTAATTTATATTACATTATTAACCATAAATACATTAATTGATAAATTAATAAAAAAATAAAGAAATAAATACATATATAAATAATTGCAAACATATTCTTTAAAATTTCTTGTCACACCCCTTAGTAGATCAGAAAATTTATTATTTTCACTACCAAATGTGATACTTAAAAAAAAAAGAATATCAATTTATCTTATTCATCATGTTTTACAAAAATACTAAATTCTTTCCCCCCATTAAATAATGGAAATCATGAAAGATAAATTCCATGTAGCAATTACCACATACCTTGGAATTAAAATCATACCAAGTATTCAACAACTTATCAAATGAAATTCTATACTCATTGAATTTGAGATCTAACGTTGTATTATTATACGTCAAATTGAGTTTTATTTCATTTACATTCTCCAATAGGTTAAACCCCGTCATTTTTATTCATTTTTATGCTATTTCAACTCAATAGTATTTAAATAATTATTCATCCGAGTTAAAATATATTGCATAAACCCTTGCGACCCCATGTTATATAAAATCATATACATAAAAATTTGGCAAAATGTGACTAACACATGAATTTTAGTGGGGATTACCGGCTACAATAGGTCAATAGGTAAGCAGGACTGTTTTTGGCAAGTTTGTGTAATAGTTGAGCCTACTATGAGATAATCAATTGTAGGGACTGATATGGGTAGATGGCAAATAGTATGGACCGGTGGTGTCAATTTTTCCTAAAAATTATCGCACATACATGTATATGACTCCATTATATACATGATTACCAATTGATATAAATTTGAAGTAAATCACAATAATTAGTGATAAAACATGGATTTATGTCCAAAACACTTCATATACCAATCTACATTACTTTCACTATTTAATGTCAAGACAATATTAATACTTAAAAATAATATGCAACTTTATTATGGATATCATGAGAATTACCTCCTCAAAAAATAAAAATTATCTTAATGAAAATTATCTTAATATGCAATTTTTTTTCCTCCATAATAAACTAACATAATATTATCAAGTATACCCGTCTAATAAATAGTGCAAGTCAAAAATAAAACATTTATCTTCCATTATACTTATATCAAGTATAAAAAAATATTTAATCAAATAAAATTATTTTATAAATTATTATTAAGTATAAGAATTTTCCTCTCATATATACACAAATTTTCCATATTCTCATATGGTACCAAATTTGAAAATATGAGCACCTATACTATTAATTTATAAAGCCGGTTCAACACAATAAACTATATCTTTCATTATATAACACTATATTTTTCGAAAAACGAAAAATATTTCATAAATCAATGTCAAGTATAAGATTTTCCAACCACATGTACTAATTTTCCATGTACTCATATATATGTTACAAAATTAGATATATACACACTTATACTTTTGATTTATCATGAGAACAAACTCAAGGTAACATTGTGAAAAATATTCATCACAATAAACATACTATCTTTATTGAGATAAGTACACATAATCACACATGGATTATTGTCATCAAACACATGGAATATTCCCATGAACAATGTTTAACAAATGCACAATTCTGTTAAAGCATAGAATACCATCTGTTCCGGGCCCACCGAAGTGGTCGGCCCAAGATAAATGGACCCGATTCCTAGGCCCAGTTCTGCCAGGGTTATGGAAACATCAAATATTCAAGGACGAATAATATGGCGCCATGTGTCATGGGCCAGGCCCACACGTCAGCACAACTGACTCAGCAAAACCCTAACCGGGTAACCTATGCCTATATAAGGATCAGTTCAGACATTCTTAGAGGTACGTGTAGACACCTAAATGTGTCTCCCCATTGTAGAGACTAATGATGAAAGTACCGTATTGTCATACAGTCCAACTAAGGGGAATTGATGATGAAAATGAAAATATACCTCAACCAATTGCCTTGGAAGCGTGTATTAGGATTCGCGATGATTACGGGATTGATTCGTAATTTTTCTTCATTTTGAGATATTTTTTGTATTTTTGCATGCATTTTTCAATGTTTCATATTCATAAAAAAAATTTAAAAAAATGTCATTTTGCATCACAAAATATTTTTAAAAATCATAAAAAAAATTTATAATTTATTCATATTTTTCTATATTTTTATCGTATTTTAATCATATTTTTAGAGCTTTTATGGATTTTTTAGGATTTTTGCATGCTTAGGGGCATTTTCATCATTTTCGAATGTTGAAAATTTTTCCACAAAGCATATTAGTGTTTTTCATACTTTTCATAATTTTTCATAATTTTTAATAATTTTTCTGTAATTTTTTTATAGCTTCTGGAGGTTTCTAGAACATTCTGGGACGTTCTGGGCATTCCGAAACAATCTGGAACATTCTAGAACATTCTGGGACATCCCGGAGCATCTCGGGACACCCCGAAATATTCCGGAATATCAAAATATTACATAATATTTCCGCAATCGTATAAAAATCGGATCGTAATCTTGAAAATCACGCGCAAAATCAAGCAAAAAATCGACCCAGATTACAGCTGGACTTGCGCCTAAACGCAGGTCCATATTACAAGACCTGCGCCTAGACGCAGGTCATGTTATTGGACCTGCGCCTAGGTGCAGGTCTGGTGTCAACCGGGGTCGATTTTTGCTCCTTCTGGCCTATAAATATATGTCCTTCCAAGCTTTTCAACACACACCAACAACTCCTAGCCCTCTTCTCACTATCAATGTCAGCACGCCCCACTCCTAGTCAAGAGTAAGTCAGGGTCATTAAGTTGAGCCAGAGAGTCCCTCCACCTAGACATTTGCATTTCTTTCTTTTTCGAGCCTATGTCATTAGGATTTTTCTTTCCACTTCTAAACTTGTAATTTCATTTACATTAATAAAATTCTTTTTTTTTTTTACATTATTAGCCTCCATTTAAATTTGTGCTTCTAACCTTAACATAAATCATGACCTCAAATTTTCATAATCAATAAATTGTACTTAATAAATGGACATTGCCCGAGAGGCCTTCCTTTCTTGAACTCCACAAAAATCATCAATTCTTTCCCATCACCTGTATTCATTCAATCCTTTGCAACCCTTTAGGCCATAAGCACATATAAGCCTACTTTCTTTCCTTACCCACATCTACCTCACACATGGGATCAAGTGGTGCGTAGGAAAAGACATGTTCCAAGCAAAAAAAAACAAATAAAAAAAACAAAAATAAATAAAATTCATACTCGACGCATAACAAACATAGTTCTGAAAGTCGAGCAAAAGTTCAAACTCAAACAAAATTAAAGTCAAAGTCAAAATTCCAAAAATCAGCAGTAAAAAAAAAAAAGAAAGCAAAAGTCAAGGCACATCTATGCACCACTGGGGGGCAACATTTGGGGTACTTTGAGCCCTCTTTCCCTTTTCCTTCTTAACCCTCAACTTTAGCCAAACACTACAACCATAAAAGCCCTCTCACACGAGGCATTTTCCAAATAATCATCAAGAACTACGATGGTCTGATTCCGTAAGGATACGTAGGAAGCTTCTTCTCGAGGTTCGACACGATCAATGTATGAATTTTTGAGGTCCACTTCTTCAATTAACTTGGGGTTTTAAGCACAAATTCTTAGTTCACCACCCGGCATAGGCTCGAGTTTGAACCAACATTAATTAAGCCAACCACATCAATTCCCTACATCATTACCCTTCAGTCACAAATTTTTAGCCTTTTTTTTTCTTGCACCGACAGCCTTTCTCTTTCATACAACCTAGGGATTTTCTCTGACTCTTCTCAAGGTCATTGCTTTGATTTGACTCTTGTTTTATATGGGCGCGACATACCCCATGCATAGCTTCATAAATTGGGCAATCCATATCCTCTCAGGAAATCTAACTCAAGCTCATGACTTGAGCTAGCCTCTTTTCTCAATGCTTTGGCCTTTTCATGCAATCCACAAAATAGCTTTAACAATGATATTTCATCCATCCTTATCCTAAAGGCTGGGAGCTTACCTATCCATCTGCTCCACCACAAACTTGAGACTCACAAAAGCCTTATCCATCATCCTTCATTCATACCACCCTACCTATTCACCACAAATATAGCATTACCCGCATTAATGCTATCCTACATATTCACCTACTCCACCTCAAATATAGCCTTCCCCACAGGTTAGGGGCTCGCTCATGATCAATGGTTTTGTCTTTGATTAATTGGGGGCTTAAGACAGCTCCATCCCCATTTCAAGGAATAACTATACTATTGGCCGATCCCCTTGGTCATTCATTGCCTTGTCATACATAACATATCATTCCACATGCATTACATTTCATGAACACCAATCACATCATGCATCATGCACCACAAGCATATCACATATCATAATCATTTCATGCATACATTCATATACATGCATAAGCATCACACACACTCTACATATGCATATCATAGAGCACAAACCACACAATGCTAGAGCCCATCTTTGTTGAATGTTTGGTGCCTTGAGTAACTTTTGAGGTCTTGAACCAATGTATGCCTATATGGCTATGTACAGTTTTTCCTTGATATCTTTACTTATGCAGCCCATACATGCTATTGCCTCGCCCCAACCATAATACTTTGACTTTCGTCTTGCGAGAACATTCGTCTCTCCTGACTCAGTCAAAGTGGGGGCTTCTCGTCATACACATACCTCCTTGTACATTTTTTCCGCCTCAACGGCCTCATCATCTTTTTTAACGGGTTTATGCTTACCCTAATTCTTCTTAGGGTTTACCCTTAATTCCCCAGCCATAATACTTTGACCTTCATTTTGCGAGAACATTTGCCTCTCCAGACTCAGTCAAAGTGGGGCTTCTCATCAGACACAAACTTCTTTTTCCCTCACTCACAAGTACTTTTCTCACAGGGTTTATGCTTACCCTAAGCTCTAAAGTATCACTCTAAGAGTTTATGTGTACCCTTAATTCACTTACTTTTCTCACGAGTTTATACTTACCCTAAGTTTACAAGAATATCAATCTAAGGGTTTATGCCTACCCTTAAATCACTTGCTTTTCTCATGGGTTTATACTTACCCTAATTCCTCTAAGGGTTTACCCTTAATTCCCTAGCCAGGATACTTTGACTTTCATCTTGCGACACTTTCATCACTCCAAACTCAGTCAAAGTGGGGGCTTCTCATCAGACGCATACATTCTTACACAATTTTCCACCTGAACCGCATCACTCACAAAAATACTTTTCTTACGGGTTTATGCTTACCCTAATCTTACAAGTCTTACCTCGAAGGGTTTATGCCTACCCTTAATCCACTTACTTTTCTTACAGGTTTATGCTTACCCTAAGCTTACATATGTTTTTCTAAGGGTTTATGTCTACCCTTGATCCACTCACTTTTCTTATGGATTTATGCTTACCCTCATACCTTCTCTCAAGAGTTTATACTTACTCTTGATTCTTCTCCTAAGAGTAGGGTTTATGCTTACACTCATACCTTCTCTGATCTCAAGAGTTTATACTTACTCTTGATTCCCCTACTAAGAGTTTATGCTTACTCTTAACACATCATCCTTGCTCATGGGTTTATGCTTACCCTCATCTCTCAAGAGTTTATTCTTACTCTTGTTTTCTTCCTCTAAGAGTTTATGCCTACTCTTAACACATTATCATTCTCACAGGTTTATGTTACCCAAACACACATCATACTTTCTCACAAGAGTTTATGCTTACTCTTAACTCGCCACATTTTCTACCAAGAGTTTATGCTTACTCTTGGCACACAACGGGTTTATGTCTACCCTAAACATATTTTTTCACGAGTTTATGCTTACTCCCGCTCACCTTTTCAAGAGTTTATGCTTATTCTTGATTGCTCCCGCCTATGCGACTTCCCGTCATTGTCCCAAGGGTTTATGCTTACCCAAGGGAGCAGTTCAAAAGGATCCAAGCGCATCCGGAGGAACCAGACACTTCATTTGCCATCATCCCGAGGATTTAGATGCTTCTAAGGGATTAAACCGCATGGGGCGCGGTTACAGGTAAAACTAACATTTGCTTTGCAGGTACCGGCGTTAAAAAGCGTGACTCAAGGTCGCAGAACGTCTTGATTTATCCTTCGTCCCGACAGGAATACTTTGACTTCTTCTTGCAATTTTATGCTTACTCTCCAGACTCAGTCAAAGTGGGGGCTTCTGTAGACACCTAAATGTGTCTCCCCAATGTAGAGACTAATGATGAAAGTACCGTATTGCATGCCATATAGTCCAACTAAGGGGAATTGATGATGAAAATGAAAATATACCTCAACCAATTGCCTAAACCATGTTTGAATTGCCTTGGAAGCGTGTATTAGAATTCGCAATAATTACAGGATCGATTCGTAATTTTTCTTCATTTTTAGATATTTTTTATATTTTTGCATGCATTTTTCAATGTTTCATATTCATAAAAAAATAAAAAAAAATGTCATTTTGCATCACAAAATATTTTTAAAAATCATAAAAATAATTTTATAATTTATTCATATTTTTCTATATTTTTATCATATTTTTAGAGCTTTTTATGGATTTTTTAGGATTTTTGCATGCTTAGGGGCATTTTCGTCATTTCTGAATGTTGAAAATTGTTCCACAAAGCATATTAGTGTTTTCCATACTTTTCATAATTTTTAATAATTTTTCTGTAATTTTTTAGAGCTTCTGGAGGTTTCTAGAACATTCGGGGACGTTCTGGGCATTCCGGAACAATCTAGAACATTCTAGAACATTCCGGGACATTCTGGAGCATCCCTGGACACCCCGGAATATTCCGGAATATCAAAATATTACAGAATATTTCCGCAATCGTATAAAAAACGGATCGTAATCCTGAAAATCACGCGCAAAATCAAGTAAAATATCGACCCAGATCACAGTTGGACCTGCCCCTAGATGCAGGTCCATATTACAAGACCTACGCCTAGAAGCATCTCACAAATACTGACCTGCGTCTTTACGCAAGTCATGTTATTGGACCTGCGCCTAGGCGCAGGTTTGGTGTCCTCCGGGGTCGATTTTTGCTCCTTCTGGCCTATAAATACACGTCTTTCCAAGCTATTCAACACACACCAACAACTCATAGACCTCTTCTGCATTGCATACTCCAACTCTAAACACTCATATATATATCCCATCAAACACTCCCCAAAACATCATTAAACACATCACAAAACAACAACTCAATCAACTTCAAACAAGCATATTGCATTCATCATCAACTACCCTTGATTGTTTTGAATAAAGGCATTACAAGGTACGCCTGTTCTGAAGTCTCTACTTAGATTCTTTTTCATTTATATGATGATTAATGACATGATTTATGATAGTGGTTAATATAACAAATAATACGGATTATTCATATGAATTCTGATACTTTAATCAATTTCATCATAACATTATCGATTGTCATTTTATAATCTCATTGCCTATGATTTGTGGTTTTATGCAATATGAATGTGTAATGATCTTTGATTCATTCATGTATTTTGCATAACCATATATTAAATTTGTCTCATATTAATTCTTAATTCAGGATAATAATGTTTTAATTTTGATCACTATTCGATTCAAAACGCGATCTATATAACATGGCTTTTGTCATTTAAATTCCGTGTCATAAAACGATCGCTACATTTTTATAGATTTGTTGAATTTTTTTAATATAAATCTTGATTAATTCATATTATCGAAGAGTTAAATATATGGATCTGGACCAACGGATAATAAAATGAACAATTAATGTCATAATTGATTTTAAGTATCGGAAGTCATCTTGAATAATCATATTAATCATGTATAAAGTTGTATATATTTCCTTATAATCGTTTTCATAATCATTGTCATAATCATCATAATTGTATATTATTACTAACCCAACAGCACATCAAACCACATACTCCTGGAACACACTTTGAACCTGCACATATTTATTATGTATTCTTTTATTGCTTTTATATTTGTATTTCGTTCATGTTTTTATTTGTCTTCAATTTCTAGGATTTTTAATACTGATTTAATTTAAAGTGGTCACAATAAAGTTAGTTTTGATTTGTAAATAAACTAAACCCACTTAATAATATGTGTTTCTTAGGGTAAAACTGAGATATTTATGTATTCGGGATTAATAATAATTTGACCACAAAAAGAGACCTAGTAGAGACCGTTTACAGGCGGGCGGGCCCAATGCACGATTGGCTCATAACCTGTCCCTGAACCCATACTCTGGTGCACGACCATATGAGACCGATTGCTCCTGGATTTCGGTACTTCTTCGGTGTCCGTGGACCGTATAAACGCACGGTGGCGACTCCTACTAGTCTGTATTCACGTACGATGTTAACGAGCATTGAAACGACTCGTAACGTAGGCGGCCGGGTAAAAACGACCCCTATTGTACGCAATATTAAACACGCAATTCATAATTCACAAAATCACAATACACTAACTCCTTACTCCCGATATCTGACTTAAGCATCGGAGGGGTGTTCTTGGGTTCCACCCCCCAGGTTAGCAACCTTTGACTGTTTTGCAGGTCTTAGACTTAGCAAGGAGCACCCGGAGTCAACATAAACACAACGAAGAGCATTGACTTTTCATTAGAAGTTCCAGAACAGGAACACCATCAATTATTAAATTGATCACCATATTAAAAATATGATACATCATTCTCTTTTAAACCAAGGAGAACAAAATAAATATATTTATCATGCATTTAACCGTTAACCATTAACAAGGAAATAATATTTATGTCTCCATGAAGTAATTATTACTCCACATAAAACCTCTACCAATAACCATACTTACAAAAAGCATACTAGCTTAGTAAACATTAGATGATAAATAAACAATGTAAATTAAACAAAATAAACCACATGCATTTGTCTATTGATTCCCATCAATAAAAATTAATGTATTGTAACATACAAAAATTAAACAACCTAAATTTCATGAATAACGAAAATTATTCATCCATTAGCATTATTACCATGCTAAATTATATGATTATACCAATCATCTCCATGGCCATAAATTCAACCATCAATAAACTTTATCCTATTCATCATGACTTTTCAAAGAATAGCAATTCTTCCTCCATATATATATTCATGGATACCATGAAAGACAAAGTTCTTAATAACTTCAAAATAATCCCAAATTGGTTCCATGTATAAGAATTTAAAAGACCGTATACATAAATTTTGACAAACAAATAAATATTCTTGTCATCAAAATTCTTCCATATATGCTTTTATACACCCAATTTGAACATAAACAAGAAAAGTTTTATTTATGAATAAACCATCATAAAATTTACTATCTTATTTACCATACCCCATCAACAGAATTGGGCATCCAATTATATGACATTGAAATTATTAAATACATTGATAGTATTAAGCTTTATACATGCATGAATAATGGAATTTGATCCATCAAAACATAAAAAAAAAAAAAAAAAAATCAAAAAATTTCTTACTTGAAATTTCTTCATCCATGAAGTACCTTTGAACAATTAGCTTTATAATTCAAGTTATCACAATATTGATCATTCCTAGCAACACCACCACAACCGATCATCTCCATCTTGTTCTCTTCCGTGTAGTTTCCACCGATTCCTAACACCTTCAAACTTTTCCAACTTTTGGTTTTTCCAACTTTAGGATGTTAATGGTTACATCCTTGAGACTAGACATCTTAGAAAAATTCGATTAGAAGCTTGTTGGTAATGTATGGTGTTGATGTAAATCCTCCAAGGCGTGGAAACTACACTTTCATTCTAATCGAATCCGCCCCTTATTAGACCACCGGGTTACCACGAACGATTAGTGAGATACAATGGAGAAAAGAACCCTAAACTGTAAGTGCCCAGATTTTTCGGTATTTTTGCCATTGATTTATTTGCTATTTATGTTATTTTATGTATGGTCCAAAATTTATTTGGACTATTTATTTTTATTTTATGTGAATAATTTCGATTAATTTCGATATTTCTATTTTTAATTGTTTATTATTTATTTTATTATTATTTAATTAATTAGAATTTTATTATTTAACTTTTTTATTAGTTAATTAATATTTTTGTGCCAAATGCGATTTAAGCATGATTAATCAAGTATGAGTGCAATTAGCCCAATTGATCACGAATAAGCGCAATTAAGCCTTGTAGAAACCGCCCCCCTTGGTAATTAGTGGCCTAATTTGCCACTTGCCTCATGTTCACACCTTAAGTCACTTCTATAAATAGAAGGGTTAGTAAGGCTTGAAAACTCATTTTGCCATCATTTGCACCTTGATCATCATTTGCCACAATTAAAAAGCCAAACACTCTTCCTTTGCTTAGATTCCACACGCCATTTTTGGTGTATGAACGCCCAACCATTGTTCATCACCCAATCTCTTTCAAAACTTAAAGATTAAAGTTCTATTGATATTTAAGTAAATCTAAACACAATAATCCCTTTTGTTTTCAATCAAGACTTCTGGTTTGGGTTTGGAATTGGGGTTTCTTCGATTGGGTCGTGTTCGTGATCGGGTCCGTATGGTTCGTGTGGAAGGGCCGTGTGGTTCGTGTGGTGGTGTCGTGTTGAAGACAGTGGACCGTGGTGGTGGTTCGAGCCAAGGCTGTGCCGTGTTCGTGCAGCCGTGCGTGTGAGCCGTGTTGTACGTGGTCCTAGCCGTGTGGTTTGGGTTTTCCGGGCAGCAAGTTTGTGTGATTATATTGCTTGATCTTCCAAAAAGGTAACATACCTTCTTACCTTAGTATGTATACTATGATTATTGGGTAGATTAAATGTTCATGTTAGATGAATTTTCAGCGTTTGTTTATCATGATTTGCGTGATTTTTAAGTAAGGATTTGGGTAATGTTTTCATGATGATTTACTTAAGTTTTCATGCATGTTTTGATGAGAATTTTCGTATGGTTTTCGTGGGGTTTTGAGTTCTTGTTGAGTTCTTGTTGAGTTCTTGATGAGTTCTTGATGGGTTCTTGATGAGTTCTTTGAGTTCTTTATGAATTCTTGGTTGAGTCTTGAAAATCTTGAAGTTAGTTTTATGTTCTTTTAAGGTGCAAGATTATTGATGTTTTCAAAGTATTGTTTAAAGATAAGTAAAGTTTTATAAAGATCTTGAAAGAAAGGTTTAAAGAATTTAAAGAAAGGTTTAAAGATTTGTTAAAGATTCGATAAAGATTGATTATGGTTAAACTCAAGAAAAGGCGAAAGAAGCGATCTTGAGTATAACTTCGATGTTTGTAAGTAAGATTAGCTTAAGTTTACTTTTAGACGCCTAATCTTGGAGTAAGATTCTAAGTTTTGGCTTAAGATCTGGAGGCACTATCTCTATGGTGGTTTGTATAAGGTATTCACGGACCATAAGAGTCTCAAGTACATCTTTACTCAGAAAGACCTCAATATGAGGCAGAGACAATGGCTTGAACTTATTAAGGACTACGACCTGACGCTTAATTATTGCGAGGGCAAGGCGAACTTAGTCGCTGATGCACTGAGTCGCAAGAATCGATTCAGCTTCAGTAGAAGCCGTAGTTCCGTCAGATTTCGTCTGACATCTATGAGTACTGAACCTGAATTACTTCAGGAGTTGCGCGAGGGTCAGCAGAATGATCCGCAGTTGGCTAAGATTCGAGAGGCTTTACGTCAAGGAAAAGCCGTAGGTTTCGAGATCTCTTCCGATGGTAGTCTGCGATTTCGAGGGAGGTGGTCTGTACCGGACAACTCTAATCTTAGGAATAGAATCATGTCTGTTAGAAGGTTAAGATCGAGCATCAGAGACCTGGAGGTCTTTTGCAGCCACTACCGATTCCGACCTGGAAATTTGAGTTGGTATCTATGGATTTCGTGGTTAGCCTATCTACTTGTAATGGTATGAATACCATTTGGGTAATAGTGGATAGGTTGACCAATGTCGCTAGATTCATACCGATGAAGATGACTTGGTCGATGGAGCGCCTAGCAGAGGCTTATACCCAGGACATTGTCCGACTTCACGGAGTTCCAAGGGAAATAGTTTCTGATCGTGATCCGAGATTCTTATCTCGTTTCTGGAAGTCAGTTCAGGAAGCCTTTGGGACGAAGTTGAAGCTGAGCACTGCATTTCACGCGGCGACAGATGGTCAGACTGAGAGGACCATCCAGACTCTAGAGGATATGTTACGAGCATGTACTCTAGAGTATCATCAGACTTGGGTACGTATGCTCTGCTTGGTAGAGTTTTCCTATAATAACAGTTATCACTCCATCATCGATATGGCTTCGTACGAGGCCCTGTATGGCAGGAAATGTCGGAGTCCGATTTGTTGGAATGATATTAGTGATGCTGTGGCTTTGGGACCTGAGATGGTACGAGATACCGTAGAGAAGGTCCGAGTCATTCGATCTAAGATGCAGGCCGCGCAGAGTCGTCAGAAATCCTACGCCGATAATCAACGTAGACCACTGACTTTTGAGGTAGGTGACAGAGTCTTGCTTAAGGTTTCACCATTCAAAGGAGTGGCACGCTTTGGTCAAAAGGGGAAACTCCGACCAAAATTCGTGGGACCTTACGAGATACTAGAACGAGTTAGGGAGGTGGCATATCGATTGGCTTGTCTAATGTTCACAATGTGTTCTATGTTTCCCAGCTAAGGAAATATGTACATGATCCTACCCACATCATCCCAGTGGAATCGGCCACGTTTGAGCTGAATCTGACATTCGAAGAGCGACCAGTTCAAATCTTGGATCGCAAAGTGAGGACCCTCCGGTGTAAGCAAGTCCAGGTAGTCAAGGTGTTGTGGAGAAATCAGCACCATGAGGAGGCGACTTGGGAGACAGAGGCGTCCATGAGGTAGAAGTACTTGGAGCTGTTTGAGGGTAAGCAATCTCCTTTGCATTAAATTTCGGGACAAAATTTCTTTAAGGAGGGGAGGTTGTAATGGCCCAGATTTTTCGGTATTTTTGCCATTGAATTATTTGCTATTTATGTTATTTTATGTATGGTCCAAAATTTATTTGGACTATTTATTTTTATTTTATGTGAATAATTTCGATTAATTTCGATATTTCTATTTTTAATTGTTTATTATTTATTTTATCATTATTTAATTAATTAGAATTTTATTATTTAATTTTCTAATTAGTTAATTAATATTTTTGTGCCAAATGCGATTTAAGCATGATTAATCAAGTATGAGTGCAATTAGCCCAATTGATCACGAATAAGCCCAATTAAGCCTTGTAGAAACCGGCCCCCTTGGTAATTAGTGGCCTAATTTGCCACTTGCCTCATGTTCACACCTTAAGCCACTTCTATAAATAGAAGGGTTAGTAAGGCTTGAAAACTCATTTTTCCATCATTTGCACCTTGATCATCATTTGCCACAATTAAAAAGCCAAACACTCTTCCTTTGCTTAGATTCCACACGCCATTTTTGGTGTATGAACACCCAACCATTGTTCATCACCCAATCTCGTTCAAAACTTAAAGATTAAAGTTCTATTGATCTTTAAGTAACTCTAAACACAATAATCCCTTTTGATTTCAATCAAGAATTCTAGTTTGGGTTTGGAATTGGGGTTTGTTCGATTGGGTCGTGTTCGTGATCGGGTCCGTGTGGTTCGTGTGGAAGGGCCGTGTGGTTTGTGTGGTGGTTCTGTGTTGAAGACGGTGGACCGTGGTGGTGGTTCGAGCCAAGGTCGTGCCGTATTCGTGCAGCCGTGCATGTGAGCCATGTTGTACGTGGTCCTAGCCGTGTGTTTTGGGTTTTCCGAGCAGCAAGTTTGTGTGATTATATTGCTTGATCTTCGAAAAAGGTAACATACCTTCTACCTTAGTATGTATACTATGATTATAGGGTAGATTAAATATTCATGTTAGATGAATTTTCGGCGTTTGTTTATCATGATTTGCGTGATTTTTAAGTAAGGATTTGGGTAATGTTTTCATGATGATTTACTTAAGTTTTCATGCATGTTTTGATGAGAATTTTCGTATGGTTTTCGTGGGGTTTTGAGTTCTTATTGAGTTCTTGTTGAGTTCTTGATGAGTTCTTGATGAGTTATTGATGGGTTCTTTATGAGTTCTTTATGAATTCTTGGTTGAATCTTGAAAATCTTGAAGTTAGTTTTATGTTCTTTTAAGGTGCAAGATTATTGATGTTTTCAAAGTATTGTTTAAAGATAAGTAAAGTTTTATAAAGATTTTGAAAGAAAGGTTTACAGAATTTAAAAAAAGGTTTAAAGATTTGTTAAAGATTCCATAAAGATTGATTATGAAGTAGGATTGATTATGGTTAAACTCAAGAAAAGGCGAAAGAAGCGATCTTGAGTATAACTTCGATGTTTGTAAGTAAGATTAGCTTAAGTTTACTTTTAGACGCCTAATCTTGGAGTAAGATTCTAAGTTTTGGCTTAAGACGTTGCCCCTATCCTGATTGCGGTATTGGGATAGTGTATACTTGCTATGTTGTCTGTTTGATATGAATTTCTGTAAGATGGGGTTCATGGGTTTGGGAGTAAGATTCTCATTCCTGGCATAGTAAGAAAGTTCATTCGCGTAAGAAGCGTTTGTACGTGTATAGTCCGGTCTAAAATGTAAATGGTAGCGACAAAGATGTTTTATGGTTTTTAAGTTGGAATTATTTAAGATTGGTCCGTTTTACGGTTTTGATATTTTGGACGTTTTTATCATATGTTGGTTGGTAGTCTGATATGTTTGTTTGATTTGTTCTATGATTATGTGTATCCATGTGATGGTGGGACTGTTATGTTGCTCGCCACTGACAGTGGATTGTTGTAATTTTTCAGGTAATTCTGATGATGACTATACTGCTTAGCTATTGTTTAGGCGAGTGCCGTTATAGTATTTCTTTTGTACTAGTTTACGTTATGTTTTTAGTTTGGACGTATAGTTTTATCTTTAGCATATTTTGACTCTGACAGTATTTGGAGTTATTCATTAGCATTGGTACATTTGGTTTTAGTATTGTACAAACTTGTGGGTATTGTATGTTTTGGGATATAGTAATAATATTTTCGAGGTTTTGTTTTAAATTTTAGTAAGTTTGTTTGTTAGATCGACAATTCGACTTGTCGGTTTATTCCGCGCCGGTTTAAGCGAGTCGGGTTGTCACATAAACTCTATGTGATCTCAAGAGTATAGAAATAAAAGGACTTTTGTTTATTTGTGTTTAAACACACTTAGTAAAATTAGCTAGATATTACCAAGTGCTAACAATTTGTAGTGAGTATAAGAATTTCGGATTTTTTCTTGTGATTCCCCTCACTTGCAATGAACAAATACATGCCTATTTATAGGCACATAAGCATGTGAAGAATTTAGAAAATTCTGAGTTCAATTCACACATTAAACCAATTAATTAAAATCAGAAATTAAGTTAGCTTGGATTAAGGAATGAAAATAAAGATTATTCCATCAACAAGGCTAACTCTTAATCTCCTCATTTAATCTGGTCTAATCCCCATTTACATCATAAGTATTGAAGCTCAAAGAACAAGGGCTTAAATACGTAAAGGAATCCTAAGAAAAGAATCCAAGAGTTCGAACAAACTGTTCGAATTTTCCAGAGAGTTTTCGCGGGGTGCGAAAAGCCTCTCGCGGGTCACGAGCACTAGGCAGTATATGCTCAGATTTCAGTAGCTTTTCGCGAGTCACGAAAGCTCCTCGTGGGTCGCGAGACCCTCTCTGCCTCGTGAGTCCTTTTGCCTAGCCTACTTTGTCCAATGTCTTAGCCCATTTATTCATAAATGTTCCAACATTCGGTCATCAAGCAAACCATGCCTAAAACTTATCAAGCTTTTACCAACCTTTCCATTCATGTAAACAATCATTATCAATACTAATTTATGCTTAAACAAATCACTTTGATAAGCCTCAAAGGGTGTTACAAAATTCGGATAGCCATCATTCACAAAACTAGAGCAACAACATCTAGAATCACACAAACAATGAATTTTTCTAGTTTTAGACAGTCTGTAGAAAAATGTCCATGACTCACAGCGAAAATATACCCACAACAACCTGTTTGTACCATTAGAAATTAGACTTAAAGATATTCGATTTGAGTATTCATGAGCCCAAAAAGGATAACGTTTGCCCCCTCAAATCCCCTGTTCTTGACAGAGTATACAAACAGCCACGAAAAAAATCCGAAAATAAACAATCTTCACAATTTCATCATTAACATACATGTTACTAATTCAACAAAACCATGAACTCAACTTAAAAACAAGTTTTATAAAAAGATTACAGCAAGATAAATCAAATAACACAATGCATTTAATTCCATTTTCACCATGAACAAGAACAACAAGTTTCCCACAACTTCAACATCAATAATTCAATTTGAACATGATTTATGCAATAGAAATTAGTTTGAACCAAATTAAAAACTCTAATACTTATAATCTACATCTAAAACATATAAAACTAAGGTAAAGAGAGATTATGCTAGTTACATTAGCTTGTAGATCGAGAGAAAATAGAAAATATGATGAACACAAGAGAGAAAATCGCTTCCTTGGATGAATCTTGCTTTCATTTTCCTTGAGGCTTGAAGTTGTGTTTTTGGAGGAAGAAGAAGGGGCTGGTAGGTTCAGCCAAAGAAAGGACAATTGGACACTTGTGTTGGTTTAGTGTGTAGTTGGGACTATTTGGTAGTTTATGTTGGTAGTTGTAATATTGGGATTTTTGGTTATAGTAGTGATATGACTTGGTTTTGGGTTTAGTTTTATTTTTTCGAAAAGTCGGGTCGTTACAACACATCCTAGGATCCATAACTGCTCGCAGACACTGGCTTCGACTTTACCCAAATTAGCTAGTCGAGTTTCACTAACCGGGCGACCACTTCCTAAAACAATATTATTTCTTTATCTTAACATTAACAATTCATTATCCAATTCATAACGACATGATTATCATGAGATTAATAACAAGTTCTTTATCAAACATCAATTAATTTCTTAAGTACAATTAAGTGAATTAACTATCTTAACTTATTTCAATTGACATCTTTAACTAGCCTTTATTAGTACAACACTTTATAGATATTCTAGACAAGTTAGTATCATATAACTTCAAATCATTAAATAAAAAACATTTATCAACAAATATATCATGTAATCATGTAGGCAAATATTATAACAAGAATACAACATAATTCATCCAAATCTTGAACAAATATCAACCCTTTAAATCTTCCTACTATTTGGCCATCAAGAGAAACAATATAAACAATTGATTCACTTTAATATGTAAAAATCCACCATTAATCTTTATATAATTATTTTCATAATCAATTAACAAAATGCTCAATTAACTTTAATTAGTTGAATTGGCTTAGATTGGAAGTAAAATCTATTCTTTAGTTTTCTTCAAACTACTCGGTCATGCCATGGTTTTCACCAATTAATTTCTTGATTTAAAGATCACTTATTTTAATTAAAATTCTAACCTTTTACTTAACAAAATTATTAATTTTAATCAAATTAATTCACTTTATCAATACACAAATTAATGCCCTTTCATACGCCAGTTTCATAAGATCAATAGTCAAAATTAAGTACTTTAATTGATTAATTCCATAATTCCCATAATTTATTTTCTTAAACTATTTTATCATATTAATTCATTTACCTTAACATAAACTCAACCTATACTTAATTAGATTACAAAATTATTTTACCAAAAACCTATGATATGTATTCGGCTATTCCCCTATTAATACTAAAATTAATCTTGTTTATTTTATAGTTATTTCACCTTATAATATGACATAACTATACCTATTAACTTAATTAGATAAAGATTTAATTTTCAATCATTCTCAAATTTATATGAACAAAATCAAGAAAAAGATCATGTTTGAACTTAACATTCCATTCAGCTATTTCATTAGCAAATTTGAAATTTCATATAAAAAAATAATTACATGAATAAATTAATTAAACAACAATCATCATAAAGTATGCAAGATAAACAACAATCTTGGTTACATGGAAGCATTCGGCCACAACAAGGAATAATAACAACCTAATTCTAAACACTTATTAAACATATGATCATGATCTTAAGTTATACTTTCTAATTCAACAATAATAATCTTTATCATCCAAATAAGTATAGATTAACAAGAATAATTGCAAACAATATTAAAGAAAATAACTTATATGATTCGGCCCTATTGACTTATTGAGTAATCATGAAGAATTTTACCTAATTATTATCTTATTATCTTTTAACCTAAATTAATATATGTAGTGAAGGAATATGTCCTCAGTCGTTATCGGCAATTACTAAATATAATTAGGATTATATTATGGAGATAATAATTAAGTTAAATTAGGAAATTATATTTACTTGCTCGAGAATAAATATAATTAGTGAGTACATAATTTTGGGTTCGCAACTATACTTAACTTAATCCTATGAGGTCACACAAAATAGCACATGATTGGGCATAAATAATAAAACCCATTGGATGCTAGGATTAGGGTTTTCTCTGATACGACTGATGAAGTATATATAGTACCTTATTAGGGTTATGAGACAACAGATTATGATCAGTTGGCACACATAGTAACACAATCATAAAAACCCTAAAGCCTATTGTGTTCATATGGTTTTTTCCCTAAAAAGTAAGAGAGTGAATATAGATAATCTCTTTCGTACTAGCATACGTGGGATCCGATCCGGTGCATGTGGACTGATTAGAGGAGCAACAATTGAGGCTCTAGATCTCCATTTTTGACATTGAAAGCACGCATCAAAGGTTGTAATTACTATCTTTTATACTTGATTCATATTAATTATTATTAGTGATCCTGTTATTATAGATGTTAGGATATTGTTTCCTAAAATTCTGCTAATCATATCTATAAACTCCTACATGTAGGTCTAATTTCCAAATTAAATGGAATCAATCAGTTACCTTAGAATTGATGATCATTAGCAAAACTTTCTCATCTGTTGCAACTTTAATGTTCAAACCACAAGTCACCCAAACAATTTTGTGGAAAAAGTTTGATTAAAGACTTTTGATGAACAAGTCATTAATCTTAAATTATTGAAGATTGAAGGAAAGTAAATGATTTGAGGGGAAATTAAAGGGGGCCGTGAGTTACTTTGAGAAAGGGAATTGAAGAATAGTTTTTTTTTTTTTTTTTTTGGCTGCATATAAGCATTAATTAATGTGTAAATGCAGAACTAATGTTCTTTATTTCATTTTTTAGCTTTTTATATGCAGTCCTTAGAAATAAATAACAATTTAAGAATATCCTAATATGGAAATAAGCATAACCCTTTTTTTTTTAAGCTTTGTAACAAATGCTAGGGTATAAATAACAATTTAAGAATATTCTAGAATACTTGGGTGGTTAGGTTGTTTTGCTAATTATTTTTCAAGGAACAAAATTTATAAAAATTAGAGTAAATACCTCAAAGGGGACCAGTTGAGTTAGAGCTACTATACTTAAGGGAACATTGAGCTTAATTTGCAATATAGATTAGGTTATAACTAAATTAATCTTAATTAGTTTTTTAATATAATTAGAATTTTGGGCCTTACTTATTTGGAGATTGGGTTATAGTAATTTTTATTTTTCGGCATTTGGAGATTGGGAATTTCCCATTTTGCATTCCAATCTCAATTCTCAATCCGAGTTCCCAAACAAACAGTTGAATGTGTGTGTCTGAGAAAGAGGTTAGTTAAGCAGGTGACTGTGCACTGCGATAGAGAATCAAGATTGGAGATGCGGTCCATACAATTAGGTGTTGCCATAACTGTAACTCCTACCTATCATTTCAAACTTTGTAAATCTTCTCTTTCTTTAGCCTTCAACAAACTACAACTTCCTGTTACTCACTCTTCTCCTCTTCCCTCACTCACTTCGTCTTCTCCGTCCGCCGATTTCCCAGGTGCCCTTTTTTTTCAATTCGAAATTTTCAATAATTCATTTATAATCGCTTTGTAATTTCTAATATTTGTTGCGTTTTGTTAATCATTGCTGTTCGGAAATTAATCCTTGCTGATAGGTTAGTTGAAGATCTTATTCTTTCTGGAATAGAAAGTGGGTTGCTAAACGTCCTGCATATTAGTTAAAATCGCCCACAATCAAAAGTAAAAAGATAAAATTGCCCTTGATTTAAAATTACATCACAATAACTTAGATTAAATATAGAACGACGTCGGACGCCATGATCTCGGCCACCGCCGCCACCACCACCATGGTAGTGGTGGTGGTTAAATTTTTTTTTAATAAGGGAAGGGCGTCCAGATCAGACGCCCCAACCATGGTAGGGGTGTCTGGACGCCCAACAATATACAACGACGTCGGACACCACGCGATGACCTCGACCGCCGCCGCCGCCGCCACCATCGTGGTGGTGGTGGTTAATTTTTTTTTTTTTAATAAGGGGAGGGGCGTCCAGATCATGCTTAAAAGGTGATGTTTGACACCCTGAATTATCCTAGGATCATGTGCATCATTAAAAGCTCACATGATATCCAAGTAAGGAAAGCAATTCCAGGGCATGTAAGGTAAAAGGGATGGGTAAAGCAATGAAGGGGGTATACTATCATACTAATGAACTAATGACCAAGCTAAAAGACTTTGGAGCACTAATTCAGCTGGAAAATTGCTGCAAGAAAACAAAGGCCAAGGAAAAGTAAGCAGTAAATGGCAACCAACATCACCTTGAGATTCTCAACAAGTGGAAAAGAATCATAGGTATCTCACCACCATGTGGCATGTGAGATTGGGCCATTCTCCCTTAGAATCCAAAAGATCGACTTTCAAAGAGTGGTTCACCAGGCTAATTTCAAAATTAACCAGGTTTCCATATCAAACAAGTCTGTTGAGTCTTGAGTGCAAGAGATCTCTTAGAATTAATCCACATAGACACTTGGGCAGTTGGGCTCCTATAGAGTGAAAACCAGACAAGGGTATAGTTTTTTTACAGTAGTTTTTGACTGCACCAGATTTGTGTGGGAGTATCTTAGGAAAGCAAAAAATGAAGCATTTGAGATAATTACCAAATTTGTCACCATGGTCTGAAATAAGTATGAGAAGAAAGTGAAAAGCTTGAGATCAAATAATGCGGCTGAATTTGAAGTCAAGCAATGTAAGGAGTTGTGCGACAGATTTGGAATTGTCCATGAAGCAACATGTGTGGAAAGGCCTTAGTAAACTGGAAGGGGTGAGAGAAAGCACATAAACTTGTTTGAAAAGAGCAAAACACTGAACTTAAATATCTGACAAATAGGCTACCGACTCCTATCCTTATGAACAAACCTCCATATGAGGTAGTGAACTTAATTAAACCTGAATATGCTGGCTTGAACCAGTTCATGACAAATTTAAAGCAAGAGGATTACCTTGTATCTTCTTAGGGCATCCTTATTCTCAAAAGGGTTAAAATGTATAAACTCTTAAACTTTCCATATTTGATGCTCAAACGCAAAATGAGAAAATCTGAAAACGAGACTGCCTTGAATGTGACCAAAAGTAATGTACAAATTGTGTGGCCCTTTCGTGAAATCTTAGATGATTTTGTACATGGTGAAATGGAACATGAGGCACCACTAGAAACAAGCAGGGCACTCACACAGTCACACCACAAACTCAAACATCACCTCAAAATGGCATACGAATGTCACCTAAACCTTAGCTTGATGTACAACCACAAGCTCATCCCATTATTCCTATTAGACAATCTACTATGGAGTGCAATCCTCCTGGTTGGTTTAAAGATTATTGAATAGGGAATATGCATGCTATAGCTCTTGTTAAGCTGCAAGAGATGACTGATCCTTATGCCACATCTACCTTTTTTCCCTGTTTCCTTAGCCAGCTCACATGTCACAACCACACAAGAGCTAAAAAATTTCAAACAAGCCATTACCAGCCACAAACGGTCATTGTAATGAATGATGAATTAGATGATTTAGAGCAAAAAAAAACTTGGGAATTTGTACCACTTCCACAAGGCAGAAAGACCAATTGGGTGCAAATGGCTTTATAAAACAAAATATAACCTTGATGCGAGTGTGGCGAGGTATAAAGCAAGCATGGTTGTCCTTAGAAATAATAAAAAAAATATGGGATAGACAGATAGACTATGAAGAAACATTTGCTCCATCTAGCCACTATGCATATGTCTTGGGTGTAGGAGCATGAAAGAATGACAACCTATCAAATAAATGTAAAAAGTATCTTCTTGTATGATAACTTAGAAGATGTATGTATGTCACGAGTGTAGGACAATAGAAGAATTCCCTATTGCAATCGGAATTCATCAAGTTTCCACATTTAGCCCTTTTCTTTTTGCCAATGTCATGAACGAATTGTCGAGTTCAGTTCAAGACTATATACCATGGTGTATGATCTTTGCAGGTGACTTTGTGTTATTTGTGAAACAAAAGGAGTAAAAAATAAGTTGAAATTGTGGTAAAAAAATTCAGAATCCTGCAGGTTTAAGCTAAGCAAAAGTAACACAAAATATGTTGAATGTAAATTTGGTGGAATACGAAGTAAGAGGACAAGCTTGATGAACTTGGATGGAATGAGTGTTTAAGATTATGAATTTTTGATTTTTCTAGTATCTAGAATGTATTATCCAACTTTATGGGTATGTTGCTTACAGGATCAAATAGGGTATGTTAAAGTGGAAAGGTTCTTTAGGTTTTCTTTGTGATGATTATGCCACAAAGACTTAAGGGGTGATTATATGGTACAACGATTAGATCGACATTGCTCTACAACATAGAGTGCTAGGCTTTGAAATAATGTCACGTTTCAAAGATGTATCATTGTTTTAAATCTCGGTAACGGTTGCGGAAGCACATTCGCGGGCAATGCGGATGATTCGCGGCCGTTGCAGCCTAGTATCTCGGTGGCGGTAAGCTCAAAAAGCTTTACAATGTGGTTGTGATGCGGTGTTACGGCCTTGATTTAATATCATGAGATGGATGTGACAAGATGCGTATGCTATGTTGTATGGGTGGGCATACAAGGAAAGATAAAATAATAAATGAGGTTATCATGAAGAAGTTAGGGGTAATGACTGTGGAGGATAAGATGAGGGAAAAACGTCTAAGGTGATTTGGTCATTGTGAGATGGAGACCAAACTATACCGGTAACTGGTAAGGAGTAGTGACAAACGGATGGAAAGGTGAGAGAGAGAGAAAGGAAGACCAAAGCAAACTTGGAGGGTTTTTATAAAGGATATGTGTATACTATGGCTTGAGGAAGAAATGATGTTAGATAGGGAAGCGCGGAGGGGGAAAATTTGGGGAAGTGACTTTTCTGATTCCACATAATGGTTCATGTCTAGCTGATCCCAAATTATTTTGGGAATAAGGCTTTGTTGCTGTTGTTGTTTTGTTCATGTATGGTGGCTTGGAAGATGTAGTG
Organism: Salicornia ramosissima; assembly: GCA_951394345.1. Lineage (NCBI taxonomy): Eukaryota > Viridiplantae > Streptophyta > Magnoliopsida > Caryophyllales > Amaranthaceae > Salicornia > Salicornia ramosissima. Next base: position 38,359,328 of record OX596239.1, on the reverse strand, counting down.
TATACTGTATGTGAGGTTGCCACCTTGTTATAAAACTATGGTGCACATAATCACCACTGGAAGTAAGGAAGATTTAGCATCCTATTCAGTTAATGGACAAGCCTCTAGACGTGTAAAGTCTCTATGAGCTTAAACTGTTGCTTAGACAATGGTTGTCAAAATTGAGTGAAGCTCTGAAACAAATAAATTTCCAGCAATTAAAGATTGACTATACTGCGTTCATCGCAGCTGAAAATCAGTCCTTTACTTTAGTGCATGTTTATATGATGATCTACCTGTTGGTGGAAATGGTATAAAATGTATTGAAGCAACCCAAACCTTCCTATCATCTCAATTTCACATGAAGGATCTAGGAAACTTGATATCTTCCCTAGGTTTTGAAGTTGGTTACACTTGTGTATTTTCTGTTACAGAAAAAGTAGTTGTCTCAATACAACATGCTGAACTGCAAGCCACTCAAGCTATCTATGGACACGCATGCCAAGCTCACAGATGATCCAACAGAATGTCAGCTTCTTATTGGGAAACTGGTAAACCTCTCTGTCACAAGGCCTGATATATCATTTTTAGTCCATGTACTAAGTTTATGCACATTCCTAGAACAGTTCATCACCTAGTAGCTAAAAGATCACTACAATATCAAGTTCACCCAATCAAGGAATGCTTCTTGCTTCATCCAACACTGTCCAGCTATCAGCCTTTTGTGATACTCACTGGGCAAGGTCTGCTACCACCAAAAGATCAACCTCTGATGGGAAGTCGTCCATCTCCTAGAGCAGTGAAACTGTGAAGGGCATTCCGTTGTAGCCTTTTCTAATGTAGAGTACAGAAGCATGTCCTTCACTATATGTGAAGCATTGTGGTTGAAACAGTTGGTGAAAGAACTTGGTATCAAGCAAAGTACAATTCCCATGTTCTGTTATAACCAAGCTGCTGTGACCATTTTTTGCAAATCCTGTCCATAATGAAAATTCTAAACATATCAAAATTGACAGTGACTTTACAAGAGAAAAAAGCTCTTGAGAAAATCATCCAACTAAGTTATATTCCTTCTCAGCTTGTAGACCTCTTCACCATACTTCCTGTTGCTCAACACAACAAACTGATATCCAAGCTGTGAGTTTGCTTACCTCTACTCACAGCTTTAGGGGAGCGTAATAAAGATTAGAGAAAAGTAAAGTGTACTAGGCCCAAAACCAGGTCATGTCCTGAATGCTTTTTGTCCGGTAGCAGTTTTGTATGCAAATAAAATATGTGTCTGAGCTGTTTGATAACTTGAATTGTCTTAGGATCATGTGCTTCATGAAAAGGTCACATGCTATGCATGTAAAGAAAGCATGACATTTGTATTATAGGGCAAGTCAGTGACAACAATTATATGAAGGAGATACTACGTAATGTCACACTAAATCCTGATTGTTTTCATGGCAGCAGTGAATACTTTGCAGTGAGGTTTTCAGAAAATGGTCAAATTTTGGCATATCTTGAATTTTAATTGGCATTTCTTCAGAGAAAGAGTAAGGAAGCTGTTGAAAATCTTGAGGAGTTGCTATCTTATGTAGGTTATGAAATTAATGATGATTATTTCTTTATAATGAATGCATTTGCCTCAAGGATGCAATGGGTTATAATTCACTTTATCTCTCAAATGACTCTATCGATCACTTGTCCAACGTCCATAATTTTAAGTGATGGAATGTTTGTAATGGATTAGGTTATAGTTCATTAAATGATTGTTTTTCTTTTCTTTAAAAAAATTGATTTTGAATAGTAAAATCATATATCAATTAATAGTTAATTCGATTCCTGCTCATATGTACAATCCTATCATTTTATGAACAATTTACGTAGTTAGGAGGAAATTTTCAAAGGGGGGAAAGGATTGGTAGGAAAACCTTGAATTAATCACTTACATTTTAATAGATAGTATAAATATATTGGTACTATAAATCATTAGGTCAATTTAATAAAAGGAAAAATTCATGTTTCATATATTTAGGTATTGTTTGGTTGCAATGGGAATAAAATTTCCATGGTATTTTGGATTTCATGAGAATTAACTTCCTTTATCTAAGCGTTCTCCTTAAAATTAGCTAATTTTGTTTAGTTGGGATTAGGGAAATTTTTATCGTAGGAATTTTGATTCACTGTGAGAGGGGGGTAGGTGAGTGAATTCCTAGTTATTTCAAATATGTACGCTTTGAGTTTTTTCCCCTTTTCATTTTTGTCAACCAAACACCATGTCAAAAATGCAATCCCTAGGAATTTTAATTTCCCATGAAAATAGGATGCAACCAAACAAGCACTTAGTTAATCATTCGTTGCAAGACTTAAGGTGACAGTAAAGGAAAATAAATGGGTAAACTTCATATATTATTTCATGTTGGTCAATATCATATACTTGTATGAGATACTTATATGCATAAAGGAAAAAATATTAATAAACAAAGATTACAATGCAAAGATGATGAATATAATGGCGTATTATGTTTTTATTGACTGTCAATGAAAGAAAAACAAAATAAAAGATAAAGTAAGTGGTTGAAAAAAAAGATGGGGGGAGGATAAAGTTTGACGATGCTTATTAGGTGAAAGGTTTTCAATATACTAGACTTGATAAATTAAATTTTTTTAAATTCCATTGATTTAAAAGGAAAAAAAAAAGATGTGATTGAACTTGGTTAAACCTTACTAGGCTTGATTGAGTTATTATTAACTTATTGGCCTTGCCATTGAAACTTTTTCTTTCAAGATGAAGATAACGCATTTAGAGTTAGCTTGTAGAATTTATCTTATTCAAACATGTGAATAACCATGGGCAATGTTGCATCATGAATAATGTAATGTGTTCTTTGTATTTTCTCGAACAAGGATCTAATTGCTAGTTATTTCTATAAGTTTGTCACAAGGGCCTAGGTAAGAGGTTCGTCCATTATAATGTGGAAATTTTTGTGATGATATTTCCATCAAATTCCTAGGCTTCCAAACCAGCATTTGACGTAAACATTGAAATATGAAGGAATGGTCATAACACAGTAGTTGTAGACTCGCAGCTTGTGTATCTGTGCAACGATATCCATGTTTCATTGTTGGAGACTTGCTGCTCTAAGTCTCTAACATTGTTCTTTGTATCTTATCTTATTGGTTGTGTTCTGTACTCAAGGGGTTTGCCTAGCTAGTCAAGTTGCGGACTTATTTCCAGCTGTCTCACCTGAGGTAGTTGTTCGAGAAGCTAGATTGGATGACTGTTGGGAAGTTGCTGAAACTCACTGTAGCTCCTTTTTCCCTGAATATTCTTTCCCGTTGGACTTTGTCTTGAGGATCGATAGACTCATGGCAATGGTATTTGGATTTTCTGTTCCTAGTGGTTGCAAAAGAACTTGCTTGGTTGCAGTCGTTGGTAGCAATACCTGCTACTTCAAGAGTGAAGATCTTAAAGTTGGACATCTTGATGCCAAGTTCTCTTTGAATAGAGGTCAGGTTGCTGGAATATTGACTGTGGACACTGTTGCTGATTTCTTGCCTAGAAAAGGACCATTGAAACAGCGAAGGTGCATTCTTTATACCTTCTTGCTTTTGTGTCAAGAACAAGTCTTTTAATTATATGATCATGTTTCATTATTCAATTTATGCAAAACTTGAGCATTCAAATAACTGAACAAAGTATATGTAGAGTTATGATCTTCAGGATCTATGAGCATTAGGAACTCATCAGTCATCACACTATATTACATTGCATGCAAGTTGCAACTGCATTTGGATATTCCTAGTTCCATAATCTAAGTCATTGGTTACATGTAAACATGCCATCAAATAATTTGTGAGATCTTGCAGGTGGTTGAACAAAATTAGCATCGTTCCTTTATTATTGCTCAAATGTTCCATCTCTTCCAAATTTTCGTGTGAACTTGTACCAGGGGCTGATTTCTTCCCTTCAATGCTGCCCCATTACCACAGTCTACTTTTGTCTCAAACAGTGAGCTTTGGTTGAGCCCAACATCTTGACCTTTCTGAAAAGGATAACATTTCTCCCTTCCTCTGCCTAAAAAGATTTATAGTAATTTCTTTTCATGACTTTTTGGTTGATTTTTGCCTTTTTTCAAGTCATCAAGTGGCTGAAAACTGTTTCTAGAATGCCATCTTATTCTACGGCTTTATTCAACCTCTTTTTTTTCAATCCTTTTTTTTCTTCTCACTTTTAAATCTGCAAATTGAAAGAAAACACTAAACACCCAATAATATTCAACATGTTCTAATCTCCCCCTTTCTAACTTTTATTTATAGAAGATATTGCTATTAAGTCTGCTAGATTCTTCTCCAAGTTTCTAATAATAATCTATTATGCATTCCCTAAAATATCCTTCCCCTTGATGTTAATTGCTAGTATCGTACATGTTATAAAGGTATAATCCATACTAGAGAACCTAGACAAAGTTTTATACTCATTCAATGCTTGCAAAAGCAATACTCCCTTGTTTTATTCTGATTATTATTTTTAGGGAAGGTAAGAAATCCACCAGCTTATTCGCCAGATATGGGTTATTAACCCATATAATACATTAACCCTTGCACTTAGGATGCAAAGTGGGTGTAGGCACCATTTGCTCTAAACAACTTTCTTGCAATACTCCCTTGATGAATGGGCATTCTTACATTTGAACATTTATGTATACGAGCAATACATTTTTTTTGGCTTAGGGATTGTTCTTGGTTACATCATAGCAAACATGGAAACTTCATTAAGGCTCCACTTGGTAGGGTGTAAAATATTTTCAAGTAAAAATGAGTTTCCATGAAAACCTTTTTCATTGGAAAACACATTTTCATGGTATTTTTCCGTTATTTGGTTGCATCGAAAAATAATTTTTCATTTTAATCATTTTCCATTGTTTGGTTAAATTGAAAATCAGTTACTTAATTTTGAGGGAAAAATGTTTACCTTCCAATCTTGAAGGAAAATTTTTTCCTCTAAATTTTGGAGTAAAATGTTTTTAATAAGGTTGAAATGAATTTTTCATTTAAGTTTTACATCTTATTTTTCAACCCAAATTAAATTAAACAATGCAAGATGGGGAAACAATTTTCAGGGAAAACATTTTACGGCATATCAAACAAAACCTAAGGTCATGTGTGCTGATGTTTTGGAAAATGTCCACAAACCGTGTTCTTGTTCACTCCAAAATAGGAGACATATTCTAGTGCAGGTGCTAAAATAATGTTGTCTGCATAAGCGAGGACTAGGAGTGTATAATTATGCCTTTAAATCAACTATCTTTGGTATACATTCTATGTCAATGTTAACCACTAACCTGGTTATCAGTTATCACTGCTGGGAAAAAAATGCATGTACTAATTCTCCATCTATCGAAATAACAGAGTAAGGCTGTACTATGAAGTACTGTATGAAATATTCGTGGAATCGTGTGTTGTTTGACAGGTGAACGCTGCTAAGGTTGTACTATTTATTATTTTTATTTTCATCGATTTTCAAGAGATTAAGGCTTTCGATCGTAGGGGTGGAGGAGGAAAATGTATGTAAACGACCACCCATAATAATCACTTTGACTTATGTAGCCGACCCCACTAATGGGAATAAGACTTTGATTGATTGATTGTTGGATATCATTGACTGAGGATGATGAAGTTGGGTCTAAAATGTTATGGACAAGTTTAGAAAACCATCTGATATTATTAGTGTTATCAGATATTATAGACAGCGGTATATTTTAGAAAACCATCTGATATTATTTAGTGTTATCAGATATTATGGACAGCGGTATATTTTAGAAAACCATCTGATAATATTTAGTGTTATGGACAGGAAAGAAATAGCATACATTTCAAATGTGGCTGTTCGAGACAAGTTTCGTAGGAAAGGGATAGCAAAACAGCTCATCGCCAAGGCAGAGGCTCAAGCCTGGAGTTGGGGATGCCGAGCTATTGCCCTTCATTGTGATTTGAAGAACCCGGGAGCTATACATTTATACAAGAATCAGGGTTTCAAATGTATCAAAGTGCCCGAAGGAGCGAATTGGCCCCAACCCAAGACCTCTCCAGATATACAATTTAATTTCATGATGAAGCTTATAAGATCTCCAACCACAACATAAGAAAAGAGATTGTGTAGATGTACTTGTATGTAAATTCCATGTCTTATATAGTAATATTCTGTTAGCCACATCTTGTTGGCTGCTGCCTCTATGTATCATCAATTGTAAAATTTATTCGTTTGATGTTGCAAATATGTAATTTTTTCCTAAACCATTTTATATCATATGGTTGCAGGTAATTTTTCTCATAAAAGATTTTAAAAGACTTAAGTTTTCAAAACTGAATTTCTAAATACTGTCGATTTTTATTGTACACCCCCGTACATTTACAATATATTCCTACACTACCCCTCCCCTTATTTACGCCCTTCCCCTTGCTTCATACGGTTAACAAAGTAGCAACCCTCCTCCCCCCCTCCACCCCTCCACCCCCCAACCCACCTCCCTTCCCACTTGGGCCCCCGTCCCATCCCCACCCACTACTAGAAAATAAGGCTAATGCAACAATTTGGAATCCAAATTTTGGATGCAACACTTAATTAATTTGTTGCATTAGTTGGCAATGAAAAAAAAATTTCCAACACTTTTATAAAGTGTTGCATATTTAGTCTAAAATGCAACACTTTTGTAATTGAAGCAACACTTTCATTGAATAACCAACACTTTTGGCAACAATTTTAAAAAAAACGTTGCATTAACCTTAGATGTGTCAAATTTCGACTCGGCATGAAAAACTCGAGTAAAATTACCTGTAAATAGTAGGTTTTTGACAAAATTTTTAAGATTTTTGACCTGTTTAAACTCGTGTTTTCAAACCTGCTAAAACACGTTAATTTTCAACCAGACCAGTTGAACACGGTGGGTTAAAACACGTTCTAACAATTAATCCTTAAATTTTTGTTGAAGTAAAGGCAGGTCCATTTTAGTTTGAAAAAAGGGTAGTAAAACCCTCTGCCATCTACTCTTACTCTCGATCATTAGTCTCTTATTTCCGCTTTATTATTTCTCATTTCTCGCTCCAGCAAAATTAAATCAACCTAGGTCCATTGCTACTCTTGTTGCTTGGACTCCGACGACCCATCAGCCTCGTTGGCGACCACCACTATCCTCCAACACCTCATTGTTGTTGTCATTGCCCTCTAGTGTTGTTGTATCTCGCTATTGTGATAGTTGTTGATGCGTTGATGTGCTCGTTGTTGCTCACTGCTTTGGTTGTTCGTCGGCAACTTCGACGCCAACATCCATTCGGTGACTCCTCCGGCGACCCAATAACGCTAGCGCGACCCACATTTGAGGTATATTTTCCTTTTGGATCTTCCTTTTGGTTTCTGAGAAATAACAAATACTATCTTGAAGTTTAAGTAGGATCTTTGAAGGTTTGGATAGGTTGAATTTTAGAAATTGAATGAGATGAATGTAAAAGCTGAACAATTTGAATGTAACTTTGATTTTGGTGATACACACTCCCACCAAAGAATCTTCAAGCATCCAAAGGGACACACTACTAAGGATCTTGAATCCTAGAAAGCCTATGACACACACTAGATTTACTAGGGGTTGGAGGACAAATCATCCAAAAGAGACAAACCCTATAAGCACAAGGCTAATCTTTCAATAACAACACACTCTACTAAATGAATACAACCCACCTCTATTTATAGAGTGTGGTACTCCTCTAAACCATCCACTAAGATGGTTTTCAAGGCCTACATGCTACATACTACAAGCAAGCGTAACATAATAAAGCCCGTTGACTACTGGTATGTGTGCCTCATGGGGAAAACAATTGGATCAAGCTCTCAACAGGTAACAATTTCCAAAATCCGTGAGGACATGTATGAGTATGACAGAGAGAATATGCTTGAATGCTTAGAAACAATGTTTGATCAATGTCTTGAGTTAAGTAATGCTTATAAAGATGGTAAAAATAAATTAAAGGAAAAAACTCGAGAATGTGAAATATCTAATGCCGTGATCATTTGGAGGAGTTATGTCTTAACCTGAAAAGTGAAAAATATCTGAATTAGAAGTTTCACTTGATCAATGCAAGGTGGAATTGGAAACAGTTAAATCTAACACATCACATAATGTTTTATCTGATGATGAGGAAGATCTTACTGGTCCCCTGGTGAATCTTTTGCAAAACCCAGAGGACCCAATTAATCTTGATGTTGTCAAAACTAAGGCAGGAACCTTAAGCAAATCTGGTCTGTTAAACAGTTTTTGTTTTCCTTTAGAAGAAGTTAAAGATGCATAAGGAGCTTGTCTAAGCCAGAACAACACAAACCACCACGGTTAATGTAGAGTAAAGCACTGAGGTCAGTATGATGATTGATGAGTATGAGGGTCAAATATGTGATTTACAGGTTGAGCTCTATACTCTCAAAGAGAAAAAAAAAAGGAAACATTCTGCCCACAATCTGAATGAGCCTTTGGTTTCAGATCTAAGATCAGAATTTGCAAATTGATTTTTAAATCCTTAGATGACAAGAACAGTCGTCTAATCAAGATTCTTGAAACCAAAGAACATGAGCTCCAAAATAGTCAGAAACTTGTGGACAAACTGTTAAAAGCAGAAAAGAACTTAAGTTAAGTTCTGTCTCTAAAGAGCAACAAATGTAAGGTAGGTCTAGGGTACACCAGAAGGAAAGCTAAGCCTAACTGGTCACCCAGAGAGACCACCTGGTTAACTGAGTTTAAAAAGGGAAAATATGTGACTGTCAAGGACATGCATGTTTGTTATCATTGTGGCAAAGGTCCCACATAATTGATGATTGCATCCACAAGAAAAGGATAAAGGAAAGAAACGCTAAACATGTTAAGAAGGTCTGGATTAGGAAGAACCAGTCTGAGTGAACTGTTTGTGAATAGGGACCCAAACCAGTTTGGGTTCCTAGGACTAATGTTTGATCTGATTTTGCAGGGCAAGTTGAAAGGAGATACTCACTGCTATTTAGACAGTGGTTGCACAATGTAGGGGGTCGTTTTTACCCGGCCGCCTACGTCACGAGTTGATTTGAATGCTCGTTAACGCCGTACATGAATACGGACTAGTAGGAGTCGCCACCGTGTGTTTATACGGTCCACAAACACCGAAGAAATACCGAAAGCCAGGAGCAATCGGTCCCATATGGTCGTGCACCAGAGTATTGGTTCGGGGACAGGTTACGAGCCAATCGTGCATTTGGCCCGCCCGCCTGCAAGCGGTCTCTACTAGGTCTCTTTTGTAAGATCATTGTTCAATTTAAGAGCAACAGAGATAACTCAATTTTAGCCCTAATTTGCGAATTACTAAGTTGGTTCAGATTAATGCACAAATTAGTCTAAAATTATTTTGTGACCACTTTGGAATTAGTCAATATTATTACACTAAAATGAAGTCAAAAGTCCCGGAGAAATCAAGGGTCAAATCGCATAAATTGCATAAAAAAAATAAATTCAACATGATGATGGTATGGAAAAATGCGAATGTACCTCGAATCCTGTGCAATTATAAAATCAAAATAAATAATAAAAAAAAAAGCTACATGGAAAGACATGGAAAATGCAAGAAAAATAAGACATGACATGGATTAAAAATAAAAAAGTTACATGAATTAAAAACATAGATCTACGTGAACAGAACAACAAAATTCATGCGTTATCATTAATGCAAATCATAGATTAAAATAAATATTAAAACGAAATTAAACATATTGACATTGAATAAAAAAGGGTCTCAGAAATGTGTACCGGAATATGCGGCGGTCGATTACGACCTTGAGATGAGCGTGCCTAATACCAGATTCGGTGATTGAAAATGATTGGAATGTGTTTTATATGTGCTTAGTATTGATTTTGACAGAGTTTTTGAACGATTTTTAGAGAAAGAATATGTATAGCAGAGAGAGAAGTGGAATTTCTGAAGTTAGAACGTTGTATTGTGTTTTTGAAAGGTCGGACAAGGGTCGTATTTATAGGCAAACAGAGTCAAAAATCGAACCCGGAGAACACCAGACCTGCGCCTAGGCGCGGGTCCAGTTACATGACCTGCGTCTTGACGCAGTTTAGTATTTGTGACCTGCGTCTAGGCGCAGGTTTAGGCTGTATCCAGATCGGTTTTTCTTGCTTATTTTGCGCGTGATTCTCCGAGATATTATGCGATTATGATACGATTACGGGAATTATTGGATGATTACGTAATATTATCATAATATTTGTGATTCCGGGAGATTTCGCGAGGTTCCGGTATAATCCGGACCAATATGGACTGTTTTCGACTATTTTCGGGTTTTTCGGACTATTTTGAAAAATGCGCTAAAAAATGCCAAAAAATATGGAAAAATATGGAAAAAATCTAGAAAAATAGAAATGAGTGAAAAGTGGAGAAAACGTTGACGATGCAGGTGTAAAATTACTAAAATACCCCTAAGAATGGAAAATACTTCAAAAATTCATAGAAAATAGATAAAAAAATCAGAAAATTATGGAAAAAATACCAAAAAAAAACTAGAAAAATGCAATTAACCTAGGAAAATTATTTTATGCAATGGAAAGTGACTAAAATTCCCTTACAAAATAAATATGCATGAAAAATAATAAAAATAAATTAATAAAAATCCTAAAAAATGTCCGAAAAATCCTAAAACGAGTCGTGAGCCTCTAAAACGCCTATAAATGGTGTGAGAGTGGTATGAGAGGGGTAAAGAGGTGGCATTTTAGCATACTAGCTCAAGACCGGACCTGTGCAACAGGGTACATTCATCATAGACCGTTGGGAGCTAACTGAGGTGCCAGAATTTGGTGTCTACAGTTAGCCCCCCTTTGACCGAGTCTGGAGAGACGAAGTCTTGTAAGACGAAGGTCAAAGGTGCACTACGCGACTTATGTATGCTGATCCCAAAGGAAATAACTAATGAGCTAACCCCTTTGAGACCGGTGTAACTTGATGTTAAAAGTGGTGTTCAAAAGCCACTTGATTTGGCAATCGAATGAGCATGCAACAAGTAAACACACAAACATGTAATCACGCAACAAGAAAATGCAGTGAAGTGTAAACAATGAAAAGTGTCAACAGTGAAGTGCAACGGTGAAATGACAGATATGGTTGAAAACGAGTGGCGAGGTCAGACTTATGCCACTCATTCCTGTGAAGGTCGGGTTTATCACAGGAAAAGAGTCTGAGTAGACGTCGGTGTCGGCGTCAGCGAGTGCGAAGGTCAGATTTATGTCACGCAATCCTGTGAAGGTCAGTTTTATCACAGGTAAAGTGTTTGGGTCGGTGTCGGCGAGTGCGAAGGTCAGATTTATCGCACGAAGAAGAGTGGCAAGGTCAAATTTATGCCACGCAATCCTGTGAAGGTCAGGTTTATCACAGGTAAAGTAAACTGAGTATGAGTCGGTGTCTAAGTGAGTGCGAAGGTCAGGTTTATCGCACAAAAGAGTGGCAAGGTCAGATTTATGCCACGCTATCCTGTGAAGGTCAGATTTATCACAGGAAAAGTAAACTGAGCCTGAGTTTGAACTGGAAATTGTAGTTGTATGAGCTTTGATAGTGATCTGTGATAGTAAGAGTATTTTGGTTCAGTGTAGGTCCGGGCAAGATTGACTTACAAAGGTCTGGGATTATTGCAAGCTAGGATGATGCTCATGCAAAGGAAGAGAAAGGATAACTCAATGCCTTGTCACGGGGTGCTAATGGGAATGACATGAGGGCGACTTGTGATCAGAGGTTGTATTAGACATGGTGTTTGACCTAGACGCGAAGTTTGACTCGATTTGAACTGGGATATGAAGAAGACATGGAGTCCATGGACGGAGTTCCTTGATTTCAGCTTGATAAGATTGACCTGAGACAGTTAGATCAGAGGAGCCCCTGGCCCCAAGTGAAGAATGGGGGTGATGTTGTGAAGAGACAGGTTCAAGAACAACATGGTGATGAGCCCCCAAATATAATGTGCTAACCCTTAGTAGAGTTAGGTGGCTTTACCTCCTGGAGAGTTTAGTCATGTTATTTCGGATGATATACTACAAGAGGGGGGGGGTGAATTGTAGTATGGGACTCGCTTTTCGATTTTTGCGGAATTTAACGAATATAAAAGCAAGTAGGATAAAGTAGAGAAAAGATAAAGAAAGAGGAACAGGATACACAAACAAGTTAACCTACGAGGAAAACGTCCTAGGCCCAAATAGGAAGAAAAACCTCGGCCCCTGGGGATTTTGACTCAATTCTCCATTAATTTAACAATAGGCCAACGACTTTGTACAACCTATTGAAAGGACCTTCTTTTTCTCTCAGTTCCACTAGAAACTTGTTCCCCGGTCACTTGTTCCCCCTGTCACTTGTTCCCCTTGAACCCGTGACACGACTTCACTAAAATTCGATTTCTTCTCTATGACTTTACTCGAAGTCTTCTCTCTTTGACTTCACTAAAAGTTTTCTTTTTCTCTTCTCTAAGACTTAACTCTAAGTCCAAACATGGAAAATTCACTCAAATTTCCCTTCCCCATATTACAAGAATTCACTCAAACCCTTACAATTCTCTCATACAAGAATTCACTCAAATTCTTGCCTACTTCACTAGAAGTACATAGAAATAATACAGACGCTTGATAAATCGAAACTTACAAATATATTGAAGCTCATACAAGAAAATCGTAAAGGAAAAGGAGAAATATACGATTTTTAAGAGGATGTAAATTTAATAATAGATGCTTAGCCTCTTAAAAATCATACTCCTTTTGGAAGGACTACATTGACACTCTCTCTTTTTGTTCTGCCTTTTATGATTGTATGAGAGCGGTACTTGTGTAGTACAGCCGAAATGTTGCTATAGAAGTCTTTATATACTTGTTGTGTGTATGTCTTGATGAAGAAGCCAAACCCACGTTCAACTCTTTGCCCATGTCCAAGTAGTGGTGTTGTGGAGTGATGTGGCACTTTCCAATTTACTGTCTTCAAATAATAATGTATTCCCTAATTACATGCTTTGACCAAAACAAAAAGATGAAAAGGCAATATCCTTGATTATGAATACCATCTCATTTTAAGTCCACATTCATTATTAACACCATTAGCCCATTAACCCCACTATCCCATGTACTACCAAAGTCTAAATTTATTTTTATTTCTTTTATTTTTTAAAAATAAAACTACCCACTTACTACTTAGTAAAATTATTAATAAGACTAATTCCACTATAACACTATACTTATGACTCATACAACTAACTACACGTGGGATTAGAAAATAACAAGTTAAACTTTAACAAATTGCCTAAAATTACTCCAACTAAATTAGACTCAAACAACCTACTAACAAACTTAATTTGACTCATTCTAAAAAGACTCACAATCACTCCTTCAACCAAATAAAAACTAAATCCTAATTTTACTCTAACAAACCTACTGACTCTAATTCAGATTGTTTACTTTAAGATAAATTAAATCAAATTAAAGTAATAACTCTAACCAATTAATCCTAACCCTAAGGTAGCTACGAATAACTAGCATATTGACCCAACATTTAGTTTTTTTTTTTTACAAATTAAAAAACTAACTCCTAATGTAACGACCCGACTTTTTAAGCTGTCGTTTGACGAAGGAAAACGGCTTGCGGATCATTACTTAAGCATTGAATTAGTCATTAATTATAAATTTAAAAATAAAAACGTCTTTTATTATCTTAAAAGTCTGAAAATAATCCCAAAAGTCATTAAAGGTAAAAATACCCTAAGTATTACATAAACTGAAAATATTGTCTTCCCAACATGCTGGGATCATATATATAAAATAAAGTAATATTGTCTTAAATCACTCTAGTAAAACTAAGGTAAAACTAAACTCTGCCACGCTTAAGCCCAACCATCGGAAGCCCGTTCTAAGCTGCTGCATCGTCACCTGAAACTGAGGGGGGGGTCCACCGTCAGTGGGGAGTAACTAGGCTGTCCCGCTTAATTGAGGGACCGCTAAACACATAATATCATAGAATTATACATGAAAACCACACATAAACATAGTACATCTTATACAAAAATTCATACGAGGTACGTATAAAAATACGTACAAAAATACGTATACAAATACGTATAAAATACGCATAAGAATACCTGCAGAAATACGGTTAGAATACGTACAAAATACACGTACAATACATCATGGAATACGTATACATTCGGGTATAACATACGAATACATACATTCATACATACATACATACGTTATACAAATACAGATATACACAGCGGAAGACTTATACTATTCGTAGCACATGCATTTCATACTTATCTTATATTATAAATACTTTTAACCTGGTTATCATCATTTCATTAAATCATAACTTATCTTAATCTTCTTAACTTATCTTACATCTTATATTATAACTTATATCACATCATAACATAACTTATATCTTATCATAACTTTCATAACGTATCGTACTTTCATATCATCTTTACCTTAGCTTATATCATATCATCTTATCTTTACTTCATATCGTATCATATCTTATCTTCGTATAATAACATAACATAAACATAACATAAACATCTTATCTTAACTTTGCTTAATCCATGGTCGAGTCAACATGCTAGTAGGGGATCTCGTGTGCACCCCAACTTTCCTAGAATATGCCGGGTCAGACTCATGTGTCTTTCCCAAAGTCTAAGTGGGACCCTCACTCCCGAATTAACGGCCCATGTGCCACTAATTCGGACGACAACACAAACTAGAATCAGTAAACCGACCAGAAAGCCTCGGCAGGTCGGTGGCAAAGACTTAACCCCGGTAACGAAGCGTGCATCGTCGGTGGGGTGACCACTTCATAAAACCTTAAAGAAAATATCTTATCTTATATCATATGAATCATCTTAACATCTTATCGTATCATATCATAACATTCATCTTTACTTCTTAATGAACCGGTCACTATAACTCGTTGTGGATCCCGTGTGCACCACAACTTTCCTAAAACATGCCGGGGTGAACTCGTGTATTCAACCCGTAGTGGATCTCGTGTGCACCACTAAGCCTAAGCTATGGCCATAACCCCTAAATAGCAGCTCGTGTACTACTACTTAGACGACTACATATTCTAGAACCAAGAACTGCGCGGGGGAACTCGTGTGTTCATCCCATTGAGCAGTGGCTTCGACTTAACCCAATCCGACGACTCGTGTATCATCGAATGGGCGTCCTTATCTTATCTTATATTTCAAATCTTATATCTTTCTTAAATCGGGAAATGCTAGGTGGCCGTAATCGGAAATGAAATGTTCGAAGTCCCAGGAAAGAGAGGTGCGGCACGTATATTGGCCACCTTAAATACCAAGTCTTTCCTAGCCAGAGATCGAAACAATTCAAATTCCTTTTACTCTGTTTCCTTTCTTTCCTTTTTAATGTCTTATCATCCTCAATTCCTTATTGTAACTTATCCCTACTGACTTCCTTACTTATATTAATAATAATAATAAGTAATAAATAATAATAATAATAATTCCTAAAATTATCCCAATATTATTATAAGTCCCAAAATAAACTAAAGTTGATCAAAATAAAAAGGCCACTCGACATTTCTTTAATTATAACATAATAATCAGATCAGCTCATTAACAATCATATAACCAATTTAACAATTAACAACATATATTACTCAAAATATGATAAAAATCCTATTTTTATCACAACAAGCCATTCGACACTCTTGAATAAAAAAAAATACCAAAATTATACTTTTAATCAATTGAATACAATTAACAACAATTGATCAAATAAACTTAATAATAGACAATTTAATTTACTTTAAACATTAAATCATAAAACATGGATTAAAACAAGATCAAAATCATTCCTTTATTTACATCACACCACACGGCTATCATAGGGTTCAAACAAGATCAAGATTGAATTCAAGAATTCAAAATAACATGTTTGAATAATTTAATTACACTATTTTACACAATCTGATTTTTAAAGAATTAAATTAAGAACGACCCTTTAAAGGTCTCGATTAATCTGGAAATTTTAATGGAAGTTAAATATAGGTTCAAGTTTCAACGTGCATAATTTTCGTCCAAAAATAATGTCATTTACTATTTTTAAGGGATTTTATAACTAACAAATCAGATTAGGCTGAAATCAGTTTCAGATTTTTCTTCCATAGCAAACGATCTTTAAAAATTACTAAAATTTAACAAAAGTTGTAAAACACTATTACTGACTTCCACCTAAAAGTTTTTAGCCATACGAATTGATTAAGTTTATTAGTAAATTCGTAAACCAAATCTGGACAGTTTTACCGGTTTGAAAGATTAAATTATTATAAGCAATAAAAGGACGAATTTTTCAACGAAATAAATCATGATTCATAATCAAACAGTAAAGAAACTTACACGAAAAATTCATTAAGAAATAACAATATTTGATTAATAAATAAACTCATACAAGTAATTATTCAACAATTAAAGATTTCAAGAAACTACATAAAATAATCAAGAAAATTTCATAATAATTCATAAAGATTACATATTATCATCAAGAAAAATTACATAAAATCCTATCATATGATTCGAAATTTTCTAGGTGATCATGACACTAATTCCTAACAGTTTTCATGTTTTAATCCTAATTAACTATGTGATTAACTTGTACCGAAATTAAACGAAATAGCATAGTTACCTCGATACGCTAAAATTATCCAAGGAAATCACCAATTGGTGAATGAGGCTCACGGCTATTTGAGAGGAGGGGAGAAAGTTGTTCTTTTTTCTTTTTAGGGTTTATAAGCCTTTTTGCAATTAGGAGTTAATTAGGTTGCATAAGGCCTATTTATAGAAGAAAGAAAGCAAAGAAAGCAACAAACCCTAATTGTATAGGGGTGCCGTGAGGGAGGAGGAGCAATAGGGAGAGTTAAGAATTTTTAGGGAGCTTGGCAACTAGATTAGACTAGGTTTAAGAATTTAAATTAACTATTTAATTTATTTAATTTGATTAATTAAAATCATTTAAATAAATTAAGTTGAACAAAAGATATAAACATTGGCCCAAATAAAAGGAAGGACCGGCCATGACATAAGGGGAAGGAAAAGTTGGGTCATTGGCCCAATTCTGAGATAAGGAATAAAATAAAAATAAAACAGTCCAAAAATAATGGGCCTTTTGGACTTAGAATAAAAAAATAATATTAATAACCGCGAAATTTTCTGGCCCTAAATTTCGGGGTATTACACCTAATCCTAAGGACTTAATGATTGACTCACAAAACCACTAACACGTTACTACTTAATAAAATAACTACTCACAAAAAGACCCAAAACCAAAGTAGGAGTAAATTAGTTAGTGAACTTATATTGGACTATTAATAATGTGAGGTTTAGTTTGGACCTGCAAAACACCATACAATGTTAGGCATAACTGATAAGAGGTATTTTGGTAGTAATTTTCTTAGTTTTTATTAGTTTATTTTCTTATTATATTTAACTTTCGTTAGTGTTTTTAGGCTTTTTAGTTTAGTTTTGCTCTTGTAGTCCCTTTCCCCTTTTTCTATGTGATTTCCTCTATTTTGCTTTGTTTCTGCGTTTTCTTCCCATTTTGCAGGTCCCGAGTCTATTTTGGAACCCGAGGAAGCGGACCGGGAACCTCGAGGAAACCACAAGTCCTCTAAGCTAATGTTGGTGCCGAAAAAGGCCTCAGCGGGCGCTGGAAGTCCCTCAGCGCCCGCTGGGATGCATTTTGGTTCGAGGCGATTTTTGGCTGAAAAAGTCAGTAGCATGTTTAGGGCCTTCCAGCGGTCGCTGATGTATACTCAGCGCCCGCTGATCTTGAAGCTGCCAGACCCCCCCCCCCCACAAGCACAAAGTGAAGAACAGCGGCCGCTGACCATTTTCCAGCGCCCGTTGTCCCTCTGCCCTGTTTTGAGGCAGTAGCTTGCTAAGAGCTATCAGCGCCCGCTGAACCTTACTCAGCGCCCGCTGACCATTTTCCCTAGCAGGCTGAAGGCACGTGAAAGTAGGTCTCAACGGTCGCTGATTGCATTTCAGCGCCCGCTGACGACGCGCTACTGTAGGTTTTATTTAGTGTTTTTGGTCTGTTTTTGCTCGAATTTTTGGGGGTTGTATATATACCCCCTCTTCCCATTTCATTAAAGAGCTGATGTTAGAAGCTCAAATTAGGGTTTAGGTTAGTTTTAATGCTTTGTTCTTCTTTTCTCTTGTAATTTCTACTTCATTTTCTTCTTAATTTATGCAAAGTTCTTGTTGTTCTTCTTCTTCTTCTTGTTCTCCATCTCAAGGTATTTAATAGCTTTCATTTACTTGCTTTCTTACTTGTTTTATGTACTTATTTTGCTAGTTCTTGCTGTTTATGTTGTTATTTGTTGTTAATTTAGTTGTTTATGCTTGGTTTGTTGTAGTTGTTTGTTGTTGGTTTAGTAGTTTTGTTATTGGTTTATCTTCCTCCTTGTTCTTATTTTTCTAGGTTTTAATTGTTAGTTTGTTGTTCATAGTTTTAGGTTAATTTGTGTATTTAGTTTTAGTTTTAATTATGTTTTTATTAATTATGTGTGAGTAGTTAATTTCTAGGGTTTGAGTGAAACTTCTCAATTCCTCCATGATTGTGGTTTAGTTGTTTTTAGGCTTGGTTGTGATTTTGTCGGTACCTTAGGATTCGGTAATGTTGAGTCATATGTTTAGCTAGCATAGGATTCATTGAAGAATCCCCACTGAAGGACCGAAAGGTGAATGTGGGTGATGACTTCCTTTGCCCGATTGATGGAAGCACCACGAAAGTTGGGCCTTTGATCAAGGGAAAGTTACCGGTCTTCGTGATTTTGTGCTTAGGACTTGTTAGATGTGTTGCTGCACGAAAGTGAGTTGTATATGTCTTTCCGGTCATCGTACTAGCTCGAAAGAGTGGTACAATCTTAGAACGACCTCCCCTTATCCACGACCTAAGTCTATGTTTCGATTGATTCATAATTCATGGTGGTATGAGTTGTGGATCTCTTACCCTAGTCCCTTTTGTTTTTGTTTTGTTAGTGTAGTTTTAGTTAGTTCCCTTCGCCTCTCGCGACCATTATTTGACCTAGCTTGTTCGACGCTCACGCCTAGGCTAGTGCGAAGTACCTTCCCCGTGTTCGACAACCCCACTCATACTACGACGGGGGTTTTTGAATTTGGTAAGAAAACCCTTCTATCAAATTGGCGTCGTTGCCGGGGAAGGCAATGCCATTAGTTTAGGTTGAGTAGAATGGTTCTAGGTCTTTCTTTTTCTTTATTTTTGTGAATATTTGGGCCTTATGGCCACTCCTTTGATCGATCCCCAATATGAGCATGAATTATTTTGGTTGTATTACGATAGGATCGGAAGCTCTCTTCCGCTTAATCATAATTTTGGTAAGTGGGATATGTGCAATATGTTGTATGAGGGTTTGAACTATGAGACGAGAAATTGGATAGAATACCTATCTCATGGCGATTTCTTAGCTCTCGACTTGGATAGAGCTTGGCTCTTATTCGAGTGTCTCGCTAAGGACACCTATGAGTGGGATATAACTAGCCAAGGAATACATGATTATAGTCATGAGTTGAGTGCACTTGAGGAATATGGTTTTAATCAACCATCACCTCATGCCACTACCTTTGATTTTTCTCATCATTTTTCACATGAATCGAGTTCGCTTAATCGTGTTTTTGATGAGTATTTACAAGGTCTTGGCATGAACATAATTGATCCCCTAGGTGAGCCCTTCGTTGATGACCTTAGTCATGAATTCGATCCCTCACCCCTCATAGTCGAGCACACCATCCCGACTCGCATAGACGATGACATTTATTGGCAATGTTGTGATGAGAATCATGACACTTTCATATCGTCATGTGATGTTGTAGAGGATGAGGCCCTCATAGCAGAGTCGAGTGAAACCGACGAGGTAATTAATGTGGAGGATGTGGTTATACCACATTCTCTTATTCCCTTTGTAGGAGGATTTAACCTCGTCTATTCACATCCCACTCCACTTCCATCCGTGCTCATATCACCTCCATCCGAGGGCATCACCTCTTGTCTTGACTCCCATGTTTCTCTTCCAGAAACCAAGGCAAGTGAGGTGTATGGAGGTGTTCTCCCTACTTTATTTGATTTTTCTTTTTGTAGTTTTTATTTTATTTACCTCCCTGTGGGCACTCACTCCCACATAAGCATAGGATGCCGGTTTTTAAACCGTTTTCTTTGCTTAATTTATTTATCGCTTATGTGGTTTTTAGTGAGTTGAGTGCCAGTGTGTTTGACAAGCTCTTGCGAGCTTTGCGGGGCTATTTACTGAGCCCCGGGTGGTTGTTCCCGCTGGATGACTTTGACATAGTTTTTCTTCTATGTCTTAGTCCCTGTGTCCAGCTCCTTTGTCAAGCTTAAGACGTTAAAACAAGCGCTTCTCGGGAGGCAACCCGAGTCTTTTTCTTTTTCCTTTTTCTTTTATTTGTAATTATTTTGTTTTTTGTAGTTTGGTTTCTTTTCTTTCTTTTTTGCAGGTTAAATGAATAAGCAACTCTCATGGACATGTATGGTACTAAAATGCAAAACGGAGGTTGTATGCTTACTTTATAGCCTGTTTGGTGAGATCATTCCAAATTCCCTTTCTTTTATTTTTCTTGTGTGCTTAGTTGTAGGATTAGTTTTAAGAGGAGATGATTGTTCGAGGATGTTTGGCTTTCAATTTTTGGCTTTTAAGCCCTTGAGGACATTTGGATATCGATGGCGTTGGGCCTTGATTTATTTATTTGTTTGATGCTTGGTTGCTTGATTGAGAGTCATTCATGCTTGATTTTATTTTCCTTCCTTTTGTTTAGTTTTTATTTCTATTTTCCCTTTTTCCTCTTCTTTTTCTTTTCAAGGCAAAGTGTGTTTTTGTTTTGCTTGTAGTTTGGACTTGGTTCTTAATTTCTTGGACTTTGAATGCATTCCTTCCTAAGTGTTAGTGGTCCACATGGTTTGAGATGTTGGGGTTGATTTTCAAATACTACATGCTAGGTTTCAGAACTTTGGAGTTCATGAAACCTAATGTCTTGGCTTGTGGTACGATTGGCAAAGCTTTGCTAGCTAGTTGAAGCCCTTGAGGTAGTATTTGCAATTCACTACCCTTCATATGTGAGAAAATTGTCAAATCTTTCCAGTCTTCATCATTTTGTTTGAGTGGCAATAGGATCCTTGTCATAGTATAACTCGATCAAGAACTTGATTCATGACTTTCCGAGACTGTGACCGAGCTAATCTAGGGGAGGACGGAGGCGTTCATTTCTTAGTTATTTTCCATTTTTCCTTTTTCATTTTCCTTTTTATTTTAGCATCTTGCTTCTTTTCACTTTTCCAGATGTTTGCTTTACATTTATCCTTTGAAACCCTTTGAGCTTGGCCCTTCCTTTCTTCTAGCCACGTTATAAGCCTTGATTCCCATTGTTTTGTTTTGTACCCTTTAGGTGTAGTGAAGCAATTGGAGCGTCTTGGTTCGTATATGTTTTGTATTGAAAATTTTTGAAGTAAGGAGTTCGCCCAAGAGAAAGTATGTTAATTTGTATGAATTAGAGCAAAAGCCGACCTAAGTTGTAAAAAAGGCAAGGTCATGTAAAAAAAAAAAAAAAAACACAACCAATTATTCCTTCCTTTTTCACAATGAGGGCATTATGTCATTCAAGCTTGGGGGGAAAAATAGTTTGAAAAAATAAAATAAAATAATTTGTTGTATAAATTTTTCTTTTTTCATATAGTTTTTTTAATAAGCTTGGGGGTTTTTGGTGTATGTGTGCGAATTTGCGGAGTTCGTTTGCTATTTGATGCTCATTTGTACTTATTTTCTTCACTATTTAGGTTTTGAGCACCACAAGCCAAATTGATTCCTACCCTATTCCTATCCATACATTACAATCTTAAAGCCCTCTTGATCCTAGATAGTTGTGTCCTTTTCGGTTGAGGAAGTCATGTTTCAAGCATATTGAGCGGTTTGCTATGATGAGATGTCGGGTAGCCTAAATTGTTTCTCCTTTTTGTTTTTCCGACTCCTTCGTGGAGTTATGAGAAGCTACCTTTATGGGTGGAGACGACACTAGCTTAGCATGTGGATGCTTGGTTGTTGAGCAAAAGGGGAATGTTCCTCTCTAGTTCTCCAATCTAGCATTTCTTATTTGAACTATCCACCCTTAACATCTTTGAGCATGTTTTCCGTTAGTGCTTAGAAAGGTTCGCATTCATTGATCCTCGGTCCTTTAACAAGTCCAACTAGTTGTTTTTGTTTTGTTTGGTTTTCTTTTTATTTTCCTTTAATTTTGTTTTTCTTTTCTTTTGTTTCTTGTGAACCTTTGCCTTGGTTTGTTTTTGAGAGAGTTATGGGTTAAACTCTTTGGAAATCCTTACGAGAACACACTCGTCCTCCTTGGCGACTTTGAGATTTAAATGGCTTGTTGTTTTTGCTAAAAACAACCGTGATTCCTACGAAAATGAGTTAGTGTGAATTATTAGTGTTTTGTTTTCTTTTCTAGTTTTACCTCCTATCAAGCTCTTCCATCACTTCTAGCTTAAGTTTTGCTCGGGACGAGCAAAAGCTAAGCTTGGGGGAGTTTGATAAGTGATATTTTGGTAGTAATTTTCTTAGTTTTTATTAGTTTATTTTCTTATTTTATTTAACTTTCGTTAGCGTTTTTAGGCTTTTTAGTTTAGTTTTGCTCTTGTAGTCCCTTTCCCCTTTTTCTATGTGATTTCCTCTATTTTGCTTTGTTTCTGCGTTTTCTTCCCATTTTGCAGGTCCCGAGTCTATTTCGGAACCCGAGGAAGCGAACCGGGAACCTCGAGGAAACCACAAGTCCTCTAAGCTAATGTTGGTGCTGAAAAAGGCCTCAGCGGGCGCTGGAAGTCCCTCAGCGCCCGCTGGGATGAGTTTTGGTTCGAAGCAATTTTTGGCTGAAAAAGTCAATAGCATGTTTAGGGCCTTCCAGTGGCCACTGATCTTGAAGCTGCCAGACCCCCCCCCCCCATAAGCACAAAGTGAAGAACAACGGCCGCTGACCATTTTTCAGCGCCCGCTGTCCCTCTGCCCTGTTTTGAGGCAGTAGCTTGCTAAGAGCTATCAGCGCCCGCTGAACCTTACTCAGCGCCCGCTGACCATTTTCCCTAGCAGGCTAAAGGCACGTGAAAGTAGGTCTCAGCGACCGCTGATTGTATTTCAGCGCCCGCTGACGCGCTACTGCAGGTTTTATTTAGTGTTTTTGGTCTGTTTTTGCTCGAATTTTTGGGGGTTGTATATATACCCCCTCTTCCCATTTCATTAAAGAGCTGATGTTGGAAGCTCAAATTAGGGTTTAGGTTAGTTTTAATGCTTTGTTCTTCATTTCTCTTGTAATTTCTACTTCATTTTCTTCTTAATTTATGCAAAGTTCTTGTTGTTATTCTTCTTTTTCTTGTTCTCCATCTCAAGGTATTTAATAGCTTTCATTTACTTGCTTTCTTACTTGTTTTATGTACTTATTTTGCTAGTTCTTGTTGTTTATGTTGTTATTTGTTGTTAATTTAGTTGTTTATGCTTGGTTTGTTGTAGTTGTTTGTTGTTGGTTTAGTTGTTTTGTTATTGGTTTATCTTCCTCCTTGTTCTTATTTTTCTAGGTTTTAATTGTTAGTTTGTTGTTCATGGTTTTAGGTTAATTTTTGTATTTAGTTTTAGTTTTAATTATGTTTTTATTAATTATATGTGAGTAGTTAATTTCTAGGGTTTGAGTGAAACTTCTCAATTCCTCCATGATTGTGGTTTAGTTGTTTTTAGGCTTGGTTGTGATTTTGTCGGTACCTTAGGATTCGGTAATGTTGAGTCATATGTTTAGCTAGCATAGGATTCATTGAAGAATCCCCACTGAAGGACCGAAAGGTGAACGTGGGTGATGACTTCCTTTGCCCGATTGATGGAAGCACCACAAAAGTTGGGCCTTCGATCAAGGGAAAGTTACCGGTCTTCGTGATTTTGTGCTTAGGACTTGTTAGATGTGTCGCTGCACGAAAGTGAGTTGTATATGTCTTTCCGACGGTCATCGTACTAGCTGGAAAGAGTGGTACGATCTTAGAACGACCTCCCCTTATTCACGACCTAAGTCTATGTTTCGATTGATTCATAATTCATGGTGGTATGAGTTGTGGATCTCTTACCCTAGTCCCTTTTTTTTTGTTTTGTTAGTGTAGTTTTAGTTAGTTCCCTTCCTCTCGCGACCATTATTTGACCTAGCTTGTTCGACGCTCACGCCTAGGCTAGTGCGAAGTACCTTCCCCGTGTTCGACACCCCCACTCATACTACGACAGGGTTTTTTTTTATTTGGTAAGAAAACCCTTCTATCAATAACTTATATTATAATATTCACCAAATAAAATTATAAAAGTGATGGAAATATTTTTCTAATAAAATTAACTTGATTAGGTTGAATACTCGTTCAACAATTTCTTCACAAGTTATTTTAAACATAAACATTTTCATCTTAACTTAGTAAAAGATATTATTTTATGAAATAAAAAATCTTTCAACTCCATAAATAAAAATATTTTTATTTTATGCAAATAAAAATTATCTTTTATTTGCATAAATATTTCCAAGATTAAATATGTTTTCCCATCAACTTCATTTAGAGAAATATTAATTTTATCAATATTTACTATGCCTAATAATACTTATATATCCTTTCTCCTTTTGTGATATTCCTTTACCTTTCTAATATAATAACTTGAAGAAAAGAAAAATAAACTCTCATTTTTCTCCTCAATATATTTGTGTTCCGACTATGAAACGACTTCTCCGTTTGCTTCTACTCCGAAGCTTCTCATAAGCCTAATATAATTTAGACTTTTTCTCTTGGAGGTTCTCACTCAAGAACTTCATTTATTAATTCATGTTGTATACATCTTCTCGTACTTGGATCAACTTCATATAACTTGTCCAATGAAATACAATATGCACATCTTAAAACACATGTTACTTAGATAATCATCATTTGTTTACAATCATCAAAACCATACATAATAACTCATCAAGTCAATGAGTCTTTGAAGGTGACCAAAGAATGGGATAGGGTTTGAAAAATAGAAAGGTCAAAATTTTGTGACTTGAGGTTGAAAATGGATGTGGCTAAGATGTAGGGTTGGCTAGAAATGCGGGTTCAAGTTTGAGTCTATGTATGGGTCAAAGATTAGCAAATGTTATTGTCGAACTCTTAGCAGGTAGAGTCACTCGGAAGCTAGGCTTCGTTTGATTTTTTATTAATGTGGTCGGACCTCGAGTAGAGGCTTCCTACGTATCATTGCGGAATCAAACCATCGTAGTTATGTGGGCCTGATTTTGAATTGGAAGTTGAATAATGCTTATTTGGAAAGGACTTTTGAGGTTGTAATGTAAGGCTGTGGTGGAAGGTGTAGAAAGGAAAGGATAAAGGCTCAAAGTTCCCGATGTATCCCTCCATGGTGCGAGTGTGCTTTTTTTACTCTTTTTTTTTCTTTTTGAATTGAATTGGAATTTTATTTTATTTTATTTTTTTTGAATTGAATTACTCTTTTTTTTTTTTTTAATTGAATGGAATTGAAATGAATTGGAATTTTAATTTTTGAATTGAATTGAACTGGACTAGAATGAATTGAAATTGAACATACTGGACCTTTTTTTTCAATTGAATGGAATTGAATTGAATTGGAGTTTTTTTTTTTAATTGAATTAAAGTCTCTTTTTTTTTTAATTGAATTGGAATTTTTTTTTTTTTTTTTTTTTTTGTGGCTACGGAAGATGATGAGGGTCAATGGACATGGTCTTTTGTGATGTGGATGGGTTTTGTGGAGATGGGTTTAAGACTTCTCATTGCTTTTTGGGCCTATTGAAGGAGCCTTTGCTTATCGAAGCTTAAACCAAGAGAACCCTGTTCTAGAATGTGAATGTGGAGGAACTGACACCGGACTGTGTTTGAATGTGAACTGGATGGACCTAAGCCTGAACCTAGTTCTGTCTTAAGGTATATGGCTTTTGGTTTGTGACTGACATTGAAGGGAGCTAAAGTGAACCTACGCCTAGTTAGGACCACTTGTGAACGGGACGAGTCTAAGTTGGGCCTATGTCTAGATAGGACTATCTAGACTTGGAGACTAGACTGGGATGAGACTGGTGGTGAACTGTACTGAGACTAGGAGATGAACTGAACCTATGTCATACTAAGGTGCATCTAGACTCGAGATTGCTATGAAATTGGATTGGACTGTGATGGACAGGGACCCCATTTTGAGAACTAAACGCAAAAGATGGACTATATGGAATATGTATTAATGACTGAGTTGAAGAGATGAGACTGGTGGACTAGGACTGTTCATTTGGACTGTGGACTTGACATTGATTTACCCTTATGGTTGATGAGTGAAGTAAAATGGGTTGGGCTAGACTAATGGGCCAAATGCACACATAGCACACTAGTCCTAGAATATGCAAATGATGTTCTTCTAAGGTCAGTCATGGGTGGTCAAAAGGTACCATGACTAGGGGGAAACTCAACCGATCTAGTCACTCTTCACATTGAATGACACACGGTTAAAAATTCCCTCATTATGATCTCATCGGAAATGAGGATCACGCGTCATGGCTGAGATGGGCCGCTTATGATCATTGAGGTCGGGAACCAGAAACTAACCATAATTAAACCCCCGGGGTCGATCTCGAGCATAGAACATGCTCATATGAGACGTGGGCCTAAATGTGACCTTATGCGGAAGGTCACTATGTCACATGCTCAAAAATTGAATAATGATCTTACGAGACTTTTCAAGTTTGTCCACACCACTAAGGAGTGATATTCCCCAGCGGAGTCGCCAAACTGTAGGGGTCATTTTTACCCGGCCGCCTACGTCACGAGTTGATTTGAATGCTCGTTAATGCCGTACGTGAATACGGACTAGTAGGAGTCGCCACCGTGCGTTTATAAGGTCCACGGACACCGAAGAAATACCGAAAGCCAGGAGCAATCAGTCCCATATGGTCGTGCACCAGAGTATGGGTTTGGGGACAGGTTACGAGCCAATCGTGCATTGGGCCCGCCCGCTGCAAGCGGTCTCTACTAGGTCTCTTTTGTAAGATCATTGTTCAATTTAAGAGCAACAGAGATAACTCAATTTTAGCCATAATTTGCAAATTACTAAGTCAGTTCAGATTAATGCACAAATTAGCCTAAAATTGTTTTGTGACCACTTTGGAATTAGTCAATATTATTACACTAAAATGAAGTCAAAAGTCCGAGAGAAATCAAGGGTCAAATCGCATAAATCGCATAAAAAAATAAATTCAACATGATGATGGCATGGAAAAATGCGAACGTACCTCAAATCCCGTGCAATTATAAAATCAAAATAAATAATAAAAAAAAAGATACATGGAATGACATGGAAAAATAAGACATGACATGGATTAAAAATAAAAAAGTTACATGAATTAAAAACATAGATCTACGCAAACAGAACAACAAAATTCATGCGTTATCATTAACGCAAATCATAAATTAAAATAAAAATTAAAACGAAATTAAACATATTGAAATTGAATAAAAAAGGGTCTCAGAAATGTGTACCGGAATGTGCGGTGGCCGATTACGGCCTTGAGATTAGCGTGCCTAATACCAGATTCGGTAATTGAAAATTATTGGAATGTGTTTTATATGTGCTTAGTATTGATTTTGACAAAGTTTTTGAATGATTTTTAGAGAGAGTATATGTATAGTAGAGAGAGAAGTGGAAGTTCTAAAGTTAGAACGTTGTATTCTGTTTTTGAAAGGCCGAACAAGGGTCGTATTTATAGGTAAACAGAGGCAAAAATCGAACCCGGAGAACACCAGACCTGCGCCTAGGCGCAGGTCAGTATTTGTGACCTGCATCTAGGCGCAGGTCCTGTAATATGGACCTGCGTCTAGGCGTAGGTCCAGGCTGTATCCGGGTCGATTTTTCTTGCTTATTTTGCGCGTGATTCTCCGAGATATTATGCAATTATGATACGATTATGGGAATCATTGGATGATTACGTAATATTATCATAATATTTGAGATTCCGGGAGATTTCGCGAGGTTCCGGAATAATCCGGGCCAATCTGGACTGTTTTCGACTGTTTTCGGGTTTTTGGACTATTTTGAAAAATATGCTAAAAATGCTAAAAAAATATGGGAAAATATGGAAAAATTCTAGAAAAATATAAATGAGTGAAAAGTGGAGAAAACGTTGACAATGCATGTGTAAAATTACTAAAATACCCCTAAGAATGGAAAATGATTCAAAAATTCATAGAAAATAGATAAAAAATCAGAAAATTATGGAAAAAATACCAAAAAACTAGAAAAATGCAATTAACCTAGGAAAATTATTTGATTTAATGAAAAGTGACTAAAATGCCTTTAGAAAATAAATATGCATGAAAAATAATAAAAATAAATTAATAAAAATCCTAAAATATGTCCGAAAAATCCTAAAACGAGTCGTGAGCCTCTAAAACGCCTATAAATGGTGTGAGAGTGGTATGAGAGGGGTAAAGAGATGGAATTTTAGCATACTAGCTCAAAACCGGAGCTGTGCAACAGGGTACATTCATCATAGACCGTTGGGAGCTAACTGAGGTGCCAGAATTAGGTTTCTACACACAAGACACATGTCTGGACATAAAGAACAGTTCCTTTCACTTATAGCCCATGATGGGGGAAGAGTAACATTTGGGACAACAGTAAGGGTACTATTGTTGGCCTAGGTAAGGTTGGTAACTCTCTCTCCCAAGCTATAGACGATGTATATCATGTTGAAGGCTTGCAACATAATCTCTTGATTATTTCTCAATTATGTGACAAAGGCAACAAAGTTGAATTTCAAGTCGACCTGTGTCACATAGTTAACAGTCAAATAGGTGAACTGGTCTGCCAAGGAACTAGAAAAGATGACATCTATGTTACTTATCTAGATCAAATTCCTCAAGACAAGTCCATTTGTTTGAAAGTTGTAACTGATAAGAATCAATGGCTTTGGCATAAGAGGTTTAGACATGCTAGCCTGACACTTCTGAACAATAAGCTTAAGTCAAATGAATTGGTTGTTGGTCTACCTGACATCAAGTATGAGATTGACAGAGTTTGTCCTGAATGTGCTAAAGGCAAGCATGTGAAATCCACTTTTAAACCAAAGATAGTGATCAGCACAAGCAGACCACTTGAATTGATCCATTTTTATTTATGTGGACCCATGAGAGTGCAAAGCAGAAATGGGCATAGGTTTTTTGTGTTTTGGTTGATGACTTTTCCATGTACACGTACTTGGACATTGTTTCTATCCGCTAAGGATGAGACATTTAAAGAGTTTGAAGCTTTGATCAAACTAGTACATAACCAGTTGAACACTACACTGGTCGCCATAAGATCAGAGTTTGACAATGCAAGCTTCATTGAGTTTTGTAGAGAAAATGGAGTAAGTCACAACTTTTCTTCCCCAAGAACACCTCAACAAAATGGAGTAGTTGAGAGGAAGAATAGAACATTGGAGGAGATGACCAGAACAATGTTGATTGAAAATGGTCTCCCCAAGGGTTTTTGGGAAGAAGATGTACATACAGTTTGTTACATTTTGAATAGAGCCTTGTTAAGACCATTGGTAAAGAAAACACCTTATGAACTTCTAAAGGGTAGAAAACCCAATATTACACATCTAAGAATTTTGGATGTAGATGTTATGTGCACAATAATGGGAAAGAACAGCTTGATAAATTTAACCCTAGAAGTGATGATGGAGTTTTTCTTGGATACTTTCCACACAATAAAGCTTACAGAGTTTTCAATAGGATAACACTGTGTGTTGAAGAGAGTGTTAAGTGATTTTTGATGAATTTAACATGTTCTCTGAGATTTCACAGGTAACACATAATGAATCCATTGGTTTGATGGAATTCACTGGAGAACAGCCAACTGGTCAAGGCACTGAAGACTTAGCAGAACCAACCTCACCCAATGTGCCTCTAAATCTGAATGGAGAAGAGCATGGAGGAGATCAAGGTGACTCAGATGAGAGTCAGGTAAACAACTCAAGGGGGATGGAGATCCTATTCCCAATCCAACTGAATTACATGCAAGAGAGTCTAATCAAGAAGGTGAGCAAGTGTTTCCCCATGGAGAACAACAGTCTGCATCATCTGAGGGGGAACACATGCCATCTGGTTCTAATGAAGGAAATGCACAATTGAATCAAATTTTTAAAAGTTTCAAATACTCATATTCTCATCCCACTGAGCAAATATTGAGTGACATCAATAAAGGGATTCAAAATAGAAGATCTGTTTACCAAAACTTTTGTGCATCTTCCTCATTCTTGTCTAACATAGAACCAGCTGATATTAAAACAACACTTCAAGATCCAGATTTGTTCATAGCTATTCATGAATTGCACTTCTTTGAAAGAAACTGTGTGGTGGCAGCTTAAACCTAGACCCAAAGGAAGATTTGTAATTGGTACCGGGTGGGTTTTTAGAAACAAATTTGATGACTTGGGTACCATAGTTAGAAATAAAGCTAGACTAGTGGTGCAAGGATACAATCAACAAGAAGGCATCGACTATGATGAGACTTTTGCACCAGTAGCCAGACTAGAACCAATTAGACTTCTAATAGCCTTTGCTGCACACATGAACATGAAACTGTTTCAAATGGATGTCAAGACAGCATTCTTGAATGGATATTTGAAAGAGGAAGTGTTTGTGGAACAGCCACCTGGTTTCACTGATTCACAGTTCCCTGATTATATTTTCAAATTGGACAAAGCTTTGTATGGTTTAAAACAAGCTCCTAGAGCATGGTGTGAAAGATTGTCTAACTCTTTGAAGAAAAATGAGTATATCAGAGGAACAGTGAATAAGATCTTGTTTACAAAAACAAAAGGGTCTGACCTGATTGTAGTCCAAATATATGTTGATGACATACTCTTTGGTGCTACAAATCAGAGATTATGTAATGAGTTTGCTAATCTTATGCAGAGTGAGTCTGAAATGATCATGATGGGAGAACTTAGTTTCTTCCTTGGCCTACAGATCAAGCAAACAGATGAAGGAATCATGATACATCAGCAAAATTACCTTCTGGAACTTCTAAAGAAGTATGGCATGCAGAACAGTAAGGCATATGATACACCTGTTCCAACTTCCACAAAGCTTGATACAGATGACAAAGGAACATCTGTGGATCCTACACTGTTCAAAGGCATGATTGGATCACTATTATATCTCACTGCAAGCAGACCAGATATTGTATTCTCTGTAGGGTTATGTGCCAGATTTCAGAGTAACCCTAAGGAATCATATTTGAAAGCAGTAAGAAGAATTCTCAGGTATTTTGTAGGTACTGATGATTTATGTTTATGCTATCCTAGAGGTAGTACAATTGAACTGGTTGGGTACACTGATGTTGATTATGTAGGTTTCCTAGTTGACAGAAAAAGTACTTCAGATATGGCACACTTCGTGGGATCATGTTTGATCTCATGGGGTTCCAAATTAAAAGGCAGAACAATGTAGCTTTATCCACAGCAGAAGCTGAATATATTGCAGCTGTTGCTTGTTGTTCTCAACTGCTTTGGGTAAAGAGTCAATTGAAAGACTTTGGAGTGTTGTTAGATAGAGTCCCTATCTTCTGTGACAACACTAGTGCCATCAACATTTCTAAAAATCCAGTTCAGCACTCAAAGACCAAGCACATAGAGATAAAACATCATTTCCTAAGGATAATGTTGAAAAGGGTCTAGTTTAGTTGCAATTCGGCAAAAGTGAGGATCAGATTGCTGATATCTTCACTAAACCATTAGGTAGGATTTCTTTTTGTAGACTTAGTTGCTTTTAGGACTAATTAGAATTAGAAAGTAGGACTTTACTTAGATTTAGGTCAAGGTTCTTTTAGTTAGTTTAGAGGTGATAAAAAATTGGTCCATTTGGTTGAAAAAAGGCTTCTTATGATTGAAATCATTTCTTTTGGCTAGATTAATGTTCATGGATGTATGGATTGCTTGCATAAACATTCTTGATTCCATTTGTTATATCTTGATGCATGAACAGGTGAGTTGTCTAAGTTGCCCAGAACAATTGAACTGTGTAGTGATTTGAACCAGTACAGGTGAACAGCAGAATACTACAGATGTGTTTTTGTTAAATTATTTTTTGACAAAAATCAAAATAAGTATTTTATTCCTTCTGAAAGGGATAAGTACTTTGGCAGTTGGTTTTCATTTATTAGGCATGCATGAGTGATGGAAAGAAACTCCCACACGTGCCTTTCACTTAGTGGCAGTTAAGGAAGTTATTGTATTTTCTTTTGAACTTCTCCTTTTTGTACCTGACCACTACTCCCACTTTCCACTTTTATTTTGCTTCACTGTCATAATATTACTCTACACTCAAGTTAATCCATCATCTCACTCTCTTCATCTTGCTACGAATTTCAAGAGCCTTCATCTCTCAAAGTTCTCTGCAATTCCACACTTGAAAATGGTAAGAACAAAGGGACTAGCTAAGGCAAAGAAGAAGGGTAGTTCAGGGAATGCATCTTCATCACCCTCCATAGCATAATCTGATAGCTCGATTGACAAAGGTAATGTTTCTGATGTAGCAACACCTTAAGTAACTGAGCAACAAACACCAAAACCACCTTCAACCACAAAAACCTCCACCAAGAAATCAACCTCAACCACCAAATCCACATCATTACCAATTGAGAAATTCCTCAAAACCGAAACCCTACTTTCTCCCACTCCTATCTCCATAGTACCTCCATCTACTGAACCCACACCACCTCAAACTAATCAAAATAAACCCTCAACCGAAGCTGAAGTTCAGGGGGAACAACAGGGTGACACTGTTCAAGCTGACAGGATTGTGTCAGAAACCCTAGAGAACATTTCTGAGGAAATTGAGGAGGATGATCAGGAAGATGATCATGAGGATGATCAAGAGGATGAATCTATGCAGGCTGATGAGAAGGTTCTGAAGGAGAAAAGTGTCGAGGCTGAGCCAAAAGTGGCTGAAAAAGAAGAAGTTCAAATTGTAGGTGAGGCGAAGGGTCCTCCAGTTCAGGTGATAAGCAGAAGTAAATTTCCTTTTGATGGCTATCTTATATTCCTTCATTTGGCCTCAACCCGTTAGTTTCCTAAAACCCCATCTTAAAGCAATTCAAGGTTGTGGACCGACTCAAATTTAATGTTGAATTAATGACGAGCTGGCTAAGTAGGGGTTAGAAGTAATTTTAATCCCTTTCTTGGTAACCAGACTTGAATGGCCTTTTCATATGATTTCTGGCCCAAGTTAAAAGTTAGCTTTGGGAATAATAATCCAGTTCAAGAATTCATTTCAAGCCTAAAAACTATTTCAGTGTTTAGACCATATTTCCTACCTTGGCCCAAAATAATTCAAGCCCACTTCTTTTTCCTCTTTCCATTTGATCTGTTTTCTATCCCTTTGATTATCTTATTATCCTATTTTATGTTATTATATCTTCTAATGGATGTAACCACATATTTTCCTAAAGGTGGTTACACATTTATCCTAATTATTGACCTTGGCCCAAATCTTTTACCTCATTTTGACAAAACCCAAGCCCAATAATTCCCTAATGCTCACCAAACCACACAGCCCCCCCAATAATAAACTCTTTTAATTTAATTATTTAATTTCTATTTTGTGAACCAAAAATATCAATCTACATCTATTTTTGACTCTCCTAAAAAACCTAACTTTTATTCTAATCATCCTACTAAATTTTAGGAGCCAATTATTCCTTATGACTAAGAAGCCTCACGACACCCTCATATGCGTAGAGGAGTTCATAACTTCCTTTCTTCAAAAATAATCTCCATCAATTACAAAATCTCTAGAAAACCTAAAAACACTTTCGGTTGATTCCGAGAATCCAAGGATTGAACCAAGAGGATCAAAAGGAGCCTAAGAAGACTCGTGAACCCCACGGCCTCAAGCCTTTTTCGAGACTTTACCTTTCTTGAAAGGTAATTAGATTGCTTTATTTAATCTTTAGGGTTGATTAGTTATATATTCTTTAGAATAGGTTTAGAACTATGTAGAACTACTTAGAATCTTGTTTATGAAATTTCAAACTATATATATGTTGGCATGAAACTGTGATTGTCGAGTGGTGTCACTTTGTTTCCAATATGTTTTGATAAGTTTATTTCATGTTTTTATCATATTCTATGCTTATTCCATGATTCTTGCCAATTAAATTTGATGATTGAGTGATTAAACTAGTTATGAATGTTGATCGAATTTATGTCGTGAACAACACCTTGCTCGAATATTTTCATAAACAAAACTTGATCTTTTAATCATAATCTTGATCTATTAATAAACCTTGATGAATTTCTTGAATTAATTCTTTTTCTAGTAAAGTTCTTGAAATTTAAAATTTATAATCTTGATTAGCTAAACTAAGGAGCCGTGTGATAATCTTGGAATAACAATAGTATGGTTCGAATTCTTGAATAAAATCTAGACATGAATTTTTGTAATGTTAATACGGTATTATTAATCTAATCTTGATATTTCTAGAATTATAAAGTAAGAGTAAATCTTGTTAAATTGTCTAATATTATCCGTGTGATATTTTGGATAAAAAGGTTTGATTTTTATTTGTGTTAAAGATAAAAGATTATACCTTAAACCCGTTCTTGAAATTGTTTAAGTAATTAATTAGGCTAGTATTTTAACTAGATTAAAGTATGAATTTTTTTCTATACTTTCTTAAAAATTTAGAGTGTTATGAATAATAAAAGGGTTGATTTTTCATCATTTAAATGATATAAAAATTTGACTTTAATTACGTTCTTGAAATTATTCTAGCTAGTTTAAACTTGTATTCTATATTGATGATTGAATTAATTTTATGAATTATGAAGATGAATTGTTGTATCGTTGTTCTTGTAAAAGCCGTGTACTAATGGTAAGTAATGGGTAAGTTTTCGAATTCTATTTTGTTCCATTGATTGAATTATATTGTTGAATTATGATTATTGCATGCTCTTATGTTTGGACTTGTTGAACTGAATGATATTTTTGCATGAAGATTTTGGTATGATTGTAGTCAAGTGTCGAGTTTATTGAGTCCTTGTCTAGAGTTACGTTATAGAGTCAAGTAAAGTTGAACTAGAATTGATTAGAAGTCAAGTCGTGTCAATGAAAGTTAATTGGTGAACTAGAAAGATGAACTTGAAAAGATATTAATCTATGAAGTGACTGCCCATCTAGTGGCTAAAGATCCATGAACATGGATATAGTCGAAGCCACTGTCCCTTCTGCGGTTTTGGGACAATTTTGGATCCCAGTGCTCGGGAAGTAGATCCTTTGTGGTTGACCCGGCATGAGACAAGGAAAGTTGGGGGAAGTAGATCCTTTGTGGTTGACCCCTTACGAGCATATGATTGTGTCATGGATTAGCACCCTTGAAGTGAACTAGAATCTGAGAGTCAATAATGAAAGTCTAAAGGTCTAGAGTTAGTATTAGCTTGTCTTGGGAGTCTTGATATGGAATTCTATTGTGTCTTGTTTCCGATGCGTACTTGAATTCTAATGATAATGAATGTTATTTACGTCGACTTGTGCGAATGTTCTATTGACTTATTCTGATTATTATGTTTCTAGTTGTGTTCTACTGATTAAGTAGAACAATATAATTACTCCCCACTAACTGTGGACCCCCTATTTAATCCCTTTTCAAGTACAGAAGAAGAGTAATTGGGTTACGCATGGGCTGGGAAGGTGAGCTTGCAAGGATAGTAGTTTATACTTATATGTTTCCCTAGCCGTTGTAATAACTCTTAATGGACTTTCCGTAGTTGTTTGTAATAATGGACATTAGTATTTTAATGGTGCTGGACTATTTATTGGTTAAATTGAATTAAGTTTAGAGCTTCCGCTGTTATTAATGAATTTAATATAGAAAGTTTATGGTAAATAATGATCCGTGTTGTTGTTTTCGCCGAAAATACCGTTGCTAAAATGTGGGTCGTTACAAAAACACCTGCTCCCAAAACAGCTAAAGGTAAATCTACAGTTTCTCCTGCTGTTTCTGATAGGAATGTTATGTCTGGTTGTGGCTGTGAGGGAGGTTATTTTGATTTGCCTGCTTTGTCTAAGGTTAAGGAAATTTTAGAATTCCAAGGTTGTATGGGATTGTTTAAGACTGCTAGAAAATCTTATGTAGAGGATATTAGGGTGTTCTATGAGAATTTAGAATTGTGCCCTGATATGAGTACGTGTTAGCTCTACTGTTTCTGGTGTTAAGTTAGATTTGTCTGTGGCTTCTATGTCTTTGTTTTTGAAGATACCTAGGGATGGGTATTCAAACTATTTTTCAGATGGTTGGCCCAATATTGGTGGGGTCACAACAAATGATATAATTAAGTTTTTTTTTGGAAGGGTTTTAGCTAAGAAAGATGGATATCTTGCTAAGAATCTGTCTAAGCCTATCATGTTGGTGCTGCATTCTATATGCAACAAGGTGCTTTTACCTAAGGCACAAGGTAGGGGTTCTATTGGAATAATGGATATGATACTCATGTACCTAATGATGAAGAAGGTTAAGATCAATCCCCCCTCTCTAATGCTAGACCACATGATTGTGTACAAGAACTCTCAATGCCACTCCCTTCCATATGGCTCAATACTAACTTCTGTGAGATCAAGAAAGGTATCAAACTGGCTGGTGAGACTGTTATAGGACATAAATTATCTATGAAGATTCAGAGGTAGAAAGGGCTGGAAGCATCTGGTTCAGCTTTGGTTTGGAGAGACCAGGAGCCTGTTCAACCTGCTTCTAAGAAAAGGAAGAGTAGTGTGTCTTCTTCTTCAGCAGATCTCACTCCCCTTCTAGGAAGGATGGAAAAGCAGGATGAAACCCTTAGCAGTTTGATGACATTGGTTAAAGGGTTGACTGATAGTATGGCTCAGAAATATGTGTCTCTGGAGAAGAAGCTGATGGCTACAGAACTTCAAGTGCTACAATTGGCAGGGGAAACAAAAGAGGATGCTGATCAATCTTCAGAAAAATCTAAACCAGCAGGGGAACAAGTTGATAGTGAGGAGAAGGATGCAGGAGAATCTTCCTCAACAGAAAAAGCTGCACAGGAATTATTAGAAGAAGATGTTGAGGTTTCTGAAGATGATGATGAAGTCTCTGAGCCTGATGCTGAGCTTGATGAGAATGAGGATGAGGATGATGAATGATGCCTGTCATTAGCCTTCTTATTCCCCTTTCCCACTCTGCCAATCTGCCTATAGTATTTTTGTTTTCCTTACCATATTACAAAACAGTTTGTCTGTATTTTGGTTTCTTTTCATAACTCTATTGGTTGTCTAACTAACTGATTGAACTACTTTTGGGATAGTGAGTTGATGACACACTAGTGGTTGTTGACAGGTTTAACATTTTGGTAGTATAGCCTACCTTTTTTGGATGAATACATGCTTGCTTTACTTGTCTGTGATTTTTTTTAATGATGCCAAAAGGGGGAAAATAGGGCTTTAAAGTTTTGATAAAGCCAAATGAGACTAGCAGTGTAACGACCCGTAATTTAGCAGCGTTGTTTTCGGAGAAAACAACATTACAGATTATTAACTTCTAAAAACCTTTAAGATCAAATCCATAAACTGCAGCGGAAGCTCTAAACTTAATCATATTATTCATTAAAACTATTAAAGAATCCAAAATAAATAATAATCCCAAAGTCTAATAACAATACAAAATAAGGAAAGTCCACTAAAAACGTAAAACATAAGCTAGAACTAAACATCAGGGTCAACTACTAAGCTGGCTAGCTCACAATCCCAGCCCTTGCGTAACCCAATTCAATCACCACCTGTACCTGGAAAAGAATGTTGGGGGTCCATAATCAGTGGTGAGTAATTAGATTGTTCTACTTAATCAGTAGAACACAATTAGAAACATAATCATTGGAATAAGCCAATCAAACAGACAAACCAAACATCAAGAAATCATATATAAACATAATCATCAAGTACGCAGCGGAAAACAATCATAACAATCCTCATAACCACAACCTTCTATACTAACTTACTCCGTTCTAGACTTCTTGACACCACTATTGACTCTTCTATTCTATTCAGTTCAGGTGCTAATCCGTGACCAGTCATATGCTCGTAAGGGGTCAACCACGAAGATCTACTCCCCCCAACTTTCCTTGCTCATGCCGGTCAACCACGAAAATCTACTCCCCAAGCACTGGGATCAAGAACTGTCCCGAATCCGAAGATAGGACAGTGGCTTCGACTATACCTATGTTCATGGCACGTGTGCCACTAGATAGACGGTCACTTCATAGTTAATCATCTTTTCAATTCAATTCAATTCTGTTCTGTTCTTGATTTCCTTTTCACAATTCAATTCCTTATTGACTCAACTTCACTTCTATTCAATTCTAGCTCTTCTTAACTTGACCCAAAACTCTAAACCCAAAATAGTACCACACGACATTCTTCCTTAATAAACCGATAATCATCAACAGAAATTGCTTAAAACAAAATAAAAATCATATTTTTATCATTCAACATCACACGGCATTCTTGCCCATAAATACCAAAATTTACACTTCAATTGCTCAAATACAATTAACAATAATTAATCACATAAACATAATAATAAATCATAACATAACACTTTAATCAATAAATCATCAAACTTGTACCAAAACAAGACAAAATTAATGCTTTTAAAACCTTAAAATACACGGCCTTCATGGTCTAACACAACATCAAGATCTTATTCAAGAAACCATCATAGAATGCCTAAATCAAATATTCAATTCAAGATTTACATAAAAGATTAATTAAAGATCAAGAAAATAACATAAAAATCATATTTTTCCTCAAAGAAACATTTGAATATCATCATGTCACACTCGGCATTCTTCATAACACAACCATAAATAATTCTAAATAATTCAACATCAATTTCATATGATTCTAAACCTATTCTAAACATGATCAATCCTATTCTAATAATCATATTGCTAATTTATCATATTGATTAAGTAAAGCAGATCTAATTACCTTTGATTATGGATGGGGTTCGAATATTTCAAGGTTTCTTGGATTTATTTTGAGGTTTATTTGAGGTTTCTTTAAGGTTCTTGATCAATCTTTAAGGGGTTGGCACAATATAAAAGGTTTAGGAACAATTTAATGATTGATCTTGGAAGGAAAAGATAATAAAACAATTTGGTTGTTACTCCTTAGGGTTGTCGTGTGAAATAGGAAATAATAGGGAGGGTTTTGACTTCCTAAAATCTAGTAACAAGAATAGGAAGGGTTGGAATAAAAATATGGTTTTTAGGAAAGGGTCAAACAGATAGATTAACTAATAAAAATTGATTAAACAAATTAAATGAATTAAATAAAAAGGAAAGAGCCAAGGGGCCGTGAGTCTCTATGAATAAAAGGGGGGATTTTATTTTGTAGTTTGGAAAAAAAATAAAATAAAAATAAAGGGGTGATGATCCCTAAAATCTAGTAGGGAGCATAGGTAAGCAAGGATTAGGGTTTTAGGCTTAGTTACAAAATAGATAAAGGTTTAATAATAATATTGATTAAAAGAAATGAAAGAAATTAATTAAAGAAAAGGATGAAGGAGTGGGCCGTGAGATACAAAGAACAAAGGAAATAATTGGGCTCGGGTTTTGGCAAGATGAAAATAAATTTCGGGCCATGATCAAAATAATCAGACTACTACAATAAAATTAATAATTAATTAAATAATAATCAATTAAATAGTCAATTAATTATATATTTAATTAATTATGAAAAATTTAAAATATCCCGAAATTTCGGGGTATTACAAGTAGAATAAACCTTAGTCTGATTACTAGTTCTGAAGCCTAAGTGTTTAGTATAGTCTGAAATAGTAGTTCTGGTTAGTTAGTTAGTGAGTCAATAAAAGTTTTTTTGTACAGCGGTTCTGGATAGTTGTTTTCATGGCCAGATTTTTGCAATCTTTCAGGATAGTTGTTTTTAGTCTTGAAATAAGCTGAAATAATTAGTATTTCACTTAGAGTTTAGGATTTTTGATTTAGTTAGTTATTTTTTCTTTTTTAGTCAGAAAATTCAAAAAATTCAAAAATAGTTCCATATACTTTGAAGCTTTCTGTGACTAACTTGTTTATTGCAGGAAAAACTACAAAAGGATTGTCATCATCAAAAAGGGGGAATTTGTTGAGACGACCCTTGATGTATTGAGTGATGACAAACAGATGAGTCGAGCAGGTGTGACAAACAGTTGTCACAAATAGCTGATAAAAACAATTGACATGGACAGTTGTTATTGAATGAGTTTATACAACTCTATTAAAACAGCTGAAGTGTATGTTCCTGAGTTACTCCTTGTGAGTAACATTACCTTTTATATCATATGTTGTATATTATTTTATGAATGTTTGGCATACAGGTATTCCAGTACTTGAGACATGGAGAATAGCTTCATCAAAATTGAAGTGTACTAACAATGGAGAATCCAAGTGTCCAAGTAGTGAAGAACATGAAGACTGAAGAGTAGCTTTAGGGTTTTTACTTAGTCTTTTTGTTGTATAGAATGTTTAAATAGTTTAGTAGATTTGTGATGTTTGAACTTGGTATGTTGCAAACACCAGACAGTGTCTAGTGGTTGTAACGTGACTAATCTGAAGAATTGTTCCTAGAACAGTTCAACAGATCAGCAGGTTAACAAATTGAACCACGAATTAATTTGAAAGAATTCGATTCTTGGATACTTTAAAGATCTTGCACGTGGTTAAGTCAGTTTGGTATCAATGTTAAGTGCTAACAAACCCACTTATCTTTATGAGATCTCAGCAAATCTTCGAGATCTTTTGATTTCGAATATTTGATCTCAACATTAAATGGGTTTAATCATTACGGTTACAAAAACCCTTTTGATTGGAATAATTTGGGTTTTTCTAACTGCCTATCTAACGACCCACATTTTAGCAACATTGTTTTCGGGGAAAACATCAACACAGATCATTAATAAACGACTTTATAATGTTCAAAACTTAAAACGAAAGCAGAAGCTCTAACACTTAGTCAATTATTATTAGAAATCTTTTTAAAACACAACTAGAAATATCCCAAAGGTTTTCCTTCAACTACTAAAATACTAATTACAAGCTAGATATACTAATCATAAGGTTAAGACCACTAGATTGGGTAGCTAAACTGCTACGCTTGCAAACTCACGAATCCCAACCCTTGCTAACATCCGGCTTATTCCACTTCATCACCTGAAAGGGGTTTGGGGGATCCACAGTCAGTGGGGAGTAATTAGAACATTCTACTTAATCGTAGAACGCAATTAAGCATATAATAATCAAAATACAAATCCAACAATTATAACAATAATCAGTCAACGCAGCGGAAAAACATACAACTAACGATAACCATTCTATAAACTCTGCTAGTGTCACCTCAAGACTCTGGACTTCTTAAACTCTTAAGTATCAACTTCCCAATTCATTCCATCAATCTAAACCAAAATCACTGTAACGACCAAGCTATGACTAGACCCTCCATTCAAGCTAGCACTAACTCAAGACTCTAGACTTTTCATTCCTTAAACTTTCAAGTTCCAGTTCACATTATTGTTCTAATCCGTGACACAGTCATATGCTCGTAGGGGAAAACCTTAACTCTTTCCCCAACTTTCCTTGTCGATCTCATGCCGGGTCAACCACTTTTGATCTACTTCCCGGGCACTGGGATCCAGAACTTCCCCAAAACCGCAGAAGGGACAGTGGCTTCGACTATACCCATGTTCATGGCACTTTAGCCACTAGATGGGCGGTCACTTCATAGGTTATTAACTTTTCAAGTTCATTATCATCATTCATTATCATTTATTATGTATTTTATATGGTACTCATACCGGCCGTCAATTCCTTAATTATCGGCATAACTGTCCGTCAATTCCAGTTATCAGTATATGCCAGCCGTCAATTCCTTAAACCCGATAGAGTATACCATAATTGAAAGTACTGGGTGACCGTAATTGGAACTGAGATGTTCGAAATCCCAGGAAAGGGAGGTGCGGCACGTATATTGGCCATCTTAAATACCAAGCCTTTCCTAGCCAGAGATCGAAGCAAAACAATATCCTCTTACTCTGTTTCCGTTCCTTTGTTATTTATTTTGTTATTAATAATTATTTAAGCTTACAACTTAACTCTAAGTCAACTCAACTTATCACTTAGTCAACTCTAGGTCAAACATCCTAACTTTGACT
This sequence comes from Salicornia ramosissima, assembly GCA_951394345.1. Taxonomy (NCBI): domain Eukaryota; kingdom Viridiplantae; phylum Streptophyta; class Magnoliopsida; order Caryophyllales; family Amaranthaceae; genus Salicornia; species Salicornia ramosissima. The sequence continues at coordinate 38,316,962 of OX596239.1, read as the reverse complement.
TCTAGACTCAGTAACAACTTAGACAATCCAGTACTCAATAAGCAAGCACTTCAATCACTCGAAAACATCACACAAATTCAACAAAGATAAATTTCAACATGATCACAAAGCAAAATAAATACTTCATATAAAAAAATACATAGTTAAATAAATAGATTTCAATCATCTAATAATTAAACAAAAATCCAAACTTTATTTATGAACAACATTCACGACTTCTTAATAGATAGTAATCAATAAAACATAATTAAAGAATTTAATTAATTAAATCAAGATTAACAATTTAATTCAAGAACTTATTCACTTAGTAAAATTAAATATAGAATGTCATAAAGAATTATAATTTGAACAAGATATTCCACAAGATATACTTTAAAGGTATTTTAGTAATTTAATCACACTATTTTACACAATCTGATTTTACCGATTTAAATTAAAGAACAACCATTTAAAGGTCTCTAACATTCTGGAAATTTTGATGAAAGTTAAATCTAGGTTCAAGGTTTAACGTGCATACAGTCCAACAATAACATCATTTACTAATTTTAAGGGATTTTATAACTAACCGATCAGATTAGACTATAATCAGTTTCAGAATTTTCAGCCATAGAAAACTAACTTTAAAAATTACGAAAAAATAACAAAAGCTAAAAAGCACTAATTCGGACTTTCACCTAAATTTTCGTAGTCTTCCGAATTGATTAAGTATGTTAATAAATTCGTAAATTAAATCTGGACAGTTTTACCGGTTTGACAAATTAAATTATTATAAGCAAGAAAAGAACGAATTTTGCCACGAAATAAATCTTGATATATAATCAACCAGTAAAGAAACTCTCACGAAAAATTCATCAAGAAATAACAAGATTTGATCAAGAAATAAATTCATACACTCAACAACACACTTATAATCATTTAATTGTTTAATATCAATAATAATAATTCAAACATCGAAAATACAATCTTTAGCAATTCTAAACATGTTCTAACAATTATATAATTAATCTTGTTCTAAAACTAAGCAAAACATCTAATTACCTCAATTGATGGGTCAAGATTCGAAGGTGGTGGATGTTTTGGCCGTGTATGATACTCGAATAAAGTTGGTGTTATTTTCTTGTTTCAATCTTTTTAGGATGGTTTGTTGTGAGCTTCAAGATTTAATGTGAAGTTTTTATTTGTAGAAGAGAAAAGAAAGAATAGAAAAATATTGATGTTTGGTGTTTGATGGTGCTGTGAGTTTTGAATAGCAAGGGAGGGTTTTTATAGATGCTTGGATGTTGGGTGAACTCCTAAAATTTAAGAGAGAAAAATATAAAAGTAGGATCTTTTCTTAGATATGTTTTTAGATTAATAGAAATAAACAAATTAATTAAAAGGGATAAATAAAAAGGGTTTTGGTTTCCTAAAATTTAGTGAGGTGGTTAGGGAAATAAAAATAGGATTTTTAGGTAGGGTCAAAATAGATATAGTTTACTAATTAAGGTTGATAATAAAATAAAATTAAGTAAGGGGAATCATCAAAAGGGTCGTGGGTTAGGCGTGTATATGAGGGCTATTGGGCCTTGGTTTTGGCAAGGTAAGGTAGATAGCTCGGGCCTAGATCAAAGATTAAGCCTACTATAATCCTAATTCAATAATTAATTAGATAATGAATTAATTAAATAAAATTTAAAATAGCCCAAAATTTTGGGGTATTACAGCCTATATATAGTAACACTTAATGAACAAAAAACAACCAAGAAGATAGACGACTCTCCAATACTTCATTAAAAAATATTTTCGAGAGTCAAAAAGATCAAACAGAACAGTTTACATAACTACAAAAGCATTCAAAACCCAGATCTTAACTTCATCTCTTGTAAGCTTTTGAGAAGCAATTTTTTAAAGAAACATTCTGTAATTCGTCACTAACAGAGGGGTTAGTGATTGGCAGCATTTGAGAGTTCATTTGCGAGTGCTTTTGAGTTCAAGTGCGAAACAACACCCTTAGGTTGAGAGTGAGGAAGTCTGTCGTATGAGTTTACGATAGCAATTGTACTATCTTTTGTTCATTAGAGTTGATTAATAAAAGATTGGTAGCGATAGTAGGAGGATGTAGGCACAGTTGTCGAACCTCGTTAAATCTGTGTGTTCTTTATTTGCATTACATTTACTGTTTTATTGTTCTAGATATTTCCGCTGCTAAAGCAGTTCTCTGGTTCTATCACTAGAACAAAACAAGAAAAAGCTGATAAAGAAAATATTAAAGAAATACTCAATTCACTCCCCCCCCCCCCCGAGTGCTATTGAGACCTTCAACAGCCCACTGAAGGTGGACCCAAATTTTCAGGTGATCAAATTGAGCATTTGAAACGTGGTCCTAGATGTCCGAGTGAGGAGTTTGGATTGTAATTATACTTTTGTTTTGTTTAGATCTTTTGTATAGGTCCCATGAACTCACTAGTGTATTTACTAGCTAATGAGTTATTTGTCAACTTGTTTTAGCATGCCTTGATTGATAGTTATCCTATTTAGAACCGTTTCAGTAACTATTCGTCAAAGACGTTCTGCTGGTGTCGTTCCTAAAAGACGGGTTGTTACATCCCCAATTAGAATACTTTGACTTTCGCTCTGCGAGGGCATTTGTCTCTTCAGACTCAGTCAAAGTGGGGGCTTCTCATCAGAAACAAACTTCCTTTTCCCTCACTCACAAGTACTTTTCTCACAGGGTTTATGCTTACCCTAATCTTACAAAAGTTCCTCTAAGGGTTGATGCCTACCCTTAGTTCACTTACTTTTCTCACGGGTTTATACTTACCCTAAGCTCCCAAATATAACTCTAAGGGTTTATGCCTACCCTTAGCTCACTTACTTTTCTCACGGGTTTATACTTACCCTAAGTTCACAAGAATTCCTCTAAGGGTTTATGCCTACCCTTAATCAATTACTTTGCTTATGGGTTTATGCTTACCCTAAGCTTTTTCTCTAAGGGTTTATGCCTACCCTTGATCCACTCACTTCACTTATGGGTTTATGCTTACCCTCATCCCTCAAGCGTTTATACCTACTCTTGATTCTTCCTGTAAGAGTTTATGCTTACTTTTAGCATATCATCCTTGCTAACGAGTTTATGCTTACCCTCATCTCTCAAGAGTTTATACTTACTCTTGATTCCTCCACTTAGAGTTTATGCTCACTCTTAGCACATTATCATTCTCACGGTTTTATGTTAACCCAAACACACATCATACTTTTTTAGCAAGAGTTTATGCTTACTCTTGACTCGTCACATTTTCTACTAAGAGTTTATGCTTACTCTTGGCACACGATGGGTTTATGCCTACTCTTGATCGATCCCGTCTACACGACTTTTCATCATTGTCCCAAGGGTTTATGCTTACCCGAGGTAATAGTTCCGAACGATCCAAGCACATCCGGAGGAACCCGACGATTCATCCATCATCATCCTAAGGATCCAGGCGCTTCTGAGGGATTAAACCGCATGGGGTGCAGTTACAGGTAAAACTAACATTTATTTTGCAGGTACCATCGTTAAAAAGGGTGACTCAAGGTTGCAGAACGTCTTGAGTTATCCTCCATCCCAATACTTTGACTTTCATCCTGCGAGTTTATGCTTACTCCCCAGACTCAATCAAAGTTGGGGGTTTTGTAGACACCTAAATATGTCTCCCTAATGTAGAGACTAATGATGAACGTACCATATTTCCATAAGGTACAACTAAGGGGAATTGACGATGAAAATGCATAACACCCCTCAAACAATTGCCTAAGCCATGTTTGAATTCTCTTGGAAGCTTTTATTAGGATTCGCGATGATTACGGGATTTATTTACGATTTTTCTTCATCTTTAGGTATTTTTCATATATTTTCGTACTTTTTTCCATGCTTTATATTCATAAAAAAAAATAAAAAAAAAAAAACAAATGTCATTTTGCATCATAAAACACTTTCAAAATCATAAAAATAATTTTATAATTTATTCATATTTTTCTGTATTTTTAATCATATTTTTAGAGCTTTTTATAGGATTTTTAGGACTTTTGTATACTTAGGGGCATTTTTGTCATTTACGAATGTTAAAAATTGTTCCGCAAAGCATATTAGTGTTTTTCATACATTTCATAATTTTTCATGATTTTTAATAATTTTTATGTAATTTTTAGAGCTTCTTGAGGCTTCTAGAACATTCTAAAATGTTTTGGGTCACCCTGGGACATTCTAGAACATTCCGGGACATCCTGGAGCATCCCGAGACACCCCGAAATATTCCATAATATCAAAGATTACAGAATATATCCGTAATCAAATAAAAATCGGATCAAATCTCGTAAATCACACGCAAAATCAAGCAAAATTGACCCGGATCAAACCAAACCTGCGCTTAGACGCAGGCCACATAATACTGGTTCCTCCGGGTTGTTCGTTGCTGCTTCTGGCCTATAAATACACGTCCTTCCAAGCTTTTGAATACACGCCAACAACACCAATCCCTCCCGTGCATTGCATACTTCAATTCTAAACATTCATATCTCATCAAACAACCCTCAAAATATCATCAAACACATCACAAATCACCAACTCAATCAACTTCAAACAAGGATATTGCGTTCATCATCACTGATCCTTCCTTGGTTGTTTGATCAAGGCATTGCTAGGTACATCTTTCTGAAGCCTCTACTTAGTTTCTTATTCATTTATATATGATGATTAATGACATGATTTATGATAACGGTTAATACAAAAAGCAATTCGGATTATTCATGTGAATTCTGATGTTTTAATCAAATTTCATCATAACAATGTCATTGTATTGATTGTCATTTTATAATCTTATTGGCTATGATATGTGGTTTTTTGCAATATGAATGTGTAATTATCTTTGATTCATTCACGTATTTTGCATGACCATATATTAAATTTGACTCTCACATTACATCGTAATTCAGGCTAATAATGTTTTAATTTTGATTACTATTCATAACGCGATCTATATTACACGGCTTTTGTCATTTAAACTCTGTGTTATAAAACGGTCGCTACATTTTTATACATCTATAGATATATATTATTTTTATTGTAAATAAATAAATCTTGATTATCGAAGAGTCAAATATATAGATCTGGCCCAACGAATAATAAAATTGACAATTAATATCATAATTGATTTTAAGTATTGGAAGTCACCTTGAATCATATTAATTATGTATAAAGTTGTATATATTTCCTATAATCGTTATCATAATCATTGTCTTAATCATCATAATAGCTATATTCATTGTGCTTATTCATGATTTAATTATTTGATTTATTTTTTAGGACTTTTAACACTGACTTAATTCAAAGTGGTCATAATTATTAGTTCTGATTTGTAATTAAATTAAACCCATCTAGCAATATACGCTTTTAGGAAATAATCGGAGATATCTTTAAATTCGGGAATAATAATAGTACGACGAAAAAAAAAAGAAACCTAGTAGAGACCGCTTACAGGCGGGCAGGCCCAATGCACGATTGGCTCGTAACCTATCTTCGAACCCATACTCTGGTGCACGACCATATGGGGCCAATTACTCCTGGCATTTGTATTTCTTCGGTGTCTGTGGACCGTATAAATGCACGGTGGCGACTCCTACTAGACCATATTCACGTGTGGCTTTAACGAGTATTCAAAACAACTCTTGATGTAGGCGGCCGATAAAAACGACCCCTACACTTGTGAGTTCAAGTGCAAAACAACACTCTTAGATTGAGATCGAGTGAGGAAGTTTGTTGTATGATTTTACGACAACAAGTTGTACTATCTTTTGTTCTTTAGATTTGATTAATAAAAGTTAGTAGCTAGGGTAAGAGGATGTAAGAATAGCTGTTGAACCTCGTTAAATCTGTGTGTTCTTTATTTGCTTTACTATTACCGTTTTACTGTTCTAGATAATTTCGCTGCTAAACCAGTTCATTGGTTCTAACGCTAGAACAAATCCAAGAAAAGTTGAATAAAGAAACACTCAATTCACCCCCCCCCCCCATCCCCCTCTTGAGTGCTATATATTGGGACCTTCACTCACCATACATCTCCAATGAAAACTGTGAAAAAAAGAAATCCGATGTGAATAAGTTAGATGTAAATAATGAGTTATTGTAATATATTGATTGGATCCAACGAAAACCATGAAATTACTATAAACCATGATGAAAACGGAAAAAAATGAATGTTAGGATTAAAGCAGTACGTTCAACAATTAAACCAGTATGCACATGTAGTTAATTTTCAAACAAAAATCTGATTATTAAATATACGCATACCCCTATTTCACTATTTTTTAATATTCATTTGGCTTTCTAACTACTCCCTCCGTTTGACTTTATTTTGTGCACTTTACACAAATGGACGTTCCACTTTTTTTTTGTGCATTGTGCTTTATTCTATTTTGGTACATACTTTTATTATTTTTTAATAAGGTGGACCTAGCTATCTCTTTTCCTTACTTTCTCCTTCTTCCCTTACTTTTCCCCCTTTTCCACACTATCTCCAATTTATTTTTGTTTTTTGACCCCACTCTCATAATAATACTCCCTCCGTAACATATTAATGGCAACGATTTGACATTTTTTTTCTCTACTTTATGTCAAATCGTTGCCATTAATATGTTACGGAGGGAGTACATTATTCCTTGATTTCTTCCCAAACAGTAAAAGCACAATAAAAAGTGGAACGGAAAGAGTACACTTTTTTGAATTATTACCACAAAAGGTATCACTTCTGTGAATCTACCAAATAAAATTAAAAAAAAAAAAAAAAAAAACAGGTTAGAAATTACTACCACTTAAGTCCATTTTATTTGGAATTGTTGTCATATTGAAAATTTTCATAAAACGTAGTGACCTGACATATGGTATGACACGTGGCGTATGGTAACAATTGGGTATCAAGAATATATGTGAAATTTAATACTTAATTATTTTCCTTTTTTAATATATATATATACATATATATATATATATATTATAATAATGAAAATGGTGCTAAATAAAAAAAAAATACATAATTATTTCAAGGAACCAAGAGAGTGTATTTATCACGTACATAGCATGGGTGTAGTATTGTTTTTTTATTAAACATACTCCCTCCGTCATTAAATGGTGGAACAATTGAATATTTTATCTCTCTCAAATAATACTCAATTATATCAAATATTCAGTGACGGAGTGAGTAAATAATTGTTCACTTATAAGATTAAAATTAATTTGTGATGTAGATTTTACAACACAAATGTGCGATTATGATTAATGACAGTCAACACTTGAAACAATAGTCTTGTTCTCATCAATTTATTCTAATATTTTTTCTTGAAAGTTATGGCTCGTTTACATTAGCTGAATAGAGCTGAATTGAACTGAACTGAACTAAATAGAGATGAACTGAACTGAACTGAACTGAAATAAACAGGCCCTAAGTCTAATAAGTTTTTATAAAGAAATGTTAAGTTAGTAAAAATAAGCTCGGTTCAGTATTATTGATTTCAAATTGTTAAAAAATTTGCTTAAGGTTTTAACTAGGGTTAAAGAAGCCCTGTGTGATATTTAAGAATTGGGCCCTTGATCATAATCTTTATACTATATAAGAAGAAAACAACTATTTGAACAATGACGCGAAATTTGTTTAAAGTTCAAGACATTAAGGGTCCGTTTACTTTAGTGTAAAACATTTTCGATATAAAATGATTTTCCATGAAAAACATTTTACGTTGGAAAACTCATTTTCATATAAATTTTCCAATGTTTACTTGCACGGAAAATATGTTTTACTCCCAAATTTGGAGGAAAATATTTCCACTATGGTGTAAAATGAGTTTTCACTCCAAATTTTACATTTTATTTTTTCACCCAAAGTAAACGATGTAAAATGGGAAAACTATTTTCAAGGAAAACATTTTACGCTCTAGTAAACGGAGCCTAAGTTTAAATGCATGTGAATATATATATATATATATGTGTGTGTTGGATCGGGGCATATGATATGTCGAAATTGATTAATTTTTTGAGACGAACGCAGCTGCAAACACCCAGAGGGGATTTGGCCACCGAAAATTGCCAAAAGAGGCCTCTAAAGGCCTCAAAATGCAAAAAAAGTATTTTGTCCAAGTTAGTTACAAAATGTGTCCATGCTTTACAATATGTGTCCATGTTTAAACAATATGTGTCAAGGTTTACAAATAGGTGTCCATGTTTACAAATAGGTATCTAGGGTTAACAATATGTGTCCAGGTTTGTCCAGGTGTGTTCAGATTTGTTCATATTTGTCCAGGTTTGTCCACATTTGTCTAGGTTTGTCAACATTAGTCCAGGTGTGTCCAGATTTGTCCATGTTTGTCTAGATTTGTCCAGGTTTGTTCATATTTGTCCAGGTTTACATGTTCAGGTGTGTCTAGATTTATCCAGATTTGTCCATGTTTGTCTAGATTTGTCCAGGTTTGTTCATATTTGTCCAGGTTTGTCCATATTTGTCCAGGTTTGCATGTTCAGATTTATCCAGATTTGTCCATGTTTGTTTAACTTTTTCCATGTTTGTCTAGATTTGTCCAGGTTTGTTCATATTTGTCCAGGTTTGTCCACATTTGTCCAGGTTTACAAATTGTGTCCAGGTTTCAAATGTGTCAAGTTCTGTTTCCAGGTTTACAAATGTGTCCAGGTCTACCAATACATGTCCAGATTTAACAGCATGTGTCCAGGTTAAACACATATGTGTCTAGATTCAACAATATGTGTCCAGGTCCACTGGACTGGTCTGACAGAAACTTTACTGTCAGACCGATCTGACACAATACCTTCTCTCTCTCTCTCTCTATATATATATAGAAGTAGGCACACATATGAGAAATGTAGTTTTGGTGAGAAGGGTGAGAAGCAATCACAACCCTTAGATCACCAAATGAAGGGCTAAGATTAAATTTGATTTTCCCTCCTTACTCCTTTGATAGTTTGGAGTCAATGTATATATGGTATAAAGTCAATGTATTTTTACTCAATGTATTTATATGGTGAATGTACCTATAGTTGGTGCTCAATGTACCTCTAGGTTATAGTTGATGTATATATATATATATAGGGTTGGGTTCCGGTGAGAAATTTCTTATGGTGAGAAATGTGAGAAGAGATAAATACATCATCTATAGGCTAGAGGTACATTGAGCACCAATATAGGTACATTCACCATACACTATAAATATATTGAGTAAAAATACATTGACTTTATACCATATATACATTGACTCCAAACTATCAAAGGAGTAAGGAGGGAAAATCAAATTTAATCTTAGCCCTTCATTTGGTGATCTAAGGGTTGTATATATATATGTATATGTATGTATATATATATATATATATATATATATATATATATATATATATATATATGTAGGGTCAGGATCATGTTAGAAAGGTTCTTTAGGTGAGAATGTTTGTTTATGTGAGAAAAAATCTTGAGCGTTGATTTATTTTGATCTAAAGGCTAAGATTTTATGGATTTTTTAATTTAAAACAATTTAAAAAAAAAAACCCTAAAAATTCTCCCCTCCCTTCCTTATAATACGTAGGATTAGGAATTTTTTTTTTCTTTATGACTTTCTAGAAAAAACAGTTTTTTTTTTTTTTTTGTTTTGATTATTTTTATTTTTAAAATATCAATTTTATGGATTTTTTTCTAGATTTGTTGTATTTTTTTATAAAAAAAGATTCGAGCGTAATTTAGAGTATGACTAATGAAATTTAGAACATAGTTCCTAAAATTTAGAACATGGCTATAAACTTTAGAGCATATACATATATAACTCAATATTCAATTAAAAAATAGAAATTTACATTTTTTATTTAAAAAAATTATGATTTTAAGGCTTAATTTTTTAAAAAAGTTACGTTATTAAAAAAAATCATAATTTTAAGGCTTAATTTTCTAAAAAAGTTGTAATTTGCTGTTTTTTTAAAAATAAATCAACGCTCTAGTTCTATCTTATATGGTTTGGAAACTATATTATAAAAATTTAGAACATAACCCGTACAATTCAGAATATGAATCATAAAATTTAGAATATGACTTATAAAAATTTTAATATTTCATATACTTTTTTTATCAATAGTTCATATACTTAAAATAAACCCAACAATAAACTGACATTTTCTGCATACATACACATATTAGAACATGGCTTATAAATTTTAAACATGGGTTGTTAAATTTACAACACAGCATTTAAAAGTTAGAACAAAGCTTATAAATTTTGAACATGGCTTATAAAATTTTGAACATGGCTTATAAAATTTTGAACTTGGCTTATAAAATTTTGAACACTTATAGAATTTGGAACACGAGTACTTACGAACAAATAAACAAATAACTTGAATTTTAGATATTTTTTATTTTATGAAAAAAAAAAACAAATTTTTTGAATTAAAAAAAAATTAAAAAAACGTATTTAAAAAAAAAAAAGTTTTTTTTTATATAAAATAGAAATATACTACTTAAATTAAATTACCAAGTTGCCCTTACTAATAAAAACACAAGATCAAATAACAACCCTTAGATCTAAAATTATAAGCGGTGCAGATGTTTTCTCACATAAAAGTCTTTCTCACCTAAAGCACCCTTTCTCACACGATCCTATTCCTATATATATATTGATAGAAAAATGCATGTGAATATTTAAAGTGAGAGATTAATGAGAAATATATTATAACATCAAGTTTTATTTAAGGTAAGATTGTTGCGGAAAGATACATTTAGAACGGGTTGCTACTTACACTAGTAGAAAAAACAGTGTTCCAGAAATAGAACATATTAAATGTTTTTTTTATGCTAAAAAACATATAGAACATATTACAATATATGTTAAAGGAATGATATGAAAGGAAAGGATTTAATTGGACTCTACATATAGGGGAACTTTTTCAAAAATTAGTTTAATAAGTTTCTAAATTACTTTCTAGATATTATACCCTTCCTTTACCACTAATCCACATAATAAATAGATGTTACATGATAAGTAGCTTAGTGAACAATAATATATAAAAAATATTATTTAAGGCCTTTCTTTTGGATGCTCCATGTGATTGCCCACCCTGCACTGGCATAGAACCGTCCTTGATTTTAACGAAAATTAGTTTAGTCAAGAAAAAATAAGTGCAATTAAGAAAATATAAATCCAATTCAGCAAAACTATGTTGACAAAAACATGACGACCTAAATAACTTAGTACTTCATCTATTTTAGTTAAATTGCAACACTCCTCTTTACGCACTCGTAGAGACATATTTTATACCATTTTTATTTTCAATTATGCAATTGTACAAATCATGATGACTATTGCATATTAATATAGTATACATTGATACGGTCAAAATGAGATCCAATTTGACTAATTATTACCTCACAAAAGATTGTCAGAATACACTATGTGAATAATGCAGAAGTCAAAATATAACAATTATTTTTGAAATTGGGGAAGTATATGTTAGGAAGCCTAAGTATGTAAGTGATTTAGAAGTGTCTCAACATCACACCTAAATGGCAATACTTTTTGCCAATTTCCATAGCCAATGTAAAGTAATTCCAAATTGCTCACATGTACCATGAAGATTTAGGTATGCATAGAGCTGGGCATGGGCGGGGTCGGCACGAGGGCCAACTCGGCACGACACGGTTTGGGCCCGGTCCAGCACGAGCCCGCTATAAGCACGGCACGAAGGCACGAATGGTGTGCCGTGGGCCACCCACGAACAACATTTTAAAAATTTGTCACGAGCCCGGCAAGAGCACGATGGGCCAGCCCGCAAGTTGGCACGCTCATTTTGATTAAAATTTCAAAATTTATAAAAATTAGTATAAGGCACGATGGCACAGCATGAGTCGGCCCGACAAGACATCTGGGCTGGGCCGTGCATTGGCCTTATATTTTATAACTTGGCACGAGCCCGGCACGGCACAAACTTTTCTTGGCCCATATAGACACGACACGCTATGTCACGAGGCACGCGGACTTGGCAAGTGGGCCGTCCCGGCACAGCCCGTGCCCACCTTTAGGTATGCATACATTGCATTAAATTTGCATAATTTATATGGCAACTTCTCTATATAATAGACCACAATAATTAATGTGCTCTCAATTCTCAAACCAGTTTTCATAGTTATTTCACAAATTTCGACCACTTTTCTCATCTAATATTTGTATTTCCACTTTTCAGTTCCAGTCATGATGAGTTTTGAGGCTTCTTTTGTTTCCCTTTTTTGTCGATGTATGCATGCATTTATTTTATACACATTTTCAATCTATTTTGCAACTTTATTTGACAAACCTTAGCTTTTTTTTTCTTTATACACTTTGGTTTCCAAATAAACTTAACTACAAAGTACATCATTGGTCCCATATTTTATTTTGTAATTCCTAAAACATATATAATTCAAACCCGATAAGCATATCATTGAACCCCAAAATTGAATTCAAACCCGCCCATGATTATTAAAGCTAGCGTACCCGTTTGTGGGAAGCAAGCTAGGACAATGATGTTGTTGTCCCGTCCCTGATTGGTGTTGGGATCCTCTAGAGTTATTGTTTGGTAGAGTTGTAGAGTTGTGAGGGTGAAAGTTATTTAATATTTTTTATTTTACCTTTATTTTAAATTTGTAAATTTATGCAGGATGAATATTAGCCATTGATATTTTTTGAAGGGTGATTGGCCAAGAAACACCAGTCAACCTGTCAAAGAACGGCGTGTAAGAGGGCAAGCTGCTCAATCTGAATTGCATCAACCCTCTAAAGTCAACTCACTATCAGCACGAAGGAGAATACCCTGACCAGGAGTACCCTTTAAATAACGTACCACACGAAGAGCAGCTTCCCAATGCTCCAATCGAGGAGCTTGCATGAATTGAGACAAAATATGGACAGAATAGGCCAAGTCAGGCCGAGTGATTGCAAGATAAATGAGACGACCCACAAGTCGTCTATACGATTCAGGATCGGAAAGTAAGGCGCCAGAAGCATGCGCCAATTTGTGATTTTGCTCGATGAGAAGTTTACTGGGCTTAGCTCCCAATAAACCGGTTTCAGAGATAATATCAAGGGTATACTTACGTTGACACAGGAACAAGACAGAAGAACTCCGAGCCACCTCTATGCCCAAGAAATATTTGAGAGATCCTAGGTCTTTCATTTTGAAACAATCACTAAGATAGGCTTTGAAAATAGTGAAAGCAGCGGAATCATTGCCAGAAATAATAAGATCATCAGCATAAACTAAGACATTAATTTGAATAATGCCCTTAGTGTATGTAAACAAAGAGTAGTCTGAATAAGATTGTAGAAACCCATACCCTTTTAAGGCGGAGACCAATTTCGCAAACCAACACCGTGGAGCTTGCTTCAAGCCATAAAGAGATTTGCGTAAACGAAAAACCAAAGAGGGATCCGAATTTTCAAAACCCGGAGGTAGTTTCATGTACACCTCCTCATCAAGATCTCTATGCAGAAAGGCATTGTGAACATCCATCTGATGCAATTGCCAATTTTTTGAAGCAGCAATAGCAAGAAAGGCACGAACTGTAGTCATTTTAGCTACAGGAGCGAAGGTTTCATTGTACGTAGTCAATACCTTCCTGCTGATAATTACCCAAGACAACCAGTCTAGATTTAAGTCGCTCCACATCACCATTTGATAAATACTTAGTCCTGTACACCCATTAACATCCCAAAGCACGTTTCCCTGGTGGTAGCCGAACCAGAGACCACGTACCATTATCCTCTAGTTCTCGAATTTCCTCTTGCATGGATTTTCGCCATTCATCACATTTCATAGCGTGTTTAAATGACTTTGGATCATGGCCCTTCACAACAGCTGCAATAAACTTTTGATAATTTACAGAAAAATTGTCACAATTTATATAATGTGCTAAAAATGTCAAAATTGTCACAACTTTTGATAATTTGTATGTGTCACATAATCCTTATATTTTACATTAGCAAATTTTTGCCGATGACCCCGACCCATTTCTTGGACTGTATCACTAGTATCATGCGAACTAGTGGGAATAAGAGAAACCATGTCCAAAGTGTCATCCACCTCCAATGATGTAGTTGTGGATTGTTGGGCCGGCCCAGAAGAGGAGACAACAATAGTAGCAGCATCATTGCTTATGGATTGAGAAGAATTGGGCACATGAGATGAATCAGCCTCGGTTTGGGCCGAGTTTGTAGTACTCGTGTGGGCTGAAATGCCAGCCAAAGACTCATCAAAGCCATCACTATAGTCCAAACTAATGGGAGAAAAATCTTCATGGACATCAGTATCCATGGACGCATAGGGCAAATGGCCTGCATTTTCTAATGACTCATAAGGAAAAACATCTTCCACAAACTTAACAACTCTAGAAACAAAAAATTGTTTTGTTTCTAAATCAAATAATTTCCATCCCTTTTTGTCAAATGGGTAGCCTACAAAGACACACTTGCGACTCCGACTAGCAAATTTGTCACCTTTAGTGTGTTGATTGTGAGCAAAACACAAGCATCCAAAAGTACGTAGAGCATTAAATGATGGTGGTTTAGCAAAAGACAATCAAAGGGAGTTTTATTATCGAGAAGAGGTGTTGGAGTACGATTAATTAGATGAGTAGCAGCAAGAACACACTCCCCCCAAAAAAAAATTGGTAATTTTTCCTGAAATCGTAAAGCTCTACCAACATTCAATACATGTTTATGTTTCCGCTCAACTCTACCATTTTGTTGAGGGGTGCTCACACAAGAAGTTTGGAATATGATGCCATTATCATTAAAATAATTTTCCAAGCAATTGAATTTAGTGTTGCTATCACTTTGAACCACTTTAATTAATTGAGAAAATTGTCTATCAAAAATGGCAACAAATGACATGAACATTGGAAAAACTTCTAATTTATCAAGCAACAAATAAACCCAAATAGCTCTTGAAAAATCATCCACTATAGTTAAAAAATAACGAGCACCACAAGATGAAATATGTCTATATGGACCCCATAAATCACAATGTATCTTCTCAAAAATTCTAGAAGCTTTATTAGTACTTAAAGGAAATTTATCACGAGAATGTTTAGCACGCATACATACTTCACATCCTTTGACTAAATGATCTTTATTATGTCGACAATGAGGAAGCAACTTAACTACGTGTTCGGAAGGATGTCCGAGCCGCCGATGCCATAATTCCAAAGTTGATGGAGCTTCAACAGTAGACACAGAAGCCGGTTTGCTAAAATAAAATAGTTCATCCCTCCTAACTCCCGTTCCAATCAGCTCCTTCGCTTGGTCCTGTATAGCACACATATGAGAGTCAAATTGGACAGTAGTATGTAAATCATCATTAAGTTTAGAGACAGATAATAAGTTGCAATCCAAATCTGGAACAAATAGAACACCAGTGATAGTAATCAAGTGCGACAATCTAACAGAGCCAATCATAGTAGCAAGTACATTATCACCATTTGGTAATGTTACAGGAAAATTAAAATTGTGGGTGTCAAATAACCAAGAACAATCACCAGTGACATGGTGTGTAGCACCCGTGTCAATAATCCAAGAGGAAACATCGTACTTACCATTTAAGCGATTGTCAGGAAATTTAGAGTTACCAAAAACACCAGAGATTGCCTTCCATTGCTCGGGCGTGAAAACACTACTGGAAGGAGATTGGGAGGCAGACGTAGAAGTGGCAGGAAAAGTGACGGCATTAGCACGAGCTTGAACAGTACCTTGCGTAGAAGAAGGAGATGGCCAGCCCTCAGGATATCCAATAATCTCACAACAATGATGCTCCGGATGCCCCTTCTCCTTGCAATGACTACACACCAATTGAGACCAGCAAACCGATGCATCATGACCCGGTTTTCTAAACTGATGACCCACGGACTTGGTAGATGTACCACGCCCTCAACCACGCCTTGCTCCAGCACGCACGGCAAAGCCAATAGCATCAGCAGGCTTGAGTTCAACCTCTAGCTTGGATTGACGAACTCGTTCTTCTTGAGCAACAAGTTGGTATGCTCGATCAAGGTGAGGAAGAGGGTCTTGGGACAATATCTGAGTACGAAGGGAAGAATAATGATCAAGATATAATCCCATTAAGAAATTGTGCAATCGAGCTTTAGCTCGCTGTTCCTCGTGTAAACGCCCTGCAGTACAAGACGTGCAACAGGAACATGATATAATCGGCTCATGACGGTCAAGTTCTTGCCATAATGTGTGCAATTTACCATAATACACAGCCACAGGCATAGTTTTGCTTTGCTCACACTTAGCAATAGATTGACGTAGTTGATGAATACGAGGTCCGTTAGTTTGAGTGAACCTCTGTTTGAGATGGTCCCAAAATAATTTGGCCTCCCGGAATTTAGAGAGATTAGTTTTCAATTCAGGATCGATTGTGTTTATAATCCATGAGATTAACATAGCATTAATTGCGGTCGAATCGGACTTGGTGCACGGCAGGGAAGGAGCGATTATCGATCCATCCAAAAAATCGAACTTCCATCGAGCTTCCAACGCGATTTGAATATCGGCTGCCCATACATCATAATTGTCGCCGGTGAGACGAGTGGGTGTGATAAAATCACCCAGTTTATCTTGGGGTCCGAGGTAAAACGGGGAATTGGGTTCAATTCGTGTTGGTGGTAAGGGTGGCGGCGGCGTTTCTTCGCTGCCTGTCATACTTATTGAGTTTCTTTAGCCTGATACCATGTAAAGATTTTGGGAATATGGCTTCTTGCTTATTCATTCATTGATACTGTATATATGTATACAAAGGTTTTCCAATGAAAACTAGGAAACTTAGAATACTAGGAAACTTAATAAGATAAAATCAATTAATTTCCTAAATCATATCCTAAATATTTGGTAAAATATATCATATGACAAAATATATCTCAATAGAAACTAATATAGAAGCTAAGTATTTTTTTTTTATATTGTTAAGTGTTCTTATACCGTAATTGATAGATATTTTGTTGGTATCTTGTAAAATTTATTTTATTTTAGTATTTCAAAATGAATTTTAAAGAGTGAAATCAAGGTCGAATAATGCATTTTCTTCTTTTTCAATTTTTTTTTTGCCAAAATGAAGTCATTTTTAGGGTGTTGAATAATGGTAGATATAATTACACTTTTTAATTGGAAAGTTTAATTGTATTGATGAATTTTTTTGTGTGTGCTTTTTTTTTTGTGCGCGCGTATTGATGAATAGGTTAATCTTGGAAGTTATATGTGATTTATGCAACTTCTGATGATTTTTATTTGAGGGAATGTAACTTCTAATTTAGAGAAATTAGTTTCTTTTTTATTTCAATTTTAAGTAAAAAATCAGTCTCTTTTCCCCCAAAAAAAATCCAAAAAAAAAGGAAGAAAAAGTTACATTTATACCCTTACAATTAATGCTTACATTTTAATCATGTTGAGGAGGGCATTATAGGAAATTCATGTGGACACCAAAGTCCTCATGAATTCGCATGCTATGTTTGGATACAAGCATTTTATTTGAAATGATGGATTTGAGCCAAATTACATGTTTGGCAAGTAAAAAAATTTGAAATTGGATTTGACCCAATTCCCAACCTAAATGCTTAACAACTAAATGTTGTGTTTTTTAAATACAAAACTATATCATTTCAAATTCTAAAAATAACCCAAACAAATAATTTTCTTTTGAATTATAACATTTCAATTTCAGAAAATGAATTCATCAATTTGAAATGAATTCCACATATCCAAACACACCTTAGATCAATTGCCCCCCCCCCCCCAAAAAAAAATATATTTTGATACTTTAAATTGAACTGAAATGAATCGAATCAGTTTGATAAAAATACATGACATGAACTCATTTCAGCTAGCCTGAACTTAAATTTATGGCTCGATTCACTCCAAAAATAATATTACTTGTAATTTTTACTATGCTTTTTTGATAGAAATAAAGCACATTCAAAATATGTTTTTTTATAACATGATATCATCATAAATCAAATTACGAGAAAGCACCTCATAAAAATTTAAGTTTTGTTATGGGACACCAAATTCAACTTCTGCATAAGTTAATATTCCGATTACTTGACGTATTTGTTTGCTTCTAATTACACATAAAATCTTCTTAATTAAACAACTTATATGTTGTATTAAAGGTAAATAAGTAAACTAATAATTCATCTAAATTTTAAGTTCAATTTGTTCAATATAGTCGTTCAATATTGTAATTACAAAATTCTAAGTCAATGATAAATACTCCAGTAACATATTAATGTCAAAACGTTTCCTATAACATATTAATGTCAAATCATTGCCATTAATATGTGAGAAATGATTATTGCATAGTCGGTATGTTTGAGGCTCATACATACCACTATAGGACAATTTTTTTTTTAAAGGTAAATTTAATTATTTTATTTTAATTTTTGCACCACATAAACTCTTTTGCTGGACACAATAAAACCAACTCAGGACACGATATATAGCATTTGAGACAAGATTTATGCTACACATCACAAAACTTATATGACATGATGACACCATATATAACCTTTTACCCCATTCTTAACTTCTAGACACAATAAAACCAATTCAGGACAAGACAACTAGCATTTGAGACAATACGTACTTAAGACACACAACACAAGTTACACAACTAATAATAGGGGTTTCTACTTTAAATATTTTGTATGATATTATTACTATTACTAGATAGTACCTGTGCGGTTGCACGGATATAAACTTTTTAATTTTTTCAAGCTTTAGAAAATATATGAATAAGTTTTTCCCTAAAACACTTGTCATTTAATAGGTAATCTAATTAATTGGAATGTTTTTAGTGTTTATATTAAACTAATTACTAATATAAAATAAATATTAGCTTTTGCCAACTTCAAATTATGAAATAGTATTTATATTTTTCTAAAGGAGGCGTATGTATGTGCCTCGTTATAATGTAAAATAATAGATTTGTAGAAGATCGAAATGATATAACATTTTTTATCCTTAATTTTAAAAAGTTGATTAAAGATATGTTATTGTCTAAGAAATTATGAATAAGTTGTTGCCAAAACAATGAAATCATTGTAAAAAAAAAAAGGACAATGAAATTAGTAGAAGGCATCAACTTCTGTATGTAAAGACATAATAATGAGTCTTAAAAATGTGAAATAATTTTTCCCTCAAAAAAAGTGAAATGATTTACGAACATTCCACATTTGCACAGTTTAATCCTTTTCAAACCTCCTAATGTTGACTACTTTTCATTGGTTAATAATAAATTAAAACATTAAATTTGTGCAATTTATATCTAGTATTGTGTATATATTGCATGTATATAATTATTTTGTTCTAGTGTATTTTAGAGGGTTGACAACTTGAGGGTTACTCAAACATTTTCCTTCTAAAAATTGATTTCAAGTTTTCTTGAGTAGCACTAATTGACTAAACTGATTTGCACAAATTGATTTCTCATTTTCTTAAGAAGGGTTTTGCATGTGTCACCTAATAATGCTACAATAGTACATTGTTTTAAATAACAACTCAAGTCCCAAAAAAAAGGGTGATTAAAGTTGATGTGTGGAGTTAGATATGAGAGTTTTAGCCGGGAAAACAATAAACCTCAAATTTTCATGTGTAAATTGGTTTTTATTTTAGTTATAGTTATAGATAATTTGCACAAATTGATTTCTCTTTTTTTATAAGAAGAGTTTTGCATATCTCATATGATAAATCTACAATGGCACATTATTTTAAATAACAACTCAAGTCCTAAATCGCATTAGGAAAAAATGGGAGATTAAAGCTGATGTGTGGAGTTAGATATGGGAGTTTTAGGCGGGAAAACAACAAACCTCACAGTGTCATGTGTACATAGGTTTTTATTTTAGTTATAGTTATTAAGATAGATAAAATAAAATAGATGGATAGATTTTAGTTTAAAAAGATATTTATTTATTAATTAGTGTATTAATTCTGGTATTAAATAGAGAGAAAGTAGAAATGTGAGATTAGGAGAGAAAAAAGAATGTGAGAGGGAAATAGTGGTAAGAGTTTTAGTAGTATAGATTAGTTTTGTCATGTGTGGCTCAAGTATTGTCTCAATTACATAGTTTCTTATCTTAAGTTGGTTTTATCATGTCCAAGATGAGTTAATGAGGCAAATAGTTGCATGTGATTCATTAAATCATGTAAGTTTTGTTATGTGTGGCTTAAGTCTTGTCTCACACGCTAGATGTTTTGCCCTGAATTGGTTTTTATTGTGTTCAGAAGTAGAGAATGGGACAAAAGGTTATATACGATGCCACCATGTCATATAAGTTCTGTCATGTGTGACTTAAGTCTTATCTTGAGTATTGAATGTTTTGTCTTGAGTTCATTTTATTGTGTTCACCAAGATAGAGTTTATATGGTTCAAAAACAAAATTTGTCATTTTTTTTTTTAAAAAAAAAGGCAAAATTGACACTACCGGTCTATACTATTTGTCATCTTCCCATATCATTCCCAACAATTGATTATCCTAGAGTAAGCCTAACTATTACACAAACTTGTCAAAAACAGTCCGGCTTACCTGTTTACCTATTGTAGCCGGTAATCCCCACTAAAAGACATGTGCTAATCACGTGTTGTGGATTAATTATTTTCTAAAAATGATTTGATTATTAATTAATTATTTTCTAAAAATAATTTGATTAGCAATTAACCCCCACTAAAAGTCATGTGCTAGTCACGTGTTGTAGATTACCGGCTACAATAGGTCAACGGGTAAGCCGGACTGTTTTTGGCAAATTTGCGTAATAGTTGGGCCTACTCTGGGATAATCAATTGTTCCGACTGATATGGACGGATAACAAATAATATGACCTGATGATGTCAATTTCGAAAGTAAGCTAGTATTGTTTGTCGTGTAGTTGGTATTGATACATAACAACTATGCATGTATCAGAGCTGTTAATATGTTATGGAGGGATTATATATTTTCTACATTAATATAGTACGTAAAATGGTGAAATTGTAACAAAAAAAATTAACCGGAGTAACCACTTTCATATTTCTAACCACAAGTTCTATGAATTAGTTTAACATAGTCAAAGTATGATGATTTGACCACAAAGTAGCATTGTAATTGAAACAAAAACTCCGTATGAAATGGATGAACAAAGTCCCTCGGGTGCTTTTGGTAATTGTGTGTTGCGAAAATTTGTGCTGAAAATTAGTCAACCTATCACCAAAAGACAACCTCATTCTTGGATCCAATGAATGAATGAATACACTATAAAACTGGTTCACTCACACACACTTCTTCCTCTTCTTCTTATTATTCTTCTTTGTCAAACCCCAAATCTCTCTTTCTTGTTTTCACTTTTCCCCCACAAAATACTCCACCTTTTTGCAGTAAAATCTTCTGCCCCTTTTTTCTACAAAATCACAACAAAATTCTTAAAAACACCCCCTTTTTATTTACTTCCAAATTAGAAAGATTTCTATACCCATCATTGTACAAGATCTTCAACTAAAGGTATTATATCATTCTTCCAATAAAAATCATGGGATTTCTATCTTTTTAATTTGTTTTCCTAATCTTGTATTTGTTGTTTCATAATTAGCAGGGCATCATTGCAGTAGAATGTGATTAAGGCCATATATATATATATATATGAATCATTCAAAAGAATCAAGAAAAGAAATGGATCCTGAGCTATGGCATGCTTGTGCAGGAGGCATGGTACAAATGCCATCAATAAACTCAAAGGTGATATATTTCCCACAAGGTCATATAGAACATGCTCAAGTAAAGATAGACCTTAAAAACAACTACCCAAAAATCCCACCTTTAATCCCATGTAAGATTTCAGGGATTAAGTACCTTGCTAGTGATGAAACTGATGAAGTTTTTGCAAAAGTTAGATTAGTTCCTCTTAGACCCCATGAACTAGTAACTACTGAACAAGATAATAATGAATTTGAACAACAACAACAACAACAACAACAAGGGTCAGAAAAAGCAGCTTCATTTGCAAAAACATTAACACAATCTGATGCAAACAATGGTGGGGGGTTTTCGGTCCCTCGGTATTGTGCAGAAACAATATTCCCAAGACTAGATTACACAGCAGAACCACCAGTTCAGACTATTCTAGCTAAGGATGTTCATGGGGTAACATGGAAGTTTAGGCATATTTACAGGGGAACTCCAAGGAGGCACCTTCTTACAACTGGTTGGAGTAATTTTGTTAATCAAAAGAAGCTTGTTGCTGGGGATTCAATTGTGTTTTTGAGGGCTAATAATGGGGAGTTGTTTGTAGGGATTAGAAGGCCTAAAAGAGACATCTTGGGGACTTGTGGTGGAGGGTTTAGTGCTTTTGTTAAGAATGATAATAATAACAACAACATTGTAATGTTTCCAAGATTTGTGGAGGAGGATGATGATGAGAAAGTGAGAAGGGAATCAGTGGTTGAAGCTGCGAAAATGGCGGCGAATGGGAAGGTGTTTGAGGTGGTTTACTATCCGAGAGCGAGTAGTCCTGAGTTCTTTGTGAATACAGCTGCTGTCAAGGCTGCCATGACAGTTCAGTGGTGTGCTGGAATGAGGTTTAAGATGGCTTTTGAGACTGAGGATTCTTCTAGAATTAGCTGGTTCATGGGTACTGTTTCTTGTGTTCAGGTTCTTGATCCTCTCTTTTGGCCTACTTCTCCTTGGCGCCTTCTTCAGGTTTGTACTAGCTTGATCTCTACTTGTTCTGTTTTCATTATATATCTTCATGTATGCTTTATCTTGCTCAATTTTGTTTGTTGTTCTTCTTTAATTTTCCTCCCTCCATAACATATTAATTGCAACGATTTGACATTTTTTCTCTATACTTTATGTCAAATCGTTGCAGTTATTTTGTTATGGGAGAGTACGACATTTTGATTATTCCTGTTATTATTGTTTGTAAAAAGGCATGTTTTTTTGAATTGAACAGAACCGAATTAAACTAAATCGTACACTATATAGGGTAAAACTAAACTGTACAAAAGGAAATGGAAAATAATTCAATTTATTATATCAATGAAAATGGGGTATTAAAGTTGTTTGTTTTGTTGCATAATAATAAAAAGGATGCATTATTGAAAGCAAGAAAACCAATTTTTTTTTGTAATATTAGAAACAATTGTTCCTTTTTTGCTATGTGTACATATGGTGGATGTTTGAAATTAGATCAAGAGTTCTGTTTCAGCTAGCTATTGAGTTGCATTAGACATTCAAATTGAATCATATAGGTTGCTCATGGACATTTAAAATGTAAAAATCAAGTGCTAAAAAAAGTGGTAAACAAATGTGTTTCAGGTATCATGGGATGAACCAGAGTTACTCCAAAATGTAAAACGAGTGAACCCATGGTCAGTTGAATCAGTTACAAGCATGCCAACGATGCATATGTCTACATTTTCGCCTCCAAGAAAGAAACCGAGGGTTCTCCACCAAATTCCGGAAATCCCATTTGGTAACGAACCTCCAACACCAACAACAACATTTCCTAGTCACGCCTACAACACGAGCAGCTCCTTATATGGTCTACCTGCAGGCGTACAGGGAGCCAGGCATGCTCATTTCCGACAATTCTTGTCAGATCATATCAACAAGGTTCATTACTCGAGTCTTGGTCACGACCTTAAACTTTTCAATGGTGGTCACTCGGCTAAGAAGCCTGATGTGGCCATACCCTCGTTCCTTACAATGGCAACCTTCAAAGATGGTGGTCCAAAGGAAACGGTTGCTGGTGCTGCTGTTGCTGCACCTGCAGCTGCAGCAGCACCTAAGTTTATGCTTTTTGGAAAACCAATACTAACCAAGGAGCAAATGTCTGAATGCTCCTCGAGTGATACCAAATCTGAGACCAATTTCACCACCACTACTTACTCAACCGATTGTGTTGACAGCAAAACGGTTAAGAGAACATCATCATCTTTTATGGGTTCAGAAGATGTTACTAGGACTGCTCTTAGCCTCTCTACTCTCGGCTCGTGTGATGGCCTCTACAAGAAACTCGCCCAACATGCTTGGCACGGAAAGATCCTTGAAGCTGAGCAATGTGCTCTCTTGACAGCACAGTCTAATATTCAGGCTTAAATAGATCTCACTTCAACTTGTAAAAGGGGGAATTCGTGGTTTCTCAAGATGACAAACATAGCCAAATAATCAAATGGCAATTTCGTAGTTTTGTTGAAATTTTTTTCCGATATATATATATGTTGGATTTCACTCAAAATTACATCAAACTGCCAGTTGATTTTTTTTTATCGTTATGTTTCTCATGTTGAGAAGAAATTACGAATCCCTCCAAGTTGTAGTGGGTTTGTATTTTGTTGGGTGCAACTAATCTCAACTTGAATTTCTATTTCTGCTTTAGGGATACATGTAGCTCGTATAATTTATTTTTTTCGAGTCTACAATACTCTTGTAAAGGAATTGGCTCCTATCCATTTCCGGGATTGTTGCCCGGAAATGGCAAGGAGCCGATTTCGCTCTTTGTTAATTGTTTACCGCCAAGGTCGGTTTTCTTAAAGTCTATTGATTTTTATAGTTTGGCTAAGTAGTTCATGTCTTTTTCGGGAAATATTCAGTATATTAAAATGATTTTTTTAACTCATATATCAAATGACATTTTTGTAATTTTGTTGAAAATATATTACCAAAACCCCTTATTTGGTTGGTGCTTGGATCTCTGCCTCTAAAATTTGTCAAAATTACCTTAAAATGTCATTTGATATGTGAGAATCAAAAATTATTTTGATATATTGGGAAGCAAAATAATGATTTATTTAGTTTAGTCAAAAAATTGTTTTTAGTCTTTTGTTTTAAAATAATGTAAATTTTGAAATCACAAAATGACTCCAAAATGCAAATAATATCCATGACGCAAAAATATTTTGACAAAACGTTTAGTATTCAAATCTTCAACAGAATTTACAAACGACAGATAACGACATTATTGACATTTCGGAGCAATGACTAAATTCTTCAACCTACTACTACTCCCGTTTTTTCCTTTTGTTGTTTTCCAATCTTAACACTATTTTAAATTTGAAATAAATTAAATAAGATGAGATTTTTGTTTGTATCGTTCAATATACAATATAATTTACTTGTTACATTTGTAATCTTTTTGTGAGACAAAAAAAAGTCAAAGTGTAACTCATAAAAATGAACGTCTAGTGTAGTAACATAGTAATGTAATTGTCCCATTTTAAAAATTTTGTTACGTTTATTTATTGAATAGTTTTTAATGCATTTGTTTAAACATTTATATATCATTGACTATGCTCCATAGAAAAATATAAAGTTGATATTTAAAAATTATGCATTTAGTCGAATCTAACAATATTTCATATAACTACTCTCTCCGTTCCCATTTGTTTGTCCTATTTGACTTTGCACATATGTCAATGCACTTGTTTGACCGTAAATATCTTTTGTTGTATATGTGTAAAAATTATAATAATTAGATATTAATGACGTACTCATTGAGACGAATCAAACAAGACCATACATGACTATATTATGTTTTATATGTTGAGAGCAATTTAGAAGATTCTCTCATCTTATGAATAGTGTAAGATTCCAAACAAGACAAACAATTGGGAACGGAGGGAATATATTTTTAAATTTTATTTATATTAAAAAAAAATCATGGTTCTAAGTATTTTTCTCATTCTACACTGAATTATAAAGGTAACAAACATTCAAAAATGGATGGAGTAAATAAAAATATTGCTACACCTACTTGGTGGGTAGATTACTCACTGCTAATAAAGATATTAAAATACTCCGTATTATTAATTATATGAGTTGAATTCCACTATAAACATTAACCACAATATATTATTAATGTTAGGTAGTCTACCGGGTGGATAAGACAAGTTTTTTCTAAAAATATTAAGGTAAAGAAGTGCACTGAAACTTAAACCATCTCTTTAATCGTTATGAACAAAAGTAATGTGAGACATGTAGCTAGGTTTAGGGTAAAACAGTAGTTTAGAAGAAAATTAATTAATAATCATGGAAAAATGTGAGAAGCTCAAATTAAGGATCATGGAAGTAAGGAAAAAAAAGAAAAAGATTAAGATGAATGGTTTGACCGAAGCCGGATGCTAAGGCATCTGATACGGCAAGGTGAAGCTCACTCTAAAAACAATTAAAGTCATAAGTGCACTTCCAACAATGACACTCTAAAACATTTGTCAAATTTATTGTCTTCGTTTTTTCCAATGCCCACACGTGGGCACTCCATCCTGGCCCATCTACTACGTTACCTGTTTTCCTTTCTTTTCAAATTATGTTACATTACATTATGTTGGAAAAAACTTGTCATATCCATCGGGTAGATTATTCATCACTAACTAAGTATTGTGATTAATATTAATAGTGGATTTCAACTCATATGATAAATAATGTTTTAATGTCTTTATTAGTAGTGGGTAATCTACCCACCGAATTGATGTAACAATGTCCATTATGTCATGATTAACTTCTGAAATCTAATTAATTATTTTTTTTGACGATCCAAAGGCTAGATTAAATAATTATATCCGCGAACCGATAGAGTATATAACATATTCCTGGGCCTCAACTATTAGCTTAATGATAGAGTATATAACATATTTCTGGGCCTCAACTATTAGCTTAAGCTTTTGGTTGAGATGGTCCTCTAACATGATATTAGAGCCAACGTGACGCAAAGGTCACGGGTTCGAATCTCTCCTCCCTTCCAAGTGGAATTATGGTCCTCTAACAAAAACTAATAGAAACACAATGAAAACTTTTAAGAAGATCTCAGATCTATCTAAAGATATTTCTATCGTTTGGTCTTCCACTATTACTTTTCATATCTTGAAAAACGCTATTACTGTTGGTGAGAATAATGTGGACATGTCAGAGAGACTTATGAATAGCGATCTTCAGACTTTCTAGGATAGCTTTGAAGGTTGCCCATGTTTTATCTTGGATCCAAACTCTTTTTGTCATACTTTCAACAACCTGACCTTATGTGTTTCTGAAGGAGATCTTAGTCATGGATGGTCTGACCCTCTCTTTATCCGGTATTTCGATAGATTTTATGCAGAGAGACTCCCTACAACTTTCATTACCTATCAAACTAATACTTCTACTCAACTTGTACTGAAACCCTGGGGCCGGGGAGGGGCCCTCGGAGCGCTGTCTGTGCTAGTTGACTTAATCCTCTTGATTTCCTCATCAATATCTTTGTCAATTAACTCCAAAATGATGGGAAATTTAGGTATTGAAGACCTCCTCGTTTGTAAAGGGAATCCTTTCAAAGATGCCTCCTTCCATAGAAATTATAACACCTTCTATGATCATCAATTTCACCTTTGCACACAAACCATGTACGCTTTCCTCTTTTCGTTTTTGAAATGTGTTTGTTTAGTGTTTGGGTTTTGTGTTTGACAGGGCTGTTTTTTGTGGGTTATGGTAAAAGTTGGGGTGAGTGTAGGCTTAGCTTCATTTGTGGTGTTTCATGGGAAAAAACCAGAATTATTGCCCCTCATTTGCATGCCATATGGTTTGGAATATTCTAAGGTCATGTTACCCTTTTCATCTATTTTATAGTTTTCTAATTTCAAGGTTTTGCTTCATTGGGTCCTTCAAAATCTACATAGTAGGAAATAACAAGTTAATTGGAATGGTTTTATGCAAATCCCTTTGGAATTTCTCCTTTTCTTCAACATCACAAAACAACATCAATCGTTCCAATTCTTTGATGTATTCGTTAAAACATAACCCACCTTGTATTTGATTTGATATATGCACAGAGTTCTCTCTGTCAAACTCCTTAGGCATGAATTTTTCAAGGATTTACGTCTTCAATTTGGTCCATGAATTTTGACTTCCCCATTCTATTCCCGGATGGAACCACTAGAGATTCATCCAACTTCGAACCCCTATGAATTTCGACTTCCTCTTCTTACGTATTCTAATTTTTTTTACAAGTTTTCATACCAAAGAGAATCATTATTACTGGTTTCAAATATTATATCATCAACATATATCTGAATAACTAAATTCCTCTTGAGCGCAACCTTACCTTTTATTGACAGGTCGTCGTTGCACCTGCCAAAGATAAAGACTTGACTCAAACTCATTAAGAACTAGCAAGGGCAAGTAAGGGTTGAACCCATGGGAAAAATGTTGTTAACCAAAGACATTCAAGCACGAATGAGCTAAGTCGGTTAATGGTTAGGAATTGGTTGGTTAACAAGACTACGACACACTAATAAAAAGGGTTTGAAACAAGAAATAAAGGACTAGGGTTAAGAGATCACAACTCATACCACCATCATTTGCGAATCAATCGAAACTTAGACTTTGGTCATGGTCAAAGGGGAGGTTTGTTCTAAGAGTCATACCTACTCTTTCGATCTAGTGTGACAACCGAAAAGACATATACGACCTACTTTCTTGGCCATAAGCGCAAATAGTGAAGACTAGTAACTTTTCCTTGATCGAAGTCCCTACTTTCATGGTGCTTCGATCAATTGGACAAAGGAAGTCCTCACCCATATTCACCTTTCGATCATTCTATGGAGAAACTCTAATGAACCCTATGCTATCTAAACATAAGAATCAACAATTCTAAGTCCTTTGAACCAACATCACCACAATCCAAGACTAAGAAACAACTAAACCACAAGCATGGAGGATTTTGAGGAGTTTCACCCAAAACCCTAGCAAGGAAACTACTCACACATATTCATGACACTAAGAGAAAGCAATAAAACTAACCCTAATTCAAGAACAATCATGAAAAAGGAATTAAAAATATTACTCAAGTATAAATATCAATCATGGAAATAAATAAAAAACAAACATAAAATAAAGACTGTAAAGGGAGTTGAGAAATTACTATGAAATTGGTTAAAATGTGCTAAGTTGAGCAATGCTGCAAGAACAAGAGATTAATCTATGCTTGAGCATCAACAATAGAGAGAACTAAGGAAATTATGAGCTAAAACTAAGAGAAATACTAAAAATGGAACAAAACCCTAATAAAAACTAAGAGACAAACTGATTCTAAGTGTTGTATCAGGTTATCTTTACAAGATGGAGCAAAATGGTTATTTATACTACCCTGAAAATTACAATGAAATCAGCCAAAAACCAAATAAATGAAACGCTCAGCAGTGCTCAAGCGGCCACTTGGTCAATGGCTATGTGCGCTTGAGGGGTCTTTTAGTATGCTGACCCCCTGTAGAAAATGGCAGCGGGCGCTTGGAGATCTTCAACGGCCGCTGCATCCAAAATGGCATTCACTTCCTTAAAATAGAGGAAGGGGGATGCAAGCGATTGCTGCACTAAAAAATTCACTCGCTGCCTAAAACAGAGGAGGTTCCAGCAGGCGCTTGGGGAATCCAAGTGGCCGCCACACTCAAAATTGCACTTATTGTCTTTTATTCCTTTGAAATATGTAGGGAATGCATGCTCTCCCCAAGCGGACGCTTGAGAAGGCCAAGCAGTTGCTTGGGCGCCTAAATACAGGGTTTTCGGCTTTCCGGCTTACTTCATGGAGATTCCTGGGGGCTTTCCGGCTTACTTCACAGGGTTCTGAAATGAGCTCGGGACGTGCAAAAAGGGAAGAAAATACAAGAGTACGGCAAAACTAAAGGAAATCACATAAAAACGAGGACGGGAACTACAAACTAAAAACTAAACAAATTAAAATAACCAAAAAAGTAAATAAAAATTAAATAAATAGAAAATAAAGCTAATAAAAACTAAGAAAATAGCTACCTAAATACTATTTATCACTTATCAAATTATAAAGAAAGAATTTTGAGTCTTTCATACAATGATTTAGGTGCTTTTTTAACCCATAAAAAGCTCTATGAAGCTTATATATATGGTTTAGAAAGGTAGGATTTCCAAATCTTGGAGTTTGTTCCACATACGTCCTCATTTAAATATCCATTTAAAAGGCACTCGTAATGCCCTTTTTGGTAAAACTATAATCCAAAACACATCAAAGCTACAAAATCAATAAAAATTCTATTAGCTTCTAATCTAACAACAAATGCAAAAGTTTTATTGAAATCAATACAGTCATGTTGATTTTACCCCTTTAATATAAGTGTTGCTTTCTTTCTCACTGTTTTTTCATGCTCGTCTAGCTTATTTCTGAAGAATAATGTTTTAGTTTTCTAGTTTAGGTTCAAGGTGCTAAACCTTTTTCGTTTCAACTCATTCAGTTCCTCCTGCATGGCACCTACCTTTTTCATCATGATTTTGATGTTCCTACATGGATAGACTAGTGTGGAAGGCACAAAATTTTCTCATTTAGGATGGCAACTTTAATTTTTCAATAACTTTTATCAGTTTAACACTTTTTATAGAAATAGTCAATCACCAAGTGAAAACTCTTCCATAGCATGAACAAACCTTATCACATATTTCTTCCTTTATATTTTTATATTTGTATTGTATTTGGTGTTAGTGAAGATGAAGGAAGTGATCAACAATTGACTCTCCAAGGCGTGGAAATGCACTTTCCTACTAATTCGATTCGCCCCTTATATATTGAGATCACCGGGTTACCACGAACGATTAGTGAGATACAAAGGAGAACGAAAAACCTTATACTCAAGTGATCTATAGAGTATAAGAACAAAAGGTTTTGTGTTTGTTGTGTTTAGTCACACTTCACAAGATTAGCTAGAAATTATAAAGTGCTAGCAAGTTGAAATGAGAATGTAATTCTGATTTTTGTATATCTCAAAAATGAACTAAGCAAGCCTATTTATAGGCTTATAGGGCAAGAGAAATCAGCTCCAAAAGTTGAACAAACACACCAATAAAGCTCCATAAACTCAGAATTGATGGTGATTAATAGAGAGCTTTTAACACCTTTGAAGATGCCATTCACAAGGCTATCTTTCAAACTTCTGAGTTTAATCCACTTTAAAACATGTTTAAATCATTAATGAAGGCTATAACACATGCTTAATACATACAAGCATCCTAGGCAAAAGTATACGAAAAGTCGCAAAAACTGTTCGGATTTTCCAGAAGCAAGTCGCGAGGCGCGAAGAGGGGCTCGCGAGTCGCGAGTTCTCTCTGTCTCGTGGCTCGTGATTTGCTTCTTTCCAGAAACTTTTCACGAGTCGCAACGGGTCTTCGCGAGTCGCGAGATACCCGTTGGACTCGTAGTTTCTATTTGCCTAACTTCTTTTTCCTTAGTTCAAATAACCGAGCCCATTTAGTCATAAATGTTCCAACAATCCTCCTCCCATTTATCAACTAAATGTTGACAAGCTCAAAACACAACTTGCAATGGAAAAACACAAACAACATGAACATGCATAGAAATATCGAAACGATTGAATTTCTACTTAGTATATACATTTTACAATAATCCCATTCGTAATAATAGACTAAGCTTTGAATTACAGAAATACTACGAATCATTGAAAATGTAATACACATGAACACAAACAATTATCCTTTAACCTCCTACACCTATGTCGTCATGGTGTACATATCTTTTCATGAACGTTTCAAGCAAAGCCTAGACTTGATGAAGCGGCCAAACTTCTTGCTCACATAGGTAGATCTTTACGCACATGCTCCTGCAATTGAGCCAATTACAAAGATCTATTAAGAATTGAAAAACCCAATTCAACCTCCTTTATCATTGCAATAGACTTAGCACTTACCTTGGGATGTAAACTTTCAAGTGCTCACAAAATCATATAAAAATCTGTCCTCATTGAATTCGAGATCCAACGTTGTATTGGATGTCAAATTGAGTTTCATTTTATTGACTCTGTACAATAGGCTTTAAACCCACCCCTTTGTTCATTTTGTTCAAAGAATCCCTTGGTAATGGTTTAGTAAATGTGTCTGCCAAATTCAGATTAGACCGAACAAAATCAATGGTCACATTACCATCTTTAATCATCTCCCTTACATAGCTATGTCTAACCCCAATGTGCCTTAACTTGCCATTGTAGACTTCACTATAAGCCTTAGCAATTGTTGAAGCACTATCACAATGGATAGCAAGAGGTGACATTGGTTTCACCCATAAGTCAACCTCACTCAACACATTCCTAAGCCACTCCGCTTCTTGACAACATGAAGCTAGAGCAATAAACTCCGAAGCCATAGGGGAATCGGTAATACATGTTTGCTTCTTAGAGGCCCATGAAATGACACCTCCTCCAAGAAGAAACACCCATCCACTTGTGGATGAAAAATCCTCCTTATTGGAGATCCAACTTGCATCCGTAAATCCTTCTAAAATAGAAGTCTCACCGGTATATGTCAAACCATAATCTATGGTTTTCTTCAAATACCTCAACACTCTTTTTAAAGCTTGCCAATGTTCCTTACTAGGATTACTAGTAAATCGGCTTAACCGACCAATAGCAAATGCTATATCCGGTCTAGTGCTAGTCATAGCATACATCAAGCTTCCGACCAAGCTCGCATACTCCAATTGTGAAATTGGGGTACCACTACTCGGAACCAATTTTATACTAGGATCCATCGGAGTAGCAAAGTGAGTTGAAACCGACTCATTGAACTTCTTTACCACTTTCTCAATATAATGAAATTGTGTTAAAGATACCGTCCTATTACCTCTCACAATTCTTATACCAAGAATCACATCCGCTTGACCCAAATCTTTCATTGAGAAGCTCTTTGAGAGAAACGCTTTAGTTTTATTTACCTCATCCAAATCCGTCCCAAAGATAAACATATCGTCAACATATAAGCAAATTATAACACCTTTGCCGTTGTCAAATTTACTATATACACACTTATCCGATTGATTTATTTTAATCCCATTAGCCAAGACAATATTATCAAATTTTTGATGCCATTGCTTAGGTGCTTGTTTTAGTCCATACAAAGATCTAATTAGTTTACATACTTTGTTTTCTTGTCCTTTGATAACAAAGCCTTCCGGTTGATTCATGTACACTTCCTCCTCCAATTCACCATATAGGAATGTCGTTTTTACGTCCATTTAGTGAATTTCAAGACCATGGATCGCCGATAAGGCTATCAAAAGTCTTATAGTAGCTATTCTAGCTACCGGAGCATAAGTGTCAAAGTAGTCAATACCATATTTTTGCCTAAAACCTTGGGCCACTAACCGGGCCTTATATTTTAGTATGGTTCCATCGACCCTTTTCTTCTTAACGAAGATCCATTTACAACCAAGAGGTTTACAACCCGGAGGTAAGTCCGATAAAATCCAAGTGTTATTACCCATTATTGAATCCATTTCATCATTCACGGCTTCCTTCCAAAATGTGGAATCATGAGACTTCATAGCCTCACTAAAATTTTTCGGATCCTCCTCCATATGGTAAACATATGGAACTTGAGTCACAATGGACTCCCTTGACCCCTCAACTAAATATAGTTGAAAATCAGGTCCAAAAGATTTTTCTTTTCTAGTTCGTTTACTTTTCCTAATTTCTAGAATTATAGTATCATGATCCTTATTAGGATCATCCACAATCTCGGAACTAGTACTAGGTACCATGTCCTTTGGTCTAGGAATTGATGAAAACCGTTCATCAAAAATTGCATCCCTTGACTCAATCACGATGTGAATAGAGACAAAATCATTATGTTCAAGAACATAAAACCTATAGGCATTGCTATTTTGAGCGTAGCCTATAAATATGCAATCAATCCCCTTTTCACCCAATGTTTTACGTTTGGGTTCCGTCAATTTGACGACCGCCCTACAACCCCACACTTTAAGATGTGTAAGATTAGGCTTCCTTTTAAACCAAAGTTCATATGGGGTATCCTTGTTCCTTTTATTTGGAACCCGATTTAAGACATAACATGCCGTAAGCATTGCCTCGCCCCAAAAACCGTCACTTAGACCCGAGTTAGACAACATGGAATTAACCATTTCTTTTAAATCCGATTTTTTCTTTCCGCTACACCATTACTTTGTGGTGAATACGGCGTGGTTGTTTCATGAATGATGCCAATTGATTTAAAATAATTTGGGTCATAATACTCTCCACCTCTATTCGTCCGAAGTATTTTAATTTTCAAATTAAGTTGTAATTCCACTTCGATTTTATAGATCTTAAACATTTCAATTGCCTCATCTTTGGATGATAATAAATAAGTATAACAATATCTTGAAAAATCATCAATAAAACTTATAACATATTTTTTATTACCCAAAGATGGTGAGCTATGAAAATCACACAAGTCACTATGCACCAAATCAAGCAATACCGTTTGTCTTGTCACGTTATGGAAAGGGGTCCTTGTGATTTTATTTAACATACATGTTTTACACTTCTCTATATTTAAATCAAAATGTGGGATTAACCCCGTTTTAGACATATCATATAAACGACGATAATTCACATGACATAACCGATTGTGCCATAGAGAAGAAACATCAAGCAAATAAATAGAATCACTACTTTTATTATCAACATGGAATTCAAACATACCATTACAATAATACCCCTGACCAACATAAATACCACCTTTGGAAATGATAAATTTGTCCGACTCAAAAACAACTTTAAATCTGAATTTATTCAAAATACCTCCTGACACAAGGTTTTTCCTAACTTCGGGGTACAAAAATAACATCCTTAAGAGTAAGTATTTTTCCCGAGGTTAACACCAATTCTACTTGACCAATTCCCTTGGCCTTTACCGTAGAATCATTCCCCATGTACAATATTGGCCCATCATTCAAATCTTGAAAAGTTTTGAACAAATTCCGGTCCTTGCACACATGTCTGGAGGCACCCGAATCAATCCACCAAGAGTCGTCACCCTGCACAATATTTATTTCAGAAATCATAGCAACAAAATGAGTTGGTTCATTTAAAGCTACAAGTGCAACCGTACCTTGGTTAACATCAACCTTTGGTTGATCCTTCTTCCCCTTCTTGTTCTTTGAAGGGCAATCCCTCTTGTAGTGAGGTCCGCTACATATCCAACAAGACACCGCATTTCGCTTCTTGTTTGTAGCATTCTTAGGTTTAGAATTGTTGTTGGATTTCTTTGTTCCATTGGAACCACCAACCCCTACCATGTTGATAGTAGATTTTTGTCCATTGTTGTTTGAGTCCTTTTCTTTATCTTTTTCCATTTTTTCTTGAGCCCGGATATTCTCCTCAACTAAGAGGTGATTAGCCAATTGCTCCATATTTATGTCTTCTTTTTTATGTTTTAAGGTGTTTTTAGTGTCATTCCAAGAGAGTGGTAATTTATCAATTATGGATGCTACTGCAATGGATTCATCCATTGCCATCCTATGAGCACGGATTTGGTTTAATATGTGGTAAATCTCATGAAATTGTTCCATGACAGGACGATCATTAGTAATCTTAAGAGAATTAAAATTGCTAACAAGAAATTTCTTACTTGATGAGTCCTCGGCGATATACTTCGCCTCCAAAGCATCCCATAAGGCTTTTGCACTCTCTACATTTTGGTAGAGATCAAATAGAGGGTCGGATAGAGTATTCAAAATATGCCCTCGGCATATATATTCATCGTTCTCCCACTTTGTCCGCTTCCTTGTGGTTTGTGTTGGTTCCTCTTCACCCTCCTTAGGATAAGGAGGCATAGGTGTGGTAAGAACATATACCACATTCAAAGTTGTTAAGAGGAAATGTACCTTCTTTTGCCATCGGCGGAAACCCACGCCTTCAAATTTCGCTAATTTTTGAATGTTCATTGTTAGATCTTTGAGTGTAGACATTTTCAAAGACAATCGAATTAGTAGCTTGTTAGTGAAGATGAAGGAAGTGATGAACAATTGACTCTCCAAGGCGTGGAAATGCACTTTCCTACTAATTCGATTCACCCCTTATATATTGAGATCACCGGGTTACCAAGAATGATTAGTGAGATACAAAGGAGAACGAAAAACCTTATACTCAAGTGATCTATAGAGTATAAGAACAAAAGGTTTTGTGTTTGTTGTGTTTAGTCACACTTCACAGTACAAGATTAGCTAGAAATTATAAAGTGCTAGCAAGCTGAAGTGAGAATGTAATTCTGATTTTTGTATATCTCAAAAATGAACTAAGCAAGCCTATTTATAGGCTTATAGGGCAAGAGAAATCAGCTCCAAAAGCTGAAGAAACACACCAATAAAGCTCTACAAACTCAGAATTGATGGTGATTAATAGAGAGCTTTTAACACCTTTGAAGATGCCATTCACAAGGCTATCTTTCAAACTTCTGAGTTTAATCCACTTTAAAACATGTTTAAATCAGTAATGAAGGCTATAACACATGCTTAATACATACATCCTAGGCAAAAGTATACGAAAAGTCGCAAAAACTGTTCGAATTTTCCAGAAGCAAGTCGCGAGGCGCGAAGAGGGGCTCGCGAGTCACGAGTCCTCTCTGTCTCGTGGCTCGTGATTTCTTCTTTCCAGAAACTTTTCACGAGTCGCAACGGGTCTTCGCGAGTCGCGAGATACCCGTTGGACTCGTAGTTTCTATTTGCCTAACTTCTCTTTCCTTAGTTCAAATAACCGAGCCCATTTAGTCATAAATGTTCCAACATTTGGGACACATACCATATTTTTCTCAATATTTATCAATCCAATTGAATACATATATATCTAATATATGGTAGTGTGTTCCTAGAGGATCCCATTTCCTTCTTAATTTTCATGTTCATTTTAAAATAATTTCATAATCTTATTTTAATTTCTTAAAAATCCATTGTGGTACTTAATGAACGGATTGTTCGTTCATGAACGACAATTTTCAACTGTGCCATTTCCATATTCATTAAAAATTGGTGTTTTTTGCTTAATTTTTCAAAGCTTTCTTGAATCACTTTGTTTTTGTCAAAAAGTTCAAACAGTCTTTTTTCAGTGTCTAAACTCAAGGTGTATAGCAAATTAGTATGCTTCCTTGGGTACTTTTAAACCACTCATAACTTGTTGCAATTAAAATGAACAATGGAATTATATAAAAATAGTTTATATCTCCGTTCTATTTTATTAGTTTTTTTTTTTTGTATCTTTTGATAGGAGAGAAATTTAAACCTTAAAATTAAATAAAAAAGAAATGACATATTATTTATCTCTCAATCATGTATCTTCTATCTCTCAATCACATATTATGCTCTTGAGTTTGTGTGTTTGTGTTGATAGGTAAGGAGTCTACCAACTCACTGGCTAATAACGAGTTACAAACCCTTGGCAAATCTATAACTGTGTTGTGTTTTTTCCATGCACTCAAAACCCATATCTTCTACTTCTACTTCTACTTCCTCAACCTCCACTTGTGTTAATGTTTTGGGTTATGATAGAGGTAAGATGTGAATTTATGGCAAAATCGGGCAACACGTCAAACCGCAAATATCAATTTTTTCTTTAATATATAATTTCTCTGTCCCCTTTTGTTTGATACATATTCCATTTTTGATTCTCCTTTAAAATTTGCTACATTTACCTTAAAATTACACAAAAGGACAAAAACAAATATGCAAAAAAGTAAAGCCCTTAAAAAAATAAAAATCATCTTATGTAGCAAACATAAGGCCGGGGACAAATGAAGCAAACATATGAGGACAAAGGAAGTATAACTTATACATTTACGATCCGTTTGGTAGCCGGTTATAAATCACGGTAATGGGAATGAATTTATAACTAAATTTGGAAGGGAAATCAAAATACATTCCCATGGTGGTGCTACCTTAACTCCAATTTATCTAATTTTCTTCACAAATATCCATTCACATCAAAAACCACCCTCCCCAATGGTAATGGATGAGAATGAAAAATGAAAAGAAAATTGAAGCTTGGGAATGAAAATTTATTTTCCATGGAAATTATAAGGTTCATCTTTAATAAAATTACACTATAAATTGTTATTAAATTCATTACCATTACCACAATTTATTACCAACAATCAAACGGGTCGTTAGTTCTTCAAAGGGGTTTTTGGCCAAAAAAAAAAAAGGGATTTTTGGATTTGTAAAACCATAGCTAAAGCATCTTAAAAAGGGAAAAAATCAATTTAATTTTTGCACTATAAACATAACTAAAGCACTATAAAAAAAAAAAAAAAGAAAGTAAAGGACAAGAAACTATCGATGAAAGGAAAACAAGCGTAAACAAATTAAAATAGACAAAGCAGTGCTTTGACTTGATAACTCGTGTGTCTAAGTGTCTAATTATGGGGATTAGTGAGAACCTAATACGATGCCGCATTAGCTGGCGACATTGAATCACTGCCTTGAATAATTGCCTCGAAACCTCTTTTACGAAATTATTTTTAAACCCCAAAAAAAAAAAAAAAAAAAACATTTACAAGACATTAACTCTGCATTGGGATTGGTGTGCAAGTTTGTATGGTGATTAACAAAAGAATAATGCTGATTAAGTGCAGCATTTAAGATTTTGTCGGTCAATTTACTATGTAATATTTGAGGGGGAGAGCTATTGGTTACGAAAGTGCTTAGGTGACCTTAAAGGTCATGGGTTAGTCTCTGATGATTAAGGGTCTCTTTACTTGAACTTTAATTCAGTTTATTTTATTTCATTTCAGTTCACTTTATCTCTCAATTTCTTTTTCTTATAAAATACGGAGTATTACTTTTAGTTTTATTCAGTTCATTTCAGTTTAGTCCACGATAATTCAATTTAGTTAAGTTTAGTTCC
Organism: Salicornia ramosissima; assembly: GCA_951394345.1. Lineage (NCBI taxonomy): Eukaryota > Viridiplantae > Streptophyta > Magnoliopsida > Caryophyllales > Amaranthaceae > Salicornia > Salicornia ramosissima. The sequence goes on along the minus strand of OX596239.1, from coordinate 38,278,237 downwards.
ATTTTTCAGTTCAATTCATTTCAATTGTATTCAGTTGAAGTAAACAAGCCTTAACCCATTAATTAGCTTATAATTAGATACACCAAATTAACATGTTGATAATTTTTTTTAATAAAATTTGCAGTAGGTTTTTGGTCAAATTGTCTTACAATGGTGAGACCAGATCTTTTAAAAAAATTATGAAAAAAATATGTAAAGGTTATTAAAAATATATAAAAAGTTATAAAGTATTTTTTTTAATATATCATTATTTATATGTTTTCTGTAAAATTTGCAAATTTTTTATTATCTTTTTCCTAGAGAGATTTAGTGTTACAATGAGATTGTCTCACCAAAGAGCTTGCAATAAACTGGAGAGATCAGAGAAATGCAATAAAATTAATGTTCTAATACATTTTCAATCAATAATTAAAAAAAAGTTACATATGAGACGGTTGACAACCATTAAGATTGCTCAATTACTCTTCGATTGGTTAAATTATTTTACGCGGGATTCTTTTTTTGGTCAAGCATATAATATATTCAAATATTAAAGTATACAATTTCTCTTTTTAATTATTTTTATTCTAATATATCTAAGGGAGTTCACAATTCTGAAAATTGCACAAACATATTTGGATTTCAAGCAATTGGTTTTCTGTGCATCAATTACTCCTAGCTAGGTTTTTCAGTCTTTATTCTTCGTAATTATGGAGAGAAATTAAACATGGTGCTACATAGTGGAAATTTCACAAGGGAGTTAGAAGTCTAAAAATTAAATCAAAATAAATAAAATAATATATCTTCCGTTCCAAAAAAAACGCTACAAACTTATTTGCTCGCATTTTAAGGAAGAAATTTAAAGGTCTAAACGATCAAATTAATATATGTAATTTTAAGACAAATAATCTATAATATCATTCTTACTTGTGTTAAAATTATTTTGATTAATTTGCTCATTTACACCGTTAATTCACTTCCTTAAAATATGCGTGCAAAATGGTTTGTTGCGTTTTTTTTGGAACGGAAGAAGTACACCAGTTTAGGCATGATATTGAGTCATTGACAATGTCATTTTATAATTCATATCCTTCACAGAAATATATTAATTTAATGCTGGCCTTTTTTTAACCCAAATTTGTGTTTTATTCAAAAAATTAAAATAAAGAAGGTCTTTTTCAAATTATAATAAACTAGTTTTAGACTCCGCTGCACAGATCGAAAGTCTATAGGATTGTATTTATTCTCGTAAATTTTGATTTTTTATTTTTATTTTAACTGTGTTAAAATAAGGATTCTATAATAGAGTAATACACCTATTGTATGATGTAAAAATATATGGATTTAAAGTTAATAAGAAAAATATGTCACGCTAATAATTCATATACAAGAGAGATTATACAAAATGTAAAGAAGTATGCAATCAAATAATAAAAATTTAAAAGGAAAAATTCATATAAAATCCCAACTATTTGACGTCTATCAATATTAATCCCAACTATTAGTTATTACAGTATAATCCAAACTTTGGGAGTTGTTTTATGATATTAGTCCATTGATTTAGTTAACCTATTGTAATCGGTCACCAATTCATAAAGTATTCATTATCTTTCCTCTTTCCCTATTTATTGTACTTGACTATACCTTCCTCTCTTTAATTTCTACGAAGGAAATCGGAGCCGGTCAAAAGTTATTATGGACTAATAAAACTAGCCCCATAGTTTGGATTATAGTGTAATAATTGGGATTATTCATATGAATTTTTCCAATTTAAAATGATGTAAACTTAAAAAGAAAGAATAGACAGAAAGAGAAAGAGGAAGCAATGGCATAGCAAAAACTTTACATGGAGACTATTCAAACATGATTCTTATTAGAGTGTGATGTATTCTTGTATTTTAATACTTCTTGTATTTTTTTACTAAGTAGTTTGTTGGGCTAGTTTGTTTTATTTGGTGAGTTAAGCCTTTATATAAGGGCCAATATCCTTGTAATTAATTGATTTAGTTGGACAATTTGTTTCAACAGAATAACAAACTCTTTCTTTCTTTCTTCTTCTCTCTTGCTCTCTCTTCTCCATTCATTTTGCATGTTGCTCGAGCTCACGAAATCCATCATGGTATCAGAGCATTTTTTCGTTTTATGCTCCTAAATTTCTTCTTCTTCTTTCTCTAAACATCAATTTCTTTCTAATTCTTGCAATTTCTTGCTGTTTTTTTACATCAATTTCTTTTCTAAAATTCATTCTAAACGTTAAATCAAATTGAGTAATAATGGTTCATGAAGCTGCTTCCCCTAATCTTCCATTAAATCAAGATCCTTCGAGTAAATACTACATTCATCCTAATGATTCAAACGTTCAGCAAATTGTTTCATTCAAATTCGAAGGATCGGGCTTCAATGATTGGAAGAGGTCCATGGAAATCACCCTCTTGGCTAAGAACAAAGCTGGATTCGTTAATGGTGCTATTGTTGAGCCAAATGTTACTACTTCTCCTTTGGAGCACGAGGCCTGGGAACGCTGCAACGATTTGGTAATTTCTTGGCTTTTGTATAATTTGGATCCTAAGGTAGCTTAGAGTGTTTTGCACATTAGGGCTGCTAAAGATATGTGGAAAGATCTTTGTGCACGTTTTGGTATTGCTTCACTCACACAAATCTATGAACTAGAACAAAAACATGCTAATTTGTCCCAAGGTCCTTTGACTGTGATTGAGTTCCTTACTGCCATTAAGAGTGTTTGGGATGAACTTAATGATGTTGACCCTGTGCCAAATTGCACTTGCAACAAGTGTACTTGTGAGCTTTCCAAAAGAATTCTGAATAGAGAACTAAGGCAGAGGTTGTTAAGATTTTTGATGAAATTAAATGAACAATTTAGTGCAGTAAGGGGGAATATTCTTATGATGAGTCCTTTGCCTGATGTTAATGAGGTCTATAGGATTGTTGTTCAAGAAGAAAATCATAAAGAAATATCTAAGCAACAAATTACTGGTGTAACTAATGAATCAATGGCATTGATGGCTGATAGAAAGAATTTTTCCAACCCTGCTAATGTGTATATAAGGCCAAATTCAGGTGTAAGACCTCATTCTGTGAGTAGTGGTTCAGGTGTTTCTAGGGGTTATTCAGGGAACAAAAGGCCAAATTCTATGTTCTTTTGTACTCATTGTCAAATTCCAGGACATAGTTATGAGAGGTGCTTCAAGGTTCATGGATATCCACCTGGTTTTAAACCTTTTAAGGAAAGAAAAGTGGCTGCATATTCACATGTTAATGCTGATCAGTATGGAGTTGGTTCTGAGACTTCTGAGTCTACTGCTCCCCCTTTCACTATTGCTCAGTATTCATATCTGATGAATCTAATGCAACAGAAAGCCAATGCAGAGAAGTCTGATCCTATTGTTGAGAGCACTGGTCAGGCCATGTTAGCAGGTAGATTTTATCTAAATTTTGCTTCAAAAGTTTCTTGGCTAGATGGTGGTGCCAGTGACCACATTTGTTATGATAGATCTTTGTTTACTATTTTCACATCTAAGAATGCTAGATACAATTTCATTACAGTTCCTGATGGCAGAAAGATTAAGGTTGAAAATGTTGGAAATATTATTCTAAATGATGATATTATCTTGAATGATGTTTTATTTGTTCCAGAATTTAAATTCAATTTAATTTCTGTCCATAAATTGTGTTAAGATTTGAAGTGTTCTTTATTTTTTGACAAAGAACATTGTTATATACAGGACCATGCTCAGAAAAAGATTTTGTGTCTTCTTGGTAAACAAAGTCAAGGACTATATCAAGCATCAAGTTCAACTAGCTCCTATGTGGATTCCTATACTGCTAGTTCTAAACTTGGGGATTTGAACTGTTTTTCTGCTACTATTGATGCTAGGCTATGGCATTTGAGGACAGGGCATTTGCCTTTTAGTCAGCTAAGATTTCTTTCTTTACCTTTTGAATCAAATAAGCATTTTAATGACACTATTTGTCAAGTGTGTCCTGCAGCTAAACAATCTAGAAATTCTTTTCCTTTGAGTTCTATTAAATCTGAATTTCCTTTTCAATTAGTATATATAGATGTTTGGGGGCCATGTAAGGTTCCTACTTTTAATGGTTGTAATCAATTCTTGACTATTGTGGATGATTTTTCAAGATTTACTTGGATTCATCTATTAAAAGCTAAATTAGATGTTGTTGGTATTTTTGATAATTTTCTACAATATGTTGCTACACATTTTAAAGCTAAAGTTCTAATTGTAAGGTCTGACAATGCTAAAGAATTAACTGAAGGTCCTATGAGGCAATTATTTCTTAAATATGGTATTAAATCTCAAACCAGTTGTAGTGATACTCCTCAACAGAATGGAGTAGTTGAAAGGAAACATAGACATTTGTTAGAAACAACAAGGGCTTTAACTTTTCAATCTAATATTCTTATAAAATATTGGGGAGAGTCAGTTTTATGTGCATTTTATCTTATAAACAGGATGCCAATAAGGGTTTTAGGTCATAAAACTCCTTATGAAAAATTGTTTGGATCTAAACCTTCTATAGAACATTTAAGAGCCTTTGGTTGCTTATGCTTTGTGTCTACCACTAAAATTCATAGATCAAAATTGGATCCTAAAGCTGTTCCTTTAGTTTTTCTAGGATATTCTTCTAGTAAAAAAGGATATAAAGTGTTGCATTTGGATACTTTTAAAATGATTGTTTCTAGGGATGTGGTTTTTCATGAAACACATTTTCCTTTTCATTTGCAAAATTCACATTATGATTTTGTTTTTCCTAAACATATTTTCTTGCCTACTGTTACTCCTATGCCTAATGTTCTTGATAATTCTGACAATATTTTTTCAACTATGCCAAGACAACAAGATAATGATTTAGCTACTGATTCTCATGAGCATGATATAAGTAATGCTGGCAGCAATAATTCAACCATAATTCCTTCTTTAGAAGCTCAAAACCACCCTGTTTTACAAAGGTCTGAAAGGACTAGGAACCCTCCAGCTTATTTAGAAGATTATGTTTGTACTTCTAAATCTAATCTCAGTACTAAGCATTGGTGTAATTTAGTAGCTGCAGATAATTTGGGTTTAGCTGCTCAACCAATCAATTTTATTGAACCTAAATCTTATGCTCAAGCTTCTTTATTACCTGAGTGGGTGCTGGCAATGAATAATGAAATAAAAGCTTTAAATGATAATAACACTTGGGATTTAGTTGATTTACCTCCTTCTAAAAAGCCTATATCTTGTAGATGGGTATATAAGGTAAAATTAAAAGCAAATGGTTCTTTAGAAAGATGTAAGGCTAGGTTAGTAGCTAGAGGGAACACACAAAAATATGGTGTTGATTATGATGAAACTTATTCACCATTTGTAAAAATGACAACTATTAGGTGCATTTTAGCTCTAGCTGCTTCCAAAAATTGGAGTGTTTTTCAACTTGATGTTAATAATGCCTTTCTTCATGGTGATCTACATGAAGAAGTCTATATGAAAATGCCTCAAGGAATTCCTAAACCTACTGGGAAGGTTTGTATATTAAAAAAGTCCTTATATGGGCTTAAACAAGCCTCTAGGCAACGGAACTTCAAATTAGTTACAGCTCTTAAACAAAAAGGTTTTCAACAAAGTAAATTGGATTATAGTTTGTTCATCCATAAGACTAAAGAAGATTTGATTATAGTAGCTGTTTATGTAGATGATGTTTTGATTACTGGCACTAATAAGGTGTTTATTGATAAACTAAAAACTTTTTTGCATAATACTTTTACCATTAAAGATCTTGGTAAATTGAATTATTTTTTAGGCATTGAGGTTTCTTATATTGATGATGGGATAGTCTTAACTCAAAAGAAGTTCACTAAAGATCTTCTTCAAGATTGTAATTTTGTTTTCTCAAGTAGAGCCAAGACTCCTTTACCTGTCAATATTAAACTTCATGCTTGTGAGGGGACTCTTTTAGATGATCCTAATGTTTATAGATCTTTGATAGGAAAGCTAAATTTTTTGTCTAACACTAGACCTGATATTAGCTATGATGTTCAGGTTCTAAGTCAGTTTATGCAAAAACCTTATTCTTCTCATTTGCTAGCTTTACAGCACACACTTTTATATGTGGCTAACACAGCAGGTCAGGGCATCTTGCTTAGGGCTCTGATCACTTGACTTTGCAAGCTTTTTCTGACTCTGATTGGGCTTCTTGCCCTGATTCTAGAAGGTCCATTACTGGTTATGTTTTATTGTTTGGTTCTTCTCCAATCTCTTGGAAATCAAAGAAGTAGTCTACAGTCTCTAGGTCTTCTAGTGAAGCTGAGTACAAGGCTATGGCAGCAGCTTCCTCAGAAATCACTTGGGTGATTAGATTATTTGAAGAGCTTAGTTTATCTAATCTAAAGCCAGTTACCTTGCATTGTGACAATCAATCTGCTCTTCACATTGCAAGGAACCCTGTCTTCCATGAACGCACCAAGCACATCGAGATTGACTGTCATTTTACAAGGGATAAAGTTCTTGAAGGCTTAATTCAACTCACTTACTTGCCCACTTCTCACCAACTTGCTGATATCTTCACCAAGCCCCTTTCGTCTCCTCATTTCTATGAACTGTTGTCCAAGTTGGGGTTGTATATGGCTTATACACCACCCAACTTGAGGGGGGTTTTGGAGTGTGATGTATTCTTGTATTTTAATACTTCTTGTATTTTTGTACTAAGTAGTTTGTTGGGCTAGTTTGTTTTATTTGGTGAGTTAAGCCTTTATATAAGGGTCCATATCCTTGTAATTAATTAATTTAGTTGGACAATTTGTTTCAACAGAATAACAAAGTCTTTCTTTCTTTCTTCTTCTCTCTTGCTCTCTCTTCTCCATTCATTTTGCATGTTGCTCGAGCTCACGAAATCCATCAATTCTAAATGTGTTTTATTAGTCGAAACTAATCTAAAACATATTTCATAATTTTGGATGAATTATTTAAGTGTTAGGGATTTCTTTGCCAATCAAAATCTAGATTATTATTAGATTTTGTTATAAATAGTCTTTTGGACATGAACGGTAAAACAAGTTTGATAAGTTTATGAAATATGTGTGGCCTTGGGTGTTTCTCATTATGCTATATATTTTCGTTCTATTATTGCCTTTTTGGTATTGCGCTATAAAATTTGATTGTCTCATATTTTTATATTTTGTGAGTTTATTTGTGATGTCCACGGAGTTCTACATCATAATGGTACAAGAGTTTCTGTGTTTGTATGTCTTTTTGGGGCAAGAGTTTCTGTTGCCCAATATGGGGTTTCATTCATATTCTTAGAAAATTACAAATTTTTTAAAACTCTTAAGATATTATTAAAAAATTTAAATTCTTGAAGATTATTCTTTGGAGTGTTCTTAATTTGAAAACCTACACTTTTTTAATTTCTTCTTTTTTATTAATAACAAGTATTCTGTCAAACCGTCTATTCCTCTAATGGTTTATCAAGATAACTTTCTGCTTGAAAATCATAACTTTTGAGCATATAACCATACCCTTTTATATAAAACTTAAGTAGTTGCATAAACAATTACTCTTTAAAAAAATTATATTTAAATGTACTAGTTGTTACAATGTTTTTGTTAAAAATTATGTCAGAGCGTGAGACGATGTCACCAGAAAATTAGTATCTAATTAGAAGTTGGTTACTGTTTTGTGGTGTGATTATTTACTAATAATTATTATCTTTTTGTGTTTAGTTATAATCGGGTGAATAAAAGTTCGATAACAATTTTGATATATATATAATAAAATTTTGGTCAAATTCCGATTGTTTATGTTTGTTTTTACACTTTGACTAATTATTCTCTCCCACAAAAAGAGCCAATATAATGCAATAAACCAAATAAAACCGGATGAAATATTATACTACATCCATAACTTTTTCCTTACAACAATTTGATATATATTTGTAGTAAGTTAGCCACGGGCGTTTCACGATTTAGATAATATTTTTTTGATAGTGTTTCAAAAGGTTATTTATTATTTTGTATGTACAAGTGTACAACATATTAAGTTAGTGTATAAGCTTATCAATTTTATATATTTTTTCAACATTGGAAATTGTGCATGGATATAAATTAGCCAAAAAATGGCATCATCAATTATTTTGGAGGAAATTTTTTAATAACAAGCTGACACATGTACAATATAATGATAACTTAAGCAATATTTTGTTTTAATACATAGTATAGATTAGAAAGTAAAAATATCTAACCGTTCCAAATAAAATGGACTTTTTGGTCAAAATGGAGCACTTATTTGTAGACGGAAGGAGTATTTATTTATTTATTTTTTGTTTGGTGTAGATAAAGAGCCGTAAGGGCAATGATGTAGACGGGATTCGATCCCAAATCATATGTGCGTATCATCCCAAGACTTTAACCAACTAAACTAATTGATATCCACTGAAAGGAGATAATATTATGTTAAAGAAAACAGTTATAAGAAAATAAGGATATGATTAAATAAAAAAAAAAAAAAAGTGAAAAACATACAAGCTAAGTAAAGAAGTCAGTGGAACAATAAAACATAGGTTGGGATTCACAGTGTTGGAGCAGAAAAGATTCCTCTAACATTAAGACTCTTAAATGAAGAAAATGAGATTAATTAGCACGTTAAACAGTGTGCTTGCTTGCTGTTTATAAATAAAACCCATAAATAAATAAAACCCATAAATAAATAAATAAATTGTAAAACACGTACTGTCAACCCATCCAGGCATCCAGGCCGGGCACATGAGTCAGCTCCTTCTTTGGCTTTCGCTTAGCCTATTGCTTTGGCTTTGCCGTGTTTTACGCCTAGCTAGCTAGCTAATTAAAATTCAATTATCTGTCAAATCTTCTGTTTATGGTTTTAAGTTTACTTTAATTTGCTCCTGTACATGCGTTAAACTGTATTATTATTGTATTGTCTATCATTACAAATTTACTACTACTACATACTAATATGTTTATTTTAATTTTAATATTAACACAGTAGAATAGAACTTTCTTTGTCTGGTCAGTCGTTACGTTACTTTGGTTTTTTCAACTGTATTTATGTTAATTCATACAGCTGCGTACACAATTATTTTAAAATTTATTTTTAAAAAAGAAAACCTACAGTAGTTTTGCTAGTAGGTCGGATCAGTTAATCGGTTCTGTTATGGTTCGATCCAAATGGTTTGGTTGACTTCCATTCAGTTAATTTTTTTCAGATTAAACAATATGATTTTAACTTTTTCAGTTTCAGTTCCAACCTGTTACAGTCATTTTTATTTTCAGTTCCAATTAGTTCCGTTATGGTTGGTCTTTGGTTTTACCTATAAGATTTCAGTTGATGTCGGTTCATTGTGAACGGTTGATATAACAGTTCCGATTATATTATATATTTGTATCCGTACGATTTCAGTTATTAATTATAAGTTCATTGTAAATGATTATATTAAGTTACATTATGATTTTTTTTCTCCAGTTTTTTAAGGAAATATGTAACAGTTCTGTTCGAGGTAGATTTCAAATATTAATGGGTTTACTCGAGTTTTCTCGCGTTTTCCCCCAAATAATATGGTCGGATTGTATTCAGTTTAGCAGTTGAAGTGTTTTTCTTATAATGGGTTAGTTTAGTTGTTTATTTAGTTAAGCACTTAAGGCGCACGTTAATGTTATGTATTATGTATTATGTATTAATTTTATTTAGATTAATTTATCCTTATACTAACATTTGGTGTAAATATGTAAGCGTGTATCCAATATCAATCTTTGGTATAAATGAAGGTCAAGATGATGATAGGCGATACTGAATTGGCGATAACAACGGTCATAACAATAATATAATGATATCAATTAGCAACAACAACAACAATGAATTGATGATGAAACTGTTAATAACGATGATGTTTGATATGAATACTATAATAACAATAATAGTAGTGACAATATCGAGAACAAGAACAATAATAAGATTTGAGTGTATTTTTAATCTAATACAAAGTTAATAATATGTGATATCTGTAATATGTAATACATGTAAGAGAGTTGAGGTCTGAGGAGGGACTATACAACACTATCATCATAGTATATATACTCAATTCGTCATACTATATTATCTATAAATAAATCATACTATCAAAACAACAAATCATATAGTATTTAGCCATATACTAGAATACATACAATTTTTATCGGTGAATGCAATTTATTCTAAGCACTAGCGAAAAACATGTTCAAAGATGTCAAAAGTGGATAGTCAAATAAAACATGTTACATAAAGAACTAGAGAGGAATAATCCCCTTTTCGCTATACAACAAAACAATCACAAGCAAAGATAGTGTCGTCTCCACTCTTAGAGGTTGCTCCTCAAGACTCCACGAAAGAGCCGGAGAAACAAAAATGAGAAACAATTTAGGCTACCCAACATCTCATCATAACAAAACCGCTCAATAGGCTTGAACCATGACTTCTTCCACTGACTATGACTCAACTCTCTAGGATGAAGAGGGCTTAAGGGTTGTAATGTAAGGCTAGGGGTAAGGTAGGAATCAATTTGGCTTGTGGTGCTCAAAACCTAAATAGTACAGTGAAGCAAATAAGTGCAAATGAGCAACAAATGAAAAAAAAAAACTCCTAATACTCCACACACATACACACAAAATCCCCAAGCTTATTTAATGAGCTAGTGAAAATTTGAAAATTTTTACACAATTTTTCGCACTACTCCTCCTCCCCCAAGCTTAAAAGACACGATGTCCTCATTGTGAAAAAGGAATAAATGCTCACTTTTTTCAATTTTTCATTTTTTTCAATTTTTTATTTTTATTTTGAATGATTCAACATGACCTTGACGTTTTCAACTAGGTCGGATTTTGTTGCAATTCATACAAATCCACACGTACACTTGCACTTGGGAAACCTCCTTACTTCTCCACAAATATCCAATATAAAGCATATACAAACCACAACGCAATTGCTTCACTATACCTAAAAATGGTATAAAACAAAACAAGGGGCATACAAGGCTAGTAATGTGGCTAGAAAGAAAGAAAGGCCAAGCTCAAAGGGTTCCAAAGGATAAATGCAAAGCAAAAACCTAGAAAAGTGAAAAGAAGCAAGACTCTAAAAATAAAAGGAAAATGCAAAGGGAGAAAATGAAAAATAACTAAGAAAATAATGCCTCCGTCCTCCCCTAGAGTAGCTCGCTTGGTCGCGGTCTCAGCGAGTCATGAATCAAGTTCTTGATCAAGGTAAGTTATAACAAGGATCCTATGGCCACTCAAACAAAACAACGTTGAAGGCTTGAAAGATTTGACAATGCCTCACATGTGAAGGGTAGTCGATTGTAAATACTACCTCTTGGGATTCAACTAGCTACCAAAACATCAACAATCATACCGCAACCCAAGAGTTTATGTTTCATGAACTCTAAAGCTCTAAAACCTAGCATATAACATTTGAAATTCAACACCCAATTCAACATCTCAAACCATTTGGACCTCTAACAATTGTTTTTGCCAAAAATCGTCAAGATGACAATTTAAGGTTGGAACGGGCGATAGCTAGACTAAGGTACGGAAAATAAATGAAGATAAATAAGAGAGAAAAGACACAAGAAAATGTTGACGCGGAAAACCCAAGAACAAGGGAAAAAACCGCGGGTGGCTATGAGTCCACCAATCCACTATGATTCGGGCATAAAAGCCGTTTGGTACACGTACAATATCTTGAGTAATATAAGCTGAAAATGGCTAAAACTAGCTGAGTAGCACCCTAGGGTTATGGGCGACATGCCCTGCTTTTTTCAAGTAAAAACAATAACTGTCTAGTTAGATATGCTAAGCAGAGTATTTCTGGGTAGTGGAGATACGGGTTTGCAACATAGTTTTTCTCTTTCCTTTCTGATCGAATGAATCCCCTTTCTTTGCCTCCTTTGAACACTTATATAGGCATAAGTGTTGTTGACCCTTACTGCCCACTTTCCTAGAAAATAGGTAAGTGGTTGTTAGTGGTTTGACTTGGTAAAAATGCTTGCTGAAATGTAGGAGTTTATTGCTGATATTCCTCCTGGCCTTCTGCTATGCGGGTGTTCATGCCAAATTTCACTCGATGCGTAATTTGGTTGATTCGGCTACGACTAGATCGTTATTCCAACAAAAAGTAACGAAACAGGGAGCGGGGATGAACACACAAGAATGGTGACGCGGAAAACCTTTAAATAGTTGACAAACCGCGGGTGGCTATGAGTCCACCAATCCACTATTTGAATATGAATTATTTCTTATAATGGAATTATAAATGTAAAGTAAAGGCAAATTGTTTTCGATGGTTTACAGAGATGGGGGGGGGGGAATAGTTTTGTTCGTATGCTTTTCTTACGTAGGATTGTATATATCCTCCACAAATCCCTAAAATTCACTTTATATAATCATCTTTAGCTTCCGTTTTAACCCCTAGAGAATCGGTCTTCAAGTTACAGATTGCTGACGTGGCATTTAACTTAGTTAAGAGAACCTGAGTCGTGCCACGAATCTCGCCACTGCCTTGGACTGAATCTGATTCTAAGATATCTGGAGAATATTCCCTTCTAGATGTGCTGACTCTGCTAGCAAGCTTCACGTTCCTGCAAGGAGAAAATTCTAGCCATAACAATTGCCCCCAGCTTGTAACCCGGGTTGCCAAACTCGAGATGCAAGCTGAAGCCTTGCCTGCAAAGATGTTAGTTTCTGTATAATTTAAAGACACAAAATTTGAAATTCAAAAAACCGTCTTAAATATGGTTATTGAAAGTTGCAAAGCTTATAAACACATGCAAAAATCCTTTCTCTCTCATCCTCGCACTTGTTCGATTCTCTGAAAATAATTTGAGAAATTTCCTCAGCCAATCCCCCCTTCGACTTAAGGATATTCAGTGAGCAGGTAATTGTTCTTCATTTTCGCTCTTTCTTTTTGATTTTATTTCGTTTTTATGCCTAGATTTAAACAGTGTGCTAGAAGGAGAATTCCTAGGGCTTCGAATTCTCAACAATTAGAACTAGAAATGGGGAGGCCTCAAGACCACATCGTGAGCACAATTGATGAGGGAGAACTGTCGAAAATTTGAGAGGGGTGTGGGTTCCCTGTCGATGCTGAACTAATAGCCCCCTCTAAAAGTGATAGGCCTTGGAAATGCCCAAAAGGCTGCGTAGTTTTCTATGAGTACCCTTTCCTCTTAGGTTACCAATTCCCCTTCAGTCCTCTTACCAGAGGGGTTATTAGTGCTTTTGACCTAAGTCCGGGCCAAATGTGTCCTGGGTTTTAGAAATTATGCTCTGTGGTGGAAGAGCTTTCTAGGAATTGGGATATAGCTTTCTCTGTTGATGAGCTGATGGCTGTGTACAGTATAAAGAAGCTGAACGTGGCTCGCATCACCCTGAGGGTTAGGGACAACGAGACAAAGTTGGTAGAGGAGGAGGCTTTGAATGATAGGTGGTGGAAGCCTCGATTCTTTTTTGTGAAGAAGTCGTCCATAGGGGAAGAAGGGAGATGCATGCGTGCTGGATGGAACAATGGAGGTACTTTTTTGTTTCTCTGAATGTTAAAGGTTTGATTTAGGTTTTTACTCTCACTCTTATATGGGTTTTTCATAGATCGCGTAGCTTCTCCGGTGTTTGAACCAAAAAGAGATTTGATCGATATATTTCTTGAAATTCCTGCTCATAACCGCTTCTTCACCAAATCTGTTCCCACGGTCTTCAGCGACCAGGCTATGGCTTCAGGTATATTCCAACACGAGTTTCCATCTTGCTTCATGCCCCTACTGCTACTACCTAACTGTCATTGGCTTGTCTTCAGGTGCTGGTCATGTTATGTCTGAAGCTGAAATGAGGTGCAGGGCCGCTAGCCGTAAGAAGAAGAAAGCAGGTGAGCACGACTCGTCTGGAACTCAGTCGCAACACGGGCGTGCTGCTCTACCTAGGGTCGCTGACTTCACCCACGTGGATGCTGGCGCTGATGGGTCTCTCATGCCTCCTAACTTCTTAGCCTCTCCTTCTGTGGATGAGGGGATCTTCCTGGAAGCAGACAAGTTGTTGTTCCCTGTTTCCAGCCACCGTCTTCGCCTTCTCGATCCTTAGACCATCGTCTCGCAGGGCGTGGCTTTCCAACTTCAGGTGATTTAGTTGACTTTTGCACCATTTGTATGGGATGATCCCATGAATCTTTCATAATTTGAGATTTGGTTTTGGCAGGGTTTGCAGAATTCTCTGATGATTAGATCCCAGATAGCTCGCCAAGGCAGGGAGCTGAAAGCAGTTAGGGAGGAAAGCCAAACACTGAGGCTCAAGAAGGAGGGTTTTGGAGAGAAGCAGAAACAAGTTCTGAAAAAGCAGAAGAAAGAGATGGAGACAGCTAGAGAGGAAGCCGAGACGGATTAGAATGAGAAGATCAAGGAGCTGGAGAAGCGGGTGCACGAACTGGAAGAAGAGGTCCTTGATTGTGTTGCCCACACCACTATTTTGGCTAGGGCCAAGTTAGCTTATTTGGTCTACTTTGAGAATTTCTCCAAGGAAGACCTCAAAAAGGAGATAGATTATTACTTGGAGGAAGTGGGTGACATAACTGAGTTAAAGCCACCAGTCGAGTCTACAGCGGATTCTAAGGCCTCTAACGTTGCACCGGAGTAGGCGATTCCCCAAGCAAATCAGGTTCCCGTCAACGATGAAGCCTAGTCGTTGACACCTTGTTCTCTTTTGGATATTGTTAATTAACTATTGGTCTTAAACTTATGTTTCATTGAAATAATTTGCTACTTGTGTTTCTTTTTATTTTACCGTTGGTCACGGGGCCAACGGGTGCTTGTGTTAGTTAACTGACAGTAGTTTTTGGCTAGGTACACTAGCGTCTTTATAAATGTTCAAATGCTTTACTTATGAGTATGCTTTTTACCTAATGCAAAGTACTTTCATTCCTGGCGTAGATAACCTGTGTTGAGTGCCATTGTTAGCCGGTACTTGGCGTCTAGGCGTATAGCTTATGATAACTTGGCGTTTCTAGCCTTTGTAGCTGGCACTCTGACCTAAGACCGTCGCGTTGCTTTACTAGCGTTAAAGCCTGCAAAAAATGGGTTAGGGGCGACCGTTGGTGTTTCCACCGATGGCCCTCCGATGCTTAAGTCAGTAGGGTATTCTAAGGAATAGAAATAACACACATGAAAGGAGCGTTGATAGCTCTTACCTCTTTAGAAATGATATAGTTTTAGGTGGGACGCGTTCCAACTCCTGGGGATGTCTGTCCCGTCTGGGGTTACTAATTGGTAGGTGCCCCTGCCAATGACACGCTTGATTTGATAGGGTCCCTCCCAACTAGCCCCTAACTTACCTGCATTTAGCTCCTGCGTGTTCTGAAACACTTTTCTTAACACCCAGTCTCCTTCGCGAAAGGACTTTGTTTTGACATTCTTGTTGAAGCTTCGTGCCACGATGCTTTGGTAGTTGGCCATTCGGATGAATGCGTTTTCCCTTAAGTCTTCAATGGTGTCCAAACTGTTGGCTAACTCTATGTCGTTGGCTTCTGGGGTGAGCAAGCCATACCTAGCTGTTGGCGCAGTTACCTCAGGTGGGATGACGGCTTCGCACCCGTACACCAAGGAGAAGGGTGTTTGCCCTGTTGTTGTCCTTGGTGTCGTGCGATTTGCCCATAAGATTCGAGGTAGTTCTTCGACCCATTTTCCCTTCTTAGCTTCTAACCTGCGTTTAATTCCATTTATTATTATTTTGTTGCTGGATTCAGCTTGTCCGTTCGCCTGTGGATACCTGGGGGTTGACGTAGTGAGGGTGATGTTCCATTCTCGACAAATATTTCTTGTTTTATCACTGATAAACTGGGATCCGTTGTCACAGACTATTTCCGACGGTTTGCCGAACCTGCAAACAATGTTATTCCACAGGAAGGACACAATCTCTGTGTCACGTACCTGTTGGTATGCCGCTGCTTCTATCCACTTAGAAAAATAATCTGTTAGTGCTAGGAGAAATACCTTTTTTCTAGGAGCTGGGGGAAGTTTTCCAATGATGTCCATCCCCCACCTCATGAAGGGCCAAGGTGTTAACGATGGGTGTAACGATTCAGAGGGTTTATGTATCATACCTGCATATCTTTGACACTTATCACACCTTTTGACGTAGTTATCGACGTCTGTCCGGATTGTTGGCCAATAGTAGCCATACGATAGGATTTTGTTTGTCAAAGACCTTCCGGCTATGTGGGAACCACATTCCCCATCGTGGAAATTCTGGAGTACTCCTGGCCATTCGTGTTCCTGCAAGCATCGTTGCAAAATACCTCTAGTAGATCTTTTGAATAACACATTTTGAATTACCTGATATTTTGATGCTATGGATCTAATTTTCCTTGCTGTCTGCTTATCGCGTGGCAACACGTCGTCTATCAAGTAGTCTGTGATGGGCTTCATCCAGCTAGCCGAGTCGGGCTGGTTGGTAGACGTTGGATCATCCACGTTGTTAACAATCAAATCAGGTTGCGCCTTGGTTATTGTCGGTTCAGCTAGATGGATAATTAGTACTGATTTGAAATTGCATTTCTTCAGGGCCGATCCCAAGTTGGCAAGTGCGTCTGCTTGTGTATTCTAGTCTCTTGGGATCTGGTGTATCGTGATAGGCTTGAAGCAGCTGGACCACTTCTTGGCTACTCCTACATAAGCTGTCATTTTTGAATCCTTTGCTGCAAATTCACCTTTCACTTGGCTGACGACTAATAGGCTATCGCTGTAGACGTCTAAACCGGTTGCGCCTAGTTCCCTTGCTAGCTGCATACCTGCAATTAAAGCTTCATACTCTGCTTCGTTGTTAGTAGCTTTAAAATCACATATTATTGATTGTACTACCTGGTCCCCTTGTGGTGACTTTAGCATTAGCCCTAATCCGGCGCCTCTAAAGTTAGAGGAACCGTCTACAAATAGCTTCCATACCTGTTCGTTTGCCACCTGTAGTATATTCTGTTTTTCGATCTCGGCTTTTTCCTGCAAAGTTGGGCTAAAGTCTGCCACAAAGTCGGCTAGAGCTTGTGATTTTATTGCTGTTCTCGGGTGAAACTGGATTTCATAGCTGCTTAGGGCGATAGCCCATTTTCCCATTCTTCCTGTTAGTTCTGGTCTTTTTAGCACGACCTTAATAGGGTAGTTAGTCATCACCACTATGGTATGCGTTTCAAAATAGTGTTTCAACTTCTTAGATGCTGTAATTAGAGCAAGTACTAGTTTTTCTAGCGAACTATACCTAGTTTCAGCGGCTAAGAAGCTTTTGCTAACGTAGTATATTGGCAGCTGTTGATTGCTGGCTTCCTTAGTTAGTACCGCGCTTATCTCTTTGTCACTTACTGCTAAATACAATTGTAAGATCTCACCTGGTTCGGCTTTGGAGAGTACTTGTAATGACCCAGATTTTATTGGTATTTTTGCCGATAATTATGTGTATTTATGTGTTAGTTCAAATTTAATTTGAACTATTTATTTTATTTTATGTGAATAATTTCGATTTAATTCGAAATATTTGTTTTTCAGTTTTTATTATTTATGTTATTTATTATTTAATTAATTAGAATTTTTATTATTTAATTTTTCTAATTAGTTATTTAATATTTTGGGCTAAATCGATTATTGCATGATTAATCATGCGGGTTTTGCAAATTAGCCCAATTGATCACGAGAGCCCATTTTAGGCCCATAATACCCTCTTGGCCGGTTTTCCTAAGGCATGGCAAGGCTTGCCACTTGCCTTGTGTTCACACCTTGACTAACTCTATAAATAGGAGAGTTAGTAAGGCCCTTGCTCATTTTTGCCATCAAAAGCTCTTGCCATCAAATTCAAGCACAAATCTCTCCCATTTGCTCTCTTGTTCACACGCCATTTTTGGCTATTAAACCCATCCAATTGTTCATCCATCTTTTGAATCCCAAACTTAAAGATTCAAACTCTATTGATCTTTAAGTATTCAAACACAATCCTAAACACATTCATTTCATTCAAGATCACTAGTTCGGGTTGGTTTTGGGTCTTGTTCGTGTTCCTGATCAAGTGGGTTTGATCGTGTGGGTGTCCGTGTGTGGGGCCGTGCAGTGGCAGCCGTGCAGTTGGTGGTGCCGTGGCCGTGCAGTAGGTCCGTGGCAGTGGTGCTCGTGTGGGTTGTGGCAGGCAGCCGTGCTGGGTGGCAGTGGTGCTCGTGTAGTGCGTGGTGGTGTTCGTGCCAAAACCGTGCCGTGCGTGGTGGTCCGTGTTGCTTGGCCGTGGGTTTAGCATTCCAGGCAGCGGGTTCTTGTGTTGAATTGGTGTGTTAATCTTCAATAAGGTAACATGCTTACTCAACCTTTTTGGTATACTATGTTTATAGTATAGATTAAATGCATGTATGGGTTGTTTGATGATGAATATCCATGATTTTATGTATGGTTTATATTCTGATTTTTATGTGTTTATATGATGTTTTGATGAAGGTTTTTCATGATTTTATGATTGATTATATGTTGTTATATGATCATGATTATTGTGTTAAAGTTTGATGAATTTTGGATGAGTTTAAGTGGGATTTTCGTATGGTTCTTTGGGGTTATGCGTGTGATGAAAGTTGGTTTTGGATGAGTTCTTGATTGAGTTCTTGAATCTTGACTGAGTTCTTGATTGAAGATCTTGAATCTTGAATGATTTCTTTATGAGTTCTTTATGAGTTCTTTGAGTTCTTTATGAGTTCTTGATGAGTCTTTATGAGTTCTTGGTTGAATCTTGAAAGTTAAAGAAAAAGGTTTAAAAGATAAAGAAAGTTAAAGATTGTGTCTAATATGATTAAAGAATGGTTAATGAATGATGAATTAAGATTGGTTAGGCTCAAGATCAAGGCGCAAAGGCAATCTTGAGTATAACTTCGATATGTTAACTAGTTACTTTCAAGAATCAAGGCATAGAGGCAATTCTTGAATTGAATTTAGTTAGGTTGAGATAATAAGATGATTAAATGATAAGATTAATAAAGTTAGCTTGATTTCATTTCTAGACGCCTAAAACTTAGAGTAAGATTCTTTGTTTTTAGGTTAAGACGTTGCCCCTATTCCATCCGCGGTATTGGGATAGTTGGAGTCATACTATGTGATCCTTTGAATTTCCAGTAAGATTGGTTTCACGGGACATGGATTTCCAGTAGGATTGGTTTCATGGGGTTTGGGAGTAAGATTCTCAAATCCGAACATAGTAGAAAGTTCGATCACGTAAGATGCGTTCGTACGAGCACAGTCCGGTCTAGAATATGAATGATTGCGCCAAAGATAGTTGATTAAGTTGGTTTGACTCGGGTTCACGTGTGGGTTGATCTTGTACTCTGGTTTATTGATTTGATGTCGTTTATTTGATTTATGCTATGTGCATGTGTATTCCCATTAGGGTGAGTCAGTTGTGTTACTCGCCACTGATGGTGGACTGTTGTATGTTTTTCAGGTATTTCTGATGACGATACTCTTGCTTAGCTTTGGGTTGGGCGAGCGACGTTTACTGTTTCTATTATTTGATGTATTTTCTATTTCTGTTGTTTATAGATAGTATTGGCGTATTGTATAGACTTTATACGTTATTGGACTCTTATACGTTGTTTAGACTCTGACGTGTGGTTGGAGTTACTCGTATTTTTAGTATTTCTAGTTTGACTTTTGGACTAGTTATGTACAAACTTGTGGGTATTTGTACTTTGTGGTTGATTAATAATAATTTCGAGGAATTAGTTTTAATTTCTTAAGTATTTGAGTTGTAGTTTATAACTATTCGACTCGTCGGTTTCTTCCGCGCCGATTTAAGCGAGTCGGGTCGTTACAGTACTGGTGGTGTCGCTAGATACCTCTTTAGTTCTTGTAGTGCTGCTTCGTGTTCATTGGTCCACTCGAATCCCTTATTCTTCCGGGGTACGTTATAGAATAGATGGCACATGTCGGAAGATCTTGAAATAAATCGATTCAGAGCGGCCACTCTACCTGTGAGCTTTTGGACTTCTTTCAGGTTCTTTGGTGACTGAATATTTGCTAAGTCCCGTACTTGGTCCGGGCAAGCTTCTATGCCTCGTCGGGTAACTATGTACCCGAAGAATTTACCTGCACCAACTCCAAAAGAACACTTTGTAGGGTTAAGTTTCATATTATATTCACGTATTACCTGGAATGTTTGTTGGAGATGGGAGATGTGATCTGCTGACTTCTTGGATTTTACTAACATGTCATCAGTGTATACTTCCATAGTGTCACCTAGCTGATTCTTGAACATCTTGTTCACTAGCCGTTGGTAGGTAGCACCTGCGTTTTTTAATCCGAAAGGTATGATTTTTTTGCAGTATATCCCTTTATCTCTAACGAAGGCTGTCTTCTCTTGGTCACTCTGGTGCATCAAGATTTGATTGTAGCCGGAGTAGGCGTCTAAGAATGTGAGTCGTTCATGTCCAGCTGTTGCATCGACCATGGCGTCGATGTGTGGTAGAGGGAACGGGTCTTTTGGGCACGCCTTGTTTAGGTCCGTGAAATCTATGCATACTCTCCATTTTCCATTCTTCTTTCATACCACTACAACATTTGCCAGCCAATCCGGGATTTACCTCTCTTATTTTTCCGGCTTCGAGTAGGTCTTGCACTTCTTGGTTTATGATCTGATTTCTTTCAGGTGCGAACTTTCTCCTTTTTTGCTTCACCGGTTTGGCGGTTGGGTCAACGTTTAGCTTATGAGTGATAATTTCTGGGTCGATTCCTATCATGTCTTCATGAGTCCACGCGAAGTATTCTGCGTTTTCTTTCAGGAATTGAATCATTGTTTCTTTCTCTTCTTGCGGCATGCTGGCTCCGATTTGAACTACACAATCCGGCTTGGTTGGATCCAACGCTACTTCGTCTATCTGCAAGTCTCATGAAGCCTCTGGCGCTAGATCTTGCTGTAATTGCTAGATGTTTTCTTTATTAGGTTTCAGTGTTATGCTGTAGCAGCTTCTGGCTATCTGCCTGTCTCCTTTCACTTCTTGTACTCCCCAAGGGGTGGGGAACTTAATGGCTTGGTGATAGGTAGAGGGTACTGCCTTCATCTTGTGGGTCCAGGGGGTTCCTAGTATGACATTGTAGGATGATGGGCAATCGACTACACTGAACTTAGTAGAGATGTTGAGGCCTCCAGCAAATATTTCCAAAGTGATTTCTCCGACGATGTGCTTGGTTTCTCCGCTGAACCCTACGAGAACCTTAGGTAGGGGGGTGATGTCTTCCACTTTCAGCCCCATGGCTTCGAGGGCATTTTTGAAGATGATGTTAGCTGAGCTTCCGTTGTCTACCAGTACCCGCTTCATGAGGAAGTTGTTGATATGGATAGAGATTACTAGTCCGTCATGATGTTCTGATTCGTCAACCTCGGAACCGTCGAAACTGATTGTCATGTTTCTGCAGATCTCTTTCTTGTTTGCTGATTGGCTTCTTAGGCTCTCCGGGTTCGGCTGGGCTGGTTCTTGCGAACCTTTAGCTGCAGAATATGTTAGTCCACAAATATCAGATCCACCAGAGATTAAGTTAATTACCTTGGCGTTTTCGGCTGGCGGAGGTGGTCCTCTTGGCTTCCTGTCGGTTCCGCTTCCGCTAGCCATGTCTCTATCCTTTTTTCCCATCAGGTGATCCAAATGGCCTTTCTTCAGTAACCAGGCTACCTCTTTGCGGAGTTGGTAGCATTCTTCAGTTTTGTGGCCGTGATCGTTGTGGTAACCGCACCATTTGGTCTTATCTTTGCTTTCATCCGGCTTAGCAGATCTTTTTGGCCATCTGACCAATTCGCCTAGGCCTTTAAGTGCCTCGACGACTCCTGCTGAGTCTACGTTGAAGCACTAGGTTGTGAGATTGGGCCAGTCCGTCTTGCTGGATGGTGTACCTGAGTCCTGCACAAGGGAAGAAACGTGATGTACCTGGTCCCTTTTAGGGTATGGTTGATGTCGCCAGTTGTTGCGCTTTTAATGTGGTGTCTTTCACTCTTCCCGACTTTCGTACCGGGAAGCCAAGTCTTCCTCGACTCGTACTTCGGCTAAGGCCCTTATCTTCACTTCGTCGAAAGTGGCACATGGGCACCTAGTTAACTTGTAGTATAATCTAGATCTGTGCAGCAGGCCTCTTCGGAAAGCTTCAATTGCCGTAGATGAATCTAGGTTGCGGATGGAGATCATCTCCTTGTTGTATCGGTCTAGATATGCTCTTACCGATTCGCCTTGTTTTTGAGCGATACGGTAGAGGTCGCTTGAATGTTTTTCCATGATTCGGCTGCTGGCGAATTGCTGGTAGAACTTGCTTGTGAAGACGCTGAAGTTTGAGATGCTAGCCGGCTTTAGGTTGATTAGCCATTGCAGGGCTGGGCCGCTTAGAGTGGATCCGAAGGATTTGCACATGGTTGCTTCTAGTTGGTCATAGGGGATGGGTAAGTTCCACATTCTTTGTTTGTATTGGGCTACATGTTCTACCGGGTCTTCGGTTCCGTTGTAGAGTTTAGGCATATTTGGGATGACTAATTTTTTGGGGACTGGTGTTTTGAGGATCCATTCTTCGAATGGAGATTGGGCGTAGCTATCTTTGGTTAGTAGGGTAGACGGGGTTGGTGCGCCAGGTAGCTTGGTGAATAATTTCAGTAGATTGTGGTTTTGGGATTCACGGCGAGTTATTCTACTATTGGGGTCGAGGTCGTCCTAGCTTCCGTTGGGCTTGCCGATGTCATTGAGGTCTTCGTCGTCTTCCTCGTCTGGCGAGTCGTCACTACTCAGCTCCTGTATGGTGGGAATGTTATTGGTGTTTTTCTTTGGTTTTGACTTCGTGCTTTTGACCGATTCAAGTTTTGTACGAAGTTTTTGAGACTTGGAAGCGAGTTTCTTGTTCTCTTCCATGGTTTTTGCAAGTTCTTCCTGCATCTTCTTCATGGCTTCTTGCATCTGCTTCATTGTTTGATCGCCAGAATTGGATCCAACCATCACTTCAATTTTTTTTTTTTTTTGGAATTTTCTAAACGAAAAGAGGAATTTCTAGTCGCAACCCCACGGTGGGCGCCAAACTGTTTATGCCAAATTTCACTCGATGCGTAATTTGGTTGATTCGGCTACGACTAGATTGTTATTCCAACAAAAAGTAACGAAACAGGGAGCGGGGATGAACACACGAGAATGGTGACGCGGAAAACCTTTAAATAGGTGACAAACCGCGGGTGGCTATGAGTCCACCAATCCACTATTTGAATATGAATTATTGCTTACAATGGAATTATAAATGTAAAGTAAAGGCAAATTGTTTTCGATGGTTTACAGAGATGGGGGGGAAATAGTTTTGCTCGTATGCTTTTCTTACGTAGGATTGTATATATCCTCCAAAAATCCCTAAAATTCATTATATATAATCATGTTTAGCTGCCGTTTTAACCCCTAGAGAATCGGTCTTCAAGTTACGGATTGCTGACGTGGCATTTAACTTAGTCAAGAGAACCTGAGTCGTGCCACGAATCTCGCCACTGCCTTGGACTGAATCTGATTCTAAGATATCTGGAGAATATTCCCTTCTAGACGTGCTGACTCTGCTAGCAAGCTTCACGTTCCTGCAAGGAGAAAATTCTAGCCATAACAGCGGGTTGCTTCCTTTTTACTGTGTTAATGCTTCCTTGTTTGTAGGACGTTAGTTACAACTCAGTTTGAACAAGTCTTCTTGCTTGGATAAGTTTTAGGCATGTGGAAAGGTTTGTTGTGAGCCAACTCCTATTTTCATGCTTCACATGCAACGACCATGTTGACGGCTTCATGATGACATCATCACACACACGCACAACTACTTCTTAGGACTTGGTTAAGTAAGTGGAGTTAATGGCTCCATTTATTTAGGAACTAACTCCTTGGACCATTGACCATGTGTAACTTCCATAATACACTATGAACATCCTTGGTGCTAGTTGATCCGCTTACTGTTCTGCCTGCTACTCAGCTTACGAACCCGACTCAGCTTAATTACTCTCAGCTTACCCTCAGCTTATGAACCTGATCCAACTTATGTTCCAGCTTACGCTTAGCTTATATACTTGATCCAGCTTATGTTCCAGCTTACGCTCAGCTTATGTACAAGATCTAGCTTATGTTTGAGCTTATGAACCCGATACCTAGCACTATTCGACTTATGTATCTGTTCCTGCTTATGCTCCTGCTACTCCCGGCATGTCCTTGTCTTATAACCTGTAATTGTTGGCTTACCAAGCCGAGCCTCGGCTTCCTACGTGTAATCAGGTTAGCTAAAATGCATCATAACAATTAGCCCCCATTTTCCTAATTGGAGCACGCCGAAAGTTAGGAAAATAAGCTTCAAGCTAAGTTTGGAATTATGCTCGTTATCTTTGCTCTTTCAATTGCTTACTAGGATATTAATACCTTGGTTTCTTGATAATTTAATGCTCGGAATAATGTAGCTTGCTAACATTTATGTCTCTTTTGAAATAATCAACCTACTTGAGATAATCGTTAAACAACTTAAAACATTAGCTTAATAGCTTGAGATAACACCTTATAACTTTGTAATTAAAACAATTGTTAGTCTTTTGATTCTTGATCTTTATCGAGCTATCGACACGTCACGTCTAAGCTGACATCGTCAAATATTTCTGATTGATGTAACAAAATGTTTTACCTTGCTTGATAATTTTTGTAATATTTGCACATTGACTTTAGCATTTATTTACTTGGATTACTTAGATAGTTTTAGACATCACCTTTGCATCGTTGATTGAAACTAACATTAGAGTCACGGATTAAAGACTTAACGTTTGACATTTGACACATAAGCCACTTCGATTTTGAGGCTTTTGTTCTTTTGTTAAGCTGGCATTTTAGCCTCTTTTGCAAGTTGGTAACTGGTACACGGACCACACTGTGAACTAATATTTTAGACAAGGCTGTTATAAGCTGGTGATTAAGTCACTTGTAAGTTAGCACTCAAACCGGTTTACAGACTAGTACCCGAGCTGCTTTGTAAGCTAGTAGCTGAACTGTTTTGTAAGCTGGCGCTTAGGCGAATTTGTAAACTGACGCTTAGGTCACTTTGTTAGCTTACACTTGGGCTACGTTGTGAACATGCACTTGGGCTACTTTGTAAGCTAAGCTGGTAGCGAGTCCTCTTTGCATGAGATTGATCTCTTACTTTTAGAGTAATTATAAATCTTATTGTCAAGCTAGCTTAAGAACAAGTTTATCATATTGCATCATGATACAAATTTATATAATAGCATATAGAGAAATCGTGTTTTCCTTTGCACGAGTAGATGCCTTACGTGTTTCAATATGCGAGTCTTAACTTAGGACATAGCAACTTGGGTCAATGAATGAATGAATTTAAACATAAGTAAATTCGCTGGAGTATGACAATGAGTTTAATGATCTTAAAGAAAATGCATTAGAGAATTCGGGAGTATGTACTTCTTGTTGCTGGTATGTTACCATGGTAAACTATGTAAGTTGATTTGGACTACTGTTACTGCCTTTATAAATCGACCACCATTATAAAGCTTTGTGTGATCCATCTTTGCAACTAAGTTATGTCTAGCACCCAGCGGCTTGCATTTGATACATGATAACTTATTGTAACTTTGCTTAGCTTATGTTTGACACCTTGCAGCTTGTATCTGGTACTTGTCGGGTTGCTTGCACCCCTGGCAACACTTACATTGGAATTTTCCGGGTTCACTTCGTCTTTCCCTTGCTTATGTTAGCTTGTTTCGAGTTCTTTCAGCTTCGCTCTGCTTTTCTCGACTTACGTCTGCTTCGCTCGGCTAGCGTCAACTTTTCTCGGCTTGCGTTAGCTTTGCTCAGCTTGCGTCATCTTCTCTCCGCTAAGATATGGCTAATAGCACTTTATACCTGGTGGAAAAAGACATGTGTGCAGCTTAACTCTGCTTTTTGTTAGAATGACTTCAGTGAGTTTAAGCATAAAAAACGCAACTACTACATGATTAATTCGTAAAGTAAAAGCATGATTTGCTACGGTGGTGCATATGTCAAATTTGATTTGAATATAAATTAGATTCGAAGATATTTCGGAGTGAATAAGTAACAACAGTTGTTAGCAATATGGGCGAGAGATCGTACGAACATAAAGTAAACAAACGAGTTGATTATCGAATATACTAAAGTTACTTAGCTCTTCAGATGATTGTTTGATTTACACTTTTGATCTTGTGAAGCAATGGTGTGACAATAATTGTCTTAGTCGTTTGATTCCATGCCATGCGTCTTGTTGCCAACTAGCTGGTATCATCTTAAGAAAATCACCAATGTTGAAGCTCTTCTAGCTTTGAAATATCTGGTTGTCTTCAACTTACACGTTGATATAAAGTTTTCTATAAGTCTCTTTCATTGCACTTCACGTTAGTTCATGAGGAAGCACTATTTTTATACTTATTACCAAGAAGTTGAGAATTAACCACACAAAAAGAACAATGAATACGAGTGCGTATAAGTTATGCTAGAGTATATTCGCAAGGTAGCTACTAAACGCGTTTCCCACATCGAGTAAGCTGTGACGTCAACCAGGGGAATAAAGTTCGGAAATAAAACATACATGTGAATGATATTAACTATTTCGATAATTCAAAGCTTGATAAGCTGGTTCAGCTTTCGGTGTCATATTCACGTTTCCAAGAAATTCAACTAGAGGTATCTTCCACTTGTCTTTATGTGCTAACAACTTGCTAGCTAAAATCTGTGGTTTCTCTCAACCATAAAGTGTCATTGTTGTCGGCTTGTCAGACTTGAAGTCCACATGATTATGCTAGAGCTTCTTTGTTTGATGAAAATGGATGTCAAAGGAGTCCTGACATGTTAGACATGTTGGAATAGCTATATGCAGCTTTTTGGAACCATGTACGGGTTGCTGGGAACCATGTAAGGGTTGCTGGGAACCAGCTACAGGTTGTTGGGAACTAGCTACATAGGTTGCTGGGAATTTTCTACAGGTTGTTTGGAACTGGCTACAGGTTGCTGAGTTGGTGTTCAAATTTGTACCTGAAAGTTCTTCCACAAAACTAACCAAAATAGTTCATAGTTTGAATCATAAGACACTGTAACATGCTTCTTATAGCTAAAAAATCATTTGATATTCTTTGGTTTCTCATTTATCTTCAAGCCGTTAGTTTTCTAGAACTCCATTTATGGCAATTCATGGTTGTGGGCCAGCTTGAAATTAATGTTGAATTAATAACGAGTTGGCCAAGTAGGGGTTAGAAGTGATTTTAGTCTCTCCTTGGTAACCGGATTGGAATAGCCTTTCGATAAATTTTTCTATCGAGTTAAATAATAGCTTGGGGTTGGCATAAACTAGCCCGAGACTTGAATTTAATTTAGAGGTCCAAGGTCTACTTAATTGAGTTGGGCTAAATTGAATTCTTGAGTTTGATTTATATATCTACCTTAAGAAAGTATTTATAGCCCATTTGTTTATCTTAAGTGTTGGATCAATTTCAATTGGGTCGGTGACTTAATTGATCTTGGGTCAATTTCAATTGGGTCGGTGACTTAATTGATCTTGTACCCAATAACTATTTCAAGCCCAAATTATTTTGAATTGGGCCTAGAATTGCATCAAGTAGATCAAGTGACCCACTTCCCTTTCTCCTCTTCCTTGTGGTCGATTGTCTCCCCTTCCCCTTGCCCATTTATTTGCTTCTCCTCTTGACTACTACTATAAATAGGAGGTCCCTTAAGGGTTTAAGAGCCCTTACATCCTTCTCATCATTTTTTTCCATCACTACAATCATCACAAGGCAAGCATGCTCTCCCTTTCTCCCTCCCTTTTCACGCCAATCTCCCCTTCCCTATTCATCAAATAATTGTCGTCTTTCTACTTCCAAAATTAAAGATTCCTACACCATTAAATTCTAGAGATTCTATTATGACTAGAACTCCAACAATAGCATTCAAGATCATTAGTTTGAGTAAGTTTTCAGGGGTGGTTTGAGTCAAGATAGTTCGTGATTTTGGGTTGGTGTCCGTGTGATCAAGTGATAATCGTGGTGGAGGTTGTGCATTGCAAGTGATGGCCGTGTGTGGTGCAAGTGGTGTTCGTGCATGGTGATAGAGGCGGCCATGTGGTTTCATGCATGGAGTCGTGTGGTTTTTTTTTCAGGAATGGTGTGATTATGTTCGTTCTTGCGTTGCGTTTTGGTGTTGGGATAAGTCGAGGTAACTAGTTGTTTTATCTAAATTTGACATTCAAATTCACATGGTATAACATAGGATTAATATTGGAATCATGATTTAGTATTATGTTTATGTCATGAATTTATCTATGTATTATGATTTAATTTAGAATTTTCATATGATGATTATTTCTTTGAATCTTGGTTATCTTGATTGGTTTATATTGATTGATTTGATGATTAGTATTAGAATTTGTATGTGGATTTCGAATTTATATTATGAATTACGCATGATTGATTTTCTTGATTTTCAATAGAATATTATGTATTGTTTTTGATTGAATCGTGCATATTAACGTTGATCTTTGGAAAAATATTTCATGCAAGTCTATCTTAAAGTTATGATGATTTTCTTGAAGTTCTAAGTTAGTATTTATTGTCGGTTTGGAATCTTGTTCTTTCTTGATGTGTTTTGAAGATTCCTGTACTAGTACGATGATTCTTGGACGTTCTTGTTCACTACAAGAAAAAGGCTATATTGCTACGGACATTATTTACGGAATATATTTCCGTAGCTAATTTAACTACGGGTTATGATTTATTCCGTAGCTACTGAAATCAGCTACGGAATTTGTTTTTCCATAGTTAAACCAGCTACGGATTTCATAATTCCGTAGCTAATTAATAAATCCGTAGATGATTTCGTTTTATTGTTGGGCTCCCTTCTCAATGGCGTGGGTACTTATCCCATTTCCCTCATTATATTCGTATTTAACTTAGCTTATGGTTCTGTTTTACTCACCTATTCTCAAACTCATCCCCATGAACCTCCTCATCTTTATAGCCGTCACATACCCTCATCCTTCATTACTACTCATCTTCTTCTAATTTTTTCTACTTTGTTTTCCTTGAAATTTCTTTGTTTTTTTGGTTCTAAATTTTTTTCTGCTAGAATTTCTTTCTTTTTTCTGGCCGATTTTTTTTTTTTTTTTTCCGTTCAAAGTTGTGGTTGGATGTTGCTACTGCCTTAGCCGGTGACGCTATTGTTTTGTTTCTTCACCGTCTATGTGTTTTCCGTTTTGTACCCACCACCTCTGCTGCTTCTTTGTCCGTCAAACATGTGAGCTTTATTTTATAAACCCTAAATTTATATGTTTCAATTAAATTACTGATCATTTTCATTAATCGTCTCATCTTATCTCTATCCACTCTTTCTCTTAGATCTAAAATTGACATCAATGGAGAAAGTGAGTTACATCTCATAGTTGGCTCTAAATCTGTTGAACCTCTTCTAATCTTCTTATTCCTCTTGAATCTCATCATCATCGTTGAACTGCTGAATAATGTGAGTTAGGACCTGTTTTGGGGTCTTTTTCTTCTATTTAATGTGATTGAAATTTTGATTTCAATGGGTGATTGAATTTATGATTCTTTGTTTCTCACTCATCTCTTTCTTTTTGGTTATCAGGTTAAAAATTGTTTATGTCAAAAATAAGATGATGGAGGAATTCAACTATTCCAGTAAAGATGAATGATGGATGAAGATGCTTAAATTTTAGATCTAGACTATTAATATTTTTTTTTAGTTAATATTTAGCAATAGAGATATAATTAGTTTAATTATGTTAGTTGTAAAATTTGTGTAAGAATTTCAACATGTTGTATGTTTTTTCTTTAAGGAGTATTTAATTTTTTCTTGTCAATTTTGAATGTAATATCAGGATGAGTGGAATAAGATTAGTTCTTTTTATGAATTGATATTGTGCAATTAAGATTTATGAGTCCAAAGTAGCTAAGAAATTGGTTCATTCAACATGCTAATAAAAATTTTATACTTAAATTATACCTAAAATTAGGTACGGATAAAATTTCCATAGTTAATATTAGCTACGAAATTGGGATTTTTCCGTAGCTAACTAAGTTAGCTACAACATGTTTTCTGTAGCAAATTCCATAGCTAGGTTGTTTTGCTACGGAATTTAAGGGATTAGCTACGGAATCATTCCATAGGTAATAAGCTTTTTTCTTGTAGTGGTTGAACCTCGAAGTTTCTTGTTGAGTCTTGTTGTGTTCTTAATATTTCCTGGTGATTCTTAATGATTCTTGAACTATTGATTTGTTCTTGAGTTTTCTTGTTAAATCTTGGTTTTCCATTTGAATTCTTGAAATTAGAAGGTCGTATTTTGTTATTGATCCTATTGATCATGTCGATAGACTTTTTGAATCGGTTTTCTTAATTTATAGATCATGGTGACATGTCGAAATTGTTATTTTGACTTAACGATCCTGGTGATCCTGTCGTTATGTTTTCGATTCGTTTTCTCGTAATGGTTGCCTAACTTAGTGAAACTCGAGTAGCTATTTTGGGTTAAGTCGTAGCCGCTACTATAACACCCCAGTTTTTCGGTATTTTCTGCTATGTTTATTTGTCTATATTTATGTTTATTTTATGTATGGTCCGAATTTATTTTGACTATTTATTTTTGTTTTATTTCTCGAATATGATTATTTTATTTTATGATTAACTGGTTTATTATCTATTTTATTTTACTTTAATTAATTGGAATTTTATTTTAATTTTCTAGTTAATTAATTAATTTTGGGCCAAGTGCAATTTAGACATGATTAGTCATGCTTAAGTGTAATTAGCCCAAATAAACTTTTTAGCCCATTTGAGCAAGCCCATAGCCGCCCCCCCATTATGTTATGTGGCTTGATTTGGCACTTGCCTTGCGTTCACACCTTAACTAACTTCTATAAATAGAAGTAGTAGTAAGGCTTAACGAACATTTGCCATCATAATCACCTTTTGCCCACAAGTAAAATTCAAACACTCTCTCCATCTTTGCTCTTGTTCCACACGCCATTTTTGGCTAAATAACCCTAACTTTTGTTCATCAATCTTTTCAAACCCAAACATAAAGATTCAACCTCCATTGATCTTTGAGTAATCAAACACACTAGCTTTCATTGCCATTGTTCAAGTTGATTATCCAGGTTTGGTTTCGATTTTTTGGTTGGTTTGTGTGGGTCGTGGCTGGCCGTGTTTGTGTGAAGTCGTGTGGGTGGCCGTGCATCGAAGCTGTGATTGGTGGCCGTGCCGTGCATCGAAGCCGTGCGTGTTCGTGAAGGTGAACCGTGTCCGTGAAGGTGCACTGTGTTCGTGGTGGTTGTACCGTGGTTTGGGCCGTGTGATTACGTTTCCGGGCAGCAAGTTTTCATGTATTGTTGTGTTTATACTTCAATAAGGTAACATGCTATCCTATCCTAGTTTGTATACCATGATTCATAGGGTAGATTAGATGATTAAATTAGACCAAAAGTTGATGATTATGACCTTATGCCATGCGTGATTTATGGGCTGATTTAAGTAGTTATTTCGTAATGTTCTTGCCTTGTTTCTATGTATTTTATGGTTGGTTATGATAGATTTATGTTTGATCATGTTCATGTTCGATTTTCATGGAGTTTTGATGCATAGAATTGATGATTATGTTATTGAAAGTTAGCCATGTCATGCGTGTGTTTTGGGTTATATTGATGATGATGATTCTTGATAATCTTGATGTGTTTCATGTGGTTCTTGAATCTTGAATTGATGAACTAAGTTAAAGATTGTAATCTTGATATTGATTCTTGAGTTCTTGAAGTTTCTTTATAAGTTCTTTGAGGATTCTTAAGTTCTTGAGGTTTCTTGTTTATGTTATGATGAATCTTGATTTTCTTTATTATGATTACGTAGTATTTAAGTATAGATTATGTAGTCTTAATTAAAGAAAGGTTAAAAAGTAATTAAAGAAAGTTCAAAGAAAGTTAAAGAAACAGTAAAGAATGGGTAAAGAGGTTCAAAGATAGTAATGTACATAGTTAGACTCAAGAAAAGGCGTAAGATGCGATCTTGAGAATAACCAAGATGTAAAGAACATAAAGGTAGCTTGAATTTACTTTTAGACGCCTAACCATAGAGTAAGATTCTAAGACTTGGGTTAAGACGCTAGCTGCCCCTATCCTAACCGCGGTATTGGGATAGTGAATCCTTACTATGTCGTCTTTTTGATATGGATTTCCGTAAGATGGGGTTCATGGGTTTGGGAGTAAGATTCTCATTCTTGGCATAGTAGGAAAGTTCGATCACGTAAGATGTGTTCGTACGAGGATAGTCCGGTCTAATATGTAATGACAGCGACAAAGATTATGATAAGATTATGTCAAGTGAAGTTAAGCGAGTTATTATGATTATTATTGTTGTTGTTATTATTATTTTACGTTTGCATGTTCGTTTGTATGAGTGCCTGATTTTTTGTTTGATTTACTCTATGATCATGTATATGTGTCCACGTTAGGGTGGGACTGTTATGTTACTCGCCACTGATGGTGGATATATGTTCATTTTCAAGTAACTCTGATGGTGATGTTGATGCTTAGCTTGGGTCCAGGCGAGTGTCGATTTTCTATCTATAGTTGTAGTTGTGATTTCCTGTTATTAGACTTTAGATTGTTAGTATGTTGTATTGTGACGACCCGACTCGCTTAAACCAGCGCGGAAGAAACCGACGAGTCGAATAGTCGATCTAACATACAAACTTACTATTAAAACAAAACCTCAAAAGATATATTATTACTAAATCCCAAAAATACAACACCCACAAGATTGTACAATACTAAACCCAAAGTAATCAATACTAGGAATTAACTCCAAAATTATCAGAGTTAGAATATACGAAATACAAATACTAATCGTCCAAACTGGAAACGTTATACAATGTAAGCAAATAAAGAACCAACGACACTCGCCCAACCCAAAGCTAAACAACACCGTCATCATCAGAGTTACCTGAAAATTAACAACAATCCACTGTCAATGGCGAGTAACATAACAGTCCCACCCTAACATGGATACACATAACCATAGAATAAACCAAACAAACACACCAGGCAAAACATACCAACATGCGACACATTTATCATAATATTATCAATAATAACAAATAATGACAATAACATAAACTTGACCACTTTAGTTATTCAAACTCATCATTACTCTTTAATCTTTGTCGCTATCATTTACATTTTAGACCGGACTATGCTCGTACGAACGCATCTTATTACGCGAACGAACTTTCCTACTATGATATGATTGAGAATCTTACTCCCAAACCCATGAACTCCATCTTACGGAAATTCATATCACATAGACAACATAGCAAGTATACACTATCCCAATACCGTGGTTAGGATAGGGGCAACGGCTTAACCCAAGTCTTAGGATCTTACTCCAAGATTAGGCGTCTAAAAGTAAACTTAAGCTATCTTTACATATCCATTACATCTTTGTTATTCCCAAGATCGCTTCTTACACCTTTTCTTGAGTCTAACTATGTACTTTACCACAATCTTGAACTTCTTAAATCAATCTTTATCTTTCTTTAACTTTCTTTAACTTTCTTTACCTTTCTTTAAAAGAGCGGGCAATTGCCGTCCTTGTGACTTTGGATGAGATGACCCACGAAATTTATGATGAGCGGTGGGAAGATATGAAATTGTTATCTTGCAGAGATGCTCTCATCCGCAGCTGGAAGGAAACTAAGGAGGCTTCAGATTATATTGCCGACATGAGTCTGGAAGTTGCCGACAAGGAGGGTCAGACAATGAAGGAGAGAATGCTACAGGCCCTGAGCAATATATATGCTGAGAGGAAGAATGAAATTGAAGCTGAGAATGAGCGCCTGCTGTAAGAGGATGAGGATTAGATGAAAGATCAGTTTATGCAAGAATTTGAGAAAGAACTTGATGTTGTTGATCATGTTGAAGGTCAAGGTGAAGTTGACGCCGCTGAAGTCGACCGTTTGGCTGCCAAGCTTGTTGAGGATAGTTTGAATGATGATGGCCAAGGGGTGGGAGATCCTAAAAGAGAGCGCCGGTTGAAGAAGAGTGATGACCCTTCCTCTACTAATCCCCATGCCGAACCACATCCCAATCCTCCTTTTATTTAATATTTGTAACTTGTACATTGTTACTTTTTAGAAACTTAGGTAACTTTTTGTATTTAAAACTTGGTATGCTAATACAAGTGATGGTTTTTTACCTTTTCCTGAGTATATATATTGATAGGTCCATTTTAGGACCGATTTCCTGGACTCTTTTAACTTGTTTTCTGTTCTTTTTAGGCTTAGTTTTATTAGTTTTAGGCTTTTTTAGCTTAGTTTAGGTCTTAGTTGCGTTTTCGTTGAATAATGCCTTTTCTTGCCATTTTTGCTAATAATTGAGCACTTTTGCGTTACTAATACCTTGCGTTCATTCATGTAGGTATTTTTTGTGTTTTCGATCAATTCTTAAAAGACGACAAGGGTCGTGAGAGGTCCCGAGAAGCTTTGGGAAGTGTTCCGCAATAAAGCCAAGACCACAATCACCACTTTTGGAGCATAGGTCAACGTTGAAAGGCCATAACTTTTTACATACTTATCATTTTAAGGCGATTCAAGTTGCAGGTTAAAGCTCGTTCCGATAGCTTCGAAACGCCTAGTTATAAGCTAAATTTTGATAAGAAATGAAGGAGTTATGATGTTTTTAAAACCGGCTGTCAAGCTGTCCAGCGGCCACTGAGACCATTCCAGCGCTCGCTGAGACCTCTCCAGCGCCTGCTGATATGTTCAAGCGCCCGCTGAATTGGCCAAAACAGTCAATAGCTCATTTTTTGGCTGCAACGCCCGCTGAGACCTTTCCAGCGTTCGCTGGAGAGGCCAAGCGCCCGCTGAGAAGGCCCTGTTCGTATCATTTAATCTGTTTTAGGTATTTTCTCGTGATTTTTTTTGGGGAACTATAAATACCCCCTTCTTCCCCCTTCACAACCAGCTGAGGTTAGAGGCTCAAACTTAGGGTTAGGTTAGTTTTAGAGCTTTGTTCTTCATTTCTCT
Organism: Salicornia ramosissima; assembly: GCA_951394345.1. Lineage (NCBI taxonomy): Eukaryota > Viridiplantae > Streptophyta > Magnoliopsida > Caryophyllales > Amaranthaceae > Salicornia > Salicornia ramosissima. The sequence goes on along the minus strand of OX596239.1, from coordinate 38,243,143 downwards.
TGTAATTTCTACTTCATTTGTTCTTAATTTATGCAAAGTTCTTGATTTTTCTTCTCTATTTGCTTGTTCTTCATATTCTTCAAGGTATTTTCTGGTTTTCTTGCTTTGTTATCTTTGTTTTAATAGCTTTGTTAATTGCTTTTGTTGTTCTTGTTAGTAATTGTTCTTGCATGTCTTGTTGTAGTTAATTGTAGTTTTTGTTTCTTTGCTTTCTAGTTGTTGATTTTAGTTGGTGTTCTTATTTTCTAGGTTTTTAGTTGTTTATGTTTGTTGCTCTTAGATTTTATGTTTAGTTTATGTTATTAGTTTAATTATGTTTTTATTAATTATGTGTCAGTAGTTAATTTCTAGGGTTTGAGTGAAACTTCTCAAATCCTCCATGTTTGTGGTTTAGTTGTTTCTTGGTTTTGGTTGTGATAATGTCGGTACCGAAGGTTCGGTGATGTTGAATCTCGTGTCTAGCTAACATTAGATTCATAGAAGAATCCCCACCGAAGGACCAAAAGGTGAACGTGGTTGATGACTCCCTTCGCCCGATTGATGGAAGCACCACGAAAGTTGGGCCTTCAATCAAAGGAAAGTTACCGGTTTTCGTGATTTCGTGCTTAAGGCTTGTTAGACGTGTCGCCGCATGAAAGTGGGTTGTGTATGTCTTCCCGGTCGTCACACTAGCTTGAAAGAGTAGTGTGATCTTAGAACGACCTCCCCTTATCCATGAACTAAGTCTAAGTTTCGATTGATTCATAATTCATGGTGGTATGAGTTGTGGATCTCTTACCCAAGTCCTTTTTATTCTTGCTTTCGTAATTTAGTATTAGTTAGTTCCGGTAGTTCTCTTCGCCTCTCGCGACCATCATTTGACCTAGCTTGTTCGACGCTTATGCCTAGACTAGTACAACGTACCTTCCCCGTGTTCGACACCCCCACTCATACTACGACGGGGGTTTTTATTTGGTGAGAAAATCCCTTCTATCATATATTTTTGTAATTTGGCTATGGCATTTCTTTAAACAAAAAGATATAATTATTAAACTAAGATATTCTATGCCCCCAATTACATGTTTTGTTAAAAAACATGAAATTACTACTCAGAAAGAACTTCTTCAGATTGTCTGTGTTCCATTGCCGAGGTGATGACCTACCTTCTTCGTCCTGTAGTCTGTAGGAGCCTGGCCTGATAACCTCTTTCACTTGATATGGACCTTCCCAATTAGGGGTTAGCTTGCCTTCAGTAGGTCTTCTTCCGGTGGCCTTGAATTTCCTGAGGACCCAATCATCTTTCTCAATTGGCCGAGGGGCCACCCTCTTGTTGAATTATCTGGTTATTTTTTGCTTGTAGGTGATTGATCTGAGAAGAGCATCAGCTCTCGTATCGGGTAAGAGGTCGGGATCTACCTTCCTCTTTTCTTCATTTTCCTTATAGTCCTAGTACGTGATCCTAGGTGAGGGTATCCTTACTTCCACAGGAAGGACCGCTTCACTACCATACACTAAGGAGAAGGGAGTGTGACCCGTTGCTTCCTTGGTAGTCGTCCGAGCTGACCAAAGGACTCCTAGTAGCTCATCAATCCATGAGCCCTTGGCTCCTTCTAGCTGAGTCTTGATTCCCTTCAATATGATTTTGTTAGCAGCTTCGGCTTTGCCGTTAGTCAAGCGCCTGGCTACGGATGTCAATCTCGTCTGAAAGCCGAATTGAGAGCAATATTCCTGAGTAGGTCCATTGTCAAATTGTCGGCCATTATTTGAGATGAGCATTCTGGGGATGCCGAACCGAGTGATGATGTTCTTCCATATCAACTATTTGACTTGTTTGTAAGTAATGCTTGCCAATGCTTCGGCCTCAATCCACTTGGTGATGTAGTCGACAGCTACCAAGAGGAACTTTTTCTATGCTACTGCTGGTGGGAAAGGACTGAGTATGTCCATTCCCCATTTGTCAAAGGCCAGAGTGAGCATGATGGGTGCCAAATCTTGTGAGGGCCTCCTTAGTATGTCCCCGTGCATCTGACATTTCTTGCATTTTTGGACGAGGGCTAAGTCGTCCTTCCTGATGGAAGGCCAGTAGCACCCTGTCCTGAGAGTTTTTCTTGCAATGGTACGTTCTCCCTGATGACTACCGCATGCCCCTTCATGTATTTCTTATAGGATACGACTTCTTTCCTCCAAGGTGACACACTTCAGCAGTGGATGAGTGTAAGAAAGCTTGTATAACTGTTGGTTGTACCATAGTTTCCAACTGAAGGCCTTTACCCGATCTTGTTCCTTCTCTTCGGGCGGTAGCTGATTGTCTCTAAAGTGAGAGATGATGTTAGTCCTCCAATCTGACTGTTGAGACACGATGTTGATGTTGGGCTCAGGTAATACCTCCCAAGTAATAATCCGAGGATGTGTTCCCTCAGCTAAGCTAGCAAGTCTGGCGAGAGCGTCAGCCTGTTGATGCTCTGGCCTGGGAATATGGTCGAGAGTGAAATGTTTGAACTAAGTTATGAGCATTTTACACTTTTGAAAATACATCTTCATAGCTTCTTTTTTGGCAAGTATTCTTCGGATATCTGCCCCACTACCAATTGGGAGTCCGAGACCACTTTGATGGAGGTGGCTCCTGCGGCCTAGCATAGTTTCAATCCGAAGATGAGTGCCTGGCGTACTCTATCCTTTCTTCTGCTCTTGTTTTGATGAATAACCCGGCTCCGCTTCCTCCTTTGGTGGCCGAGCCACCAATGTATAATTCTAATGGTTGACCATTGTCCTGAGCGGTTGGTCTATTTGTGCACTCTACAATGAAATCAGCCAATGCCTGAGCTTTGATCGCTTTTCGTGGTTCATACTGAAGACCAAAGTCTGAGAGCTGGTTGTCCCTATCTGACATCTTGATGGAATGGTTCTTTCCTTCTATTGCTTTTTGGATGGGTTGTCCGGTTAGGACCTTGATCTGATGAGCTTGGAAATATGGTTTAAGCTCTCACGAAGTAGATAGGATACTGGAGATGCTCTCTTTCAGCCACTAAGACTGCGCTGAGGGCATATTCTGAGACGGCAAGATAGAGAAATAATCCTTCTCTTGGAAGTGGAGAAACTAGTTTCAGAATCTGAGGGAGATGTTCCTTTAGCTTCTGGACGGCTTCCTTGTCCTCGGCATTCCAACTAAATGTTGCCTTTTTTAGTTCTTAAAAGAAGGGTAAGCTCTTATCAGCTGACCGAGACAAGAAACGACCGAGGGCTGCAACATAGTCGGTCAGCCTCTGTACTTCCTTGACCATCCTTCGTGACTACATGTCCTGTATCGCCTTGATTTTATCAGGATTAGCTTCCATGCCCCTTTCGTCTACCAGGAATCCGAGACATTTTCCTCCCTGGACCTTAAAAACACATTTCTTGGGGTTTCCTTCATGTCATGGACATGATCTGAGGCTAGATTGCTTTTGATGATCATGTCGTCCACGTATACCTCAACGTTTTTTCCAATATTTTTCTCGAAGACCTTGTTGACCAGACGTTGGCATGTGGCTCTAGCATTCTTTAGACCGAAGGGCATGACATTGTAGTAGTAGACTCCCTAATCTGTGATGAATGCGATGTGTGGTTGATCTTTCTCTCCCAAGGGGATTTGATGGTATCCCGCGCTAGTGTCTATGAAGCTGAACAGAGCGTGCCCTGCCATTGAATCTACCAGATTATCGATCTTTGGAAAAGGGTAGTCATCTTTGGGACAAGCTTTGTTCAAGTCAGTGAAGTCCACACACATTCGCCAAGTTTTGTTAGACTTTCTTACCAACACCACGTTGGCCAACCAATCGGTGTACCTGCATTCTCGAATGAATCCGACATCTGGCTACTCTGCTACCCCCGATCAATCAACATCTGACTACTCTGTTTTGGCTGCTGCAGTAACTCGAATGTAACTAGGAAACATGTGGATTATCCAAGCTTGTCCTCATACCAGTTCAACACGGATGCGGAAGGTCTAGGAGAAGCATTGAGACGGATTGGGGAGAAGGTGAGATGGCCCAAGGAAAGCAGTAGACCCGATACGGAGAAAGGAAAATCAAAGTGGTGCAGTTATCACCAAGACCACGGACACGTGAACAAAGAATGCATCCAATTGAAGAAAGAAGTAGCTTGGTTATACAAGAAGGGGCACCTAGATCATTTGCTACATACTAAAGAGGCCGTGATCAACGAATTAGAGGGATCACCACCACCACCGCAATCAGGGAAGGTAATTAATTACATTATAGGAGGTTCTGATTTATGTGGACTAACGTATTCTGCAGTCAAAAGGGTAGCAAGAGAAACAGGAGGCCACTAATCGAAGCAGAGAAGAAGTTGCTAGAGATGTCGTTCAGCTTTAAAGCAGACAACCTGGAAACAGCCGCGCACCATGACTGCTTGATCATATCACTACACGTGAGCAACTTTCTTACTAGACGAGTCCTAGTAGATGGGGGAAGCACATTAAATATCATTTTCATAGACGCATTGGAAGCCATAGGATTAGGAGAAGCAGATGTGGTAAAGAATACCAAGACACTGGTAGGGTTCAGTGGAGAGATAAAAATCATGCGGTTGGTGAAGTGAGCCTGCATACCTAGGCAAGAGGAATCAACATATCCAACAGTTTCAATGTGCTAGATTGTCCATCAGCTTACAACATTATACTAGGCACACCCTGGATACACAAGATGAAAGCAGTGCCATCAACCTTCCATCAAAGAGTGAAGTTCCCAACACCTTGGGGAATCCAGGAAATCTTAGGGGAAAGAAAAGCAGCGAGAGAATGCTACAGTAGCAGTTTGAAGCCAAAGAAGCAACTCGCATAGCAATTACAGTAAGGTCCATCCCCAATCACGCCAAAAGAAATGCTACTAGATGAAGTGGAGCTGGATCCATCACAACCGGAGCGTAAAGTTCTGGTTAGAGCAACCTTAGCCATACCACATAGAGAAGCTGTAACCAACTTTTTGAAGCAGGACTCTGATTGCTTTGCATGGTCACATGAAGACATGATTGGAATGGACCCCTACGGTATCAAGCAGAAAAGGAGAAAATTCGCACAAGAGAGGAATAACATCATAAATGAGGAAGTGGCGAAACTCTTGGAAGTAGGGAAAATTAGTGAAGTCAAATACCCGGAATGGCTGGCTAACACGGTCGTTGTGGGAAAGAAGAATGGCAAGTGGAGAGTCTGCATCGACTTCACTGACCTCAATAAAGCATGCCCAAAAGACCCATTTCCTTTACCTTACATCGACTCAATTGTAGATGCAACAGCTGGACATGAGATGCTGACATTCCTAGATGCATACTCGGGTTACAACCAGATCTTGATGTATGTCGAAGACCAGGATAAAACAGCCTTTGTCACGGATAAAGGTATATGTTGTTATAAAGTAATGCCATTTGGTTTAAAAAATGCAGGTACAACTTACCAGAGGTTAGTAAACAAGATGTTCCAAAAGCAACTCGGGGACACGATGGAAGTCTATATTGACGACATGCTGGTAAAGTCGAAAAAAGCTGAAGTTCTTATTTTAACATTTAACCCAGACTTTCGAGATACTAAGGAAACATGACATGAAGCTGAACCCAACCTAGGTAAATTGCTTCGGTACATAGTCAAACAGCGGGACATTGAAGCTTGCCCCGACCAGGTAAGAGCTATAGTAAACATTCAATCGCCCACTAATCTGAAAGAAGTATAAAAACTAACTGGTAGGGTAGCTACATTAAATAGATTTATATTTAAATCTTCAGATAAATGTCACATGTTTTATAATGTTTTAAGAAAGAATAAAGGGTTTGAAAGGACATAGGAACATAAAAAAGGCGCTCCAGGAACTAAAACAATACCTGGAGACACCTCCACTGCTATCCAAACCTAAACCGGGTGAAACTTTGCATCTATACTTAGCAATTAGTGAACAAGCAGTAAGTGTGGTATTAGCCAAAGAAGCCGAGAACCCGCAACTCCCTGTCTATTACATCAGCAAAACACTTTTGGATGTTGAAACCAGGTACTCGTCACTAGAGAAATTAGTATTATCCCTTGTTACAGCATCGAAGAACCTAAGGCACGATTTAGAGTTTCACACAGTAATAGAAATGACCAATTACCCAATCAAAGCAGTTTTGAAAAACCTTGACCTTTCCGGGAGAATGGGTAAATGGGCTATAGCACTAAGAAGTTTGGACATCAGGTACCAACCAAGGTTAGCCATAAAATCACAAGCACTAGCAGATTTTGTGGCAGATTTTAGTCCAACCCTTGAGTTCAAAGCGAATAGTGAAATGTTACAATTAAACCAACTATCGGGTCTTTAAGTTTGAATAATATATGTGGATGGTTCGTCCAATTTCAGAGGAGCAGGGCAAGGGGTTGTACTAAAATCGCCAAAAGGGGAGATGATAGTACAATCAATAACCTATGACTTTGCTGCTACTAACAACGAAGCAGAGTATGAAGCTTTGATTGCAAGGATGACATTGGCAAAAGATTTGGGAGCTACAGGGTTAAATGTTTACAGTGACAGCTTGCTAATAGTAAGCCAGATTAAAGGAGAATTTGCAACCAAAGACTCCAAAATGATTGCATAGGTAGCAGTAGCTAAGAAGAAAGCAAAGAAATTTCATCTATTCACCATTACACAAGTACCCAGAGATCAAAACACACAATAAGACGCACTTGCCAACTTAGGGTCAGCACTTAAGAATTGTTACTTCGATAACATCCCTTTGATACACCTAACAAGCCCTACCATATCCAAACCAGAACCAGATGCCCATTCCCTAAACTCCACTTTACAAGATACGCCCTAGTTCCAACCAATCCTGGATTACTTGCAAAACAAAACCCTCCCACAGGACAAGATGGAAGCAAAAAAGATAAGAGTGAAAGCAGCAAGCTATGAAGTATGAGAAGCTGTCTTATTCAATAAATCAGCCAAAGGAATCATCCAGAGATGTTTTTATAGAGGTTATTTTTTTTCTTTCAAGAATATAACAATTTTGTAATGATTTTTCACGGCAGATAGGACTCTTAATCTTTATAGTGGATCACGAAGTAGCCTTTCATGGAAAGTAGTGAATGTAAGTTGTGGTACTTTAAATTTTGTTGAGAATTTCCATACAATACAATTTATAATATGAGATAAGTTTATAATTCAACTTTTAATTGTTTGTAATATAGTGTCCTCGACAACTTGGAGATAAATATGAGTGTGGCTATTATATGATGAAGTATACAAGAAAATGGAGTTTGGGCAACGAAAGTTTTTATTATGTGCCACAAAATTCATTTTTGTTGCCCAACTAACTAAAATGGGCAACAAAAAATATATTGTTGTACAAAAACCTTATTTGAGCGACAACATAAATTGTTTCGATGTCCATTTGGTTATTTGTGTAACAAGCTCATAATTTGTTGCCTACTTATTGTCTTTGGGCCACGAAATGCATTAGTATTTGTTGCCCAAAATTTTTAAAAAAAGGTGAAATAGTTTTCCTCTCACTCACCCCGACCCATTATTTCGTTTTTTCCACCAAAAAAAAAACAGTTTTTCTCTCTGATACCCTCCAACTTTTACGTTTTCTTTCTGGTACCCAAAGATTTTGAAATTTCTCTCTGGTACTCATCAACTTATATTTTTTTATAATCTATAACGGAAATGGCATAATTTTCTAACGGAAATGGCATAGTTAAGGTATTTGTTGCTGAGGAAGATAGGATTCCGTTAATTTTCTAACGGAAATGGCATAATTTTTACCATTTTCCTCTATTTAAGGGTCTGATTTGAGGTCGGGTTTCAAAAAATCGAGGCGAACAGAGAACGCAAATTGGGGCCAATCGGATTATTTTTTGCAAAATCCAACTTCAAATCGGATCCCTAAAGGGTAAAAATTACCTGTAAAACCTTGAGCAGACTATTTTTATTCACGTAGATCAATGTGCGCACATTGAGGCGAATCGGGAACGCAAATTGGGGAAAATCAGGTCATTTTTTGCAAAATCGGACCCCATAAGGGTACAAATGACCCGAAATACCTTGAGCAGACTATTTTTTTCACGTAGATCAATGCGCGCAAATCGAGGCAAATTTGGAACGAAAAGTGGGGGCAATCAGATCATTTTTTGCAAATTCTGATCTCAAATCGGATCCCTTAAGGATAAAAATGACCCGTAAAACCTTGAGCGGACTATTTTTACGTAGATTAATGCGTGCAAATCGAAGCGAATTTGAAACACATATTGGGGGCAATCGGATAATTTTTTGCAAAATCCGACCTCAAATCATACCCTTTGAGGGTAAAAATGAGCCGTAAAACCTTGAGCGAACTATTTTTTTCACTTAGATAAATGCACACAAAATCGAGGTTAAACAGAGGAAAATGGTAAAAATTATGCCATTTCCGTTTAAAAACTAACGAAATCCTAACGCCATCAGCAGCAAATACCTTAACGAGTTATGCGTTGTAAAAAAATATAAGTTGATGGGTACTAGAGAGAAATTTCAAAATCGTTGGGTACTAGAGAAAAAACGTAAAAGTTGGAGGGTACCAGAGAGAAAAACCCTAGAAAAAATTAATTGTCTCTTCTCCTACTCATACCTCACACTCTCAGAGCAGTTCGTCCAATCCCAAACACATCCTCCCCACTCTCTTTCTCTCTGTTTAGGTCAGATTATAATTTTTAACAATTCTCATATGAAATTGTTGGCTTGAAAAATTGAAGTTTAACTATTTTGGAAGTAATTTCTGTAGGAAATAAAGGATACCATGTGAACTCCGCGATAAATAAAAAAAAAAAAAGCACTTTTAATATATATATGGACAAGTGCCCAACAACTTTGGTTTCAATTCATGAGTGCTCTAGAGATATATCCTAACTTTCTCGTAGAAGGTATCTAAAATTAACCTTCACACTCATATAGGTGAACCATTTAGTATTTCTCATTATACTAAAAATCAATGTATCATTGGGTTTAGTAAGTTTCACATAACTTATCAAAAGCTTCTCATTAGCACCCCCACATTGATAATAAAATCATTAAGAGTAATTTGATCAACCGCACAAACTAGCAGTGAATCCATCAAGGGGTTCTCATAGAACCACCATAACCAAATTGGGCTATAGATTCATTAAGAGTCAATGCTCAACCTTCACATTAGATAAATAACCCGTCTAGTCCTTTCCATCATAAGACCACTCACATATATCGTGGGATATGGATTCATTAAGAGTTTAATTTCTAAATTAAACTCAACCATCTTACAACGGTGGATCCCTCAAGTGCATCTCAAATAGCACCTACCACAATGGTATTGGATCCATTAAGAGTTCAATTACTCAACCTCATTTAAGTTTCATCTCTTTCATAGATCTTTTTACTTAATTTGATTTATTCTGCTGATTTTGGTGGTTGAAAGAATTGCATGCCTTTTTGTTTTGGTTAAGCTGAATTCCATTTGTTTAAAGAATTCCTTTTTTTTTTTTGGTTTAGTCTGTATTTTGTCTTCTGCAATTCGTATTTTATGTTGATGTTCAAATTTCGTTTTGTAAATTCGTTTTTTTAATGATTTTTGTTTCAGCCTACAATCTCTCATTTTTTTTGTTTCATTTTTATGCAATTTATTTAATTTGATTTATTTCTGCAATTTGTGTTTATGCCAAATTTCACTCGATGCGTAATTTGGTTGATTCGGCTACGATTAGATCGTTATTCCAAAAAAAGTAATGAAACAGGGAACGGGGATGACCACACAAGAATGGTGATACGGAAAACCTTTAAATAAGTGACAAACCGCGGGTGGCTATGAGTCCACCAATCCACTATTTGAATATGAATTATTGCTTACAATGGAATTATAAATGTAAAGTAAAGGCAAATTATTTTCGATGGTTTACAGAGACGGGGGAGAAATAGTTTTGCTCGTATGCTTTTCTTACGTAGGATTGTATATATCCTCCACAAATCCCTAAAATTCACTATATATAATCATCTTTAGCTGCCGTCTTAACCCCTAGAGAATAGGTCTTCAAGTTACGGATTGCGGACGTGGCATTTAACTTAGTGAAGAGAACCCGAGTCGTGCCACGAATCTCGCCACTACCTTGGACTGAATCTGATTCTAAGATATCTGGAGAATATTCCCTTCTAGACGTGCTGACTCTGCTAGCAAGCTTCATGTTCTTGCAAGGAGAAAATTCTAGCCATAACAATTGCCCCCAACTTGTAACCCGGGTTGCCAAACTCGAGATGCAAGCTGAAGCCGTGCCTGCAAAGACGTCAGTTTCTGTATAATTTAAAGACACAAAATTTGAAATTCAAAAAACCGTCAGTTCACTTTTTTAACTCCCAATTAAATGCAATCACTACCCTCTATGCAATAATGGGTTACTGGTTTTAAATATGGTTATTGAAAGTTGCAAAGCTTATAAACACATGCAAAAATCCTTTCTCTCTCATCCTCGTACTTGTTCGATTCTCTGAAAATAATTTGAGCAATTTCCTCAGCCAATCCCCCCCTTCGATTCAAGGATATTCAGTGAGCCGGTAATTGTTCTTCATTTTCGCTCTTTCTTTTCAATTTTATTTCGTTTTTATGCCTAGATTTAAACAGTGTGCTAGAAGGAGAAATCCTAGGGCTTTGAATTCTCAACAATTAGAAATAGAAATGGGGAGGCCTCAAGACGACATTGTGAGTACAATTAATGAGGGAGAACTGTTGAAAATTCGAGAGGGGTGTGGGTTCCCTGTCGATGCTGAACTAATAGCCCCCTCTAAAAGTGATAGGCCTTGGAAATGCCCAGAAGGCTGCGTAGTTTTCTATGATTACCCTTTCCTCTTAGGTTACCAATTCCCCTTTAGTCCTCTTACTAGAGGGGTTATTAGTGCTTTTGACCTAAGTCCGGGCTAAATGTGTCCTGGGTTTTGGAGATTATGCTCTGTGGTGGAAGAGCTTTCTAGGAATTGGGATTTAGCTTTCTCTGTTGATGAGCCGATGGTTGTGTACACTATAAAGAAGTTGAACGTGGCTCGCATCACCCTGAGGGTTAGGGACAACGAGACCAAGTTGGTAGAGGAGGAGGATGTGAATGATAGGTGGTGGAAGCATCGATTCTTTTTTGTGAAGAAGTCGTCCCTAGGGGAAGAAGGGAGATGCATGCGTGCTGGATGGAACAATGGAGGTAGTTTTTTGTTTCTCTGAATGTTAAAGGTTTGATTTAGGTTTTAACTCTCACTCTTATATGGGTTTTTCATAGATCGCGTAGCTTCTCCGGTGTTTGAACCAAAAAGAATTTGATCGACAAATTTCTTGAAATTCCTGCTGATAACCACTTCTTCAACAAATTTGCTCCCACGGTCTTTAGCGACCCGGCTATGCATTCAGGTATATTCCAACACGAGTTTCCATCTTGTTTCATGCCCCTATTGCTACCACCTAACTGTCATTGGCTTGTCTTCAGATGCTGGTCATGTAATGTTTGACGCTGAAATGAGGCGCAGGGCCACCGTAAGAGGAAGAAAGCAGGTGAGCACGACTCGTCTGAAACTCAGTCGGAACATGGGTGTGTTGCTCCGCTTAGGGTCCCTGACTTCACCGACGTTGATGCTGGCGCTGGTGGGTCTCTCATGCCTCCTAACTTCTTAGCCTCTCATTTTGTGGATGAGGGGATCTTCCCGGAAGAAAACAAGTTGTTGTCCCCTACTTCCAGCCACCGTCTTCGCCTTCTCGATCCTCAGACCATCGCCTCGCAGGGCGTGGCTTTCCAACTTCAGGTGATTTAGTTGACTTCTGCACCATTTGTATGGGATGATCCCATGAATCTTTCATAACTTGAGATTTGGTTTTGGCACGGTTTGCAGAATTCTCTGATGAGTAGATCCCAGATAGCTCGCCAAGGCAGGGAGCTGAAAGCAGCTAGGGAGGAAAGCCAAGCATTGAGGCTCGAGAAGGAGGGTTTTGGAGAGAAGCTGAAACAAGCTTTGAAAAAGCAGAAAAAAGAGATGGAGACAATTAGAGAGGAAGCCGAGACGGCTAAGAATGAGAAGATCGAGGAGCTGGAGAAGCGGGTGCACGAACTGGAAGAAGAGGTCCTTGATTGTGTTGTCCACACCATTATTCTGGCTAGGGCCAAGTTATCTTATTTGGTCTACTATGAGAATTTCTCCAAGGAAGACCTCAAAAAGGAGATAGATTATTACTTGGAGGAAGTGGGTGACATAACTGACTTAAAGCCACCAGTCGAGTCTACAGCGGATTCTAAGGCCTCTGACGTTGCTCTGGAGGAGGCAATTCCTCAAGCAAATCAGGTTCCCGTCAAAGATGAAGCCTAGCCGTTGACACCTTCTTCTCTTTTGGATATTATTAATTAACTATTGGTCTTAAACTTATGTTTCGTTGAAACAATTTGCTACTTGTGCTTCTTTTTATTTTACCATTGGTCACGGGGCCAACGGGTGCTTGTGTTAGTTAACTGACAGTAGTTTTTGGCTAGGTACACTAGCGTCTTTATGAATGTTCAAATGCTTTACTTATGAATATGCTTTTTACCTGATGCAAAGTACTTTCATTCCTGGCGTAGATAACCTGTGTTGAGTGCCGTTGTTAGCCGGTACTTGGCTTCTAGGCGTATAGCTTATGATAACTTAGCTTTTCTAGCCTTTGTAGCAGGTACTCTGACCTAAGACCGTCGCGTTCCTTTACTGGCGTTAAAGCCTTCAAAAAATGGGTTAGGGGCGACCGTTGGTGTTTCCACCAACAACCCTCCGATGCTTAAGTCAGTAGGGTATTCTAAGGAATAGAAATAACACACATGAAAGGAGCGTTGATAGCTGTTACCTCTTTAGAAATGATATAGTTTTAGGTGGGACGCGTTCCAACTCCTGGGGATGTCTGTCCCGTCTGGGGTTACTAATTGGTAGGCGCCCCTGCCAATGACACGCTTGATTTGATAGGGTCCCTCCCAACTAGCCCCTGACTTACCTGCGTTTAGCTCCTGCGTGTTCTGAAACACTTTTCTCAACACCCAGTCTCCTTCGCGAAAGGACTTTGTTTTGACATTCTTGTTGAAGCTTCGTGCCACAATGCTTTGGTAGTTGGCCATTCGGATGAATGTGTTTTCCCTTAAGTCTTCAATGGTGTCCAAACTGTTGGCTAACTCTATGTCGTTGGCTTCTAGGGTGAGCAAGCCATACCTAGCTGTTGGCGTAGTTACCTCACGTGGGATGACGGCTTCGCACCCGTACATTAAGGACAAGGGTGTTTGCCTTGTTGCTGTCCTTGGTGTCGTGCGATTTGCCCATAAGATTCGAGGTAGTTCTTCGACCCATTTTCCCTTCTTAGCTTCTAACCTGCGTTTAATGCCATTTATTATTATTTTGTTACTGGATTCAGCTTGTTCGTTCGCCTGTGGATACCTGGGGGTTGACGTAGTGAGGGTGATGTTCTATTCTCGACAGAAATTTCTTGTTTTGTCACTGATAAACTGGGATCCGTTGTCACAGACTATTTCCGACGGTATGCCGAACCTGCAAACAATGATATTCCATAGGAAGGACACAATCTCTGTGTCATGTACCTGTTGGTATGCCCCTGCTTCTATCCACTTAGAAAAAGAATCTGTTAGTGCTAGGAGAAATACCTTTTTTCCAGGAGCTGGGGGATGTTTTCCAACGATGTCCATCCCCCACCTCATGAAGGGCCAAGGTGTTAACGATGAGTGTAACGATTCAGAGGGTTTATGTATCATACCTGCATGTCTTTGACACTTATCACACCTTTTGACGTAGTTATCGGCATTTGTCCGGATTGTTGGCCAATTGTAACGACCCGACTTTTTAGCTTGTCGATTTACGAAGGGAATCGACATTCGGATCATCACTTAAACCAAATTATACTTTAAAGATAAATAAAATAGATGGGAAAAATATCTTTTATTAAATGGCTACTAAAAATCCATAAAATCCAATAATAAGTATTACAATGAAAAACTGAAAGTACGGTCCCAACATGCTGGGATCATTAAAATAACTAAATTATAACCAAATTGTTCTGGGTATAACTAAAAACTCAAGAAGTAAAACCAATCTCTCAGGCCCATCCTGCGAAGCCCGCTCTATTCAGCTGCATCTTCACCTGGAATTATGGGGGGGTCCACCGTCAGTGGCGAGTAACTAGGCTGTCCCATTTAATCAAGGGACCGCCAAACACATAATAGCATAGAAAAAGTACATAAAAACTGTAAAGAAACATAATGCAAGTCTTACACACAAAACGTACAAAATCCATATAAAAAGTACGTATAAATCTACGTATAAAAATACGTATAACAATACGTATAAAGTACGTACGAAAATACGTATAAATACACCTGCAGAAATACGGTTAGAAATACGTATATTCTACGTATAAAAATACGTACAACCACCCTGCAGATACGGTTAGAATACATACAAAATACATACATCATTCACGTATCAACATACGCATACATACACGTATAAATACCAAAATAAACACAGCGGAAGACTTATAAAAATACAATTCTTATACTCAATATTATACATCTTTACTTAGCTTAACCCTTAGCTTATATTATACTCATCTGATAATATACTGATCATATCAAATTCATACTTAACATGATTCTCCATAACATATCTTATTATACATAATCACATCTTATCTTACATCATCATAATCATATCGTAAATTCACATCGATCTTATAATAAGGCATAATAACTTCTGATCTTTACACATGCACTTATTATCACAACATAACATAAATCTTTGCGGACTGTCTTCTACAGCTCGTAGCGAACCAATGCGTTCGCAACTTTCCTAAAACATGTCGGGGTGAACCAATGCGTCCCACCCGTAGCCCTCCAATGCGAGAACTAAGCCTAAGCTATGGCCATAACTCCTAAATAGTCCTCCAATGCGAGAACTACCTAGACGACTCCATATTCTAGAACCCAGAACTGCTCGGGGGAACCAATGCGTCCGACCCAATTGAGCAGTGGCATCGACTAAACCCAATTGATAACCAATGCGTTATCGCAAGGGCGTCCTTATCTTATTAACCCAATTGATGACCTTTGCGTCATCGCAAGGGCGAACTTTATATTGTATCTTATATCTTTATTAATTCATATCATATTATATATTGGGAAATACTAGGTGACAGTAATAGGAAATGAAATGTTCGGAGTCCCAGGAAAGAGAGGTGCGGCACGTATGTTGGCCACCTTAAATACCAAGTCTTTCCTAGCCAGAAACCGAAACATAACATGTATATCTATTACCCTGTTTCCTTTCTTATCCCTAGTAATATCTTAGGTATCTTCAAGCTTATCATAAACTATCCTCAAACATTATCCACAAACTTATACTTTATCCATTCGGATATTATCCCAAAATAAATATATTTATAGTAATACAATAATAATATTCGGCCCAATCATAACAACAATATTATTCCTTTTTATCCTACACTTTACAACTTATCCCTAATAATTATTTTATTAAAATATTCCCAAATAATAATAACCAAAAAATTAACAAACTTTGACCAAACCTAAATTACCACACGGCATTTTCGAAAATTACAACAAATTGAATTAATTTCCTAACTAACTTAATTAATCAATTTAATTACTAAAAATACCAAATTAACAATAAAAATCTATTCTTTTTATTTTATACCACTCGAAAATATGGAATAAAGGACAAAATAAAATAATATAATCATACACATAAAAATAACATTTTTATATACCTTTATAATCTTTGGCTCACTCGGATTAATTCCGAGAACAAGTAGCTTTTAAAGTTTACATGTGATACAATTAAATCAATCAAGCATCATCAAAATAATCATGCCCAAATGCTCAAAATACACGGCATTCATAAATATGTATTCAAGAACAAAAATTACAATCTCAAGATTTAAAGATTTCATGATAATAATAAAGATTTAAAATAAAGATTCACATATTTAATCTAGCATGTTCAAGATTAGTATAAAAAAAATAACATTTTTATTTCCTCCTTTAAATTTTGTACCACTCGAAAATTCAATAATTAATAATAGCATATTTTAATAATTCAATTGCCCTATTTTATACAATCTGATTTTTAAAGAATTAAATTAAAAACGACCATCTAAAGATCTCTAAAAATCTGGAAATTTTTATGGGAGCTAAATATGGGTTCAAGTATTTACGTGCGTAAATTTCGTCTAAAAATAACATCTTTTACTATTTTTAAGTGATTTTATAACTAACCAGTCAGATTAGGCTGAATTCGGTTTCAGAATTTTATGCCATATCAAACGATCTTTAAAAATTACGAAAATTTAACACAATCTGTAAAACATTATCACTGACTTCCATATAAAATTTCGTAGTATTCCGAATTGATTAAGTATATTAATAAATTCGTAAACCGATTCTGGACAGTTTTACCGGTTTGAAAGATTAAAATATTATAAATAATAAAAGGACGAATTTTGCCACGAAATAAATCATGGTTAATAATCAAACAGTAAACAAGATACCATGAAAAATTCATCAAGAAATAACAATATTTGATTGGTAAATAAATTCATACAAGTAATTATTCAACAATTTCAGATTTCAATAAACTACATAAAATAATCAAAAGAAATTTCATAATAATTCATAAATATTACATGAATACATCAAGAGAATAACATGATCAATATTTCATATGGTTCGAAATTTTCGAATAAATAAGCAAACATAAATCCTACAATTTTCATGATATAATCCTAATTAACTATGTGAAAAGCTACCCACAAATTAAATAGAAAAGCTTAGTTACCTTAATCGCATAATATTCCAAGGCAAAAATTCACCTACTTGGTGAATAAGGGGCACGGTTTTAGAGAGGAGAAAGGGAAGAGAGAAAATGTGTATTTAGGGTTTTATTTTGAAGCAAATGACAATAGGACCCAAAATAAAGCAAGGGGGTCCTATTTATAAAGGAATTAGGAAGCAAAACAACTCCCAAAAATTGGCATAGCAGCCGTGTACAAGGAGGAAGGGAAGGGAGTTGTTGGGCTTCCAACAACAACTTTGACTAGGGCTTAAAGATTCAAATTAATTAAATTAATTTAATTATCTAAAATAATAATCAATTTAATTAAATTAAAATAAAAACAACATTGGCCCAATTACTACAAGAGAACCGGCCAAAGGAAAAGAAAAGGAAAAGTTGGGTCTTCGGCCCAACTTTGGAAAGAATTAGCTGGGCTAAAAAAATAAAACAGTCCAATTCACCGGGCCTTTATGGACTAAAAATGAATAAAAACTATTAATAACCACGAAATTTTCTGGCCCAAAATTCCGGGTTATTACAGTCACCCCTCCTTAAATAAATTTCGACCTCGAAATTTACTTAACGGAGCCCATACAAAACAAAACACAAAGCAACACAACAAAACACAAACAAAAACCAAAACAAAGAAACCCATACCTGCTTCGAACAACTCGGGATACTTCTCCCTCATTGAAGCCTCGGTCTCCCATGTAGCCTCCTCGAACTTCTGGCTACGCCACAACACCTTAACCAAAGGCACCACCTTGCGACGCAACATCCGATCCTGACGATCCAAAATCTGAACTGGCTTCTCCTCAAATGTCAGGTTTGGCTCGATCTCCGATGACTCAACCGGAATGACATGTGAAGGATCATTTACATACTTCCGTAGTTGTGACACATGGAATACATCATGAACCCTCGATAGATCCGGAGGCATCGCCAACCGATAAGCGACCTCACCAACTCGCTCCAAAATCTCGTATGGTCCAACATACTTAGGTCTGAGCTTCCCTCTCTGACCAAACCGGACCACACCCTTCATAGGAGACACCTTAAGCAGAACCTTGTCTCCAACCTCGAACCCTAGCGGCTTCCGACGACGATCCGCATAAGACTTCTGCCGACTCTGAGCTGCCTGTAACCTCGCCCTGATGAGCTTCACCTGCTCAACTGTATCCCGGATATGATCGGGACCAATCACCAAAGCATCACTGATGTCGCTCCAACCAGTAGGACTACGGCACTTACGCCCATACAAAGCCTCATAAGGAGCCATCTGAAGACTGGCGTGATAACTATTGTTGTACGAAAACTCCACCAAACTCAGAGATCTAACCCAAGACTGCTGGAAGTCTAACGCACAAGCCCGTAGCATATCCTCCAAAGTCTGGATGGTCCGCTCTGTCTGCCCATCAGTAGCTGCGTGAAAAGCCGTACTCAAGTTAAGCTTAGTCCCAAAAGCCTCCTGCAAAGACTTCCAGAACCGTGACAAGAACCGGGGATCTCGATCGGACACGATATCCTTCGGCACACCATGTAACCGAATGATCTCCCTCGAGTACGCCTCCGCCATCTTCTCCATTGACCAAGTGATCTTCATAGGAATGAAACGAGCCACCTTGGTCAAACGATCCACGATAACCCAAACTGTATCCAAACCCTTAGACGTCGTGGGCAAACCTACCACAAAATCCATGGATATGGAGTCAAACTTCCACGTGGGTATCGGCAATGGCTGCAACAAACCACCTGGTCGCTGATGCTCGATCTTAACCTTCTGGCACGTGAGACACCGTGCTACAAACTCTGCGACCTCTTGCTTCATCCTCGGCCACCAAAAACATTCCCTTAGGTCCTTATAGAGCTTCCCGCCACCTGGATGTACCGAATACGGAGTATTGTGAGCCTCTTTCATAATCCGATTTCTCAAATTCGAAACACGGGGCACACACCACCTGTTACGGAACTTCAAACTACCATCGGGTTCAATCGTGAAGTCTTCTGCCTTGCCTTGAAGTTTAGCTTCACGAATCTTCTCGAGTTGCGGGTCTTCTTTCTGCTTCTCCCGTAACTCCTGATACAAACTGGGCTCGACACTCACAGCACTCAAATACACTCTAATGCTGCCTGGTGTAACCATCTCAATCTCCAACTTGCGAAGGTCGGAACAGACTTCCTTAGGTAAAACCGCCACTCTGTTACATGAATAACGATCCTTACGACTAAGGGCATCGGCTACCTTATTAGCTTTCCCTTCACAATAGTCAACCGAGAGGTCGTAATCCTTGATCAACTCGAGCCACCGTCGCTGCCTCATGTTGAGTTCCTTCTGAGTGAAGATGTACTTCAGACTCTTGTGATCGGTGAACAACTTGCAAGACACCCCGTAGAGATAATGTCGCCAAATCTTCAAAGCGAACACCACCGCTGCCAACTCTAAGTCGTGAGTAGGATAATTCTGCTCATGAACCTTGAGCTGTCTCGAAGCATATGCAATCACCCTTCCTTCTTGCATCAGAACACAACCTAGACCCTTCTTCGACGCATCACTGTAGATCTCAAAACCTACACCCTCCGTCGGCAAAGCAAGAACTGGTGCAGACACAAGGCTTTGCTTGAGTGCTTGAAAGGCCTCCTCACACTGCTCGGTCCACACGAACTTGCAATCCTTGTGCAATAACTTGGTCATAGGTGCTGCTACTTTAGAGAAATCTTTCACAAATCTCCGGTAGTAACCTGATACAACAAATTTCACAGGTAAGTATTTCTGCATAGTTAATAACAAAACTATAACATAAACTTTAATATACCTGCTAGGCCAAGAAAACTTCGAATCTCGGCCACATTCTTCGGACTGTGCCATTCCACCACTGCCTTAATCTTAGCTGGATCCACCTTGACACCATCCGCATTAATCACATGCCCTAGGAAAGCAACTTCCTTGAGCCAGAACTCGCACTTAGACAACTTCGCGAACCACTTCTGAGCCCGCAGAATACCCAACACCAGATGAAGATGCTGAGTGTGATCTTGTTCATTCTTCGAATAAATGAGGATGTCGTCGATGAACACTACCACACACACATCTAGAAGATGATGGAAAGTCCGATTCATCTGGTCCATGAACACTGCAGGAGCATTCGTCAAACCAAATGGCATAACCTCGAACTCATAATGCCCATATCTCGTGCGAAAAGCGGTCTTCGGTATATCCTCTGGCTTCACTGGAATTTGATGATAACCGGACCTGAGATCAATCTTAGAGAAGACGCTGGCTCCCTTCAACTGATCAAACAAATCCTCAATCCTGGGCAGAGGATACCTGTTCTTGATCGTCACCTTGTTCAGTTCCCGGTAGTCTATGCATAATCTCATGCTGCCGTCCTTCTTCTTCACAAATAATACCGGAGCACCCCATGGCGACACACTAGGCCGGATAAAACCCTTGTCGATCAACTCCTGCAACTGGGTCTTCAATTCCTTCAACTCTGCTGGAGCCATACGATACGGAGCCTTAGAAATCGGAGCAGTCCCGGGTACCAAGTCGATGTTGAATTCCACTTCTCTTTCCTGTGGTATCCCTGGCAACTCCTCTGGGAAAACATCCGCATACTCCCGAACCACTGGGATGGCCTCTAGTTGTTCCTCCTTGGTCAAGTCCTTGACTTGACATAGAAACACTGTCTCACCCTTGCGCTGCAGCCTGCGCATCCTCATAGCAGATACGATCTTCAATCCCTTGCCTATCGGCTTCCCGACATAAGTTACCCTCTTTGCGTTCGGTCCTCGCAAAGTGACAGCCTGGTCTTGACACCGAAAAGTCGCCTGATACTTAGCTAACCAATCCATCCCTAAGATCACATCGAACTCAATCATAGGGAACTCCTTCAGGTTGGCCTCGAACTTTACCCCCGAGATAACAATGGACACGTCCCTGAACTCCCGAAGACAAGAAAAGTCCTCTCCTGAAGGAAGAGTTATGATAGATTTGACAGGAGACTCTCCCATCAGGTTAGCTTTAGCAATAAAAGTACTAGCAACAAAGGACACAGTGGCACCAGTATCAAACAGAACATATGCAGATAAATCATGAACAAGAAATGTACCCGTGACCACATCGGGCTGAGCATCTGCCTCTTCCTGTGTCATGCAGAAGATCCTGTTCTTGACCGGAGCTTGACTACCTGTGGCTGCTGTTGCTGCTGGCTGTCTCTTAGGGCAAACCGTACTCTTGTGACCCTCTTGACCACAACTGTAGCACACTATCGGAGACCCATCACACCTCTTTCCCGGGTGGGCATCCTTCTTGCAACCTGGACACATTCTGGGGCCCTGACTCGGAGCTGGTCGAGACCTCTGCTGCATCCTCGAAGGAGGCTCGAACCGGGTCTTCTTAACCGGAGCTGGAGCTGGAGCTGGAGCAACCCTCTTCTTCCCGGAGTCTTCATCAGAAATTGAAGACTGAACCTCAAGAGCCACCTCATAGGCTTCCTGAAAAGTCTTCACCCTACTGCTCACCACATGAACCCGGACGTTGGAGTTAAGCTTCTTGATGTACCTCTTAACCCGCTCGGCTTCAGAAGGAATCACCGCTGCCGCGAACCTGGAGAGCTCGGTGAACTTGTCCGTATAAGCCTGAACGGACAGACTACCCTGGGTGAATGCGAGGAATTCCTCTTGTTTCTGCCACTTAAGCTCCTCGGGGTAGAAACGATCTTGCAGCCTCTTGGTGAAGTCTTCCCAACTCAGATTCAGATCTGTGTCGGGGTTTGATCGGAGAGTACTCCACCAATTGTCTGCCTCACCCTGAAGGTAGAACGTAGCTATGGGGACCCGTTCAGACGCGGGGCATGCTAGAACGTCGAACATCTTACGCATCTCTCGAATCCAGTTTTCGAGGATGGTTGGGTCAGCTGCACCATCATAGGTCGGAGGACGAAGCCGGGCTAAACGGTCAAAGGACGAATGGTTATTCTGAGTCCGGACACTGTTCTGAGCCAGAGTGAGGATCGCATCCTCCAAGTTGCGACGACGAAGACGAAAGTTCGGAGTTCTAGGAGTCGACATCCTGAAATCAAAAACAAATTAGCACATAAACGGCACACGAAACGGCAAACTCGCGGAAACGAAACGATAAAACGTCTTAACCCAGGCTACTACCCATGGTTTCTCTCACCTAAGGTTTCCATATTAGGCTAGGGTTCGCTCGGGTTCATAAAGCACACATCTCACGAAGCTACTTGTGAAGAAGTAACTTAGGATTTAACCTTAGCTCTGATACCAACTGTAACGACCCGACTTTTTAGCTTGTCGATTTACGAAGGGAATCGACATTCGGATCATCACTTAAACCAAATTATACTTTAAAGATAAATAAAATAGATGGGAAAAATATCTTTTATTAAATGGCTACTAAAAATCCATAAAATCCAATAATAAGTATTACAATGAAAAACTGAAAGTACGGTCCCAACATGCTGGGATCATTAAAATAACTAAATTATAACCAAATTGTTCTGGGTATAACTAAAAACTCAAGAAGTAAAACCAATCTCTCAGGCCCATCCTGCGAAGCCCGCTCTATTCAGCTGCATCTTCACCTGGAATTATGGGGGGGTCCACCGTCAGTGGCGAGTAACTAGGCTGTCCCATTTAATCAAGGGACCGCCAAACACATAATAGCATAGAAAAAGTACATAAAAACTGTAAAGAAACATAATGCAAGTCTTACACACAAAACGTACAAAATCCATATAAAAAGTACGTATAAATCTACGTATAAAAATACGTATAACAATACGTATAAAGTACGTACGAAAATACGTATAAATACACCTGCAGAAATACGGTTAGAAATACGTATATTCTACGTATAAAAATACGTACAACCACCCTGCAGATACGGTTAGAATACATACAAAATACATACATCATTCACGTATCAACATACGCATACATACACGTATAAATACCAAAATAAACACAGCGGAAGACTTATAAAAATACAATTCTTATACTCAATATTATACATCTTTACTTAGCTTAACCCTTAGCTTATATTATACTCATCTGATAATATACTGATCATATCAAATTCATACTTAACATGATTCTCCATAACATATCTTATTATACATAATCACATCTTATCTTACATCATCATAATCATATCGTAAATTCACATCGATCTTATAATAAGGCATAATAACTTCTGATCTTTACACATGCACTTATTATCACAACATAACATAAATCTTTGCGGACTGTCTTCTACAGCTCGTAGCGAACCAATGCGTTCGCAACTTTCCTAAAACATGTCGGGGTGAACCAATGCGTCCCACCCGTAGCCCTCCAATGCGAGAACTAAGCCTAAGCTATGGCCATAACTCCTAAATAGTCCTCCAATGCGAGAACTACCTAGACGACTCCATATTCTAGAACCCAGAACTGCTCGGGGGAACCAATGCGTCCGACCCAATTGAGCAGTGGCATCGACTAAACCCAATTGATAACCAATGCGTTATCGCAAGGGCGTCCTTATCTTATTAACCCAATTGATGACCTTTGCGTCATCGCAAGGGCGAACTTTATATTGTATCTTATATCTTTATTAATTCATATCATATTATATATTGGGAAATACTAGGTGACAGTAATAGGAAATGAAATGTTCGGAGTCCCAGGAAAGAGAGGTGCGGCACGTATGTTGGCCACCTTAAATACCAAGTCTTTCCTAGCCAGAAACCGAAACATAACATGTATATCTATTACCCTGTTTCCTTTCTTATCCCTAGTAATATCTTAGGTATCTTCAAGCTTATCATAAACTATCCTCAAACATTATCCACAAACTTATACTTTATCCATTCGGATATTATCCCAAAATAAATATATTTATAGTAATACAATAATAATATTCGGCCCAATCATAACAACAATATTATTCCTTTTTATCCTACACTTTACAACTTATCCCTAATAATTATTTTATTAAAATATTCCCAAATAATAATAACCAAAAAATTAACAAACTTTGACCAAACCTAAATTACCACACGGCATTTTCGAAAATTACAACAAATTGAATTAATTTCCTAACTAACTTAATTAATCAATTTAATTACTAAAAATACCAAATTAACAATAAAAATCTATTCTTTTTATTTTATACCACTCGAAAATATGGAATAAAGGACAAAATAAAATAATATAATCATACACATAAAAATAACATTTTTATATACCTTTATAATCTTTGGCTCACTCGGATTAATTCCGAGAACAAGTAGCTTTTAAAGTTTACATGTGATACAATTAAATCAATCAAGCATCATCAAAATAATCATGCCCAAATGCTCAAAATACACGGCATTCATAAATATGTATTCAAGAACAAAAATTACAATCTCAAGATTTAAAGATTTCATGATAATAATAAAGATTTAAAATAAAGATTCACATATTTAATCTAGCATGTTCAAGATTAGTATAAAAAAAATAACATTTTTATTTCCTCCTTTAAATTTTGTACCACTCGAAAATTCAATAATTAATAATAGCATATTTTAATAATTCAATTGCCCTATTTTATACAATCTGATTTTTAAAGAATTAAATTAAAAACGACCATCTAAAGATCTCTAAAAATCTGGAAATTTTTATGGGAGCTAAATATGGGTTCAAGTATTTACTTGCGTAAATTTCGTCTAAAAATAACATCTTTTACTATTTTTAAGTGATTTTATAACTAACCAGTCAGATTAGGCTGAATTCGGTTTCAGAATTTTATGCCATATCAAACGATCTTTAAAAATTACGAAAATTTAACACAAGCTGTAAAACATTATCACTGACTTCCATATAAAATTTCGTAGTATTCCGAATTGATTAAGTATATTAATAAATTCGTAAACCGATTCTGGACAGTTTTACCGGTTTGAAAGATTAAAATATTATAAATAATAAAAGGACGAATTTTGCCACGAAATAAATCATGGTTAATAATCAAACAGTAAACAAGATACCATGAAAAATTCATCAAGAAATAACAATATTTGATTGGTAAATAAATTCATACAAGTAATTATTCAACAATTTCAGATTTCAATAAACTACATAAAATAATCAAAAGAAATTTCATAATAATTCATAAATATTACATGAATACATCAAGAGAATAACATGATCAATATTTCATATGGTTCGAAATTTTCGAATAAATAAGCAAACATAAATCCTACAATTTTCATGATATAATCCTAATTAACTATGTGAAAAGCTACCCACAAATTAAATAGAAAAGCTTAGTTACCTTAATCGCATAATATTCCAAGGCAAAAATTCACCTACTTGGTGAATAAGGGGCACGGTTTTAGAGAGGAGAAAGGGAAGAGAGAAAATGTGTATTTAGGGTTTTATTTTGAAGCAAATGACAATAGGACCCAAAATAAAGCAAGGGGGTCCTATTTATAAAGGAATTAGGAAGCAAAACAACTCCCAAAAATTGGCATAGCAGCCGTGTACAAGGAGGAAGGGAAGGGAGTTGTTGGGCTTCCAACAACAACTTTGACTAGGGCTTAAAGATTCAAATTAATTAAATTAATTTAATTATCTAAAATAATAATCAATTTAATTAAATTAAAATAAAAACAACATTGGCCCAATTACTACAAGAGAACCGGCCAAAGGAAAAGAAAAGGAAAAGTTGGGTCTTCGGCCCAACTTTGGAAAGAATTAGCTGGGCTAAAAAAATAAAACAGTCCAATTCACCGGGCCTTTATGGACTAAAAATGAATAAAAACTATTAATAACCACGAAATTTTCTGGCCCAAAATTCCGGGTTATTACACCAATAGTAGCCGTACAATAGGATTTTGTTTGTCAAAGACCTTCCTACTATGTGGGAACCACATTCCCCATCGTGGAAGTTCTGGAGTACTCCTGGCCATTCGTGTTCCTGTAAGCATCGTTACAAAATACCTCTAGCAGATCTTTTGAATAACACATTTTGAATTACCTGATATTTTGATGCTATGGATCTAATTTTCCTTGCTGTCTGCTTATCGCGTGGTAACACGTCGTCTATCAAGTAGTCTGTGATGGGCTTCATCCAGCTAGCCGAGTCGGGCTGGTTGGTAGACGTTGGATCATCCACGTTATTAACAATCAAATCAGGTTGCGCCTTGGTTATTGTCGGTTCAGCTAGATGGATAATTGGTACTGATTTGAAATTGCATTTCTTCAGGGTCGATCCCAAGTTGGCAAGTGCGTCTGCTTGTGTATTCTGGTCTCTTGGGATCTGCTGTATCGTGAAAGGCTTGAAGAAGCTGGACCTCTTCTTGGCTACTTCTACATAAGCTGTCATTTTTGAGTCCTTTGTTGCACATTCACCTTTCACTTGGCTGACGACTAATAGGCTATTGCTTTAGACGTCTAAATCGGTTGTGCCTAATTCCCTTGCTAGCTGCATACCTGCAATTAAAGCTTCATACTCTGCTTTGTTGTTAGTAGCTTCAAAATCACATATTATTGATTGTACTACCTGGTCCCCTTGTGGTGACTTTAGCATTAGCCCTAATCCGGCGCCTCTAAAGTTAGAGGAACCGTCTACAAATAGCTTCCATACCTATTCGTCTACCACCTATAGTATATTCTATTTTTCGATCTCGGCCTTTTCCTGCAAATTTGGGCTAAAGTCTGCCACAAAGTCGGCTAGAGCTTGTGATTTTATTGTTGTTCTCGGGTGAAATTGGATTTCATAGCTACTTAGGGCGATAGCCCATTTGCCCATTCTTCCTGTTAGTTCTGGTCTTTTTAGCACGGCCTTAATAGGGTAGTTAGTCATCACCACTATGGTATGCATTTCAAAATAGTGTTTCAACTTCTTAGATCCTGTAATTGGAGCAAGTACTAGTTTTTCTAGTGAACTGTACCTAGTTTCAGCGTCTAAGAAGCTTTTACTAACGTAGTATATTGGCAGTTGTTGATTGCTGGCTTCCCTAGTTAGTACTGCGCTTACCGCTTTGTCACTTACTGCTAAATGCAATTGTAAGATCTCACCTGGTTCGGCTTTGGAGAGTACTGGTGGTGTCGCTAGATACCTCTTTAGTTCTTGTAGTGCTGCTTCGTGTTCATTGGTCCACTCGAATCCCTTATTCTTCCTGGAATGTTTGTTGGAGATGGGAGATGTGATCTACTGACTTCTTGGATTTTACTAACATGTCATCAATGTATACTTCCATAGTGTCACCTAGCTGATTCTTGAACATCTTGTTCACTAGCCGTTGGTAGGTAGCACCTGCGTTTTTTAATCCGAAAGGCATGACTTTGTAGCAGTATATCCCTTTATCTGTAACGAAGGCTGTCTTCTGTTGGTCACTCGGGTGCATCAAGATTTGATTGTAGCCGGAGTAGGCGTCTAAGAATGTGAGTCGTTCATGTCCAGCTATTGCGTCGACCATGGCGTCGATGTGTGGTAGAGGGAACGGGTCTTTTGGGCAAACCTTGTTTAGGTCCGTTAAATCTATGCATACTCTCCATTTTCCATTCTTCTTTCTGACCACTACAACATTTGCTAGCCAATCCGGGTACTTTACCTCTCTTATTTTTCCGGCTTCGAGTAGGTCTTGTACTTCTTGGTTTATGATCTGATTTCTTTTAGGTGCGAACTTTCTCCTTTTTTGCTTCACCAGTTTGGCGGTTGGGTCGACGTTTAGCTTATAAGTGATAATTTCTGGGTCGATTCCTATCATGTCTTCATGAGTCCATGCGAAGCAGTCTGCGTTTTCTTTCAGGAATTGAATCATTGTTTCTTTCTCTTCTTGCGGCATGCTAGCTCCGATTTGAACTACACGATCCGGCTTGGTTGGATCCAATGCTACTTCGTCTATCTGCAAGTCTCGTGAAGCCTCTGGCGCTGGATCTTGCTGTAATTGCTAGATATTTTCTTTCTTAGGTTTCAGTGTTATGCTGTAGCAGCTTCTGGCTATCTACCTGTCTCCTTTCACTTCTTGTACTCCCCAAGGGGTGGGGAACTTAATGGCTTGGTGATAGGTAGAGGGCACCGCCTTCATCTTGTGGATCCAAGGGGTTCCCAGTATGACATTGTAGGCTGATGGGCAGTCGACTACACTGAACTTAGTAGACATGTTGAGGCCTCCAGCAAATGTTTCCAAAGTGATTTATCCGACGATGTGCTTGGTTTCTCCGCCGAACCCTACGAGAACCTTAGGTAGGGGGGCGATGTCTTCCACTTTCAGCCCCATGGCTTCGAGGGCGTTTTTGAAGATGATGTTAGCTGAGCTTCCGTCGTCTACCAGTACCCGCTTCATGAGGAAGTTCCTGATATGGATAGAGATTACTAGTCCGTTATGATGTTCTGATTTGTCAACCTCGGAACCGTCGAAACTGATTATCATGTTCTGCAGATCTCTTTCTTGTTTGTTGATTGGCTTCTTAAGCGCTCCGGGTTCGGCTGGGCTTGTTCTTGCGAACCTTTTACCTGCAAAATACGTTAGTCCACAAATATCAGATCCACCAAAGATTAAGTTAATTACCTTGGCGTTTTCGGGTGGTAGAGGTGGTCTTGTTGGCTTCCTGTCGGTTCTGCTTCCGCTAGCCCTATCTCTATCCTTTTTTCCCATCAGTTGATCCAAATGGCCTTTCTTCAGTAACTAGGCTACCTCTTTGCGGAGTTGGTAGCATTCTTCAGTTTTGTGGCCATGATCGTTGTGGTAACCGCACCATTTGGTCTTATCTTTGCTTTCATCCGGCTTAGCAGATCCTTTTGGCCATCTGACCGATTCGCCTAGGCCCTTAAGCGCCTCGACGACTCCTGCTGAGTCTACGTTGAAGCAGTAGGTTGTGAGAACGGGCCAGTCCGTCTTGCTGGATGGTGTACCTGAGTCCTGCACAGGGGAAGAAACGTGATGTACCTGGTCCCTTTTAGGGTATGGTTGATGTCGCCAGTTGTTGCGCTTTGATGTGGTGTCTTTCGCTCTTCCCGACTTTCGTACCGGGAAGCCTTGTCTTCCTCGACTCGTACTTCGGCTAAGGCCCTTATTTTCACTTCGTCGAAAGTAGCACATGGGTACCTAATTAACTCGTAGTATAATCTAGTTCTGTGCAGCAGGCCTCTTTGGAAAGCTTCGATTGCCGTAGATGAATCTAGGTTGCAGATGGAGATCATCTCCTTGTTGTATTGGTCTAGATATGCTCTTACCGATTTGCCTTGTCTTTGAGCGATACGGTAGAGGTCGCTTGAATGTTTTTCCATGATGCAGCTGCTGGTGAATTGCTGGTAGAACTTGCTTGTGAGGACGCTGAAGTCTGAGATGCTAGCCGGCTTTAGGTTGATTAGCCATTGCAGGGCTGGGCCGCTTAGAGTGGATCCGAAGGATTTATACATGGTTGCTTCTAGTTGGTCATAGGGGATGGGTAAGTTCCACATTCTTTGTTTGTATTGGGCTACATGTTCTACCGGGTCTTCGGTTCCGTTGTAGAGTTTAGGCATATTTGGGATGATCAATTTTTTGGGGACTGGTGTTTTGGGGATCCATTCTTCGAATGGAGATTGGGCGTAGTTGTCTTTGGTTAGTAGGGTAGACGGGGTTGGTGCGCCGAGTAGCTTGGTGAATAATTTCAGTATTTTGTGGTTTTGGGATTCTAGGAGAGTTATTCTACTATTGGGGTCGAGGTCGTCCTCGCTTCCGTTGGGCTTGCCGATGTCGTTGAGGTTTTCGTCGTCTTCCTCGTCTGGCGAGTCGTCACTACTTAGCTCCTGCATGGTGGGAATGTTATTCGTGTTTTTCTTTGGTTTTGACTTCGTGCTCTTGATCGATTCAAGTATTGTACGAAGGTTTTGAGACTCGAAAGCGAGTTTCTTGTTCTCTTCCATGGTTTTTGCAAGTTCTTCCTGCATCTTCTTCATGGCTTCTTGCATCTGCTTGATTGTTTGATCGCCAGAATTGGACCCAGCCATCACTTCAAATTTTATTTTATTTTTTTTGGAATTTTCTAGACGAAAAGAGGAATTTCTAGTCGCAGCCCCACGGTGGGCGCCAAACTGTTTATGCCAAATTTCACTCAATGCGTAATTTGGTTGATTCGGTTACGACTAGATTGTTATTCCAACAAAAAGTAAAGAAACAGGGAGCGGGGATGAACACACGAGAATGGTGACGCGGAAAACCTTTAAATAGGTGACAAACCGCGGGTGGCTATGAGTCCACCAATCGACTATTTGAATATGAATTATTGCTTACAATGGAATTATAAATGTAAAGTAAAGGCAAATTGTTTTCGATGGTTTACAGAGATGGGGGGGAAATAGTTTTGCTCGTATGCTTTTCTTACGTAGGATTGTATATATCCTCCACAAATCCCTAAAATTCACTATATATAATCATCTTTAGCTTCCGTTTTAACCCCTAGAGAATCGGTCTTCAAGTTACGGATTGCTGACGTGGCATTTAACTTAGTCAAGAGAACCTGAGTCGTGCCACGATTCTCGCCACTGCCTTGGACTGAATCTGATTCTAAGATATCTGGAGAATATTCCCTTCTAGACGTGCTGACTCTGCTAGCAAGCTTCACGTTCCTGCAAGGAGAAAATTCTAGCCATAACAATTTGTATAATTTTTTTGTAACTTTTTTGTTTTTAGGTCTGCAATTCGTTTGTTTCGTTTTCCTTGTTGTGGTTTTGAATGGATTGATTGGTTATTGTTCATTGTTTCTGGGCTGAGATTGCGGATTTGATGAGCTACCATACATCTTTAGTTTGCATTCAATTCTTACAGTGCTGAAGATGATGATTATGAAGGATATGATTATAGCCTTACTGTTCATCCTTCTGTTGTTCGTGTAGTGTTTGTTTATAGGTTGTACATGTATCAATTGGGAAACCTGC
Source organism: Salicornia ramosissima (assembly GCA_951394345.1). NCBI lineage: Eukaryota > Viridiplantae > Streptophyta > Magnoliopsida > Caryophyllales > Amaranthaceae > Salicornia > Salicornia ramosissima. Next base: position 38,212,390 of record OX596239.1, on the reverse strand, counting down.
CAATTTTTATGAATTGCCTAGTTGTACATGTACTTCTTTTTGTATCTATTTATGCATCGATCTATCAATATCTTTATGTTGAAAGTTTTCCTCTGTCACAATTGCTACAGATTACTCTGTATTTTATGCAACTTGCTACCCTATAAAGAGGAAGTCATTAAGTTGGTGTATGGGGGCCTACCGGTACACCGGCAGGTCCACCTTACTAACGTCCCAGCCAAGATGTCGACCGCCTGCACCTAGCGGTGCCGGCTACCAGGCGCCATGACCGCCAGCCCATAATCCACGACCTATGGTGGCACTCACACGTTGGCGTACCCAGAAGTTGTCAGCCCCAAACTGGCAGCCAATAGAAGCCGAAGGGAATCTTTTAGCAGTAGACCCAGTACACCACGTGGCACCCATTTAGGGCACCACCCAAGTGCACACGCCCCACTCACTAACAAACTAACTAACTCAACCTGTGAGGGGCTCACACGTGGCGACCCACTCAGAGTTATAACTAACTCTGAGCACACGATCTACGTGACCAGTCCCCATGGGACACGTGTCCCTGCCAGCCTCCAGACAGGCCGACAGGGTATTAGACCTCACCCTATAAATAGGGGACGAACTCACCATTAAAAGGTACATACTCTTTCACCTACAAACCTTCTCTCTCTCTTTCTCTCTTACTGAATCTCATTGTTGACTTAAGCATCGGAGGGTCTTTCTCCGGAAACACCCTAGGGTCAGCTCACCGTTTGTTCATTGCGCAGTTCACCACCACACGAGACACCAAGAACAGCAACAACTTCCAGAGGCGCTGAGACTTGTCGGAACAATTGGCGCCGTCTTTGGGATTCTTTAACAAAAGCTTACGTAAAAGATTCACCAAAAAATCAAGAAAACATTCTGACAAAGTCTTAGACATTCAAGAAACTTGAACCTCTGAAAATGGCATCACAAGATAATGGAAACAATGGGAATAGTAGAAACAATCTGAACAATGCAAACGGGGAACAAACACCTCATAGTGAGAAGACTTGCACTACGCCAAAATAAGCCATTTATAGCGGTTGAAACAACCCTTTTATAGCGGTTTTCAACCGCTATAAATAGCGCAACTATAAAAAAAAAGGATACTTTTTATAGCGTTTATAAAACCGCTATAAAAAGTGCACTTTTAATAGCGCATATAACCCTTTTACAGCGGTTTTAAAGCGCTATAAAAGGTACACCTTTTATAGCGGTTTATTAATAATCGCTATAAAAGGCTCTTTTTATAGCGGGTAAATTTTTTGCAATTTTCAAAACCTATTACAACGGTTTTTTAAGAACCGCTATTAAAACATTTATAACGGCCAACTAAAATTTAAAACCTTTAATGGCGCTTTATCTAAAACCGCCATAAAAACCTTTTTTTTAAAAAAATAAATAAATTATATGCCAAAGCAAAACGAAAATAATATTTTTACTAAAAATACAATACAAATATACAACCAAATTGTATACAATATTTCCCAATACAATTCATCATGTATGATGTACAAAATGTGCAAATGACAACAATCCCATTAAAAAAAATCAAGAAATTGTTTCAATATACATATTCAAAAGCAATTATACAGTTCACCCTACATTTTTAGAAAAACATGTCGCACCAATGAAATTCTAGTGTCGTGCACTTGGCTCTGATCATAACTAGAATATTGACAATCGAGATAATACTGCAAAAAAAAATTGTTATCTTAGTAAGTAATCAAACATGGTTAAGTAAATAATATATAAAGAGCTTATGGATTATTCTATAGTTTCCGTCTTCGAAAATATTTTTCTGTTTTAAACAAATCATTTATCTTAGCATCTTATAACTCATTAAACGTTTTAGTACTTGTTCGCATGATTCTAGAGACAATTAGGGTGATTCCGGAACGCAATCTAGTGAGTTTTGTCGGTTTTTTTGGCAACTTTAGGGTGTTTTCATTCCCAACTTCGCACCATTGAACAAATTTCAAGTTTTTAAGCTGCAATTACGTCCTATGACATTCATGTTATCAACCTATCACTTATTTCCACCAATCTAGAGACGCTAGGATCATTTAGGAACTAAATGTAGTGACTTTGGTCATTTTTTTATTGTATTTGGGTGTTCTCGTTCCCAACTTCGAGCCACTTAGCCTTAGTTTGTGTTTTATGCTTTATTCATGTCCTATAATAATCAATTAAACATTTTAGTACTTGTTTGCATGATTCTAGAGACATTAGGGTGATTCCAGAACGAAATCTAGTGTGTTTGGTCGTTTTTTGGCAACATTAGGGTGTTTTCATTCCCAACTTCGCACCATTGAACAAATTTCAAGTTTCTAAGCTGCAATTACGTCTTATGACATTCATGTTATCAATCTAGGACTTATTTCCACCAATTTAGAGACGCTAGGATCATTTAGGAACTAAATGTAGTGACTTTCGTCATTTTTTGGTTGTATTTGGGATTTTTCGTTCCCAACTTCGAGCCACTTAGCCTTAGTTTGTGTTTTATGCTTTATTCATGTCCTATAATAATTAATTAAACGTTTTAGTACTTGTTTGCATGATTCTAGAGACATTAGGGTGATTCCGGAACGAAATCTAGTGAGTTTGGTCATTGTTTGGCAACTTTAGGGTGTTTTTATTCCCAACTTCGCACCATTGAACAAATTTCATTTTTCTGAGCTGCAATTACATCCTATGACATTCATGTTATCAACCTAGGACTAATTTCCACCAATCTAGAGGCGCTAGGATCATTTAGGAACTAATTATAGTGACTTTGGTCATTTTTTGGTTGTATTTGGGTGTTTTCGTTCCCAACTTCGAACCACTTAGCCTTAGTTTGTGTTTTATGCTTTATTCATGTCCTATAATAATCAATTAAATGTTTTAGTACTTGATTGCATGATTCTAGAGACATTAGGGTGATTCCGGAACGTAATCTAGTGAGTTTGGTCGTTGTTTGGCAACTTTAGGGTGTTTTTATTCCCAACTTCGCACCATTAAACAAATTTTAAGTTTCTAAGCTGCAATTACGTCCTATGACATTCATGTTATCAACCTAGGACTTATTTCCACCAATCTAGAGACGCTAGGATCATTTAGGAACTAAATGTAGTGACTTTGGTCATTTTTTGGTTGTATTTGGGTGTTTTCGTTCCCAACTTCGAACCACTTAGCCTTAGTTTTTATTTTATGCTTTATTCATGTCCTATAATAATCAATTAAACGTTTTAGTACTTGTTTGCATGATTCTAGAGACACTAGGGTGATTCCGGAACGGAATCTAGTGAGTTTGGTCATTGTTTGGCAACTTTAGGGTGTTTTTATTCTTAACTTCGCACCATTGAACAAATTTCAAGTTTCTAAGCTGCAATTACGTCCTATGACATTCATGTTATCAACCTAGGACTAATTTCCACCAATCTAGAGACTCTAGGATCATTTAGGAACTTAATATAATGACTTTGGTCATTTTTTGGTTGTATTTGGGTGTTTTCGTTCCCAACTTCGAGTCACTTAGCCTTAGTTTGTGTTTTATGCTTTATTCATGTCCTATAATAATCAATTAAACGATTTAGTACTTGTATGCATGATTCTAGAGACATTAGGGTGATTTCGGAACAAAATCTAGTGTGTTTGGTCGTTTTTTGGCAACTTTAAGGTGTTTTCATTCCCAACTTTGCACCATAGAACAAATTTCAAGTTTCTAAGCTGCAATTACGTCCTATGGCATTCATGTTATCAACCTAGGACTTATTTCCACCAATCTAGAGACGCTAGGATAAAATAGCAACTTAATAGTTACCTTTTCAGGTATCTTAGGCGTCCGGTGAAATGATTTCTTTTATGTTCGTCATCACAAAGTAGCCACAATCGATTGCATTGTTTTGATGAGGACACTGCACAATCAATGTAAACAATGAATTTTAAGTTTTTTTCTTTGATCGAAGTTGAATATATACAATTATAAACAAAACATCATATTTTTCATACGTTTACTGTTATCCATTTGGTATCCATCTTCAACTTTGTTGTAATTTCAAATTCACTTCGAAATTGAAATAATGCTCTAAACCAATAAGAATATACAATTAATAGAATTAACATGTTGTATTTTATTTATCAAGCAATAATAATATACAATTAATAAAATTTAACAAAAGTGAACTTACACGTTAAGAACTTCACGTATGTCCTCATTGATGCCTTTACTTGTTCCTACGTTTTGTTCATTATATAATGAATCCAAGTAGTAAACTATGTTATTGTAAGGATAAATAACACATAGTATCCAATGGAAACTATACATTAATACCTGATGTTACAATTAAAATTAGAAACAAATTTTTTTTAATAGTAAATGAATTATATGAAGAATGAGGTAATGTACCCAACATTGTATGAAGCAAGGAAAACTTTTACTTCTGATGCATTTTCTTTCAAAATATCCACGATATATTGAGATCGATTTCTCCTGCTTTCTTTTAGCCCCTTTATATCTCGACCACTATCAAAATGGTCAAGAAGAGATATTCCAGTTGGGCATAAAAAGCCAAAGAAATTCGAGACTCCAGTCATACCAATAATTTCGTACATCATGCTAAACAATACCCATAAAGATGTTCATCATTAATTAGCTCAACATTGAAAGCTTAAATAAAATATAAGAAAATAAAAATTAGAGTGGTAAGATACTTTCGACATATGTATCAATATGTGACATACTCCAATTTGCTCTTAAGCAAGAAATTGAAATGCTTCCTCTTTACCCAAATGAATTTCATTGCTCTGATTTGTTATCCCGACATTAATGGGAACTTTGATTTGATCATTAGAACTCATCTTCAGAACAAACTTGTAAAACATAATTAACTCAGAAGGAATGGTGGATACATTGATTAATGGTTCAAAACTTTGGTTAACCTGTTCTGGTTGAATGTCATTTACCATTGTTTTTTCCATCTCATCTGGTGATCCACCACTTTTATCATGTATTTCTGTGGAATCCACCACCTAAGAATAAAATAAACCTTGATTTAGAAGGTATTTTATTTACTTTAACATGTTTTATCTATAAACTTTATATATATTAAGCAAATCGAATAATTTTTTTAATTTACCTCCTTATCTACAACAATAAGTTTTATAGGCCACAATACAAGTGTACCAATTGCATTTTCAATATTGTATTCTTCTTCTTTGAGTGGAATTGGCAAAGGTGTGCTCCCCTCAATATCATAATCAATAGTATCACGCATATATCCAGGTGGGATTGGTCTTGTATGCACAGTCGTTCCAGTTTTAAAGTTATGCACCTTACCTGAAGCAACTATTCGATAGGTGGGATCCGACAAAGCTAATTCACAACAACTTATACCCTGCAAAAGTAGTATTCCCTTCTGTTTATCCTAACTATCAAATTTTTAAAAAGGTGATAACTCTTCGATTGAAGATGTTACCTCCGGGATTTCAATATTTGAAGATGTGACTCGGTCTTGTGGAGAAGTAATCACTGGTTGCTCTGTCAAAGGTGATGATGGTCTTTTGCGCGATCCACCTCCTTTCTCTTTAGTTTTAGACGACTTCAACACCTATAAACAACATAATAAACATTAAACACTATCCATTTTTATAGGTAGATTCACACTATAAACAATATTCAATTTACCTCAACAATGTCAACCTTTGAACCTATGTTCACCTTTTCAAGACAATTTGACTTTGAACCTTCAAACTGATCCTTACTATGGGGTGATGATGGTTTTTTGCGCGATCCACCTCCTTTCTCTTTAGTTTTAGACGACTCTAACACCTATAAACAACATAATAAACATTAAGCACTATCTATTTTTATAGGTAGATTTACACTATAAACACTATTCAATTTACCTCAACAATGTTAAGCTTTGAACCTATGTTCACCTTTTCAAGACCATTTGACTTTGAACCTTCAAATTGATCCTTACTATGGCTATTGTTCTCCTTTGATGATTTTTTTATCATCTCCATTTCATTCTCCAAATAATTCACACGTGAGAACAATTGCTTTACTTGATCCATATATTCTTTTCTTGTTTGTAGGGCTCCAAAATACTCTGTATTTGTCACTCCTACTCCAACCCCTTTCACACGACCTCCGTGCTCCTTCTTTTCCAAAGCTTTTGACAATACATCTTCATGTGCACAACCGAGATCACCTTCTTTCTCTGACTGTTGCATGAAGTAATCCTGCAACACATTCGTGCATATAAGCACATGAGTATATGATAATTGAATAAATATTTGCTAAAAAAAATAATTGAATAAGTTGTTAAGTTCATCCATGAGCAAGTCATACAATGAGTGAAGCCACTGTTTTAGCTTCTTCTGCAATATTATCGTCCTTGTCCGTCCTTATGACCTTCCATAAATCACCTCGATTAATGGATGTTTCATGAATTCCTTTCTTCGCCAACCTTTTTATCTAAGTGAAGAAATAAAACCAATGACCAATTACTTAAAAGATATATTACAATATATATTTTGACAACGTTAAATTGAAATTAAACATACAACATCTTGCTCAAATCGAGCATATCCTCTGCGAGCCCGTTTCTGAGGATACATGTTTTCTTTTGCTGATTTTCTCCTGGCTTCACTTTTCTCCTGATAAAATAAAATAGTGGTGTATGTCATAAATGAATAGAGATCATGTAAATTGAAATTTGCACAAACTTGTAGAAAATAAAAGGTATACCTCCCAATCTTTTGTGATCCGACTTTTAACAAACTTATTCCAATCATTTTGAGAAATGAAATTGTATTGATTTGGTGGCTTATCACGTAACACCCCTTCTGGAGTCCAGATCCAATTTCTTGAGAGCTCAGACTTAAAATTTTTCTAAGCAATGTTACCTTTAAGCATCATAAACTTCTTCTTTTTAGCATCAACCTTGTAGGTCAACTGTAATAAATATTTCAACAACAATGTTAACCAATGTAAAATTTCATAGGCATGAATAACAATATATTTTGAGATCAAAATTAGTACCGCAACGTCTTCAAAAAAAGTATCCAACAAACGTTTGGGAACATCTCTCCATGTATTGAGAGTTATTGGAACATTTTTACGGATGCTTGGTCCCCAATAACTCATCAATGAGGGACTATCATTACCGATGGGTAGCCCATTTGCATTCCATGAGACGTCAAGAGTTTTCCCTTTATTTCTTGCTCGGATGATTTTACTCATCTTTGTAGCTCCACGACCACGTTCGGCTTTTCCTTTCTTTGCGTTGGGTACGCAGTCATTATTTTCTTGTGAAGAAGTCATCACCTGAAATATAAAATTATTCACAAACTCATGAATCATCACTTAACATCATCACAGACCCCCCTGCCCCTCTTCTGCCCCCCCTGCCCACCTCACAGCCCCCCCTGCCCCGACTCACAGCCCCCCCTGCCCCCCCTTCTGGACTATTGTCACCACTTTATTTCCAGTGATCCCTTTCCCTTCCGGACCTGCAGAATGTCTACTCTTTGGAATCCCTATAGCATCAATATTAGAGAGGAAATGGCTACAAAATTCAATGGCTTCTTCCACTAGGTAGCGCTCGACAATGCAACCCTCTGGCCTACTTCTATTCATAACATAATCCTTCAAAATTTTCATATACCTCTTAATAGGATACATGTATCTCAAATACGCAGGCCCACATAATTGGATTTCTCTAACCAAATGTACAGTTAAATGGACCATTATATCAAAGAATGATGGTGGAAAATACATCTCCAATTGACATAAAGTGATGATGATATCCTTTTGCAAGCTAGGCAACATTCTAGGGTCTATTTCCTTACTACATATCTCATTGAAGAATATACAAAGTCTCGTTATGGTATCTCGAACACCCTCTGGCAATATGGAGTGAATAGAAATAGGCAAAAAATACTTAATGAGAACATGGTAGTCATGAGATTTCATGCCAAGGAGTTTCTTATCCTTCAATGACACCAGCTTTTTAAAGTTTGAAGAATATCCCTCAGGAACCTTAACACCATTTAAGCACTCACAAAACAAGTTTTTTTTCCTTTCTACTCAGAGTGTAGCATGCAGGAGGAAGATAAGTACGTTCTCCTTGCTTCATAGGATGTAATTCAGTTCTGATCCCCATGTCAACTAAGTCTTTCCTAGCATTTATCGAATCTTTAGTCTTGCCTGGGATATTCAATAATGTGCCAATTATACTTTCGCAAACATTCTTCTCAATATGCATCACATCAAGAAAATTTCTAACATGCAAATCCTTCCAATAAGGAAGATCAAAGAAAATTGACTTCTTTTTATAGCCAGGAGTTGGAAGAAACTTGGCATTTTGTTTACCATGCTTCACATTTAAGCATTCTACCTTTAGAAGTATTTGGAGACCTGTTAAGGGAGTTGGAGATCTACCTTCTTCAGGATAACCATCAAAAGCTTTCCTCCATCTTCGATAACGATGGTAAATAGGCAACCACTTGCGATGTTTCAAGTACACAATTTTACCATTCTTTTTATCATTTTTTGGGCCAGAATTTGTTACCTTGTGTGAGCATGTGTTCATATCACAAATAGGGCACGCAATATAACCTTTCACAGCGTAACCCGACAAGTTCCCATATGCTGCAGGAAAGTCATTTATCGTCTCGAAAAGCAAAGCTCGCAAATTAAAGGTTTCATTGCGATGAGCATCATAAACCTCAACTCCAGAATTCCACAACTTATTCAAATCTTCCACCAATGGAGCCAAATAAACATCGATATCATTGCCGGGTTGCTTTGGCCCTGATATTAGCGTGGTTAACATCATATACTTCCGTTTCATAATCAATGATGGGGAAAGGTTGTAAATCATCAAAATGGTTGACCATGTACTATGAGTACTATGTTGATTACCATGAGGGTTCATCCCATCAGTTGCAAGAGCAAGTCGCAAATTTCTAGGGTCATGCTCAAAATCATGGTAGTCACGATCAATCTTTATCCATTGTGGAGAATCGGCCGGGTGTCTTAGAATGCCATCTTTTTTCCTTTCATCGGCATGCCACCTCAAATTCTTTGCTTCTTCTTGAATACTGAAAAGATGTCTGAATCTTGGTACAATCGAAAAGTACCACATGACTTTCGCCGGAACCTTATTGATGGTATATCGTGGAATGTTACATTCTAGACAATACTCTATATTAGAATATTGTTTTCGATATAAAATGCAATCATTTGGACATGCATGAATCTTCTCATAACTCATACCAATGGAACTTAGCATCTTTTTAGCATCATAAGTGCGGCCTGGAAGCAAGTTTTCTTCTGGAAGCATATCTTGAAACGCTAACAATAAATTTGTAAAGCTTTCATCAGACCATCCAGCGGTTGTCTTCAAATTGAACAATTTAATAACAGCAGATAATCATGAGGGGATCATATACCCTCATGATGACCCCTTGGTAATCACTTTTTCAATTGCCAACTGCAAGGTCCATCGCATCCTGGTCGATGGTGGTTCCTCTGCCAATATACTTTACAGGGAGGCCTTTGACAAGCTGGGAATAGAGTTACTCCAGACGGCATCATCAAACTGCCAGTCCAGGTAGGAGAAGGCAGACAGGTCAAGAGGGCAATGGTGGAGTTCCTGGTCATCAACATACCGGCAGCCTATAATGCAATCATGGGAAGGCCAATGATTAATGACATCAAGGGCATACCGTCAACTTACCATCTGACAATGCTCTACATAGCTGATGATGGCCAGCCAAGGAAGATAAGAGGTAGCCATGAGGTTGCTCGCTCTTGCTATGTGACAGCCATGAAGCCCCCCCCCCCCCCCCACCCACCACCGAGGACTGAGAAGAAAAGGAAGAGGGAGCCAAAAGTTTCTCCAGTCTCCATGGAGGACATTCATGGTCGGCCTGAGGACGATAAGACACCTCGAGCTGAACCAGAAGATGAGGTCGAGGAAGTACCCATGTCTGCCACCGACACCTCCAGAACAGTCAAGGTGAGCAAGAAGCTGCCAGCTGATGTGAAGATCAATCTCATCCAACTACTGCAAGCCAATGCTGATGTTTTTGCTTTTTCTGCTGATGAGATGCCTGGCATCCACCCTTCCGTAATCCAACATAGACTTAACGTAGATGAGAATGTTAGGCCTGTAAAGCAGAAGAAGAGATCCTTCTCTGCTGAAAAGAATGGTGATGTAGCTAATGAAATAAACAAACTGTTATTAGCAGGGTTCATTGAACCTTGTGACTATCCTGAGTGGCTTGCTAATGTTGTAATGGTAAAAAAGGCAAATGGACAGTGGAGGACGTGTGTTGATTTTACAGACCTCAACCGCCACTGCCCTAAAGACTGCTATCCACTGCCAAGGATAGATCAACTAGTAGATTCCACTTCTAACCATGCATTACATAGTTTCATGGATGCCTTTTCAGGTTATCACCAAATCAGCATGTTTGAATCCAACAGACCAAAGACAGCCTTCATCACAAATGCTAGCGTCTATTGTTACAAGGCTATGCCTTTTGGGTTGAAAAATGCAGGGGCAACATACCAAAAATTGGTCGACATGGTCTTTGCAAAGCAGAAAGGGAGAAATGTTGAGGTGTATGTGGATGACACCATTGTCAAAGAAGTTAAACCCCAAGAAGTTAAACCTCAAGACGCCAGGGGATCACTTGGCTGATCTGCAGGAAACTTTTGCAACTCTGAGACAATTTCTAATGAAGTTAAACCCCAAGAAGTGTGTATTTGGAGTAACGTCGGGGAAATTCTTAGGGTTCATGGTATCTAAGAGGGGCATAGATGCCAACCCAGATAAAATGAAGGATGTGCAGAAGTTGACAGGCAGGATGGCAGCCCTCACTAGATTCATGGCCAAGTCTGCGTCTCAAGCCCTACCCTTCTTTAAAGTACTGAGGTCCAACAAAAAATTTGAATGGGGAACTGAGCAGTCAGACGCCTTCCAAAAAGTCAAGGACCATCTCAAGACGCTGCCAACCATGACACGCCCAGAAGAGGGAGAACAACTCCAATTGTATGTTTCTGCAATGACAGCACTGTAGCAGCCGTACTCTTGGTGGAACAAGAGAAGGTGCAGGTGCCAGTTTACTTTGTCAGCCACGTGCTTACAGGAGCTGAAACCAGATACACATCCGTAGAAAAGTTGGCATTCGCAGTTATGGTGTCGGCAAGACGCTTGCGGCCATACTTCGATGCCCATTTAATTATGGTGTTAACCAACCATCCATTGGAGAAAGCCTTGCAAAAACTGGCAGTCTCTGGGCGAATGATGAAATGGGGAATTGAACTATCAGAATACGACATCTCCTTCCGGCCAAGGAACGCCATCAAGGCACAACCCCTAGCAGACTTCATTGCAGAAACACAATTCTCAACCACTGATCCCTCTGAGGTGTGGAAGGTATACACTGACGGCTCATCTTGCAATACAGGATCTGGGGGCGGCATCGAGATAACCAGCCCAGATGGCACAGTGCACTGTTACGCTTTGCGGTTTAATTTCAAAGCCACCAACAACGAATCTGAATATGAGGCAGCAATAGCTGGCATCCAGCTATGCATCACCGCCGGGGCAGAGACAGTGAAGTTAATCACAGATTCTCTGTTAGTGGAAACCCAAATGGAAGGCACAACAGAAGCTCGGGAACCCACCATTGTTAAATACGGAGATCATTTAAAGCAATTGATTCAACAACTAGTGTCTTTTGAGATGCAACTGGTCCCACGAGACGACAATCAAAAGGCAAATGCCCTGGCTCGGCTGGCAACCTCACCACAATCTGAGCTGGGAGGACTGATAGGCCGTCGTCAAGCCTACCAAAAGTAAATTTCCTAACTCGGACTTACTAATGCTAGTAAGGGCAAGTAAGCGTCGAACCCTAGAGAATAACGTTTGTTGACCAAAGACAATGAGCATAGACAAGCTAAGTCGAAATTAGATTCAAAGATTGGAAGTTAATTAACTACAAGATACTAAAATAGGGGTCTAAAACAAGGAAATAAATACTAAGGTTAGGGGATTAACGACTCGATACCACCATGAATGATGGATCGGTCAAAACTTAGACTTAGGTCGTGGATAAGGGGAGGTCATTCTATGATTGTACCACTCTTTCGAGCTAGTACAATGACCGGAAAGACATATACAACTCACTTTCGTGCAGCGACACATCTAACAAGTCCTAAACACAAAATCACGAAGCCCGGTAACTTTCCCTTGATCGAAGGCCCAACTTTCATGGTGCTTCCATCAATCAGGCGAAGGGAGTCATCACCCACGTTCACCTTTCGGTCCTTAGGTGGGGATTCTCCTAAGAATCTAATGCTAGCTAAACACAAGACTCAACATCAACGAACCTTCGGTACCGACATTAACACAACCAAGACCAAGAAATGACTAAAACATAAACATGGAGGATTTTGAGAGGTTTCACCCCAAACCCTAGAAATGGGACTACTCACACATGGCTAGAATAAATAAGGAAAACATAATCAACATATTAAAACCAACACCAAGCATGAAAATAAGAACAAACTATGGATTTTAACAATATTCAATCACAAAAACATCAAATAAATAATCAACTAAGTGCAAATAATAAAGGAAAGAGTAGAGAAATGTTACAAGTGAAGCTTCAATATCAATAAGTAAAACGATGTGATGATCAATGTAATTTCCCAACCAAAAGCATCAACTTCTACAATTAATCTAAAGCTTGAAATGAAAATCTAAGGAAATTTTGGAGAGAGAAGAGAGAAAAAACTAAAAACTAGGGTTTAATATATTTTGAAAATGTAATAAAATGTGATGTATCATACAAAAAGGGAGTATAAAGGTATATATACCTCTCCCAAAAATTAAAACAAAAGGCTAAAAAAAATGAGCAGAGGCTTTTCAGCGGGCGCTGAGGCGATGACAGCGCCCGCTGACACCTATAACAGTAGGCTTTCAAGGTTGAAGACTTATGGCAGCGGGCGCTGAGTTGTGGTCAGCGGCCGCTGCCAATTCTTGGAAAGCTACTGCCTCAAAACAGGAGGGGGACAGCGGCCGCGGAGTTGGGGTCAGCGGCCGCTGTTCTTCTATGCATACTCATGATGGCTGGAGGCTACAAAATGAGGCCGCTAGCAATCCATCAGCGGCCGCTGCCATGGCTAAGGGGGCTACTGCCTTTTTTTCTCTAAAAGAAGCCTTGAACATATGGACCATCTCAGCGGACGCTGAGGAATTCTCAGCGCCCGCTGAGGCCTTCTTTCCAATATTGGAACATATAGAATCGGGACCTGCAAAAGGGGAAGAAAACGCAGAAACAAAGCAAAATAGGGGAAATCACATAGAAAAAAGGGAAGGGGACTACTGAAACAAAACTAAACTAAAAAGCCTAAAAATGCTAACAAAAACTAAACAAAAAATAAATAAAAATAGAAAACAAATTAATAAAAACTACGAAAAATACTAACTAAATACAGACTATCAAACTCCCCCAAGCTAGCCCGTTGCTTGTCCACAAGCAACTACCGCACGAAGAGTTCGACAAATCCCTCAGGAGAGGAATTCTACAATGGACTAAGGACTCCTATTACAGTCTTAAGGCGCACAAGTCCCAATGATAGGAACTAACTAAACTAAGGACTGAAACTTTTCACACATTAGAACCTTAAAGGACTACAAGGTATCCAAGCCTTAGCAACCTAACAACCGTCAAACACCCTTGAATAATCTCAGACATAAGTCGGTGGCGGGAAAAATACTTTGTGAGGGAGTCATGAAGAACAAAGGAAAGGACACTCACGTCTCGCCGGAGTTAGCGTCTCTCGAAATTTGACAAATGACGCCGCATACCAAAGATGAGACCTTTCGAGAAAATGAAATCAATAGGGCTTAAGGTCATAGCATCTTACATACAAGGTTCGAAACTACAAATAACTACCGACCGACCGCTACGATAATTACCAATAAGACACTAGCCGGCTAAGAAAACTACTATCTCCTTCTCTAATTATGTACACAATTTTATTTTTTTTCTTTTTCTTTTTTTTTCTTTTTTTTTTTAATAGAACTAAAAACACGACATAATAAACATAATTAATTCATTAACTAATTTTTTTTTTTTAGAGAAGGAGTTACAATACTCAAATAATTACACTATTACTGCATTTACAAGGACCGAAAATAAACTCGATGCTATGACGTAAGATGGTGCCTAGAGCATATTCCATGTCTCGAAAGGGCGGTAGCAATTCATAAGTAAAAAATCAGAGCCAAAAGAAACCGAAAAACTAAAACTGACGAGGTATAAGATGCGATGCTCAGAAATGGATAACCCTCAGGGGGTCTAATTAAGGCAGGAGCTCGAAACCTCACCTAGGTTCAAAAATCACCGACTCAGTGTCAACTAAACAAGGGACAACCTCGTACCACAAACCGACATGGATACACATCTAGTCCTAAAAGGTTCTCCTAAAAGGGAAAAGTATTCTATCATAAGAGTTAGTAAAAAGCATTGAAAATTGTGCGGACTCGAGACTCTAAAGGAAAAAAAAGCCCTTATAAGGATTCCCCTAGTTTCGTCATCGGGAGACGACTAAACCTAGAAAAATAAAAGGGATAAAAGAAAATAAACTACGAAAATAAGCTACATGCAAAAATGGAGAAAAATAAAAGAAAATAAACTACGAAAATAGACTAATATGCAAAAACTAATAAAAAAGAAACTAAGGAATATAAGAAAAGAAAAATAAACTAGAATGCAAAGCATTAAAATGCATTTGGATTTTCAAAACGGGAGCAGGACTTGGAAATCACCCCAATGACCACTATAAAAATCACACACACTAAGAAGCACAACCACAAACAAGCACAATCAACATACCCCAAGAGCAGCTCCCCCAAGCTAGCTCCTCTATCCGAAGACCACGACTAAACCCCAGGTTCACTTAAATACAAGTGAGAACTTACCTGTAGAGGACATGATTCTGTTTGTCGGGAAACCTGTAGTCCAGGTGCACCATTGACACTATTAAAGCGCCTTTAACGCTACCAAAATCATGCCACGATCGAGGCTCTAGTGCTTCACCCTCATTAGCTACGGGTCCAAACAACAACAAAAAAGTAACCGGACCCATGGGGTCTAAACCCCCCCCCAAGCTGGAACGAAAGCATCATCCCGAGGCTATGGGTGGAGAGGTCTAGAGCTCAGGGTCATCCTGGGTTGGGGAAGGGTGTCGGAAGAAGTGCCCTTCCGACACGTGGTAGTCATACGGTTGAGGAAGTCATGTTTGGCTCGATTGGCCTGCGGAATCCTAATGGGGGGTGGTGGTTGTGGTGGTGTATTAGCATTTTGGTTCGGGTCTGAGGTACCAGGTCGGTCATTTCTTTTCTTTTTACGGGCCTCAGACATGGTTGAAAAATTAGGGTCGAAAACTAACAAAAAAATAAAATAAAATAAAATTCAGCTAGATTGCTTCCCTAACCAGTCAATGAATAAGAGGCCTAAACCCAAGTGCCTCGAGTTCACAAAATCACAAAAAAAATGCACCAACACAAGTCCAAGTCGCAAAATTCAACAATACAAAGCAAAACAACAATCTAAGACTACAATTAGGGACTCAAAAATTCAACAAACAATTGTAAACCATAAATGAAAACCTAAGATTCGAACTAAGTTGAAAATAACAAAGTTAGAAAATTAGGGTTTTAGAAAATACCCAACTAGAGCATGAAAATGCTCTAGATAACCTCCTTGTTGTTGTTGTTGATGAATGAGCCAAAAGTAACCCAAGATTTGTGCCTTGCTCGTGCTTTTTCCACTCTTTTTTTTTTTTAAGAAATTCGATCCTAGGGTTCGAATTTTAGGTGAGAAGGTGAGAGAGAATTGTGATGGGATGGGAGAAATGAAGTAATGGAGTGAAAAGGAAGATGAATGATGGAGGTTTGAGTGAGATTTGAGTGAGTTAGAGTGTTAGGGTTTGAGAGAAAATAGGAGAGAATTCGTGTGTTTTATGTTTTGTTCGTGAAAAATAACGAATTCTAACCCCTGTTCTTTTATATAATTCGATCTCAGCGGGCTCTGACTTAAACCCAGCGGCCGCTGACCACGAAAATATGGCTACTGACCCTTTTTTCAGAAGCAACTCAGCGGGCGCTATCCCCTTCTGAAGTCATTCTGAAATCCTCAATAAAGCCCATCAGCGGGCGCTGAAAATGGGCCAGCGCCCGCTGCTAAGAATTTTTTAGCTACTGGAAGTTTTTTGACAAAAACATCTGTTTCAAGAATCCCATCAGCGGGCGCTGAAAATGGGCCAGCGCCCGCTGCCATGAAAATTTTTGCTACTAGAAGTTTTTGACAAAAAACCATCAGTTTCAAGAACCCCATCAGCGGGCGCTAAAAATGGGCCAGCGCCCGCTGCTATGAATATTTTTGCTACTGGAACATTTTTGGCATTGTGCAAGCGGGCACTGATGGAAATTCAGCGGCCGCTGAAACTGACCTGTAGCCAAATTTTTCAGCAGATTGAACTTAAGAATTGCACCAGAATCTCAGGGTTAGAATACCTTCTCTTCATCGCATCCTAAGGGATACATCAACATGTATAGTGGCCCAAAGGGCCAAAATCACACTCGTTGATGTATTCGGAAGTTGCAATGAAGGAAATCTCTCATTTTCTTTTAACTCACCCATGATATTTTTTTTCAAGTGCTCCCTTTTTCTAACACACATTCATGGACATATGTAAAGATCACATATATGCGCAAATGTGTGAAGGCACTACTCAATATTTTCTCTCATCATTTTTTTTTAGACATAATTACAATGAAAGAAACAAACTAAACTATCCTAAAAAGCAATAAATTGAGGGTTGCCTCCCACAAGCGCTTGTTTAACGTCCCGAGCCTGACGAAATGACCGAGTCGGCCCTACTCCTCAACAGGAGTAACATCAAACTCGTCTAAGTGAATCACAAGGGCAGCTTCCGGAGGTTGGCCTCCATAGTAGGCTTTTAAGCGTTGCCCATTCACTTTGAAAGGGGCGGTTCCATCATTTCCAATCTCGACCGCCCCATAGGGGTAGACTTTCCGAACCATAAAGGGACCACTACACCTCGACTTGAGCTTTCCGGGGAACAACCTAATCCGAGAATTGAACTCCCTTTGGAGGATATGCTTGTCATGCCAAGACTTGGTGCGTTCCTTGTAGATTCGAGCATTTTCGTATGCATCAAGCCTCAATTCCTCAAGTAAATGCAGGTCGAGCATCCGCTTCTCCCCCGCAGATTGGAGATCGAAGTTGAGTGCTTTGATCGCCCAATGTGCGCGATGCTCGAGCTCAACCGGTAGGTGACAAGACTTGCCATAGACCAACTTGTAAGGGGTTGTGCCTATAGGAGTCTTGTATGCTGTCCTATACGCCCAAAGAGCGTCATCGAGCTTAGTTGACCAATCTTTTCGAGACCGATCGATGCTCTTTTCAAGGATCATTTTGATTTGCCGGTTAGAAATTTTTGCTTGCCCGCTTGTTTGAGGGTGATAGGCCAAGGCAACCTTATGCTTAACACCATATTTTGAGAACAAGGATTGGAGTGTCCGCTTGGCAAAATGTGATCCTCCATCACTAATGACAGCTCGGGGAACACCAAACCTCGGGAAAATGATAGTTTTAAACAACTTAATAACTACCTTTGCATCATTGGTGACCGAGGCAATGGCTTCCACCCATTTAGACACATAGTCTACCGCGCCCAAAATGTATTGGTTGCCATAAGATGAGGGAAATGGTCCCATGTAGTCGATGCCCCAAACATCGAAGATTTCAAGTTCAAGAATGCTGTTGAGGGGCATCTCATGACGGTTTGAAATATTGCCAGTACATTGGCACCGGTCACACGCCTTCACCATGCTCCAAGTGTCCTTGAACATGGTAGGCCAGAAAAAACCAGATTGCAAGATCCTTGATGTAGTCTTGTCAGCACCCATGTGTCCTCCACAAGGAGAAGAGTGGCACATGCTAATAACACTTGAAATCTCATCATCGGGGACACACCTCCGAAAAAGTCCATCAACACCTCTTTTGAACAAAAGAGGGTCGTCCCAATAGTATTTGCGAACATCATGCAGGAAACGCCGCTTTTTTTGATACCTCCAATCGGAGGGCATAATCTCACAAGCAAGATAGTTAATAATGTCCGCATACCAAGGAGCAGGGATTGCCAAGGCAACAAGGAGGTAACCGAGAAAGATGGTCATCAAGAAATGAATCGTTGATTGGAATGACCTCACCCTCCTCGCATATAGGTAACCGAGAAAGATGGTCGGCTACAACATTTTCGGCCCCGGCTTTGTCTCGGATTTCAATATCAAACTCTTGTAGCAACAAGATCCACCGAATGAGCCGAGGTTTAGCATCTTTCTTGGCCATTAAGTACTTCAAGGCTGAGTGGTCAGTGAAGATTATGACTTTGGAACCGACCAAGTAAGACCTAAATTTTTCCATGGCATGGACAATTGCAAGAAGCTCTTTCTCAGTAGTGGCATAATTGCGTTGAGCTTCATCTAGAGTCTTTCTTGTGTAGTAGACGGCATGCAACTTGTCGTCCTTCCGTTGTCCCAGCACCGAACCTACAGCATAGTCTGATGCATCGCACATTAGCTCAAAAAGAAGCTCCCAGTCCGGGGGCTGAATGATAGGAGCAGTAACTAGAGCTTGTTTCAGTTCCTGAAATGCTACACGACAATCATTAGAAAACACAAAAGGGGCATCCTTATGCAATAATTGAGTCAAGGGCTTGGACACTTTTGAAAAGTCTTTTATAAAACGGCGGTAAAAACCCGCGTGTCCAAGAAAACTCCTAACCCCTTTGACAGTGGTGGGGGGTTGGAGACACTCAATGACATCAACCTTGGCCCTATCGACCTCGATGCCCCTAGATGAAATTACATGGCCGAGAACAACGCCCTCTTCGACCATGAAGTGGCATTTTTCCCAATTTAGAACCAAGTTCGCCTCTTGACACCGTTTCAATACATTCACCAAGTTAGCAAGGCAGGTGTCAAAAGACGAACCACAAACAGAGAAATCATCCATAAAAACTTCTATGGATGTTTCTAGCATGTCAGAAAAATAGCCATCATGCACCTTTGAAAAGTCGAAGGTGCATTACATAGCCCAAACGGCATCCTTCGATATGCAAAGGTACCAAAGGGGCATGTAAACGTGGTTTTTTCCTGATCATCGGGATGAATCGGGATTTGGAAAAATCCCGAGAATCCATCCAAAAAGCAATAACGACTATGATTACCCAATCTCTCCAAAACTTGATCAATGAACGGAAGGGGAAAGTGATCTTTACGGGTTGATTTGTTTAGTTTTCTGTAATCAATACACATTCTCCAACCCGTAACCGATCTTGTTGAGATAGTTTCACCCTTCTCGTTCTTAATGATAGTTATGCCTCCCTTTTTAGGGACTACTTGAACCAGGCTAACCCACTTACTATCTGAGATAGGGTAGATTATGCCCGAGTCAAGCAATTTAATAACTTCACCTCTCACGACTTCCTTCATCGAAGGGTTTAACCTTCGCTGATGTTCAATCGAGGAGGCATGATCATCATTAAGCAATATACGATGCATGTAGAGGGTGGGACTTATTCCTTTAATGTCGGAAATGTTATACCCGATGACACTTCTATATTTTCTTAAAACAACCAAGAGTTTGTCAAGAGAAGTGTCGTCGTGTTTAGCATCGACTATAACGGGATAAGCCTCATCGGCATCCAGAAAAACATACTTAAGTAAAGAGGGAAGAGGTTTCAACTCTACCTTTGGAGGAGGCGTAGTCCTCTCCTCCTTACCCTCGACCCGAAGGACCTTGAGCTCAGCATCAGTGCTAACCGGGGTGCCATCAAGAATTTTTTTATACCCCTGGCTTTCATCAGTGTCGAAGACCGCTCCGTCAGAGATCAATGATCGCAATGGGTCTGCGACCTCGATCATTTCAGAAAATTCCACCGTAGTAGTATCGATGGTGTCAATGCGAAGGATTGCATCCGTAATAGGCATTTTCATTGCCTTTGAGAACGAGAAAGTGATCTTTTCATCCCCGACATTCAGACTCAAACGACCATCCTTCACATCGATAACGGCGCCCGCCGTTTTCAAGAGAGGCCTCCCCAATATCAAGGGAACCTTGGCATCTTCCTCCATATCCATTATAAGAAAATCACAAGGGATAAAAACTCGTCCCACTTACACCGGGACATCTTCTAGAACTCCTAGAGGTAATTTTACCGAGTGATCGGCAAGCGGAATAGACATTTTTGTGGGCTTTAAGCCACCCATGTTGAGCTTGTGGGCCATAGTCAAAGGCATAAGACTCACACTTGCTCCCAAGTCACATAGAGCATTTTTGCTTTGAAGATCACCGATTTTCACCGGTATAGAGAAACTGCCAGGATCACCAAACTTCTCGAGAAGCTTGTTCTAAAGAATAGCACTCACCTCCATAGGAAATGAAATGGTGGCATGCTCCTCTAATTTGCTCTTGTTCGAGAGAAGTTCCTTCAAGAATTTGGCATAAGCCGGCATTTGGGACAAAGCATGAAGAAAAGGGATGTTTACTTGAAGACTCTTCATGACCTCGAGAAACTTAGAAAATTTCTCGCCTAACTTCTTCTCAACGATCCGATGGGGGAAAGGAACCGGTGGCACATACGGTTTCATCGGTGCTTTTACAACAATATTCTCTTTTGGAGGCGCAACACTATCCTCACTTTGTAGCTCACTCTCAATCGCTCCGCTCTCAAAATCAATTGACATATCGTCAATAACTCCCTCTTTACTCACTTTTGTGGAGCCCTCATCTAAAACCATGGATGGACCTGCATAATCCTTACCCGATCGCAGTGTTATTGCCTTTGCTTGTTCCTTCGGATTAGTGATCGGTTGCCCTGGAAATTGAGAACTTGAAGAATTATTGGAATTCCCAACTTGTTGTGCTATTTGAGCAAGTTGAGTTTCGATCATTTTATTATGTGTTTGCAGTTGATTGATCGAAGTGCTCATCTCGTTCATTTTCCGGTCACTATCTAAATTAGCCTTGGTCTGATGTTGAATGAAGGTCTCTAGAGCCGTCTCAAGGCTAGATTTCTGAGGAACGGGAGAGGTATATGGTGGCCTCTGAGGAGAAGGACCCTAATTGAAACCCGGAGGACGATAAGGTGCTGGAGCTTGTTGGTCCCTCGGTGGATATGGTTGTTGTTGGCAGTATTGTTATTGATTATTGTTCTTCCAGCTGAAATTGGGGTGATCTTTCCAACCGGGATTGAAAGTATTAGAGTACGGATCATTCCGTGCTCCCATCATGGCGACTTGCTCCATCAAGGAGCTGCAATAATAAGACAGGTGGTCGTTTCCGCCACACATGTCACAAGAAAGAGCAGGCTGAGATTCAGAACATGAGGCGGCAAAATGTGCTTTCTCAAGTCTCCGTGTCAAGAAATCCAAACGAGCATTAACATCGTCAAGACTTTGATCGGATCGAGATGTTCCTTGGGAACAACACGTCTCGACCCACCCCATGAGAACTGTTTAGCAACCTCCTCGATCATTGGCCTAACTTCACATAAAGGGACTTTCATCAACCTACTGCTCGTACCGGAGTCCAAGTGACCCCTAGAAACAGGATTAAGGCCATCGTAAAATGTCATATAGGCTATGCCATCACTGTAGCCATGGTGAGGGCATGAGCGTAGGAGTTCTTTAAAGCGCTCCCATGCTTGCCTGAGAATTTCATCCTCCTCTTGAGAAAAACCCGAGATTTTTCCCCTCATTTCCAAAGTTTTCTCCGGAGGATAATATTTTTTTTGGAATGCTTTGGTGATAGCATCCCATGTAGTCAAGGATCCCTCAGGGAGTGAGCGAATCCAGTGCTTTGCCTTATCAGTTAATGAAAATTGGAACATGTGCATCCGTATAAACTCTGGTTGGACATTGTTGTGCTTGACTGTGGAGCACAGTTCCATAAAGTTGTCAAGATGAGAGAAAGGACACTCGGTCGAGTTTCCCCCAAATTGTGAATCTTTCACCATCCGGTTGAGAAGTGGTGAAAATTCATGATGATTTGCAGTCGTAGCGGGCAAAGCAATCCCGCTACGCAATTCGAAGGATTCCGGGTGGCGGAAATCCCTCATTGTCTGTTGTGGAGGTGGTGGCGTATTAGCCATGACTGAAGAAATAAAACAAGGACTACCAGGTAACTTTGATTGCAACTCAGATTCGAGTTGCTCAATGTTTTGCGCATTAGTAGCCTTTCTTAGATCCCTCAAGTAACGGTTGATTTCTGGGATTAATGGGATGACAGGTAAGCTACGAGTCCTGCGTGTCATAAACTGCTAAACAAACACGTTAGTAATAACAATTCACACAATCAGGTAGCAAATGAATTAATGGAAGACAAAGTCCAGTCAAACTCAAGTAAATCTATAGCAACAAATTCCGTTATTCCCCGGCAACGGCGCCAATATTTGATAGCCCGTCGTCGAGCCTACCAAAAGTAAATTTCCTAACTCGGACTTACTAATGCTAGTAAGGGCAAGTAAGGGTCGAACCCTAGAGAATAACTTTTGTTGACCAAAGACAATGAGCATAGACAAGCTAAGTCGAAATTGGATTCAAAGATTGGAAGTCAATTAACTACAAGATACGAAAATAGGGGTCTAAAACAAGGAAATAAATACTAAGTTTAGGGGACTAACGACTCGATACCACCATGAATTATGGATCGGTCAAAACTTAGACTTAGGTCGTGGATAAGGGGAGGTCGTTCTATGATCGTACCACTCTTTCGAGCTAGTACGATGACCGGAAAGACATATACAACTCACTTTCGTGCAGCGACACATCTAACAAGTCCTAAACAAAAAATCACGAAGACCGGTAACTTTCCCTTGATCAAAGGCCCAACTTTCGTGGTGCTTCCATCAATCGGGCGAAGGGAGTCATCACCCACGTTCACCTTTCGGTCCTTAGGTGGGAATTCTCCTAAGAATCTAATGCTAGCTAAACATAAGACTCAACATCAACGAATCTTCGGTACCGACATTAACACAACCAAGACCAAGAAATGACTAAAACATAAACATGGAGGATTTTGAGAGGTTTCACCCCAAACCCTAGCAATGAGACTACTCACACATGGCTAGAATAAATAAGGAAAACATAATGAACATATTAAAACCAACACCAAGCATGAAAATAAGAATAAACTATAGATTTTAACAATATTCAATCACAAAAACATCAAAGAAATAATCTACTAAGTGCAAATAATAAAGGAAAGAGTAGAGAAATGTTACAAGTGAAGCCTCAATATCAATAAGTAGAACAATGTGATGATCAATGTAATTTCCCAACCAAAAGCATGAACTTCTACAATTAATCTAAAGCTTGAAATGAAAATCTATGGAAATTTTGGAGAGAGAATAGAGAAAAAACTAAAAACTAGGGTTTAATATATTCTGAAAATGTAATAAAATGTGATGTATCATACAAAAAGGAAGTATAAAGGTATATATACCTCACCCAAAAATTAAAATAAAAGGCTAAAAAAAACGAGCAGAGGCTTTTCAGCGGGCGCTGAGGCGATGACAGCGCCCGCTGACACCTATAACAGTAGGCTTGCCGGGTTGAAGACTTATGGAAGCGGGCGCTGAGTTGTGGTCAGCGGCCGCTGCCAATTCTTGGAAAGCTACTGCCTCAAAACAGGGGAGGGGGACAGCAGGCGCTGAGTTGGGGTCAGCGTCCGCTGTTCTTCTATGCATGCTCATGATGGCTGGAGGCTGCAAAATCAGCGGCCGCTGCCATGGCTAAGGGGGCTACTGCCTTTTTTTTCTCTAAAAGAAGCCTAGAAAATATGGACCATCTCAGCGGACGCTGAGGAATTCTCAGCGCCCGCGGAGGCCTTCTTTCCAACATTGGCAAATGCCTCTGTGACTTCCTCGTGGTTCCCGGCTTGCCTCCTCTGGTTCCGAAATAGAATCGGGACCTACAAAAGGGGAAGAAAACGCAGAAACAAAGCAAAATAGGGGAAATCACATAGAAAAAAGGGAAGGGGACTACCGAAACAAAACTAAACTAAAAAGCCTAAAAATGCTAACAAAAACTAAATAAAAGTAGAAAATAAATTAATAAAAACTACGAAAAATACTAACTAAATACAGACTATCAAGCACATGTCATGATCCAGTTACGTCAGGGAAAGGCTACTGACATCTTGGCAGTTGGTGTCATTAGCAACACGGAGGGGGAATGGTTTCATCCCATCCTAGAGTTCAAAAACACAGGGGTCCTACCGGCAGACAATACAGTGGCTGCCAAGGTAAGACGACATGCAGCATGGTGATGTGTGTTCCAGGGAATACTTTATAAAAAGTCTTTCCATCTCCCTCTACTAAGATGTGCCACGAAATTCGAAGCTCAAAAAATCCTCGAGGAAATCCATGAGGGTATTTGTGGGAATCACATTTGTGGCAAAGCCCTAGCTCTAAAGGCCATTCGTGCCGGCCACTACTGGCCCCACATGCTCAGGGACTCCCAAGAATATGTCAAAAGATGTGATAAATGCCTAAAGTTTGCCCCCATGATCAACATGCCGCCAAATGACCTACAACCCATACTCAACCCAATACCATTTGCCCAATGGGGAATGGACATCCTTGGTCCATTCACCAAAGGTAAAGGGGGGAGAAAATTTTTAATAGTGGCCATAGATTACTTCACCAAATGGATCGAGGCCATCCCAATAGTGTCCATCACAGCTGCCCAGGTGAAGAAGTTTATTTGGGAACAAATAATTACAAGGTTTGGGCTCCCACAGGCAATAGTGTTCGATCATGGCACCCAGTTTGACTGCAAGCCCCTCCAGCAGTATCTAAAACCTCTGAAGGTCAAGATGGCATACGCCTCAATCGCTCATCCTCAAAGCAATGGGCAGGCAGAAGCTGCCAAAAAACAAATTTTGAGCGCCTTAAAGAAGAAGTTGGAAGACCTCATGGGCCAATGGGCAAATCTGATACCTGACGTCCTGTGGGCAAACAGAACGACAGAGAAGGAGGCAACAGGAGAAACGCCATTCAGACTTACCTTTGGCCACGAAGCTGTCCTGCCAGTAGAAGTGGGTCTACCATCCTTCAGAGTCCAAGCATACCAGCCAGAGTTGAATGATGACATGCTGAGACAAGACCTTGATCTGCTGACAGAAGTCAGACTCATAGCTGAACTTCGTCAGGCAGCATACAAGGATAAGATAACAAAGGCCTACAACAAAAAAGTTCATCACAGACCCATGTAAGATGGCGATTTGGTTCTAAGAAGGAAAGATGCAACCGGCAAGCAAAACAGAGAGGGCAAGCTGACAGCTAACTAGGAAGGGCCCTATCGTATCACAAAGACGGTAGCCCTTGGAGCCTACAGGCTAGCTACAATGGAAGGCAAGGAATTAAAAAATACGTGGAAAGCTAAGGTGCTCAAGAAATACTATGTATGAAATTGTTTGTCCATTTAAATATGTATTCTACTGTACAACCTAGCAACAACATTAATAAAAGGCCAAAAGAGCCACCTTCTTGTGTCTTGCTTTAATTATTTAAGCAAAACCGCAAAGACTATGTGATAGAGACAACTGCCATCCAACAGTGTGCAAAGCATCACTTTGCAGTCTAAATATGCTTGCACAAAAGTCAACAAGCTAGGATGGTTAGCTACAAGCTAAGGCCTAAGACCACCGCCATCCTATGACCTGGGTACGTCAAGTATACCAGCCAACAGGCTAGGATGGTTAGCTAAAAAAGCTAAGGCCTAAGGCCACTGCCATCCAACCGCCTGGCTGAAATTCATGTGTGTGGCAGCCAGTGAGCTCCACATATAGCTTTATAGCTTAGGTCATGAACCACAGCCAACAGGCTAGGATGGTTAGCTAAAAAAGCTAAGGCCTAAGGCCACTGCCATCCAACAGCCTGGCTGAAATTCAAGTGTGTGGTAGCCAGTAAGCTCCACAGATAGCTTTACAGCTAAGGTCATGAACCACAGCCAACAGGCTAGGATGGTTAGCTAAAAAAGCTAAGGCCTAAGGCCAATGCCATCCAACAGCCTGGCTGAAATTCAAGTGTGTGGCAGCCAGTGAGCTCCACAGATAGCTTTACAGCTAAGGTCTTGAACCACAGCCAACAGGCTAGGGTTAGCTAAAACAGCTAAGGCCTAAGGCCACTTCCATCCAACAGCCTGACTGAAATTCAAAAGTGTGGAAGCCAGTAAGCTCCACAAATAACTCTTGCAGCTAAGGCCAGTGGCCAGTTCTTCAGGCTCAACTATTCCAAGTCAAAAAATCAAGTAACTATATGCAAGTTAAAAAGTGCAGTTCAAATAGTACTTACAGAAATAAAAATAAAATAAAAGGCAAAAATTATTTTCCTTCAATAATATTTTATAAATCAAAAGCCAGTAATGACTGGCGGCATGTTACAACAGGATTTTGCTCTGTTGGCATGGCAGCCCATTTTACAAAAAGAAGCACAAAAGGGAGAAATCCAAAATATTTACAACAAAAGACAAGTATGTACGTTACAAAATTACAATAAGTTAAATCAATAATTAGAGCCACAAGAAGACATAGGAGAAGGCTGCCAAACGCGTCATTCGGTTCTATTAGCTATACTGGTCGTCGTTGGTTGCTCCTCCACAACGGTAGCTTCAGACTCCACTGCCTCTGTAACGACCCGACTCGCTTAAATCGGCGCGGAAGAAACCGACGAGTCGAATAGTTAGAAACTACAACTCCAAAATACTTAAGAAATAAAAACTAATTCCTCAAATATTATTATTAATCCACAAAGTACAAACACCCACAAGTTTGTACATAACTAGTCCAAAAGTCAAACTAAAAGTACTAAAATACAAATAACTCCAACCACACGTCAGAGTCCAAACAACATATGAAAGTCCATACAATATACCAACACTATCTATAAAAGACAAAAATAGAAAATACATCAAATAACAGAAACGTAAAACGCCGCTCACCCAACCCAAAGCTAAGCAAGAGTATCGTCATCAGAAATACCTGGAAAAACATACAACAGTCCACCATCAGTGGCAAGTAACATAACTGACTCACCCTAATGGGAATACACATGAACATAGCATAAACCAAATAGTCAACATCAATAATCAAAGTACGGGAACAACCAAAACCGTGAACTCGACTCAAACAACCTAACCAACTATCTTTGGCGCAATCATTCATATACTAGACTGGACTGTGCTCGTACGAACGCATCTTATGCATTCGAACTTTCTACTATGCTCGGATTTGAGAATCTTACTCCCAAACCCCATGAA
Source organism: Salicornia ramosissima (assembly GCA_951394345.1). NCBI lineage: Eukaryota > Viridiplantae > Streptophyta > Magnoliopsida > Caryophyllales > Amaranthaceae > Salicornia > Salicornia ramosissima. The sequence continues at coordinate 38,184,950 of OX596239.1, read as the reverse complement.
ACCAATCTTACTAGAATTCCATGTCCCATGAAACCAATCTTACTGGAAATTCACAAAGATCACATAGTATGACTCCAACTATCCCAATACTGCGGATGGAATAGGGGCAACGTCTTAACCCAAATACAATGAATCTTACTCAAAGTATCAGGCGTCTAAAAATGAAATCAAGCTAACTTAATTAATTAATCTTTTAATCATGTTATTATCTCAACCTAACTAAATTCTATTCAAGAATTGCCTCGACGCCTTGATCCTTGAAAATAACTAGTTAAAATATCGAAGTTATACTCAAGATTGCCTTTACGCCTTGATCTTGAGTCTAACCAACCTTAATTCATCATTCAATAATCATTCTTTAATCATATTAGACACATTCTTTAACTTTCTTTATCATTTAAACCATTTTCTTTAACTTTCAAGATTCAACCAAGAACTCATAAAGACTCATCAAGAACTCACAAAGAACTCAAAGAACTCATAAAGAACTCATCCATGATTCAAGATCTTTAATCAAGAACTCATCCAAACTCATCAAAACCACACGCATGTTCATCATGAACCACACAAAAATCATCAATAAAATCATTCGAAAATCATCCAAAATTAACCAAACTTTAACACATTAGTCACGATCATATTACAACATATAATCAATCATAAAACCATGAAAAACCTTTATCAAAACCTCATTTAACCACTTAAAATCAGAATAGAAATCATACATAAAATCATGAACATTCAACATCAAACAACCCAAACATGCATTTAATTCATACTATAAACATAGTATACCAAATAGGTTGAGAAAGCATGTTACCTTGATCACGATTAACCCCAAAAACGTACCAAGAACTTGCTGCCCGTAACGAGTCTTGCACGGTCCACCACTGCTGCACTTGCATGGCACCATACACGGCTGCCCAGCAGCACTTACACGGCTGCTTGCACCACCTCTTGCATGCCCCTACTGCTGCACGGCCCACTTGAACCACCATGCTGCTTTGCACGAGTACCATCACGCACACACACGGCCACTGCTACCCTTGCACGGTTGTCCCACACGAGCACCCACGAACACCCACACGAACCATGCCCAAAACCACACCTAACTAGTGTTCTTGCATGAAAATAATGGGGTTTAGTTTAAGTTTTGCTACTTAAAGATCAAAGGATGTAGAATCTTTAAGTTTTGGTTTAGAAAGGATGATGAACAAAGTTGGGTAATAGATAGCCAAAAATGGCGTGAGAGTATAAGGCAAATGGAGAGAGAGTTTGCCTTTTAAAAGTGATGGCAAAGGTTGATTAAATGAGCAAATGAACAAAGGATCCTAAAGCCTTACTAACTACTTCTATTTATAGAAGTTCATTAGGTGTGAACATAAGGCAAGTGGCAAATCTTGCCATACAACCAAGGAGGGCCGGTTATGGGTTAAACAAATGGGCTCAATGTTCACTTGGGCCATTTGCACTAATTCATGACTAATCATGATTATTTTGCACTTGGCCCAAAACTAATTAATTAATTAGAAAATTAAATAATAAAATTCTAATTAATTAAAATAAAATAAAATTAAGAAATATTAAACCATTAAATAAAATGGTTACACAATAGCAATTAAAATAGTCTAAATAAATTTAGACCATGCACCGGAACACACTAATTACTAGCAAACCAACACGAAACTAGCCCAAAATCTGGGGCGTTACAATCTCCCCTCCTTAAAAGAATTTCGTCCCGAAATTCAAGCAAAGGAGACTGTCTACCATCAACAATCCGGGCTCGGCACACAAAAAGTCAGATGGAATCTGACGGAACTTCGGCTTTCACTGAAGCTCAATCGATCCTCGCGACTTGATGCTTCAGCCACTCAGCTCGTCTTGCCTGCACGATCGAAAAGCATTCGTCGAAGTTCTGAACATGCTCCAGCATTCTTCGACACACCACTATAGACCTCGAGATCCTCCTCGTCGCTCAGAAGATAAAGATAGGAGCTAAGTCTATCCTCCGATTCAACTACGAACCCAGAACTACGAACCTCCGTCACATACTCAAGCTACTCCCCTCGACTATAGACTTAACTCTTAGAGGTGTAAAAACGATCAAATGGTCGAAAACTGGTATACGGGTTAGAATTGGTCGATTAAGGCCAAAAGTAGGAACCAACCAGTTTGTCTTGGATGATCGAACGAAATTCCAAAATAATCAATCAATTCAAAAATCCATATCAGGTTTTGTCATTTCGGTTTAGATGGCTTAGAATATCTGGACCAGAATGTTGGAATCGAAACGATGCCCACCTTTGAATGATTAGAATAGCAAGGATGTTAATAAAAGTCTGATATGAATATAATATATAGAAATTAAAGAATATCTCGATGAACTATCTCGATTTATGAGGAGTAGGATGGCTACAATTATAAAATAATAAATATATATATGTATATATATATATATATATATATATATATATATATATATATATATAGAATCTCAGGGTTAAGAGGATGGAATTTATCGTGGTAAACTTGTCATCATCACTAAAACAACAATATAATATATATATATGGCTACAATAGAAATAATGACATGATGGTGTGTAAATGGCATTATCCATCGATAAATCCGAGTGGTGATGGATGATATTAACATCAACGGCCAAAAACACGGTGGATGATGCAAGGTGAATCAGTGTTAATCACGAGGTTGGCCAACATGAATAACGTTAATGATTTATGATGGCCTCAATTAAGTATGGTGACGATAACGTCAATGATGGGTCATCACAGATGATAATAAGGACCATGCTTTGAAGAAGACGATGACATGAACGATGATAATGGATTACGACGCTCATAATCAATGGTTAAAAACTTATGATGTCGAATAAGGGGATGATGATCAATATAGTAGATTGTCCTGAATGAGGATGAAGGCATCATGGACGTTAAAGAATTGACTATAACAAAGGTGATAACGATATTGTTAACATTTAAAAGCAACAACGAATTGATTGTAATGCTTATGTTAACAATAATGGTACTCACAAAAACAAGTTCAATAACGGAAAATAAGGTTAATTGTAAATCAGTCATAAGGTTGATCAATTAGGTTTGGTACAATCAGATTTTGGTCGAATACGTTAGGTCAAAGCGGTTCCCTGACCACAATTACACCCCTATAAGCTCTAGTCTGGTCTACCTTAACACCTTCCTTGTTGAGTACGCGACTCAGAAATGTAAATTCGCGAAGACAGAGCTCCCACTTGGAGTTATTCGCGAATCACCTGCTGCTCCATAATATCCTTAGTACCATACGGAGATGATCTGCAAGCTCAGACTCGTCTCTCGTTTAGACTAAGATATTATCGAAGAAGACAATGACGCACTTATCGAGTAAGTGATGAAAAGTCCGGTTCATCCGATCTATGAACACGGGTAAAGCGTTAGCGAGACCGACGGCATCACCTTGAAACTCGTAGTGGTCGTATACGTACGAAGAAGCGGTCTTCGAGATGTCACTGACTGATTCCGGTAACGAATGATCGCTCGATACCTCGATAGCCAGTCCATGCCCATAATGACATCGAACTCCATCAGCGGGAAATCCTTCAAATCGGTTGTCGCCTGCTTCACCAGCTAAAACGATAGGCAATCCTCGGAACTCGGGCTGACAAAAAAAATCCTCTCCAGAAGGGAGAGTTATAAACGAACTAACGGAAAACTGAGACTCCATCGAACTGGACCTCTGCTTCTGCCACGGTCGTACCACGGACTCGATCCTTCATCGTGGACTTAGCCGATGCCGAAAGCTCCTCTCCTGCCGATGGAACATGCCATAGGCGTGCCGTCACATCGCTCCCTTGGGTGGAAGTTCTTGGCGCAACTTCTATACCTCGATCCGTCGAAACCCTAATGCGAACTAGCGGTCGGAGGGGGGGGTACTGCTAGGAGCACTAAATCAGGGCTTCCCAAAGGATAGCAACATCATCGGGGTCAGGTTCTTCTTCTAGCTGGCATCCTCCTCGATAACAGACGCCTGAAGGTCGAGTGCTACCTCGTAAGCTTGCCGAAACATCTTCGCTCCATTGCTGATCATATGAATGCGAATCCTCGTATTCAGCTTCTTGACGTAATGCTTGTCCCGCTCCTCCTCTGATGGAACGACCGACGTAGCGAACCTCGATAACTCGGCGAACTTATCGGGGTACTCCTGAACTATCATCTTACCCTGGATAAGAGTAGGAGACTCCTCTGGTTTCCGCCACCGCAACTCGTCGGGGTAGAACCTCCTCTGGGCCCTAGCTACGAACTCGTACCACGATATCGAATGCAGGGTAAACGCGCGTTCCTAGCTATGCTCCACCAGTTATCGGCCTCTCCTCGCAAGTAGTAGGCGAGGAACTGGTCCTTCTCGTGCTCGGACAAAACGTAGCGTCGAAGAGCTTCCCTATCTCGCGGATTCAACTCTCCAACGTCGTAGGGTCGGCAACCCCATCGTAAGTCGGTGGTCGAAGACGAGCGATACGATCGAACGTCGACTGCGATCCCGATGGCTGACAACTAAGATGCGCTAGCGCAAGAACCGCTTCCTCGAGCGCTCGTAACCACTGTCGTCCCGAACTTGACCGGCGAGGTCTGAACACGTCGAAACGTAACACGATAAGAACAAAATAAACAAAAATGTGAATTAACAATCCACACTTAAGTCAAGAATACACACACATAAGAAAATAGGAAAAAGAGCCTTATCCCGGATTCGTCTACCCGACACTCTTCTCCCTTAACTTATCCTTAATTGGGTTCATCACTCGGGAATAGCAAAGCTCTCAACTCCCGGGTTTAACTTGAATCCTAAAACTTCACTTAAAACCTATTCGGCTCTGATACCAACTGTAACGACCCGACTCGCTTAAATCGGCGCGGAAGAAACCGACGAGTCGAATAGTTAGAAACTACAACTCCAAAATACTTAAGAAATAAAAACTAATTCCTCAAATATTATTATTAATCCACAAAGTACAAACACCCACAAGTTTGTACATAACTAGTCCAAAAGTCAAACTAAAAGTACTAAAATACAAATAACTCCAACCACACGTCAGAGTCCAAACAACGTATGAAAGTCCATACAATATACCAACACTATTTATAAAAGACAAAAATAGAAAATACATCAAATAACAGAAACGTAAAACGCCGCTCGCCCAACCCAAAGCTAAGCAAGAGTATCGTCATCAGAAATAACTGGAAAAACATACAACAGTCCACCATCAGTGGCGAGTAACATAACTGACTCACCCTAATGGGAATACACATGAACATAGCATAAACCAAATAGTCAACATCAATAATCAAAGTACGGGAACAACCAAAACCCTGAACTCGACTCAAACAACCTAACCAACTATCTTTGGCGCAATCATTCATATACTAGACTGGACTGTGCTCGTACGAACGCATCTTACGCATTCAAACTTTCTACTATGCTCGGATTTGAGAATCTTACTCCCAAACCCCATGAAACCAATCTTACTAGAATTCCATGTCCCGTGAAACCAATCTTACTGGAAATTCACAAAGATCACATAGTATGACTCCAACTATCCCAATACCGCAGATGGAATAGGGGTAACATCTTAACCCAAATACAATGAATCTTACTCAAAGTATCAGGCGTCTAAAAATGAAATCAAGCTAACTTAATTAATTAATCTTTTAATCATGTTATTATCTCAACCTAACTAAATTATATTCAAGAATTGCCTCGACGCCTTGATCCTTCAAAATAACTAGTTAAAATATCGAAGTTATACTCAAGATTGCCTTTACGCCTTGATCTTGAGTCTAACCAACCTTAATTCATCATTCAATAATCATTCTTTAATCATATTAGACACATTCTTTAACTTTCTTTATCATTTAAACCATTTTCTTTAACTTTCAAGATTCAACCAAGAACTCATAAAGACTCATCAAGAACTCATAAAGAACTCATCCAAGATTCAAGATCTTCAATCAAGAACTCAATCAAGATTCAAGATCTTCAATCAAGAACTCATCCAAACTCATCAAAACCACACGCATGTTCATCATGAACCACACGAAAATCATCAATAAAATCATTCGAAAATCATCCAAAATTAACCAAACTTTAACACATTAATCATGATCATATTACAACATATAATCAATCATAAAACCATGAAAAACCTTTATCAAAACCTTATTTAACCACTTAAAATCAGAATACAAATCATACATAAAATCATGAACATTCAACATCAAACAACCCAAACATGCATTTAATTCATACTATAAACATAGTATACTAAATAGGTTGAGAAAGCATGTTACCTTGATCACGATTAACCACAAAAACGTACCAAGAACTTGCTGCCCGGAACGAGTCTTGCACGGTCCACCACTGCTGCACTTGCACGGCAGCATACACGGCTGCCCAGCAGCACTTGCACGGCTGCTTGCACCACCTCTTGCACGCCCCTATTGCTGCACGGCCCACTTGAACCACCGTGCTGCTTTGCACGAGTACCATCACGCACACACACGGCCACTGCTACCCTTGCACGACTGTCCCACACGAGCACCCACGAACACCCACACGAACCATGCCCAAAACCACACCTAACTAGTGTTCTTGCATGAAAATAATGGTGTTTAGTTTAAGTTTTGCTACTTAAAGATCAAAGGATGTAGAATCTTTAAGTTTTGGTTTAGAAAGGATGATGAACAAAGTTGGGTAATAGATAGCCAAAAATGGCGTGAGAGTATAAGGCAAATGGAGAGAGAGTTTGCCTTTTAAAAGTGATGGCAAAGGTTGATCAAATGAGCAAATGAACAAAGGATCCTAAAGCCTTACTAATTACTTCTATTTATAGAAGTTAGTTAGGTGTGAACATAAGGCAAGTGTCAAAACTTGCCATACAACCAAGGAGGGCCGGTTATGGGTTAAACAAATGGGCTCAATGTACACTTTGGCCATTTGCACTAATTCATGACTAATCATGATTATTTTGCCCTTGGCCCAAAACTAATTAATTAATTAGAAAATTAAATAATAAAATTCTAATTAATTAAAATAAAATAAATTTAAGAAATATTAAACCATTAAATAAAATGGTTACACAATAGTAATTAAAATAGTCTAAATAAATTTAGACCATGCACCGGAACACACTAATTACTAGCAAACCAACACGAAACTAGCCCAAAATCTGGGGCGTTACAGCCTCAACAGGAAAAGGTGGCACCCTTGTTACTCGAGGTGACAGGTTCCCAACATGCTCTTCTAGGAACGTGTCAGCTTCATTCAGGGGCTGACTGCCTACACCTTCAGCAAAGGCAGCCTCGACTGCCACCCAGTTAAGGTTTGGGTGAAGAGACAGGGCACACCTCATTGCCTCCACCCAACCGCCATCAAAACGATTGGTGCAAAAGTGGCGAAGGCGAGGAGATGCAATAAAGCCTTCCACAACTTTTTGGGCAGCAAAATTTATGACGACTCGACTCGCTTAAACCGGCGCGGAAGGAACTTACGAGTCGAATAGTCAGAACTAACAAACTAAAATACTTAAAATTCAAAACAACCCTCAAAATGATTATATTATTAAACCAAAAAGTACAAATACCCACAAGTTTGTACATTACTAATCTAAAAGTCAAACCACTACTACTAACATACGTAACTCCAAATACATGTCAGAGTTATAGAGAATAGACGAGTACTAGAACTATAGTCCAAAACTAATTAAAGTCGTAAAACAATAGTATAAAAACTATATAACAACATCGGCGCTCGCCCAACCCAAAGCTAAGCAAGAACCTCATCATCAGAATTACCTAAAAAACAACAACAGACACCGTCAGTGGCTAGTAACATAACCGTCCCACCCTAACGGGGATACACACGAACATAGCATAAATCAAATATCCAAACCAAACAAGCCAATCAAACATTCGAACCACACAAATATACATGCTTGACTCAACTAACTTAACCAATCTTAACTTTGGCGTAATCATTCGCATACTAGACCGGACTATGCACGTACGAACGCATCTTATGCATTCGAACTTTGTACTATGTCAGGACTGAGAATCTTACTCCCAAATCTCGTGAAACCAATCTTACTGGAAATCCACATCCGAAGACAACATAGTAAGACCACCAACTATCCCAATACCGCGGATAGGATAGGGGCAACGTCTTAACCCAAAAACATAGAATCTTACTCTAAGTTTTAGGCGTCTAGCTACGAAATCAAGCTAATCATTAAATCTTTAATTCTTTAATCCGAAGTTTACATTCTTAGTTACTTCTTAAGTTACATCTTACGCCTTGACTCAAAAAATAACATGTAAACCAAACATCTTACAACATCTTATCACTTTCTTTAACCTTTTCTTTAACTTTCTTTAACTTTAAAAACTCAATCAAGAACTCATAAAGAACCTTAAAGAACCCATCAAGAACTCAAAGAACTCATCAAGAACTCATCCAAGATTCAAGATCTTCAATCAAGAACTCAATCAAGATTCAAGAACTTCAACCAAGAACTTCATTCAAGAATCAAGAACTCATCCACACATACATAAATCACACGCATACTTCCAATTTAACATATGAAATCATCAGCTTACTAGTATCCAAAATTCACCAAACTTGAACATGATCATCATTAAACTAATTACCAACATAAACAATCATGAAATCGTCATTTCCAAACATAAAATCATAATAAAACCATTCCAAAATCAGATTAGAATTCACACACAAAAACATGATCAAACCTCAAAATAAACTAATCCATACATTTAATCTATACTATGGAACATAGTATACCAATGAAGTTGAGAAAGTATGTTACCTTATTAAGGATTACACATAAATTTCAACATAAATTGCAGCCCGGAACTCAAACCACACGGCCCCAACACTCGCACCCACACGGCACTACTACACGGCCTGCACCACGGTTCTTGCATACGAACCCCACGAACTGCACGGCTGCCCAGCACAGCTGCCCAGCACGGCCACCTCACGGCTGCACCCACACGAACACGGATCCACTCGAACACGGTCCTGCTGCACGGTTTCAACCACACGGACCACCTCTTGCACACACGGCTTCAACCACACGAACACCACTCGAACAGCCCACGCGATCAAGAGCCCAAAACCAAACCCGAACTAGAGATCTTGAATGCAAATTATGTGGTTTAGTTTGTGTTTAGATACTTAAAGATCAATGGAAGTTGAATCTTTAAGTTTGGGTATTGAAAAGATGATGAACAAATGGTTGATTTGGAAGAGCCAAAAATGGCGTGTGACAAGGGAACAAATGGAGGGAGTTTTTGTGTTTAAACTTTGGTGAGCTATTGTGTTTAAGATGGCAAATGAGCAAAATGTTGTTTAAGCCTTACTAACCCTTCTATTTATAGAAGTGGTTTAAGGTGTGAACATGAGGCAAGTGGCAAATCCTTGCCATGCACTTAAGGGACAACCGGCCAAGGCAAGGGAAATGGGCCAATTTGGGCTTTCGTGATCAATTGGGCTAATTTACAAAAATTGCATGATTAATCATGCTTAAATCAATTTAGCCCAAAAATATTAAATAATTGATTAGAAAATTAAATAATAAAAATTCTAATTAATTAAATAATAATTAAAATAAATAATAATAACCACAAATAAAATAATTTGAATTTAATCGAAATTATTCACATAAAATAAAATAAATAGCTCAAAAATAAATTTGAACCATACATAATACCACATAAATACACATAAACATCTGACAGAAATACCTATAAAATCAGGGTCGTTACAAAATTGACATCAGCCTTAGCAGCCTCGACTTCCCGGTGGGCTCTGACCTTCTACGCCCTGACCCTATTCCTAGAGGCACCAACAGACGCCTCAGTATCATGCTTGGCAATGACGGCCCCGGCGATGGTGGCGTTCAGCAGCCTCTTAGTCTCCTCCAGCTCTCTACTGGCAGCCTCAAAAGCAGCTTGAGCCTTGCCCTCTGTCTCTGCTATGGCTGCCAACCTACTTTGTTGGTTTTTTATCTCCTCATCCCTCTTCAGCAGAAGGTTGGCAGCCTCGACTTTGCCTTTCTTAAGAGCCTCTATCTCCTCATCCTTCTTGGATAAGGATGAGTTTGCTTGTGAGAGTTGGGCCTTGAGAGCCTCAACCTCCTTTTTCTTACACTCCAAGTCCTCACTCAAAGACTTGTTGACGGCCTCTAGAGACTCTGATGTGTCACGTGCAGCACTCAAGTCCGCCCCCAAGGTGAAAAAAGCCTCAGCTAGCTCCAGTGCGAAGTTAGTGGCCAGGATACTTACACAAGTCCGCCCCCAAGGTGAAAAAAACACAACAACATAACAGTAAGCTGGCCGGCAAGATTATACGAGAAAATAACACCAATAAAAATTAACTAGCAACGCCAGGATACTTACACAGGCAACGTCATGGCATAGAGCCTGGGCAAGATTGACCCAACGGTCTCGACTACAGTTTGGTGGCAGTCTGTTCGCCCTTAATAGCCGATAACCCAGGTCGCCACCAGCCTGAGATAAGTCCACCATCAATGACTCGTTCACACCCACATCTGGTTCTGGACGGAACAGGGGCCTTGAAGGCTTAGGCCCTGGCTGGAATGTTTGAGGTATGTCCAGATGACTGTACCCCCAAGAGCCACGACGGACGGTGATGTCATCCGGCAAGGGAAAGCTAAAAGACCCAATCCTCTGTTCAGGATGGGCAGCAAACAGACCACTTTCCCCAAGGTGGAGCACGACAGTTCTCCGAGTCAGCATCGGCCCAACATACTGAATGCAACGGTTTGTGGCAACAGGGGAGTCGGTCTGAAAGACGTTAGTACCACATCAAAAACAAAAAAAAGAAGTGAAGTAAATATTAACTTAAACTGAGAAAACATACCTCGTCGGCAACAGGGTTGGCAGCATTCTCAGCTGAAGCATTGTCAGCTGCTGCTCTATTGTCTGGCTCAGGCGCTTTTAAGCTCTTTTCATGAGCGAGCCGCTGAACCCGCTCTATGTCTGCAGCAGTGGTTATTTCCTCAACATCACCCCCTGTAGACAGGGGAGTCAGGGGAGTGACAGGACTCGCGGTGGTTTCTAGAGTCACCTGCCACTCTGAGTTGGCCTCTCCGGCCTGAGGTAGCTCCACGGCAGTTTTGGTGGCGGTACCGTCTGCCCCAGCCACACTGGGCAGCACCTCAATAGTGGATGGGACTATGGCAGCACTACCCCCCATATCCATAGTTGTTGCAACCTCAACTTCCGGAGAAACAACGGTAGCAACCTCAGGCGCCGGCTCACTGACGACACTAGCGGTCACCTCGCTGACGACGGCGGCCACATCCTCGTTGACTGGATCCGCGCTGGTAGTAGCGGCCCCAGCAGAAGGCTTGGCGACCTTTTTAGAACGGTGGGGAGATGGTGATCTATCCCTTAACTAGGTGTGGTTGACGGTCCTTTGCTCTTCGGCCATCAAGTCACGGACTGCCAAGTGCTCCATATGAGCTCTTGGTGTGGTGAACGTTAACGGCATATCTATCCGAGCATCTACAGGAGCCTTCACCCAGACCCACCTGCTCATGTAACGCTTCAGAGAGCTTACCTTAGGCCAAATAAGCAGCTTCTTGCTAGCAGTCTGGAAGGTGTAACGGCCTGTCGCCGAGCTATTCCGTTTAACGCTCATCTGGGAATGGATGACGCGAAGGTTGACCTTCCTCCTCAAATACCGGCATGTCCACAGTACTGATACCAGCATCCGAAAAGATAACGGACTCAGCTGGGCCAGACTGATGGAATAATTACGCATCACAGACATAATTGCCCAATCAAAGGGGCATCGCAGCCCAAACTTAAAATGATCCTTGCAGAAGGCAAAGTACCCGTCCGGCGCTTGGAGGATGACATCGTTTGGCCCAGGGAGCATGACAGCCCAAACCATTTGAGGTACCCCTTTGGACCCCCATTCCACTTCTCCAACTCCTTGTACCAGTCATCGTCTGGATTCAATGTGGCTGGATGTCCTTTTGGGAACTCGCCGTTGCCAAAATTTATAGCTTCATAGTTCATGGTTGGCAGGCGTTCCGCTTCCTGTTGCCATTCCCAGCCAGCCTCTTTCCAGGCTGTATTAATCTCAACAGGGGCCTCGTCAGCGGTCACCTCCTCTGCGAACACAACAAACAGGGACAAATGACAATGGGAAGATTAAAAAATTGAAGCGGTTACCTAAAGCAGCGAAGGGATTAGGCCGCGAAGGATCTTCGTTCGTGCCATACTGGTCAAATTCCAAACTGGAACGAATGGATGAAAACCAATACTGCTCCGACGCTCCTACCACCATAGACTTGCCGGTCCAACGCAGTAATTCACGAAGAATCCTCACGTCCCTTTGCTGCTCATGATTAAACCCTGTCGAATTACGTGTCCCCTCGCAATTTGTCAAAATTCGTGCCGCCAACGAAAAGTCAGGCAATCGTCTGCTTTTAGCGGACGGTTTTGCCCTAATTTTCTCTAGCGCTGGTTTTTTATCCAAAATATCCATTCTTAATTGAATAGGATATCCTGGCTTTGGAGGGCAGTATGCGAGTTTCCACATAATACCGCCAATAGCCTTAGGGATAGCAGCCCCTTCAGGCTGTTGTTCCAAGATATCACCAACGTTACCTGACGACCCTTCTTTGGTAGGGGATGACAATAGCAAGTCGTCTGACTCGCTCTCTTGTGGCAACCTGCTGCTATCTGGGTCACTTTCTAGGATGTGACTGTCGTTTTGGTTGTCACTAGCGTCTGACATCCTTCTTTACACTGTGACACGTCAAGTTAATCCACCAACAACAGATTTGCAAAATTACTGAGAGACACGTAAACCAATGCAATCGTATATTTGCACAGTGACGGGTAAAAAGCAAAGTACAGCAAAAGATTGTCCATAACAATGAATTTTTACTTCAAAAAATAAGTTTTTACACCTAAAAATCTTGCACGATGTAAGATACTTCTTTTATACATAGCAAAGATACAACTTTTTCACAAAAAGGTTCGAGCAATCGCACATGCAAACTCGCCCAAGTATCAAAATTAAAAATTCGAACAAAGGAAATTCAAAGTCAAATGCATACCTTGTCTTCTGCTTGAAGAGATGAACTTGAAAACTCTCGAGTTACAGTCCGGGAAGCTGACGAAAAGCTGGGTTGAAGTTACAAATTGCGCGAGACTGTTCGAATCGCCTTTAGGAGGGAAGAGAAAGAAAGCTCAAATTTTTTTGAGAAATTTTGAAAGTGAAATGTGAGGCAAAACGTCTAAGAGACGTTATATATGGTACAACTGGGTCCACCACTCAACTTTTGGTCTTCTACAGACACGTGTCGGTTAATTCAGACATCTTGGGGTGACTTATTTTAAAAAGCATCCCCACCTTAACGATGCTGATACTTTTGGGGGGGGGGGGGGGGCTAGTTGTATGGGGGCCTACCGGTACACCGGCAGGTCCACCTTACTGACGTCCCAGCCAAGATGTCGACCGGCGCCAGCCCATAATCCACGACCTGTGGTGGCACTCACACGTTGCCGGACCCAGAAGTTGTCCGCCCCAAACTGGCAGCCATTAGAAGCCGAAGGGAATCTTTTAGCAGTGGACCCAGTACACCACGTGGCACCCATTTAGGGCACCACCCAAGTGCACACGCCCCAGTCACTAACAAACTAACTAACTCAACCTGTGAGGGGCTCACACATAGTGACCCACTCAGAGTTATAACTAACTCTGAGCACACGATCTACGTAACCAGTTCCTATGGGACACGTGTCCCTGCCAGCCTCCAGACAGGCCGACAGGGTATTAGACCTCACCCTATAAATAGGGGACGATCTCACCATTAAAAGGTACATACTCTTTCACCTACAAACTCTCTCTCTCTCTCTTTCTCTCTTACCGAATCCCATTGCTGACTTAAGCATCGGAGGGTCTTTCCCCGGAAACACCCCGGGGTGTAACAGCCCCGGAAATTCGGACCTCTTTCCTTCCTTTATAAAACTTAAATTTTACTAAAATCATAGCCCGAATTTCTAGAGTTGCTACTCGTACACCCACCTCTGATAAGAAATGGGTATACGGATAAGTAAAAGCAGGATCGTAATGTTTTCAAATTCCAAAATGGATTTCATTCATAAATAACAAAGCCGTACAATGTTTAAATCCAAAATATTAAAAGTTAAAATAACTTATTACAAGATGTTCAGCTAAAGCATAAAGCCTATGATCAAAGGGTTTAGCTAATTCTAACAGAGATTCCTCATCAGCCTCAAACAAGTAAGCCATCCTTACTACTCACCTGCACAAACCCCGAAGGAAAACAACAAACAAACAATAACACAAAAATCAGAAAAACTGAGTATGATCGACTCTACCCCGTAAAACGGTTTTAGTTTAAAAACAGTTGACACACAAGAGACATAGAACATCAGCTGAACCAATATTTATCCAATTCACAAATTTCTAGAGCAATTATTATTCAAGATTATTTAATTGGGAAAGTGAACGCGATAGGGCCTGTATCATCCCGTCACGGACTTTTCGGCCTGGCCTGCAGCTTGTCGACAGAGTATCCCGAGTGTATACACCCCTCTCAGAACTAATGCGTATCCGCAAATGCGCGCCAGAAGTTCAGGAGGAGGACGAAAGCAGATTATAACGGTTACAAAGTTTCAACGACGATTAAACACATGTCCGACCTATTGTGTGTCCACCACGACAATAGGCCCACATTGGGTACTCCCCAATGAGACACCGTTCATGACCCTAATAGGTCGTCACCGTTCGGGCTACTTTCCCTTTGAAGATTGTTTCACTTTAAGTTTAGGTTCATTTGGTTTTGAAAATCATTGGAGTGAGAACAATAACTCAAAATAAATCAATCAAACCAAAATTCCTCACTTTAAGAATTCTCCACGAGAAACCAAACCATAAGGCAACTTGTCAATCCAAATTCAACAACTCAATAATCCATCGTTCATTCACAGACACCACTTATACTTCTTAAATCAAGGCAAGTTCAAACATTCACCAATCCATAACCAAATTCCATGACGTAAATAATTCATTAAACAATCGAATTGCTAAGAGCGTCAAGCCTTTCAAAATCATGTGCATAGGAGAAGATTTCAAAATTAATATACTTATACACACATTTTTCGAAAATACACATGTACATATATACTAATAATTTTCGAAATTAGTAGAATAAAATTTCATAAAACATTTGGAGATTTTAAGTTACAAAAATCATAATATAAATACATGGCATATTTTCGAAAATTAGAAATTATATTTTCAATTCATGAACATTGATTTTCGAAAATTTCAGATTTTATAAATAAGATAAATAAGCTTATTTTGGACATCTAATGGGTATTTCGTACACAAATTATATGGCCTAAAACACATGTACACAACCCTTTGTCCAAAAACAAGTTTTATTTTGATTTTTGAAAATAACGAAAGCATAATTAGGCTATTTTAAAAATCTGGACAGCAACTAAAGTTGGCATAGAATGCCTTTAAAACCATCACATTAGCCCTCAAAAACATGGCTAAAAACATTCCTTGAATGCCCATGCATTCACACGAAAATACTACTACTATGCACACAATTAATCATAGTTTTACGTCATCTAAACAACCTTAAAAACAATAAATAAAACAACTACTTAAGCATGCATATATCTTCTACTAAAGCATAATTAAACATAAATATAAAGCATTAAAACTACGCTAGAACATAAAACTAAACATGCTAAAACGAAAGCGTAAAATAAACTAATCTATCCTAAGCATACAAGAACCTAAGGCTAAGAAAGCGGTAGACATCAAAGCATACCTTAACGTCTGGAAGGCTACTTTAAGATCGCTCCCTCCTTAGAAAATTAAACTCAATTCTCTCGGTTATTCTTCCGTGAAAACTTTTCACTTGTTACTCCTCTTTTCTTAGAGGAGAAGTGGAAGAAATGTTGAGAGAATTGTGAGGAGAAGTGATGGGTGAAGGGTGCTATTTATAGGATGGAGGGGTGGAGGAAAAGCTAAATTTTTTCATGTGGGACAAAGTGGTGTGTGGTGGTGAGGTGGTTTTGGGAGTTGTGTTGTCAAGCATTAAACACTTGATGACTAATTGACCAAACTCTTAATAATACGGCAAATAAAATACGGCATGCATAAAACGAACTTTTAAAAATAAAATTCTAATCCATAAAAATATTTTTATTTACCAAAAATATTTTTCCATAAAATAAAATAATTTTCGCAATATATCTATATTATTTTCGAAATATATAAGTACATATTTATTTATTTTGAAAATATTCCAACTTCAAAATAATTTATTATTTTCTGAAAATAATATTACGGCAAAATACTTCGTTTTAATAATAAATACCTTTGAAAATAATTCGAAAAGCTCTTTTATAAAATATAAAACTTTTTTTATAGAAGATATTATTTTTGAAAATTCTTGAAAAATTACGGGTATTACACGGGGTCAGCTCACCATTTGTTCATTGTGCAGTTCACCACCACACGAGATACCAAGAACAACAACCACTTCCAGAGACGCTGATACTTGTCGGAACAGTTGGTGATTGAGAAATCAAAGGTTGATAGATGGAGCCACAGTTGTTAAACAAAAAGCATTCTGCCAGCAAAGAGTTAATAACTATATTCTTTTGTTTTGTTTTTTTTGTATGTTATCATTATAACTATCCCATGTTTTCATCCTTTAATTTTGTTTTAGAGCCTTCTCGATCAAGAAATGAAACTTTGGTTCTGATTAGAGCTAGATTACAGTGATTGAATGAATTTTATTAGCTACTAAGAATTTCCTGAACTTTTGACGCTAATCAATATGTTTTCAGCAGATTTAGGCTTGAGTTGCCGTTGTTATTTCTTTGATCATTATTATTCACTTTTGCTCAAAATTAAACACAACAAAAAAATAAGCCTCGGCCGACCGCCATTTACCGACCGTTAACGGTCGGTAATTAAATTTACTGACCGGCGACGGTCGGTAAAAGGAGGTCGGTGTAAAATTAGTCGCTAAAAATTTTTCACCGACCGACTCTCAGTCGGAAATACTTTACCGACCGTCTACCGACCGGCTAACGACTGAATAAAAAACTTTAAAAAAAAAATTTTGGGAGCTCTTTTCCGACCGGCCTAGCGGTCGGTATTACCGACCGCCAAAATGACAGTCGGTAATACCGACCGCCTGGCGGTCGAAAACCATATTTCTTCCTGCCAAATTTTTTTTGGCGCTTAATAAGTTACCGACCGTGTGTCGGTCGGTATAGTAATTTTCGCGGTTTTTTAATTTTAAAATTTACCATTTTCGCGGTTTTTATTTTTTGGATATCGACAGTTTGGCGGTCGTTAAATTGTTATGTCTTTTTTCCATTTCATTAAATAGCAAAAAACCTTTGCAAAAGATATTCAATTATTTATTAATGAAAAACAGGTTATATATACGAAATAATATTTTATATTATTTCTATAAATAATTCGTAATACACAAAAGTATGTAATATATATTACAGTTTCCAAAAACGTAAACTAATAAACCGAAATGTAACAAACAACTACACTACGAAAGCTCCAGAACCGCCAGAACCGTCTGTGCGATCGTCGGAGGGTCGTCGGTGAATGGAAGACTGATCGCTGAATTGCCTCATGAAAGCGTCCATCTGCGCCTTCATCTGCTCGAGGTACTCCGCATGCTTCTTCTGATCCTCCTCCAGACGGCGCTGATGCTCCTCCCGTTGACGGTCTCGCTCCTCCAAACGGCGCTCTCGCTCCTCTAACTCCGTCCTCGCACGCTCGGACTCCTCCAAACGCTCGTTCATCTTTGCCAGTTGAGCGGAAACTATGGAGAGTAGGCAGATCCAATGTGCCGCCGCGAGGTTCTCTCATAATAGAGAGAAGCTCCGTCTTTGTCGAACCCTAGAACCTCGCCCTTCCGGAAGCTACCAACCGTATCAAAGAAGACGTAGTTGGGATCCGTCTCCAAGCCACTAGCCTGAGACTCCGAAAGGTTCTGGTTATATTGTTCTTGCAAATTATGAGCGGAGTTAGTTCAAACAATTCAAAATAAAAGAACAATAAAGTTGACATTATGAATAAAAGAACACTTGTCATTTTAGACTATTTTAGGTGGTATTGGAACAAAAACAAACTAAATAGGCCATTTTTGGCTCGTTTTGGTGTTTTCATTCCCAACTTCGCACCTATCAACGTAGATCATGTTTTAAAGGTTAATTCACAACTCATAACATTATTATAGACATTATATCAGTTATTTGCATGTTTTTGGGAAAGTTTAGAGGGTTTTAGAACAAAAACAAACTAAATAGGCCATTTTTGGCTCGTTTTGGTGTTTTCATTCCCAACTTCGCACCGATCAACGTAGATCATGTTTTAAAGGTTAATTCACAACTCATAACATTATTATAGACATTATATTACTTATTTGCATGTTTTTGGGAAAGTTTCGAGGGTTTTGGAACAAAACCAAACTAAATAGGCCATTTTTGGCTCGTTTCGGGTGTTTTCAATCCCAACTTCGCATCGATCAACCTAATTTGTATTTTTAAGTGTCATTCATGTCCTATAATATTCATTCAAACTTTATATAACTTATTTGCATGTTTTTGGGAAAGTTTAGAGGGTTTTGGAACAAAAACAAACTAAATAGGCCATTTTTGGCTCGTTTTGGTGTTTTCATTCCCAACTTCGCACCTATCAACGTAGATCATCTTTTAAAGGTTAATTCACAACTCATAATATTATTATAGACATTCTATCACTTATTTGCATGCTTTTGGGAAAGTTTAGAGGGTTTTGGAACAAAAACAAACTAAATACGCCATTTTTGGCTCGTTTTGGTGTTTTCATTCCCAACTTCGCACCGATCAACGTAGATCATGTTTTAAAGGTTAATTCACAACTCATAACATTATTATAGACATTATTTTACTTATTTGCATGTTTTTGGGAAAGTTTAGAGGGTTTTGGAACAAAACCAAACTAAATAGGCCATTTTTGGCTCGTTTTGGGTGTTTTCATTCCCAACTTCGCATCGATCAACCTAATTTGTATTTTTAAGTGTCATTCATGTCCTATAATATTCATTCAAACTTTATATAATTTATTTGCATGTTTTTGGGAAAGTTTAGAGGGTTTTGGAACAAAAACCAACTAAATAGGCTATTTTTGGCTCGTGTTGGTGTTTTCATTCCCAACTTCGCACCTATCAACGTAGATCATGTTTTAAAGGTTAATTCACAACTCATAACATTATTATAGAAATTCTATCACTTATTTGCATGTTTTTGGGATAGTTGAGAGGGTTTTGGAATAGAAACAAACTAAATAGGCCATTTTTGGCTAGTTTTGGTGTTTTCATTCCCAACTTCGCACCGATGAACATAGATCATGTTTTAAAGGTTAATTCACAATTCATAACATTATTATAGACATTATATCACTTATTTGCATGTTTTTGGGAAAGTTTAGAGGGTTTTGGAACAAAACCAAACTAAATAGGCCATTTTTGGCTCGTTTTGGGTGTTTTCATTCCCAACTTCACATCAATCAAGCTAATTTTTATTTTTAAGTGTCATTCATGTCCTATAATATTGATTCAAACTTTATATAATTTATTTGCATGTTTTTGGGAAAGTTTAGAGGGTTTTGGAACAAAAACAAACTAAATAGGCCATTTTTGGCTCGTTTTGGTGTTTTCATTCCCAACTTTGCACCGATCAACGTAGATCATGTTTTAAAGGTTAATTCACAACTCATAACATTATTATAGACATTCTATTGCAAATAATTTAAAAACAATCCTATTCGTACTCTTCGGCTTTAAAGCCGGAATTCCGCTCTAAACATCAATTGCAAATAATAAAAAATCACTCCTATTCGTACTCTTCGGCTTTGAAGCCGGAATTCCGCTCTAAAAATCAAATGCATAGTAAAGAAGAAAGCATTACCATCATGTCCTTGGCCTTATGACTAATCGGAACCGGATCCTTCCCTGGTTGCTTCTTGAAGTGAGTATCAAGGAAGAGATCCGCAGCATCAGGCAGCTTCCCTCCTTTCGCCTTAGTCAACACAAACAAATGTGCGTAAGGGTAGGATATATAATCATATGTTAATGAAAGAGCATTAATTACAACAATTTAATGAAATAGTAGACTAACCAATTGCTTAGCTCGTTGAGTGGTGGAGACAGATCCCGCGCAGTGAGAGGCCTGGGCCTTGCCACTAGCATCGCCGCCTCTCCGGTTTGCCTTCGCTCGAGCCAACCTTTCCTTGAATAGCTTGTCATCGAGCCTACCCTTCATTGCCTGGTACATGTCATCACCAAGCCAATTTGGTCGGTCTTTCCACTTGTGCACTGTGTCATTGAATATGTCCTTCAGCCGTAATCCAGCCTTGGTATCATACGCATCCCGCACAGTGCCCTCGAGCTCAGGCCTCCAAGTGCACTGTTTCTGTATTAGACCAAAGACAATCAAATATGTTAATGTAAGAGATTATATTTAAAATTACATAATTTGTCTTACTGACCTTCCACATGTTCCACCAATGTACCTTGGTCGCCTGATCTACCTCAGTGTAGTTCTTCTAAGGCTGATGGAAGTAGGACTTGATGACGTGCGTTATTGATCGAACAACAGCGCCCTTGTCAAACCTTGCACACAAAACATTGTAAGATTAAAAAACATATGAATACAACTTAATTTCAATAGTGAAAACATTAAAAAATAACACAAAAACTCACCATAGGCCATCAGGTCCAATTCTCGAACCCCAGCTGTGGATGTAGAAGCTTCTCCCTGATCATTGTCTCCACCCTCAACCTCACCAGTTTGCCTCTCGGGTTCTCGAGTCAGAGTAGTCTCGGGCGGAGGAGTAGAGTGAGACAAAGGAGTGACCAGAGGCAGCGAGGATGGAGTAGGCTGAGACAAAGGAGTGAGCTCAGACGTAGGAGTAGGCTCAGGCAACGACGTAGGCTAAGACATAGCAGCCTGAGACACATATGGCTGAGCACGAAGAGGACGATGCCGAGGCCGAAGCTGTGGTATCGGAGGTAACCCCAACTGTGGTGGTGGAGGTAAGGTAAACGTACGTTGAGTTGGACCGGAAGATGAACTCGCCGACCGTCTCCTAGACGACTCAACACGACGATGAAGGTCACCAGGACGCAATATCGGCCTAGACCCAGTAGGACGAACCGAAGACTGAGAGGGAGAATCTTGCCGTGTCTGGGAGTTCTAACTCTGAGCTTCCGAATCTGACATGTTCCTGGATAAAGTAATGAGTAAATTATTTGCACGATTAATAGTTATTGACAGAAATCACAATAAAAAAATGATGGTATGAAAACGTACCCCAATTATCTAATAATGAATGATGCCCTGAACATGCACAAGCATTAACAAACACGAATAATAAAATTTATACATACAAAACTAAACAATCAACGTTAATATATACAATCACATCGAGGGGGAACTCAATAAACTTTAATTTCTTTGAATTATTAAACTGATCTTGTTTTTCGTTTTAAATTACAATGAATTGCTACAATTAAATTAAATTGAAATTACATCCTAATGAAACAAATCGATGTCATCAACGTCCTCGTCATCATCATCAACCACTTCATCAATCTCATCACTTCTAAGCTCCTGTCCACTGTCGTAGTCATCTTCATCAAGACTTGGAATGACCTCATCTTCGTCATCATCACCCTGAATGATCTCGTAGTCTGGGATCTCGTCCGGAGAACATACACCTACGGGAATAAGGGATGTTTCCTCTTGTAGAACATCCGAGTCCACCGAGGCATCAACCTCTGACCTAGCTTTTGTCTTGAACGCAGCCCACCACTGCACTTTGTCCCTCTTCAGGCTAGGATAAGGAGCATAATACACCTGACTGGCTTGGTACGAGACAATGAAGGGGTCGTACCACGGGAGTGTCCTAGTGTGATTGACCTCTACAAGTCTATATTTCTCATGAATGTTCATACCCTTGTCACAATCAAACCAACTACAGTTCAACAATATTGTTTTGTACTCTGCGTCACTCCCGTGGTAAGACAATTGTAACACCTCTTCCAAGGTGCCTAAGTAGTCACCCCCTTCTTAACTCTCAACACACACTCCATAATTCATGGCTAACTTGTTCCTACCATAGCTTTGTGTGTGGAAATTGTACCCATTGACGTAGAATTGATTCCAAGTTATCACTTCTTTCGAGGGACCCATCGCGAGAGCTCGTGTGACGTCATCAGCAGACTGTGTCCAAAGTACCTAGATTTGGTGAGTGAGTCATTAAATAAAATGATGGTATGTAATTAAAAAAATTAGGGAATTAAGGGATTAGGGTTCCTCACTTGTGTCCTTAACCATGTTGGGTATTGGGATTCGCATTTGATCCAAACATCCTCCCTCTTTATTTGGGGATTTGACTGCACTATGTGATCCTCAAATTGCCTATTACAGTGCGCAAGTTCGATCTAAGTCAGTTAAGGCAGAATGCAATATGGTTTTGTAATCTAAGACAGTTAAACTAATAAAATTACCTTTCATAGTCATTTAATATGCCACAATTTGCGAGGATGTACAGATGGGCTCGGACGTACTCCTTGTCTGTCAACCAACGTTTACTACCACTCGTTGGTCGACCACAATCCTCCCTAAACAATTCAGGGACATTGAAACCATGTTGGCTTTCCACAACATGATATGCATTTCTACCCAAGTCCCTCGACTTGGTATCAACCTCCGACTGAAAATACTGTGAGCAGAAATTAGATATCTCCTCAGCCAGGTATGCATTGCATATAGAGCCTTCAACCCTTGCCTTGTTCCCCACTTTACGCTTCAAGTTATTAAGGTACCTGTCAGTAAATGAAACATGAGCAATGTAAATGTCACTTCATAAGAAATTAGTAAAGGGGTATAAACGATTACAATAACTCACCATTCGAATGGGTACATCCATCTGTATTGAACAGGACCCCCAATATATGCTTCATGTGGCAAGTGTACCGGCAAGTGCTCCATGGAGTTAAAGAATGCCGGGGGAAAAAAAATTTCTAACTTACATAAGATCTCAGCAATGTTCTTATGTAGGCGGTCCATCTCACTCAAAGTGATAGTGGGAGCACACAAGTCACGGAAGAATTGGCTGATTTCGGTTATTGCCTTCCAAATATGAAGGGGGAGCAACTCTCGTAGGCAAACAGGCAATAACCGCTCCATAAATACATAAAAATCGTGACTCTTCATTCCATGGAGCCTATTTTTTTTTTATCAACACATCGGCTTAAGTTCGAAGCATACCCGTCAGGAAACCTCAAGTCTCGGATCCATTCACATAACACCTTCTTCTGCTCCTTGTTAAGTGCGTAAGGTGCCTTGGGCATCTGCTCATTACCCTTACCATCATCAACGAGCTCCAACTCTCGACGCCTACAGACACTCTTCATGTCTTTCCTCGCACTTACAGTGTCAGACGTTTCGTCTTTCGCAGCCATGACGGTGTGGATGAGCTGCTGGAAGAAGTTCTTCTCAATATGCATAACGTCTAAGTTGTGCCGAAGCAGCAAATCCTTCCAATACGGCAGGTCCCACAAACAAGATTGCTTATCCCATCCCATTTTTTTCTTCTTCAATTGCTTCAAAGCATCAGGACCATCAGTTGCTTTCGGTAAGTCCTTCACACACTGCCACAGTTCCTCACCTGACATGATATGAGGAGCCGAGTCATTTTCAACTCTGTTCTTACAAAAAGCTATCTTATTCTTTCGGAAGGAGTGGTCGGAATCTAAAAACTGACGATGGCAATCAAACCATGATACTTTGCCACCATGTTGTAGCCAAAAGGCTTTGCTTTTCTCCATGCAATATGGACACGCCTTTTTACCGAACGTGTTCCAACCTGACAACATACTATATGCTGGAAAGTCACTGATAGTCCACAACAAGGCTGCACGAAGATTGAAATTCTGCTTCTTTGAGATGTCATAAGTCAAGGATCCAACCGACCATAGATGCTTCAACTCATTAATCAAAGGTTGCATGTAGACATCCAAATTGTTCTTCGGATTTTTTGGCCCAGGGATAAGCAAGGAAAGGAAAATGAAAGGTTTTTTCATGCACATGGACGGTGACATGTTGTAAGGTGTAGTTAAAATAGGCCAACAAGAGTATTGCTTTCCAAACTTCCCAAAAACGGAAAAACCATCAGTGAACAACCCAAGTCTAACATTTTGAGGCTCGGACGCAAAGTCCTTAAAGGTCCTGTCGAAGTGCTTCCAAGCTTCATTGTCACTTGGGTGAGCCATGTTCCCTTGCCCTCGACGATTTTCAGAATGCCATGTCATAGCCTCAGCAATGTTCCTTGTGGCAAACATCCTTTGCAATAGTGGTGTTATTGGGAAGTAGACCAGAAAACTTACGGGAACCAAATTGTCATTCAAAGTCTTCTTGAACCGATTCGACCCGCAATGATGACACTTATCAAGCTCAGCATCGTCCTTCCAAAATAGCATACATCCATTCGGGCATGCGTGTATCTTCTCGTGAGGAAGCTCTAATCCCTTAAGTACCTTCATTGTATCGTAATAGGTGCTACACTTAGTTTTTTGGGTGGTGGGGAGCGCATCGTTCACCAATGACCCAATACCATCTACGAACTTGAGTGGCAAGTTTTACTCAGACTTTAAATTGATCATTCTAGAAGCCATCTCCAACACAAAGATGTTGCTACCATCATACAAAAGCTGCTCGGCTGCCTTGAGCAAGTCGAAGAACATCTTCGCTTCCGCATTTGGTTCTTCTTCAGCCGAAGTTGCCTCCTCAAGGAATGGTGGGTCCACGTTGTTCCCAAAAGCATCGACAACCATTTCCCGGTAAGGATTCGGATGAGTAGGAGACGAGGTGGACTCTATACTCACCCTTTCACCGTGACATAACCATTCATAGTAGTTCGGAATGAGCCCCTTCTTATACAAATGTACCTTTACGTTGGGCACATCCAAGTAATTCAAGTTTTTACACCGAACACATGGACATCTTATCTTGTCCCTATCATTAAGCTCGGGGTGCTGCTGAGAGAACGCAACAAACTCATTCACCCCTTGGATGAACTCATCCCGAAGTTTGTGGTCCTTATCGTGTCTCTTGTACATCCAATCATGCTCCTTCCTTTTCATTTCGATTATGCCTATTCTAAGCCATTAACAAATATCAGTTCAAAGCATTCAAACATCCTTCAATGTCTTCACTCCTATCTTATTTTAGCCTTTCTTAATTCTTCTTAAAGCTTTCTTATGTAATGCACATGTATATATATATATATATATATATATATATATATATATATATTTAAGTCATATTTAGTTCTATTTTAATTGTATTCATTCACAATTACAAAGATTCATAATAAATGAAATACAAAGGCAATTTTGTATTTGAAAATAAATACAACTCAACTTTCAACCAACAATCACTAGTGGAAAAAACCCCTTTTGCTGCGGTTTTTTAGGGGTATTTGCTGCGGTTATGAACCGCAGCAAATCAAAGGTGCAGCAAATTTGCATTTTCTCATTTGCTGTGGTTCAACCGCAGCAAAAAGGTATGCTATTTGCTGCTATTTTTTAATATAACTGCAGCAAATAGTGTACCTTTTTGCAGCGGTTCTGATGAATAACCGCAGCAAATGATTTTTTTTGCAGCACTTTTTTATAAATAACCGCAGCAAATGGATGTTTTTTGCAGCACTTTTTTATACATAACCGCAGCAAATTGATTTTTTTGCAGCACTTTTTTATAAATAACCGCAGCAAATGGATGTTAAAAACAAAGCATAATACCTAAAAACCGCAGCAAATTGCAGGTTATTTTGAGGATTTTTTGGGTTTTTGTAATTAATATATAAATAACATTAAATCGTAATAATTAGAACGTTTTGGAATAAATACTAATAATCGAATACATACAACTTAATTTTACCGATTGTACAAGAATACAATAAATTACTACATTATTCATAAGACGACATTAATTAATACTAAATGTTGAATTTTAATCAACTACTAAATTTGAGAAATTGTTTGTACTAGTATCAACACAAACCATGCGTGTACAAGAATTTAGCAAGCTTGTCTCGAACCTCGCCAATTTCTTCAGCGGTGAATGATCCTTCTCGAACCGATGTGGATAACACCTAATAATTAATAATAAAAAGAATTAAATTAAATTAAACATCGTCGGATAGATTATATAATTAACTTAGTATCGTAAGCTCGAATAATAAATATACATACACATAACACACAAACACATCAAGAGATAAGTACATTTATATTTATATATATATATATTAACAAAAATAAAGTTAGAGAGTTTAGTAACAAAAACGAGCCAGATAGGTCATTTTTGGGTCGTTTTGGGTGTTTTCAATCCCATATATATATATATCTATTAACAAAAAAAGTTAGAGAGTTTAGTAACAAAAACGAGCCAGATAGGTCATTTTTGGGTCGTTTTGGGTGTTTTCAATCCCATCTTAGCACTAATCAACCTAGGTCATGTTTTTAAGATTCATAGATGTCCTATAACATTGAAATAAACATTTTATGACTCACTTGTGTGATTTCGGGCAAAGTTATAGAGTTTTGGAACAAAAACAAGCCAAATAGATCATTTTTTACTCATTTTGGGTGTTTTCAATCCCATCTTAGTACTAATCAACCTAAATCATGTTTTTAAGGTTCATAGATGTCCTATAACATTGAAATAAACATTGTATGACTCACTTGTGTGATTTCGGGCAAAGTTATAGAGTTTTTGAACAAAAACAAGCCAAATAGGTCATTTTTGGCTCGTTTTGGGTGTTTTCAATCCCATCTTAGCACTAATCCACCTAGGTCATGCTTTTAAGGTTCATAGATGTCCTATAACATTAAAATAAACATTCTACGACTCACTTGTCTGATTTCGGGCAAAGTTATAGAGTTTTGGAACAAAAACAAGCCAAATAGGTCATTTTTGGCTCGTTTTGGGTGTTTTCAATCCCATCTTAGCACTAATCAAACTAAATCATGTTGTTAAGGTTCATAGATGTCCTATAACATTGAAATAAACATTATATGACTCACTTGTGTGATTTCGGGCAAAGTTATAGAGTTTTGGAACAAAAACAAGCCAAATAGGTCATTTTTGGCTCGTTTTGGGTGTTTTCAATCCCATCTTAGCACTAATCAACCTAGGTCATGGTTTTAAGATTCATATATGTCCTATAATATTGAAATAAACATTCTATGACTCACTTGTCTAATTCCGGGCAAAGTTATAGAGTTTTGGAACAAAAACAAGCCAAATAGGTCATTTTGGCTCGTTTTGGGTGTTTTCAATCCCATCTTAGCACTAATCAACCGAAATCATGTTGTTAAGGTTCATATATGTCCTATAACATTGAAATAAACATTGTATGACTCACTTGTGTGATTTCGGGCAAAGTTATAGAGTTTTGGAACAAAAACAAGCCAAATAGGTCATTTTTGGCTCGTTTTGGGTGTTTTCAATCCCATCTTAGCACTAATCAACCTAGGTCATGTTTTTAAGGTTCATAGATGTCCTATAACATTGAAATAAACATTCTATCACTCACTTGTCTGATTCCGGGCAAAGTTATAGAGTTTTGGAACAAAAACAAGCCAAATATGTCATTTTTGGCTCGTTTTGGGTGTTTTCAATCCCATCTTAGCACTAATCAACCTAACTCATGTTTTTAAGGTTCATATATGTCCTTTAACATTGAAATAAACATTGTATGACTCACTTGTGTGATTTCGGGCAAAGTTAGAGAGCTTTGGAACAAAAACAAGCCAAATAGGTCATTTTTGGCTCGTTTTGGGTATTTTCAATCCCATCTTAGTACTAATTAACCTAGATCATTTTTTAAGGTTCATAGATGTCCTATAACATTCAAATAAACATTCTATGACTTACTTGTGTGATTTCGGGCAAAGTTAGAGAGTTTTGGAACAAAAATGAGCCAAATAGGTCATTTTTGGCTCGTTTTTGGTGTTTTCAATCGCATTTTCGCACTAATCAACCTAGATCATGTTTTTAAGGTTCATATATGTCCTATAACATTCAAATAAACATTCTATGATTCACTTGTGTGATTTTGACCAAAGTTATAGAGTTTTGAAAAAAAACACAAGGTAAATAGGTCATTTTTGGCTCGTTTTGAGTGTTTTCAATCCCATCTTAGCACTAATCAACCTAGCTCATGATTTTAAGGTTCACAGATGTTCTATAACATTCAAATACACATTCTATGACTCACTTGTGTGATTTCGGGAAAAGTTATAGAGTTTTGGAATAAAAATAAGCCAAATAGAAAGAGATAATCCTAATGTCAATTGAATGAATAACAAATACTTACCATCTCCACATCATCTGAGTTTGTACAACTAGAGATGATATCATACATGTAGCGCATCACATAGTATCCGCAATCAACACCATTTTGCTGTTGTGCACACTTTGAATTACATAGCACATAGACTAGGCAAGAATATTCAAAATAAGTTCATAATATGGAAAGAAGCACATAACTTGAATCAACATGAATGGGACGTTTACCTTAACTGAAATCAATTTTGGAGTCATCATGCTTGAGCGTATCTTCTTCATCACACTATACCAATTATAATAAAATTAAGCTGATGGTAAATACGAGTAGTTGTTAATCAAGTTAATGGAATACACATTTCAATTACTTTAGTAACGTACCGATTCAACCAAGTCAATTACTTTTTATTACTTAGGTTGTGCCTCGACCGCCTATTTTAATAACAAATTCAATTAATTTTTATTATATTAAATTGTATGAAAAGTATAAAAGATAACCAATTATTAACTAAAATGTAATGTGTTCACCCTATTTTAATAACAAGGATAGTAAAAACCACCTGTTTTGTTTCTTTCTTCATAAGCGACAGCGTATTCGCAGAACTCAAACACCCCATCAACAAATTTTGATTTGTCCGTGCAATTCTACATCCAAGAACGATCTTTTGACATCCTGTTTAACTAATAAGAGACGATATAACTTATTTCTAATCACAGTTGTAATTTCATAAAATCTAGCACTATTTATATTTTATTGGTATAAACTGTACAAAGAAACCAAAAATTCTCTAAATGTTTATAATTCAAAGACAAAAGAACCAATCCAAGAAGATTTATATTCATATTAAAAATTAAAAGGATATCAAATTCTCATATTCATATACTAGGTAGTTAATATCTAATCTTCTTATATCATCAATAGGCATAAATTTTTTCAACTAACATTATATACTAGATATGTTTATCAAGTATTTATTCTTGAATCTACCAAATATAATTGTGTACTATGTTTATCATCTAATCTTCTTTTCAAGATTCTAATTAATTTTTTAAGTATAAAATGCAATAAACAAATCATCCAAGAACAATGAAATGCAATGTCTAATCTCAAATATTTTTCATTTATGCTTATCGTCTAATCTAATCATTTACAAACTATAAAAATAAAACGTAATGTCTTAACATCACCAAAATTAACTTATAAACATTCTAATTTCATTTTATCAAGCAATCAACCCAAAAGCCCCAATTTGATTTAAGAACTCATTAACCCTAATTTTTCAAATTAATCAAGAAAGAGTTGAAACAATCAACTAATGAAACTTATAAACAAACATTTAGACTTAAAACAATTGAAAAATTAGTAACAACTAACACAAGGAAAATACCACATTCATACATTTATATATCTAGGGCTAAAACAATCAGAAAAAAATTAAAAAAAAAGAAGAGTTACTTTGGGCGTGGGTGGTGGTGGTGGCCGGAAGACGCAGGAACTTCGTCGCAGTCTGAGCTTCGTGAAGTTGTTGGTGGTGACTGGAGGTCGCAGCAGGCCGAGCTTGGCTTCGTGACTGGAAATCGCAGCAGGCCACCGTGTCGCAGTTAGCAGGGCTGGTAACTAGAGGTCGTGGACTGGGTCGGCGGTGGCTGGTTGTCGCCGACCAATGGCAGTGGTGCTTGGCTTCGTGGCTCGCAGACTCGCAGAGCGTTTGAAGATGAGGGCTGATTTGAAGATGGGGAAGTTCAATGTGGCAGACTCGCAGAGCGTTTTTTTTTTTTTTTAAGAGTGAAATCTGAACTTTAGTTGGAAATGAGGAGTAAATAGGTTTTTTTTTTTTTTTCGAATTTGCTACGGTTATTTGGGCTTAACCCAATAACCGTAGCAAAAACCAGAACTGCTTATTTGTTGCGGTTATTGGGTTAAGCCCAAATAACCGCAGCAAATTACGCACAGCAAAATCCATTTTTTCCACTAGTGAATCATATTTCTTGATTTATCAACAAAAACAAAAACAAAATAAAAATAAAAATAAAAATAAAAATAAAAATAAAAACAAAAACAAAAACAAAACAAAAACAAAAATAAAAACAAAAACAAGAACAAGCAGGACAAGAACAAGAACAAAAATAAAAATGAAAATAAAGATAAAACGTTAAAAATTAAAAATTATTTCATTAACATTTTCAATTCATTTCGTTTCGTTTTAGTTCAATTCATTTAATTTCAGTTCGGTTTATTTCATTTCAATTTAGTTCATTTCAGTTGCTGTTTTCTTAGCCCAAAAGAACACGGCCTAAAATGTGTTGAGTGTTTTTTTGGGCATAGGTTGAGTGTGATATTACTAAGAACAAGTGTCGAGCACCCTAGCCATAGAGTAAGGCCGTTTTTTTAAAGCCGTTGTTTTGTACTAAATTAATTTGATTTGAACAAAATTTGTTTGATTAGAATATAATTAAACAAAATCTTAAAGTTAGCAAAGAATGAACTAAAATTTTCAATTCACACACACAAATACATATGTAATACATACACACATACAAATACATACATAATACATATTTTTCAATTCCTTGCCAATACATAATACATACACATATACATACATAATACATACACATATACATACAAATACATATACATATATACACAATTCAATAAATTGAAAAACAAAAAAAAAATAAAAATAACCCTAACCACAATTTGAGGAGCTGGGGCGGCAGCCGTGCGTCGGGGGAGGGACGGAGGGGCGGAGGCGGAGGGGCGGAGGGGCGAAGGAGAAAGAAAGAGAAGGAAAAAGAGAAAAGGAGAAAGAAAGAGAAGGAGAAAGAGAAAAGGAGAAAGAAAGAGAAAGGTCGGCCGGAGGGGTGGCGGACGCCGGTCACCGGTGGCCGACTGTTCGAGGGAGAGAGAGAGGGTGCCAGGGTTTGGGGGTTCGAGGGAGAGAGATAGTGGAGAGAGAGAGAGAATGAAACGTTGAAATGGTGTCGAATTTCCCCGACTGGGGGTTTAAAAGTTTTTAAAATTTTCCGACCGTCATCACCGTCGGTAACGGTCGGTAATTACCGACCGCCTATGTTCGGTCGGTATTTACCGACCGTTCCCGACGGTGATGACGGTCGGAAAATTTTTTTCGACCGCACCTTCGATCGGGAAAAATTTTCCGATTGTGTTCAGTCGGAATCGGTCGGTATTTGACGACTACGAAAATGTCGGTCGGTAAAATCGATCGGGCGAACGAGATTTTCTTGTTGTGAAAGATTGCACAAGGTTTCTCTCTTTGATCATTTTTTCTGCTTTAGTCTAACTTTATTGAAGAGGAAACATTTATCTCTTCAACATAATATGTATATATATGTGTATTAAATAATTGTATTTTAAATTTATACAGGAATGCACATGGTGCGGCAAGAATGGGATAATTCAAATTACTAAAGACTGATGAAATAGAACTACTTTTAGTTTGTAAATATAGTCGCTTGCTATTTCCTTTTATGTAAGAATTAGTGGGGTGTTTAACTTTGAAAAAGGTTACTTGACTTGATGTTTTTGTAAGAGAATATAAATTCTTTTGGAGATTAACAAAAATGTTAGTTTTTTTTTAATCTTATTGTCATATATATGATATTGTAGCATTGGTAGTTAAACTAACACGATTTAATTTGTCTATTAGCACTTAGTAGATGATATCCTTTATTAGATGAATGAGCAACCAAAAGTAAATTGTGGAAGAGTTATGTTGCTTTAAAGTGTAATTTCGTTACACAAATCAACTAAGGGCAACAAAAACATTATTTCGTTGCACAAATTAGTTTTGGGCAACGACTTTAAGTGAAGCCAAATACAAATTTTAAAGTTTCACATATTGCAGTAGTGCAACGAAATACAATTTCATTTCCCAAAATTGCTTGTGCAACAGTCATTGGGCAACGAACATCGTGACGAATTTTCAATCGTTGCCCAATAGTTAGGGCAACGAAATTTAGGCTTTCGGCGACACAAAATTCCGTTGCCCAAACTATCGTGTTGACCAATAGGCGATGCATAAGATAACCTATCGCATCGCCTCAAACAATGGACATGATGCATAAGCTTTTACATAAAGTTGTTGCAAAACCTTTTCGCGTTGCCTCTAATTTACAAGCGACACATAACCTCACTTT
The DNA here is from genome assembly GCA_951394345.1 of Salicornia ramosissima. Classification (NCBI taxonomy): domain Eukaryota; kingdom Viridiplantae; phylum Streptophyta; class Magnoliopsida; order Caryophyllales; family Amaranthaceae; genus Salicornia; species Salicornia ramosissima. The sequence goes on along the minus strand of OX596239.1, from coordinate 38,152,241 downwards.
ATGCGTTGGACATGAGGCGATGCATTAGGTGACACCTATAGTGTCCCCAACTTTCGTGTCGACCAATAGGCGACACGTAAAGCCAATTTCAGGCGACGCTTTAGGGTGTTTTTAGTAGTGATATGACCTGTTTTTAACCTACCATTTTTTACCGAACCTGTTTTTCACCGACGAGTTGCCGACGGTTTGACGTCTTCTACACCCCTAGGTAAACCTGGTACAAACTTAAAAAATGCATCGCCTGTCTCCAAATAGGTGATACGAAAACTGTTTGCGTTGCATTTTAACAGCAGGTGCTGGAAAAGGGCGACATAATAATATAATACTACCTCCATTCCAAAAAAAATGCAACAATTATCATGGCACGGACTCCTAGGCATTTTTGTTGTTGTGGGTAATTAGAAAAAGTGAGGTGTAGTTAATTAAAATAAATGGAGAGAAAAGTAGGGACAATTAAAGGAGTTGTGAGAGAGAGTGGGGACAATTAAAGAATTGGAGAGAAAAAAGGTGGGGACAAATAAAGAATTCATAAGGGTATTTATGTCTTTTAAGTAGCAATAGTTTACTATATAAGGAAAATAAAAATTTGTTGCATTTATTTTGAAACATCCAAAAATGGAAACTGTTGCTTTTTTTTTGGAGCGGAGGAAGTATATCTTGTTTTTGTTGCATGTAATGTAATTTAAGAAGCATATAAATGGTTTGACTGGTAATGAGGATGATTCTAGTGTAGTCTTATGACTACCGACTATTGTAGTGGATGGTTAGGATTGTACGATTTTTGATTTATTTTTAATTCCTAAATCTAATTTAAAACCCTTTTAAAAATACTCACAACACCTCGGCCGACCGCCATTTACCGGTCATTAACGGTCGGTGCCTCAATTTACCGACCGTCGCCGGTCGGTAAAAGGGGGTCGGTGTATAATTAGTCGGTAAAATTTTTTCACCGACCGACTTTCAGTCGGTAATAATTTACCGACCGTCTACCGACTAAATAAAAGTTTTAAAAAAAAAATTTGGAGAGCTATTTTCCGACCGTCATGGCGGTCGGTATTACCGACTGACCATATGACGGTCGGAAAATGGCTTATTCCAGCCAATTTTTTTTTCGCGCCTAATAATTTACCGACCGTGTATCGGTCGGCATATTAATTTTCGCAGTTTTTTTAATTTTAATATTTACCATTTTCGCGATTTTGAGTTTTTGGATACCGACCGTTTGGCGGTCGTTAAATTGTTACGTCTTTTTTTTTCATTTCATTAAATAACAAAAAACCTTTGCAAAACATATTAAATTATTTATTAATGAAAAACAGTTTATACATACGAAATAATATTTTATATTATTTATATAAATAATTTGTAATACACAAAAGTATGTAATATATATTACAGTTTCCAAAAACGTAAATTAATAAACCGAAATGTATATAACAAACAACTACACTATGAAGGCTCCAGAACCGCCAGAACCGTCTGTGCAATCGTTGGGGGGTCGTCGGTGAATGGAAGACTGATCTCCGAATTGCCTCATGAAAGCGTCCATCTGCGCCTTCATCTGCTCGAGGTACTCTGCTTGCTTCTTCTGCTCCTCCTCCAGACGGCGCTGATGCTCCTCCCGTTGACGGTCTCGCTCCTCCAGATGGCGCTCTCGCTCCTCTAACTCTGTCCTCGCACGCTCGGACTCCTCCAAACGCTCGATCATCTTTACCAGTTGAGCGGAAACTGATGGAGAGTAGGCAGATCCAACGTGCCGCCGCGAGGTTCTCTCATAATAGAGAGAAGCTCCGTCTTTGCTGAACCCTAGAACCTCGCCCTTCCGGAAGCCACCAACTGTATCAAAGAAGACCTGGTTGGGATCCGTCTCCAAGCCACTAGCCTGAGACTCCGAAAGGTTCTGGTTATATTCATCCTGCAACTTATGGGCGGAGTTAGTTCAAACAATTCAAAATAAAATAAGAACAATAAAGTTGACATTATGAATAAAAGAACACTTGTCATTTCGAGAGTTTTGGAACAAAAACAACCTAAATAGGCCATTTTTGGCTCGTTTTGGGTGTTTTCATTCCCAACTTCGCACCGATCAACGTAGATCATGTTTTAAAGGTTAATTCACATCTCATAACATTATTATATACATTGTATCACTTATTTGCATGTTTTTGGGAAAATTTAGAGGGTTTTGGAACAAAAACAACCTAAATAGGCCATTTTTGGCTCGTTTTGGGTGTTTTCATTCCCAACTTCGCACCGATCAACGTAGATCATGTTTTAAAGGTTCATTCACATCTCACAACATTATTATAGACATTCTATCACTTATTTGCATGTTTTTGGGAAAGTTTAGAGGGTGTTGGAACAAAAACAACCTAAATAGGCCATTTTTGGCTCGTTTTGGGTGTTTTCATTCCCAACTTCGCACCAATCAACGTAGATCATGTTTTAAAGGTTAATTCACATCTCATAACATTATTATAGACATTCTATCACTTATTTGCATGTTTTTGGGAAAGTTTAGAGGTTTTTGGAACAAAAAAAACCTCAATAGGCCATTTTTGGCTCGTTTTGGGTGTTTTCATTCCCAACTTTGCACCGATCAACGTAGATCATGTTTTAAAGGTTAATTCACATATCATAACATGTTTATACACTACTACAAAAAACCTTATCTATGACCAAATCTTACGACCACACGCGTTTTTGGTCATAAATAATAAGCATTTACGACTAGATATGCAACTGATCGTAAATAGTATAAATTATCTACGACGAGGTGGAATACTGGTCGTAAAAGCTAATTTCTCATCGCAAAAAACATTATTTACGACAAGGTAAAAATTTCATGGTAAAAAATAGGTCTTAGAGACTACCAAAAGGTGATCGAAATGAGGGAGACCACATATTAACGACAAGGTGAGAAATCTCGTCATAAAAACCCGATTTTAGAGACTAACTAAGGGGTAGTCGCAATAATGGAGACCAATTATTAACAACGAGGTGATAACTCTCGTCGTAAAAACTCGGTTATTAACGACGAGGTGAAAAAATGGTCGTAAAAACTAGGGCCAAATTAAATTATAAACCACTTACAATATTAAGTCACTCGACTAAGGCCCATTTATTAACGCAAACCCTACCTCAGTCATTCATCTCATTCCAGCCTCTCTCTCTCACTTATTCCTCCACAGTTTCTAATCTCACCCATCTTCTCTCACTCTCATTCTCACTCATCTTCTTTTTCTCACTCTCACTCATCTCTAATCACTCTCATTCATCTATCTTTTCTTCCTATCAATCATCTCTCTCGTCATCGCCGCCCCACTCCTGATCGCCATATTCGTCGTTTAGATCTGGGTAATCTTGTTCAATTTATAGTGAATTTCTAGGTCAAAATTATGTCCGTTTTTATGGTAATATTTTGGTGGTTTTGATTTGGCTTGGTACTCTAATTTATGGTTCAATTTTTATGAATTTGTGTTGAATTTGTTTTTTGATTTATGAATTAAAGTGGTGGTTTTCAATTTTTTAGATCTGGGTTGGGGGTGGGTTCATTCTGGGTTTGGGAGGGTGGCTTTGTTCTAGGATTGAGTATTGGGTTGTTTCTGGGTTTTTTGGGGTTAGGTTCAATTCTGGGTTGGGGTTCAATTCTGGTTGGAAGTTGTTGGTCTATTATTGATGTTGGATTCTATTATTGATGTTGTTCTGCTATCATTGATGTTGTTCAATTGTTTGTGAAATATGCTGTGAAGTTGTTCTGTTGTTGATGTTATGCCTCTGTTATTGTTTCAGATCTAATTAAGCTTCAATCTTGAAGATGAAGAACAAGATATAAAGACGAAGAAGAAGATTAATTTTATAGAAGTTGTATACTCCTGTTATTTTTTCTTTTGAATTGTTGATCCAAAATCTATAAATGTTATTAATAAAAATATAAATTATTAATTTTTTTTATGATAATTTTTTTTTTTTAAATTAAGTTAACATTTATTTTTTTTGTAATCAACATTAAATCGTTTTATTAGTGCTTGTTAACATTAATTTGTAAATACGGAGTACTTTAAATTAGCACCTATATAGTTGCTAATTTATTTTTTTTTAAAATCTTTTTTTAATCAAATTTACGACCAGAAAAATGGTCGTAGTTTCTTACATTTTTACGACGAGTAAAAATGTGGTTGTAAATAATCCTTTTACGACTCGTGACTTAATCCGGTCATAACAATCTTAACTTTTTTTGCGACGGAGCCTTTAACGACGAGCGACGACCACACGCTTTTCTCGTCGTAAATGACCTTTTACGATGAGATTTTCACTTTTTATGACCGCAAAACTCATATTTATAGGCTAAATTTGTTGCAGTGATAGACATTCTATCACTTATTTGCATGTTTTTGGGAAAGTTTAGAGGGTTTTGGAACAAAAACAACCTCAATAGGCCATTTTTGGCTCGTTTTGGGTGTTTTCATTCCCAACTTCGCACCGATCAACGTAGAACATGTTTTAAAGATTAATTCACATCTCATAACATTATTATAGAAATTCTATCACTTATTTGCATGTTTTTGGGAAAGTTTAGAGGTTTTTGGAACAAAAACAACCTCAATAGGCCATTTTTGGCTCGTTATGGGTGTTTTCATTCCCAACTTCGCACCGATCAACGTAGAACATGTTTTAAAGATTAATTCACATCTCATAACATTATTATAGAAATTCTATCACTTATTTGCATGTTTTTTAGAGGTTTTTGGAACAAAAACAACCTCAATAGGCCATTTTTGGCTCGTTTTGGGTGTTTTCATTCCCAACTTCGCACCGATCAACGTAGATCATGTTTTAAAGGTTAATTCACATCTCATAACATGTTTATAGACATTCTATCACTTATTTGCATGTTAATTTATGGGAAGGTTTAGAGGGTTTGGGAACAAAAACAACCTCAATAGGCCATTTTTGGCTCGTTTTTGGTGTTTTCATTCCCAACTTCGCACCGATCAACGTAGATCATGTTTTAAAGGTTAATTCACATATCATAACATGTTTATAGACATTCTATCACTTATTTGCATCTTTTTGGGAAAGTTTAGAGGGTTTTGGAACAGAAACAACCTAAATAGGCCATTTTTGGCTCGTTTTGGGTGTTTTCATTCCCAACTTCGCACCGATCAACGTAGATCATGTTTTAAACCAAATTCACATATCATAACATTAATACAGATATTTTATTGCAAATAATCAAAAAACAATCCTATTCATACTCTTCGGCTTTGAAGCCGGGATTCCGCTCTAAACATCAATTGCAAATAATAAAAAATCAATCCTATTCGTACTCTTCGGCATTGAAGTCGGAATTCCGCTCTAAAAATCAAATGCATAGTAAAAAAGAAAGCATTACCATCAATTCCTTGGCCTTATCGCTAATCGGAATCGGATCCTTCCCTGGTTGCTTCTTGAAGTGAGTATCGAGGAAGAGATCCGCAGCATCAGGTAGCTTCCCTCCTTTCGCCTTGGACAACACAAACAAATGTGCGTAAGGGTAGGATATATATAATCAAATGTGCATTAATTACAATAATTTAATGAAATAGTAGACTAACCAATTGCTTAGCTCGTTGAGTAGTGGAGACAAATCCCGCGCAGTGAGAGGCCTGGGCCTTGCCACTAGCGTCGCCGTCTCTCCTGTTTGCCTTCACTCGAGCCGACCTTTCCTTGAATACCTTGTCATCGAGCCTACCCTTCATTGCCTGGTACATCTCATCACCAAGCCAATTTTGTCGGTCTTTCCGCTTGTGCACTGTGTCATTGAATATGTCCTTCAGCCGTAATCCAGCCTTGGTATCATACGCATCCCGCACAGTGCCCTCGAGCTCAGGCCTCCAAGTGTATTGTTTCTGCATTAGACCAAGGACAATCAAATATGTTAATGTAAGAGATTATATTTAAAAACATATTGTATCAAATTACATAATTCGTCTTACTGACCTTCCACATGTTCCACCAATGTACCTTGGTCGCCTGATCTACCTCAGTGTAGTTCTTCCAAGGCTGATGGAAGTAGGACTTGATGACGTGTGTTATTGATCGAACAACAGCGCGCTTGTCAAACCTTGCACACAAAACATAGTAAGATTAAACAACATATGAATACAACTTAATTTCAATAGTGAAAACATTAAAAAAATTACATAAAAACTCACCATACGCCATCGGGGTCCAATTCTCGAACCCCAGCTGTGGGTGTAGAAGCTTCTCCTTGATCCTTGCCTCCACCCTCAACCTCACCAGTTTGTTTCTCAGGTTCTCGCGTTGGCGTACTCACAGGCGGAGGAGTAGAGTGCGACAAAGAAGTGACCGGAGGCAGCGAGGATGGAGTAGGCTGAGACAAAGGAGTGAGCTCAGACGTAGGAGTAGGCTCAGGCAACGATGTAGGCTGAGACATAGCAGCCTGAGACACAGATGGCTGAGGACGAAGAGGACGATGCCGAGGCCGAAGCTGTGGTACTGGAGGTAATGTCAACTCTAGTGCTGGAGGTAACGTAAACGTAGGCTGAGAAGGACCGGAAGGTGAAATTGCCGACCGTCTCCTAGACGACTCAACACGACGATGAAGGTCACCAGGACGCAATATCGGCCTAGACCCAGTAGGACAAACCGAAGACTGAGTGGGAGAATGCTGGCAGGTCTGGGAGTTCTGACTCTGATCCGCCGAATCTGACATGTTCCTGCATAAAGTAATGAGTAAATTATTTGCACGATTAATAGTTATTGACAGAAATCACAATCAAAAAATGATGGTATTAATTCTTCTTAATGCTTTCTTATGTAATGCACATGTATATATATATATATTTAAGTCATATTTAGTTCTACTTTAATTGTATTCATTCACAACAATTACAAAGATTCATAATAAATCAAATACAGGGGCAATTTTGTATTTCAATATAAATACAACTCAACTTTCAATCAACAATCATACATAGACATACATACAAATACATAATACATTAACATACATACAAATACATAAATAAATACATATGCATAGAAATTTTTGGACAAAAAAATCAATAAAACTTTAATAAATTCAAAGTAAAACAATACATAAATAATACATACATAATACATACACATACACATAATTCAATAAATTCAAAAACAAAAAAAATCGCATACATACATAATACAAATACAAACAAATACACATAATTCAATAAATTCAAAAACAAAAAAAATTAATTCACATACACACATAATACATATACATACACATACATACATATACATACACATACCTACATATACATACACATACATACAAATACACACAATTCAATAAATTCAAAAAAAAAATAAAAATAAAAAACCCTAACCACAGGCAGAGGAGGACGGCGGCGACACAGGAGGGACAGCGGCGGCACAGGAGGACCAGCAGCGGAGGCGGAGAACAGAACGCCGGAGAAAGAAAGAGAATGAGAAAGAAAGAGAAAGAAAGAGAAGGAGAAAGAAAGAAAGAGAAGGAGAAAGAAAGAAAGAGATGGAGAAAAAGAGCGGCCGGAGGTGCGGCGGTCGTTTGGTGGCCGGAGGTGGCCGGAGGTGAGAGAGAGAGTTAGGGTTTGGGTCGTCGGGTTTTCGAACGTATGGAGGGAGAGAGATCAAGTGAGAGATTTTCGAATGGTTTGGGGTTTAAAATCACGACTCTGATTTTAAAATAAGTCGAAAATTTTTCCGACCGACGCAACGGTCGGTATCGGTCAGTAAATTCCGACCGCACCTAGACGGTCGGAATTCACCAACCGATACCGACCGTCTCGTCGGTCGGAAAATTTTTTCCGACTGTATTGTAGGTCGGAAAAAAATTAACGACTGTGTTCAGTCAGGGACGGTCGATATTTTCTGACTAAGAAACTTGCGGTCGGTAAAATTGGTCGGGCGAACGAGATTTTCTTGTTGTGACTCATTTTAAGAATTTCTGATTTATCAAGAATAAAACTGATTTTGGGAAAAATCAGAAATTATTTTCCTAAAATAAAAAATCTAATAAAAGTACTTTAGAAAAAATTTCAATAAGATTTAGAAATTAAAAATAAATCAAAAATCGTGCTATTCTAGCAATCCATTACAGTAGTCGGTAATCATAAGACTACACTAGAATTTTCATGCTAATGAAGGAAAGGATAACTGAACAAGAATAAAATATTATCCATACATATAATAATGACACGTACACAGGTAACACAGGAACGACAGACACAAGAGTTTCAAGCTGATCAGATCTAACGAACCCTAGTTAAAACTATATTAGCAATAATATAACTGACAGATAATTGCTCACCTACTGCTTTTATTTTGCAATATAGGTAGTTAGTAAACTGAACCTAGTAGTACACTAAGCAAGTACATAGGACGACATAGTAGTCATCATTGAAACACATTTGCATGCAGCAGTTGAAGCTGGGACATAGTTGCATGCCTTTTGGGAGCTGAGCTAGCTTATGGGATGGACAGGAAGAGGATCCTTGATCTCCATCTCCATCTCCATCTTGTGTGTTTAATTTGGTGGTTGTTCTTGACGGAACTGAAAGTGCAGTTGTAGGCCCACCCAACGATAATACACATCAACCGGAAGGCCAGTGACATGACCACAAAAGTTAGGGTAGTAACGTCTCATCTTGATACTAATTGACCCTGGGACCACACCATCCCTCAATAATAAAACATACTCGCAGCTCTGACCCATTGGAAGGGACTGCAAATGGGGGACGTCTACATTATGACTAGCGGCACCCTCACCCTCGGGCAACTCCAAGTGGAGTTTATAGTTGATTTGCAATGTTATCGCCATTGTGTTGCCCCTGTTCTCTAACACCGCATTGTAATTATGGGCGTTAGATATGAACAGAGAAACCACATTGGCTGGGTAATTACCATTCTGTGAACAAGCGTCAAAAAATTCTTGAAATTCATCGACCGAGGGTTTGACGGTCAGCTTATCAATGAAGCCGGATGTTATTGGATTAGTTGTGCCAAGGAACCGCCATTCCTGGGAAGAATTCATAGTGTTGTGATGGATGGATCAATTATTGCAAGTACTTTGCTTGGTTAGTTAGGTGGTGTTCAGATCATAATGCTCGAAAACCTACACAGGCTCTCTATTTATAGAGCATTGCTCTGGACTCAAATCTTCTGTCCTATTAACATACACTACTAGAAAAGATAGTTATTTGCGATGGAAATTCCCCTTGCAAAATTGTGATCTCGTCATAGAAAAAAAGGGTCGTAAATGATTTTTCCGTCTTAAAAAAAGACACCGTCGTAGAAAATTGTGGTCGCAAATGATTTTTCCGTCGCAAATTAGTCAATTTTAATAGAGTTGTGTTAAGTATTACGTGAATTTTAGCAGCGGGCTCAAAAACTGTTATATAAAATCTACATTTGCGACGGAATTTAGACCGGTCATTAATGTAATCCCGTCATTAATTGATAAATTTTTTGTATTATAATTGTCTCATTTGTGTTCTACACATTTTGATTGGTTCAATTAATTACCTATGACCTACTTTTAAAATTGAAAAATAAGAAAAAAAAATTGTTTTTTCAACCAATTAAAATTAGTGGGACACATACAAATGGGACACGATAAGTGGGACGAAAGATATTTTTCTCTTTTGCTCAGTACAGGTTGGTCTTCTTGGGCTTAAATTTTCTTTTGCTATATATAGGAGTCGTCCTTGCCACAATGCCACCTTTGTCAAACATTATATTATCTCAACCAAAAGTCTAAGCTCATGTTAGTGGCGGATCCAGGATTTCGAAATTGGGGGGACAGAATATAAATGTCCATGTATTAGGATAATAATCAAGCACTTGAATACAATTTTTTTTTATTAAAGCACATAAATTTTAGGGTCCTACCTTTGACATGCAATTGCTCAAAATGGTCCTTGACCTGTTGTTGAGCACGGGTAACTAGTTTTTACAGGTAAATATACAGCTGTTCATTTGTAATCGGTAGAAGCCGTTTTTTATAAAAAAAAATTATCCTAAATAAAACCCAATTTTACAGAAGTGAACCCAGCCCCAACACCCTTCCACCACCCAGCCATGACAACCACCTACCACACACCACGACCCACATCACACCTACCACATATACTAATGCTTGTATTGGTAATTGATATTAGTAAATTCCAAGTCCTTTATATTACTACATCATCTTCTCCTTCTTTGTTGATATTAACTGCAAAAAAATTGTACTCTTTCCTGATTTTCTATGACTGAGTAATTATTTCCTCTTTTTATGTCTTCTTTTGTACTTTGCATTTGTTTTTGAGACAAAATTACCTTTTTCCCCCAAAAATTCAAGAATCAAAGATTATTGGAATCCTATTTAATCAATTCGAAATTGATTCATGGATTAATTGGGAAAACAATATAATTCTCTAGCAATTCTTCTATTTTGATGAAGTTTTCACAGCTTTAACTACAACATATTGTCCCTTCAAATTTCTTGCAAGGGTTGTTGAATTTGAATTCAAACCCATCTGACATCAGAGAATGAGAATAAAGATAAAAAGCATGAGATTGAGGATGATAGAGAAGAGAACGAAAGTAGAACGGGGAACGTCGATAATAGTTGTGGCTAGGTGGTAGTTATGGCTGGGCGGTGGTCTCGAGGATTGGAGGACTAAAGGAGGAGTAGCCGTGACTAGAGGAGGAAGGACCCATGACTGGAGGAGGATATTGATGAGAGAGAAGCATAGTTGAGTGGAGGAAGAAGGTATGCTGTTTAAATGGAGGAAGAAAATGAAAAAAAAACACATATTTTAAAGAAAAACAAAAAAGAACAAAGGAAGAGCTGAGGGGAAGGAGGAAAAAGCAACGGCAGCAACAACAAGAAGAAAAGCAGCAGCGGAGGCGGTAGCGTCGCCATCAGTGAGCGGTGGTGGCGGCACCGGTTAGGAGTACCAGCGGCAGGAATGGAAGGGAGTAGTAGTGGCCACAACAAGAAGAAAATTAAAACAGGTAAGGACCATTATTCCATTAATGAAGAAAAAGAATAGAAGATGGAAAAAGGGTGAAAAAATCTGGAAAAAAAAAAAAGATAAGTTAAAGAAGAAAATAATCGGTTTACTAGGTTTTAGGTAAAAAGGTCCACTTTAAGAAGATAGTGTGTAAATTAAAGGTGGGATTATTTTGAAATAAGCTAAAGGTGGGATTATTTTGAGCAGACCACCCAAAGGTGAGATTATTCTTTTCCATTTTTCCTTCTAAAAATCATGCAAAAATTCTTATAATCCACATGATATTTTTTAGGGAAATTCCCAGTGGTATACCCGAGCTTTTTCGAAATCCCACTGGTATACCGGAGTATATTTTAATCCCAGTGGTATACCTAAAATTATGTCTAATTCCCATCCGTTACATTTAGAAGGTATATTCCGTTAAATGTAATGGAATAAACCTATTTTAAGGTTAGATTTAACTTTGGTTAACAATTTTTTTAATTTTCTTTAAAAAAAATAATATTTAAAACTAATAATATATTAAATTAATGGGTTTTTGCAAAAAAAATGATCCGATTGCCCCCAGTTTGTGTTCCTGATTCGCATCGATTTGCGCGCATTGATCTACGTGAAAAAAATAGTCCGCTCATGGTTTTACGGGTCATTTTTATTCTTACAGGATCCGATTTGAGGTGGGATTTTGCAAAAAATGATCCGATTGCCCCCAATTTGCATTCCCAATTCACCTCGTTTTGCGCGCATTGATGTACATGAAAAAAATAGTTTGCTGAAGGTTTTACGGGTCATTTTTACACTTAAGGGGTCCGATTTGAGGTCAGATTTTGCAAAAAATGATCCGATTGCACCCCAATTTGCGTTCCCGATTCGCCTCGTTTTGCGCGCATTGATTTATGTGAATAAAATAGTCCGATCAAGTTTTTACGGGTCATTTTTATCCTTAAGGGTTCCGATTTGAGGTCGAATTTTGCAAAAAATGATTCGATTGCCCCCAATTTGTGGTTGTTTTTCCTTTATTTTATTTATTTATTTTTTTGTTCTTTTTTTTCAATTTATTAACCATGGTTTGTGTTTTTAACAATTTTTAACCAAAAAGGTTACTTTTGGGAATTTTGTTTAACATTAGGTACACCTCTGGTATTAACAAAAACTCGGGTATACCAGTGAGATTTCAAAAAAGTTCGGGTATACCACTGGGAATTTCCCATATTTTTAAAATAAAAAAAAATTGATTTTTTTTTTAATCCCACCTTTTGATAGTTTGCCAAAATATTATATTCTTATGTATTATTTTTTTTCCCAACATACTCCTGCATCCGTATTCCATACGCATAAAAATGATAAAACAGGTCATTTTACTTGATACATGTTGATCAGATAAAACATATGTATTTTCCTCAAACCATATATAATTAGTCCAACTATCAGTCTATCGGCACATGTATCTTGAAAAAAACTAAATTGCTGAATATATCCACGTTTTAATTAGTATTCAAAATGTCCTTATTCTTCTATCATCCTAACACTACAAAAAATTGTCCAAGGATATATTAATGGACCTAAATCCTATTGTAAATAATGTAGATGTTTTATGACATGGTTTTGGGTTTCCGTTAAAATTAACCTAATACATAACCCAAATTCTATTAAAACTGACTCATTTACCACGGGAAAAATCATTTACCATCCCCCATTTCTACGAAGGGGTCACATTCTCTTGATGAAAATTTCTTTCGTAAATAACATAATTTCTAGCAGTTTAAACTATTCAAGTTAAATAAATTACAAAAGGAGAAAGTTGTAAATAAAAAAAAAAGCATTTTTAAAGCAAAAGCAAATGCTAATTAGTGTAGTACACCCATGGGCCATAACTAGATGACCTCATGCATGTAAAGTTAAAAAGGGAAAATGAATTGAAAAGAGGGTACCAAGATTTGAACCCGGACACCAAGCCTAATTGCTATACAATTCAACCACCAGGCTATTTGTTCTTGCTTGATTTTATTTACACGCATATTCTATTTATTCCTTTTTTATATTCGGTTTTAATTGTAAAAACGTGTGGGGGACCACTCTCCCCCTTGTTCCAACATGGGTCCGCCACTAGCTCATGTTGAAGCCTGAATCAGTTACGTTTTACACTCTATCATGCCTCATTTTTATTCGAGAGTCCGTTATGCTTGAAGTGTGAATGCAACCTGACCATGTCTCCCCTACCAAAAGTTAATGATTATTCGATTCGAAATGATAAGTGGATGAAATTCAAACTCATGATCTTTTTGTCACCTTGATATTGATACCTTGTTAACCGACAATCTCAACCAAAAAACTAATATTTTCCACATCACAACTCTTGTAGTCCTCATTTCTTTGCCTTTCTCTTTGCAGTTCAGATTCAATAGTAATTTTCAAGTCTAGATGTAGTTGTACCTGCTAAGATTCTATACATATTTTTAGCTTGGGGTGAGATCTGCTGCAGCGACTCCAGTAAGGGTGAGTTTGTGGGTTGTTTTTAGGAGTCTCAATGGTGAACGGCCTTGTTTTTTAGCTTGGGGTTGGTTTGTGTTTGTTCGCTTTCGCTATGGCCTTCGACAGAAGGCTGTCTAGGCGTTGATGTTGGTGGTGGTTGTTGAGATGGTTGTTGGGGAGGTTGATGGTGAGGTTGTTGTTGTTGTTCCATTTTTTGAGCTTTGAAACGGTTTTTCGAGTGTCATAGAGGGGGTTTAAACGTGGACTTTTAGTAAAGTTCCCGACAGACGACGCCAATTTTTCCGTCCAAGCTCAACTTGATTAATGGAGCAATCCACTCACGGTGGTGCCTGCACACAAGAAACACGGTGAGCTAATCCCGGGGTTATTTCCGAGGAAAGACCCTACGATGCTTAAGTCAGCAAGGGGATTCAATCCAATGAAGAGAAAGAGAGAGAATAGAGTGTATGAGTATTAGAATGTACCATAATGAGGTGCACCCATCCTCTATTTATAGGGATGGGATTTGATAGATGGCGGTACTCGGAGGTGCACATGGCATGCTGGGGTTGGCATCAGCCAACCCAAGTATTTAGTTTGTTACGAATCTGAGTGGGGGCTTGGATACGATGGCTGCCACTTGTACGATCCTGCTTTGATTAGTTAGTTAGTTTGTTAGGATGTGGGCTCAGGGCTCGAGTGGTACCTTACAGGGTGCCACATGTGTAGGTTGGGACCAGACCTTTGCCGGCTCTAGGTAAGTCCAAACTTCTCATAGGCTGGCGGGGTCTTAGATCCTTTTGGCCCTTGGTTGCCATCCTGTTATATCACGGCGTTTCATTACTCAGGCATTTTGGGTTGCTTCGAATGGGTATGGTCATGTCGGTGTACCATATACAAATCATTTTAGTTTGCTGTTTACAACGAACATTAAAGGATTTGCCTGCAAGCCAACCCAATGAATTTCGGACAGTCCAACACTCTAACGAAATCCATGGATTGAATTTTGCTTGTGCCATATACCAAAACGGGGAGAGATGAGTGGAAAGAGAAAAAAAAAAAACACTTCATTTTTTTTTTTAACAATTTCAATGAAACTAAATCTAAATATACATTTTAAAAAAACTACATATTTCAAAATTCATATTTTTAATTCTCTAAAAATAGATACTCATATTAATATAGTTTTGTAAAGTATAAAATTTTGTCTTTTGATTATAATATGATGTTGGTAGGAGAAACAAAATAGGTGAACTATTTGGAGATTTGTTGTTAATTAATGCTCCGTTTACTAGAGCGTAAAATGTTTTCCTTGAAAATATTTTTTGCATTTTACATCGTTTACTTTGGGTTAAAAAATAAAAGGTAAAATTTGAAGTGAAAACTCATTTACACCATAGTGGAAAATTTTTGCCCCAAATTTGGGAGTAAAATGTATTTTCCGTGCAAATAAACATTGGAAAATTTTTATTAAAATGAGTTTTCCAATGTAAAATATATTTCATGGAAAATCATTTTACATTAAATATGTTTTACACCCAAGTAAACGGACCATAACAATTCAATTGTAAAATGATTTATTGGGATGATGTGGATGAGAGAGAAATAGAAAGAGAAAAGGTGAAATTGTTTTGTGAGTTTGTATAAATGATGGTCATAGAAACAAGTAATGTACTTATTGTTAAGATGCCCATAGAAGAACGTACTCAATCCCAATATTTATGTGGACTCTATATACTTTCTCTGTCTAAAAAAAAAACTACTCCATTTGCTTTTTCACTTTTTTCAATACACAAATTTAAATATGAATATCTTTAGTTATATATATTCAAAAAATTTATAAAAATTACATATTTGAAAAGTAAGTATCGAGACGAATCAAACGGCGCAATCGTTATATCGTGGTCCCGGGACCCCCTTCCTCATTATGGTCCTGCGATATATATTTCTCAATACTGTATATACATTTCTCAATAATAATGCATATACATTTCTCAATAATAATGCATACATTTCTCAATACTGCATATTCATTTCTCAATACTGCACATTCATTTCTCAATACTGCACATTCATTTCTCAATACTGCATATTACGCATTTCTCAATAATAATGCATATACATTTCTCAATACTGCATATACATTTCTCAATAATAATGTATATACATTTCTCAATACTGCATATACATTTCTCAATAATAATGCATATACATTTTGCAATACGGCATATTCATTTCACAATACTGCAAATTCATTTCTCAATACTGCATATACATTTCTCAATAATAATGCATATACATTTTTCAATACTATATATTCATTTCTCAATACTATATATTCATTTCTCAATACTGCATATTCATTTCTAAATACTGCAGATTCATTTCTCAATACTGCATATACATTTTTTAATATTGCATATTAATTTCTCAATAATATTCATTTGAATACACTACACTATTCATTTCAACACACGACAATATACATTTCCAACAAACAATATACATGCCTATATAAAAGAATAATGTTAAATACATTCTAAAATACATATTCATTTCAATATTCATTTCAAAACACTAGAATATTCATTTCAATACAGTGCAATATACATTTCCAACAAACAATATACATTCCTAAATAAAAACAATGCTGAATCCAATTTATGATTACTATTCAATTCAATATACTTCAATATTCATTTCAAAACATTAAAATATTCATTTCAATACAATGCAATATACATTATCAATAATGAATATTGATTCATATATAAAAAACTAGAATCGAATCTAAAAAAACATATTCATGTCAATACAATTCAATATTCATTTCAATATACTACAATATACATTTTATTACACTACATGTTCATTTCCATTCAACAATAATAATTCATATATATAAAAAACCCTAAAATACGTAATCAAATAAAACATTAATTAACCAACATAAAAAAAAAACAAAAAACAAGTAATCATCAACAATGTGATTATCATCAACATCAAAACAAAAAACAAAATCAAAAAAAGAGAAAATTCTTACTGTTATTATCATCAACAATCTAAATATCAACAAAAATATGAACATTATCAACATCATTCGCCAAAAAAGGAGCAACAATATTTTTATCCATGATTGAAAGAACAAATTGATCGATATTTGTTGCTACAATATAACGATTGAAATCGACATGAAGATGATCGCAATTACGGAAATTGATATCGAAGCAAAAATTTTGAAAAATCTGAATATTTCGAAAAAATAGGAGGTGGTTATGAGCAGTAGCACAACAGAATTGCAGAATATTAGCCAATTTATTTTTTTAAAAAAAAAAAAAAAACAACAAACGACGTCGCAAAGTCTCGGGACCACAGAGAGGAAGCTGGTCCCGGGACTACCTAATAATTTGCGAATCAAACGAGATCTGCATGATTATAATTTTCCTTACAATTATAAAATTAAAGAAAACAAAAGTTACAAAGTGAAGAATGTTTTTAGTCAAAATAGAGCAGTTTTATGGGACAGAGGGAGTATATATTTATATAGAATTAGACTTACGTACTTCAGAATAATTGATTTACCTTCAAAAAATATGAATAGCTCATTTACATTTGGTAAATTTCAGGTTAGTGTCTTCGTAATCGTTTCAATCTTTGCAATATGAATATCCGCAAAATCTGAAATTTGTCACCATATTGAAGAGGATTAGAAATTCCTCGTCATCAGATTGCTCGTCAATTTCAACCTGATTAAGAATTCAATCTTCAATCTTCAATCTTAATTATTACGAATTCAATCTTCAATTGGAAAATTCTTCTGCGAACAATTTGCCATCTTCAATCTCATATCCATGGTGAAGTTATTCTTAGAGATAAAGGACTTCAAGGATAATTTAGATCGATGACAATGATGATGGCGTTTGATCGATAGTGATTCAGATTGAAGATGATGATCGACTATGATTTTTGCATATGATCGTGATTCAAAATGTCAAAATGTTGTTTGATAGATTTTATAACAAATTTAGGGTTCTGAGCTATTAGCTTAAGTTTTTGGTTGATATGATCGTTTAACATGGTATAACAGCCGACATGAGACGGAGGTGACGCGTTTGAAACTCTTATCCCTTTACATTATTCTAAGTGAAATTAATTTACATCGAGTATGATGGGCCCTGTATTGCGTCTACATTTTAATCCCAAAGGATCTTTCATGTGAACCAGAGTGATAGATATATAACATATATGGCTGGGACTCAACTATAAGTGTATGCTTTTGATTGAGATGGCCATTTAACATTATTGGTTGAACATGATGTAGTTCGATCGATGCAAACAACAATTCAATCATCATCTTTTCAATCGTCTTTAGTCACGAATGTTGATTGAATTTTTTTTTATATAAAAAATGAGCCTTTATTGACTTTTATGAAATATATTTGAAAATTTTATCATAAAATAGCATTTTAAAAAAATTGAACGTGAATTTTTCTCATATTTTTTCTGTTTAAAAACATTTGAATGAACCCACACTTACTTTTATGTATATGCGGCTGTAATGATAGAGTAAGATTTTAATTTCCAACTATATTATTGATAATATCGCACTGTCTAAGATTTAAATTATGTATTTTTTTCTTAAAAAAATAAAATATTTCACATATTTAGTGAACTATGTAAATTAAATCTGTACAATACTATATACAAGGTTAATATTAAGATTTCTATGCTAGTACTTTAATAAAAATAAAAAAAAGATATTATTAATATTTTTGTCCATGATCGGTACGTAGAAAGTTGGAGGGTGTTTTAATTGTTGAGCAGTAACAACAGAAAATTGCGAGTAAAAGTGAATTGAATTCGGGATTGAGAAAAAGTTGCACTGATAGCAATATAAACAAAGAGGCATGCGTGTGTCGTTAGATCTGTTCAATCTAAGGGTTAAGAAATCTTCTCAGATCAACTTCTCAACATAAGACCATTGCTCACATTGCATGAGTATATTGAAAGCAAAGTTCCACAGGGAAGATTGAAAGAATTCAAGGAGATCCCAAAATATGAAAGATCAATTTCTGTTACTTTAGTCTATCAAATTTACGTACCCAATAAATTATGTAAACAGGTAATGTACTTACTGTTAAGATTCCTCCATTTGAAGAAAGGGAACCCAAAAACTGTGTGAATAACCAGGAAGATTGAAAGATGCAAAGAACAAGGAAGTCCCAAAATATGAAAGACACATTTCTATTTCCTCTTGCTGCTGTCCCTTCACATGGTCATGATTTCAAAGAATCTTTATTAAGCTGTGCATCCAACAAATTACCATGTACTGTATAGCAGGAGCTGAAGCCTGAGTAATGTACAGCTGGGCCTCAGGGTCAGTATTATGCAGACAGGGAGAGGATCATATTCAGTTATGTAGAATATTGGAAGGGATTAATGAATTGAATAATAGTTTTGGAAAGCTAAAACAAACATCATACTTAATATTTTTCATTCTAAAATCAACTTACAAAAGATGCTTATAAATAGAAAAAATACTTAACACATAAGTCCTATGGTTTAGGAAAATCATCAACTAACATTACTCCACTAAGTCACTAACCTAATGATACTTGACCACTCCAAGCATTAATGACTACTAACTAACTTCTAATTAATGGTACATATATAATTTTTACTAATTAAAAATCTGATCAATACAATATTATTTTAATAACTAAGAAACTAACGCATTTTTGAAGCACAACAACAGGTTATTCCGCAAAAACAAGAAATATGAGTAGATTCGAATACAATTTTCTCTTGTAGCTAAATCACAAAGAATGAGCGCATTAGGGTAACAAATTCAAACCCAAAGAGAAAAAGTACAACAATAAGTCAAATTTTATTTAAAAGGTGCACTAGGCCCACCTATGTATCATATATCATGAGTATCTCATGATGGCAAAGCGTCACGGTGTTGGGTATGAATCCTCAACTGAGCTAACCCGTGCCTCACAACCATAAGGCTACATACTGATATTTATATAGTTGAATTTTATCATTTGAGAAATGTAGCTAGCTACGACACAAATGTTGTGTACGTACAATTAGTTCCAATTATGTATAGGATTATTTGTTTTTAATGATCCAACGTTAGTTTCGAGTTCTTTAGTAACCAATAATCTAACCTTTGAATAACTAGCGAATAATTCAACGACCTTTGTATCTTAATCTATACAAATACAATAATCAAACCTTTTAATTTTTATCAACAAATGAACCAAACTTAAAAATGAGAGGTTAATTATTCGCTAATCCTTATTTATATAGTTGATGTTCTCTTATTGGACTGATCTACGACATAAAATAGCAAATGTTGATAATTAGTGCCAATGGACTTAATCATACAAGTATTGGTGGAAAGTCAATTTAAGCCTTATCGAGGGGTGCAACCCATGTTTAGCACAATTAGTCAAATTTATGCTTTGCTGTTTTGAGTTTATTATTTTAGTATGTATGTTTGTCTGCTTGTGTAAAGATTTTGACAAGTGTTCTTGTTGTTTTCAAGAGAAACACCATAAGAAGGGGTGAATTGTTTTGTACTAAATTATTGAATAAACTTTCTCTTTCCTCGTTCTCCAAGTAGACCTAAGGGGACAACTTTCTCTTTCGAGGAGCACCATTGTGCAGCCATAACAAATCATCGAGCGAGGAAGGGGAACAACAGGACTGATAATTCTAATCGAAAGAAATCAAAGCACAATGCTAAAACAAATACTAAGAACAAGAAAAAGCAGGCTAAACCTAAACGAGGAGATGTGAGTCTGTGCTCGAAGAATGTGAAGAATGTAGATAAGAATTTTGATGAACAATGGAATTCTGAACTGGAATTTTCTTATGAGGAGGAGGAATCGATTGATGGATCGGAGAAGTACAACAGGAAGGGAATTGCGTGCGATCAGAGAATGAACTATGTGCTACCCCTAATCCAAGGAATGAAGGTATGATTGCTATTGATTCGCGAATTTCTGTGGTTAGGGCGATTAATTTTAGGACTGCTTCTGAATGCTTGAATGTGAATTTAGATTCTAATGTAGCTAAAAATGATATGATTGGTTTAGTGGAGGACCAAAATATTGATTGTGATGATACTGTTACATTGAATGCTGATAGAACTGTTGCCAATACTTTAATACTTGATACTGTTGGAATAGAGGAAGAGGAAACATGTAGAATTGATAGCACACTAAAACCTATTATTGAAATTGAGGATATTTAGGAGGAATTAGATTTTTGGAGTACTGTTGTGGTGTGTTGTGTAATAGGAGCTAAGCCCCCCATCAACATAATGGAGGGGTTTATTAGACGTATTTGGGGAAGAATGGGTGTTGACATTGTAGCGCCCTTGGAGAATGGGACCTTTATTGTTATGTTCAAGGATAAAGGGGCTTTTGATAATGCTTTGAAGGGATTTCATACTTTGGATAGTAAACCTATGATTGTGAGAGCTTGGGAACCTCATGCTATATTTGATGGGAGTAGTATGCATAAGGTTCCTATTTGGATCCAATTGCCTAACCTTCCTTTGAAATATTGGGGGAAGAGAACTCTAGGGAAGCTGGTGCAGGGTATAGGGGATTTGTTAAAGCTAGACACATACACTGAGAAAAAGGAAAATTAAGATATGCTAGACTGATGGTTCAGGTGAACATAGATCAGGAGTTCCCTGATCAGATAAGTTTTCGAAATGAACGTGGCATTTTCATGGTGCAAGAGGTACACTATGAGTGGAAAGCTTCTGTGTTCACTCACTACAAGAAAGTTGGGCACTCTGTTGACGAATGTTGGCATAAGAAACAAAAGAAAGAATGGAGGCCAAAGTCTGTCCAGACATGGCAGCAAAAGAAGGATGTGGTTGCTGTTAAAAATAGACAGGTTGATGAATATGGTTTCATCACCATCCCTAGTAAGAACAAAATCTCTGTTGCCAAGTAAGTTGAGGTTGCTATTGCAAATGGGTTTGAGGCCTTAGTTGATCAAGATGAGGGGGAGTTTGAGGAAGAAGTCATGGTTGAGGAAGAAGAGAAAGGAGGGAAGGGGTTGGCAACCCCTGAGCTTCCATGGATACGGGGTATAAACCAGCCTAGTAAGCAGATGGAGGTGATCGGTCCATTTTGGACCCATTTTCCGGCTTCGTTTCACTTGTCTTTCGGGCCTTTTAGACTTTACTTGGTTTTTAGCCTTTTACTATAGAATTAGCTTATTTCATGGTTTCCTTCAAAAATGTTGTGTTTTATTTGTTTTCTTGAACAATTAGGCTCAAAATGGAAGCATTTCAAGTGCTCTTGCATATATAGACTGATTGAAAGACTTATATCTTTTGTACTATAACTCTTTTTCAGGTGATTCTACTTGGAGAAGATTCCTTATTCCAAGATGGTTAATTTTATATATTATATGCTCAATTCTGCTAAGAAATGAAGGAGATATGGGCATTTGCAAACCGAGTGCGCAGATCTGCACGACCGTGCAGCTACCCTTCCTTTGAGCATGCTCGTGCAGCTTATTACTGCATGGTCGTGCAGCATGCTTGTGCAGAGGTCAGAGAGGCCCTTTTTGGAGTGCACGACAATGCAGGCAAACCTTGCACGATCGTACAACTTGACCTTCGTTTCGCCACGACCGTGCAAGGTTCAACTGCACGACCGTGCACGACCTGCAGCACGTGAAATGCTCTGTTTTGGCCGTGTATTTTGCTGATTTTTAGAGTTAGTTTTGAGTAGGCTTAGGCTTGGTTTTTAGAGGCTTTTGTTCATAGTTTTAGACTCTCATTAGATGGTACTCAAAAAAAAAATCTCAAGTAGTGAAAAACTCTCTCAAATTTCTTAGTTTCCATTAATCAAAAAAGTAGATTACCATTTGTTCTTAAAATTCTTATTCTCCATTTTATGTCAAGATTCATTGGCTTCAATTGATTCCCAATCCAGGTTTTGTTGTTTTCATAGATGTTTAGATTGCAATTTCTTACAACTTCTTGTTATTTTAGATTTGATTGAATTTGTTTTTACTTCTTCGAATAGATTTTAATTGAATTTCTTGAGTTTTTCTTTAATGGCTATCATTAGTGAGTAGTTCTTTTTCTAGGGATTGGATGAATTGATGTTATTGATTTAGGGGGTATCATTGGATTAGTTTTGTGTTTGAATAATCTTGATTGTATTTTCTCTAGAATTCTTGAACTTAAGCATGATATCTTGGTGAAGTGTTCATGATGAGTTCAGTGATTATTGATGATTTTGATAATTGCTTTCAAGATTTCCATGAGAATTTCTTAATTGCTAGAGATAGTAATTAGGATTGTGAATTGATAAAAGTGATTTGACGAACTCGATTTTGGGTTTTGCTAACTTGACTAATCGAGAGAGGTTAATTTAGCCAATCCTAGAATTTCCTATCGCCTAATCGAGAGAGGGTGTTGGGATTGAGTCCGTTAATGCTTTTTGAATATTCACTTTGCAATTGAGATAATCGAACATGAGTTAATTCAATGATTGTAATTCCTCCGATTGAAATAACATTAGGGAGTCTAATCCTTAAAGTTTTAGTCATTTGATATTAAATTTTTGTAGTATTCCAATTCAATTCGCTTAGTTTTCAATTCAATTGTTCTAGATTAAATTCAATTTCACATTTCTCTCAAAATAAAAGACCCTTGGATCATTTTGATTACAACTAAATCCGTGTTAGTTCCTTGCGGATCGACCCTAACCCCGCTAATACTACGTGTTAGTTCGTTAGGTCTTAATAAATTGTATATTGGTTTGGCGACTAGGGCCGCAACACCCTAGAAGCCGATCAGGAGGTTAAGAAGATACTTAACCAACATCAAACTAGACTGTTTTGCCTATTGGAAACAAAGGTCAGAGAAAAAAAATTGGGTGATTTATATCTTAATCTCTATCCTGGATGGTGCATAACCACCAATTTACATTGGAATAAAAGAGGGAGAATCCTAGTTGCATGGGATCCTAGAGCTTTTGAAGTGGATGTTTTGTTTTGTAGTAATCAATTAGTGCACTGTAAGGTGACAGTGGTGGCTACCAAGGAGAGTTTCTAGTGCTCTTTTGTGTATGCTCACAATGATAAAGATGACAGGGTCAAGCTGTGGGAGGATCTGAAGCTGCTTAATAGTAACATGAATGGGGCTTGGATGCTAGCAGGGGATTTCATTTGCATTTTGAATTTGGAAGAGAAGAATGGCAGAATACAAAGCAAAGCTGGGATGATTCATTTTTAGGATTGTATTAAGCAGTGTGGTTTGATGGACATAAAACATAGTGTCAGATACTTTACATGGTCTAATAAGCAGGATGGTGAAGAGAAGGTTTTATGTAAGTTAGATAAGGTGATGGCTAATGGTGACTGGAGATAGAAGTTCTGCAATTTTTCTCCCTGAAGGTTATTTTGATCATAGCCCTGTCCTAATTAAAAGTTTCCCTAATCTGGTGGGTCACAAACCTTTTAGATTCTTCAATATTTTGTGTGGTGCCCCAAATTTCCTTGATGTGGTTAAGGAGCATTGGCAGAAGCAGATTAAGGGTTTCAGAATGTTCCAGGTCTTCCAGAAGCTCAAATATCTTAAGGAAGGACTGAAGATTCTTAATAAGTCATATTTTGGGGATATTATTCAGGCTGATAAGGAGGCAGAAGCAAATTTACAAAAATGTCAGGATAAAAATGTATGAGGATCCTTTGAAAATTGGTTGAGGAAGAATATAATGCCACAAAAATATTTAAAGAGCTGCATTCTAATTGTATCTCTTTCCGTAGACAGAAGGCTAAAAATGAATGGATCTTGCAGGGGGATGAAAACTCAGCTTTGTTTCATAAGAGTGTGAAAGTAAGGATTAACAGAAATAGAATAAATACCATAGAGGGCAAAGATGGGGAATGGGTGGTGCATCCTCAGGAGGTATGTAATGAATTTGTAAAACACTTCAAAAATTTTATGAATGGAAACAGAGTCAAGAATGTTAAAATTAAAGGCAAGATAATCAAACAAGGCAAGATGTTATCAGTGGATCAACATGATTTGCTCAATTTGAATTCATAATTGAAGAGGTCAAACAAGTGTTATGGTTTATCCCCAATGATAAGGCCCCGAGAATGGATAGATATGGAAGTAAATTCTTGAAGGAAGCATGGGAGGTGATTAAGGATGATATATGTGTTGCTATTCAAGAATTCTTTAGGACTAGGAAAATGTTGAAGGTGCTTAATACAACTTCCATTACTTTGGTTCCCAAAGTTGCCTGCCCTACAAAGGTCACAAAATATAGGCCCATAGCCTTTTGCTCTATAGTTTATAAATGTATAGCTAAGCTAATCTCCTCAAGGCTAAAGAGAGTTTTGCCTGAACTGGTTGCTGAAAATCAAGGTGCCTTTATTGTTGGGAGAAGTATTATAGACAATATCCTGGTTTGTCAAGATTTGGTAAGACATTATGCTAGGAAAAATGCCCCTAAAGGTTGCTTGTTAAAGGTGTATCTAACAGACTGGGAATTTCTTGAAAAATTAATGACTGCTCTAAAATTTCCATAGCAATTCATCAAAATTATCATGGCTTGTGTAACTACTGTGGGTTATTCATTGTTCATAAATGGGACAACACTGGGCTTTTTTGGTGCTAACAGAGGGCTCAGGTAGGGGGACCCTCTATCTCCCTTGCTGTTTGCGATATGTATGGACTACTTGACCAGAACATTGAAGTATGTAGGGATAAAAAGGGGCTTCAAATATCATTCCAGATGTAAAAAATTAAGATTAAATAATCTTTGTTTTACGGATGATTTGATGCTATTTTGTAAAGGGGATATTGGAAGTGTGAATCTGTTGATGCAGGGGCTTAAGCATTTCCAGAATACTTCTGGCCTGCTAGCAAATATGTCCAAATCAGAAGTCTATCATGCTAATAGGAGTGAAGAAGAGATACACTTTTTATGCAGGAAAATAGGTTTTGCATAGGGAAGGCGGCCTTTTAAAACCTTGGTGCTCCAATTTGCAATAGAATAGTGAATGCTGATGATTGTGATCAACTAATTCAGAGAATGGATGGTAGAATCAATAAATGGAAAGCCAAACATCTAACCTTTGCAGGAAGATTGCAGTTGGTTAATTCTGTACCGCTTAGTCTATGCAATTACTGGATGCAAATCTTTATACTCCCAGCCTCTGTAATTGATATAGTGAATCAAATTTGTAGAAGGTTCTTATGGGAGGGTGATGTACAAGGGACAAAAAGTGGTTATGTTAAATGGGATAAGATTTACACACCAAAGAAATTTGGTGGTTTTGAAATTAAAGACATTGCTCTATGGAATCATTTGGTTGTTGGTAAAATCATGTGGCAAATAGACACAGGACAGGAAACCTTGTGGGTGAGATGGGTGCATAGTGTATACTCAAAGGGTAGAAGCTGGTGGGATGAAAGTGTAATGGCCCAGATTTTTCGGTATTTTTGCCGTTGATTTATTTGTTATTTATGATTATTTTATGTATGGTCCAAAATTTGTTTCGACTATTTATTTTTATTTTATGTGAATAATTTCGATTATTTTCATTTTTGGTTGTTTATTATTTATTTTATTATTATTTAATTAATTAGAACTTTATTATTTAATTTTCTAATTAGTTAATTAATATTATTGGGCCAAATACGATTTAAGCATGATTAATCATGCATGAGTGCAATTAGCCCAATTGATCACCAAAAGCCCATTTTAGCCCTATTATAGCCGGCCCCCCTTATGATTAGTGGACTAATTGCCACTTGCTTCATGTTCACACCTTAACCACTTCTATAAATAGAAGGGTTAGTAAAGCTTTTGAACCAATTTGCCATCATTTGCATCCTTGCTCATCACTTAGCCACAATTAAAAAGCCAAACACTCTCCCTTGCCATATTAGTCACACGCCATTTTTGATGATTGAACACCCAACCATTGTTCATCATCCAAACTCTTCCAAAACTTAAAGATTTAATTACTATTGATCTTTGAGTAACTTTTAACACCATAATCTCAATAATTTCCAATCAAGATTTCTAGTTCGGGTTTGGATTTTGGGGTTGTTCGTTTGGGTTGAGTTCGTGTAAAAGGGTCGTGTGGTTCGAGTGTGGTTCCGTGTTGAAGACGGTGGTTCGTGCAAGCCGTGGTGGTGTTCGTGCAGGCCGTGGTGGTGTTCGTGCAAGCTGTGCCCGTATTCGTGCAAGGTCGTGCGTGTGAGGCGTGTGTGCCGTGGTTCTAGCCGTGTGGTTTGGGTTTTCCGAGCTGCAAGTTTGTGTGTCTATTTGCTTGATCTTCAATAAGGTAACATACCTTCTTACCTTAGTATGAATACTATGATTATAGGGTGGATTAAATATGCATGTTAGATGAATTTCCGATGTTTGTTTATCATGATTCGCGTGATTTTAAGTAAGGTTTTGGGTAATGTTTTCATGATGATTTACTTAAGTTTCATGCTTGTTTTTTATGAAGTTTTCGTATGATTTTTAATATGAATTATCGTGTGGTTTTTGAATGGTTTTCGAGTTCTTGTTGAGTTCTTGTTGAGTTCTTGATGAGTTCGTGATGGGTTCTTGCTGAGTTCTTTGGGTTCTTGATGAGTTCTTGGTTGAGTCTTGAAAATCTTGAAAGTTAGTTTGTGTTCTTTTAAGTACAAGATTGTTGATGATTTTAAAGTATTGTTTAAAGATAAGTAAGTTTTATAAGGATTTTGAAAGAAAGGTTTAAAGAATTTAAAGAAAGGTTTAAAGATTTATTAAAGATTTGATAAAGATTGATTATGAAGTAGTATTGATTATGGTTAAACTTAAGAAAAGGTGAAAGAAGCGATCTTGAGTATAACTTCGATGTTTGTAAGTAAGAATAGCTTAAGTTTACTTATAGACGCCTAATCTTGGAGTAAAATTCTAAGTTTTGGGTTAAGACATTGCCCCTATCCTGACTGCGGTATTGGGATAGTGTATACTTGCTATGTTGTCTGTTTGATATGAATTTCCGTAAGATGGGGTTCATGGGTTTGGGAGTAAGATTCTCATTCCTAGTATGGTAGGAAAGTTCATTCGCGTAAGAAGCGTTTGTACGTGCATAGTCCAGTCTAAAATGTAGATGGTAGCGAACTAAGATGTTTTTTGTGGTTTTTCAGTTGAAATTATTTAAGATTGGTCAGTTTTACGGTTTTGATGTTTTGGACGTTTTTATCACATGTTGGTTGGTAGTCTGATGTGTGTTGTTTGATTTGTTCTATAATTATGTGTATCCATGTTATGGTGGGACTGTTATGTTGCTAGCCACTGACAATGGATTGTTGTTATTTTTCAGGTAATTCTGATGATGATTGTGCTGCTTAGCTATTGGTTGGGCGAGTGCCGTTCTAGCGTTCTGTTTCTAGGTTTCGTTATGTTATTAGTTTGGACTTATAGATTTATCTTTAGTATATTTTGACTCTGACAGTATTTGGAGTTATTTGTTAGTATTGATACATTTGGACTTAGTATTGTACAAACTTGTGGGTATTGTACGTTTTGGGATATAGTAATAATATTTTCAAGGTTTTGTTTTAATTTTTAGTAAGTTTATTTGTTAGATCGACAATTCGACTCGTCGGTTTCTTCTGCACCGGTTTAAGCGAGTCGGGTCGTCACAGAAAGAGCCAATGCTAATGCTAGTTGGATTTGGAGAAGAATGTGCAACTCTAGGGATTTTTTGAGGAGCATGAATATGCAGAACTAGTGGCCTGCACCAGGGGGTAAATACTCAATAGCCAAAATTTATAAAAGCATGAAAGACTCAGGTAGCAAGGTGAAATGGGATTCTGTGATCTGGCATAGACTTGTTGTTCCAAAACACAAGTTTAATTGGTGGTTAGCTGTCCAAGGAAGGCTATAGGTCAAGAGCAGGCTGCATACGCATGGGATCTGTGCTGATAACATCTGTTGCCTTTGTTTGTAGCATGAGAAGACTCATCAACACCTATTTTTTGAGTGTGAATTTGGTGTTGCTGTTTGGGAGCAGGTGAGGAATTGGATGGGGTAAAAGATGATTGAATATTACCATTAACACACCATAAAATCAGAAATAAAGATGAGTTAATTATGTGATTAAACACCAAAAGATACCACACACAATGTTCACCATCAAACTTCTGATTTTAATTCATATTAATCACATCTTAATGCAGCCATTAAACCTCATTAACAAGGTGTAATACATGAGAGAATCCAAGGAAAAAGTATCCAAGGAACAAGAAATAACGCATCAGGATCCAGGGGCAATTCGCGAGCTGCGACTCTCATCGCGAGTCGCGACCCTCATCACGAGTCACGAACCCTCCACTGCCTCGATTCCTCCTTTTGCCTAAACTCTTCTTCTATTGTCCATTTGTTAAAGCCCGGTTATGCATAAATGTTCCAACATCCAGTTTGTACGCGTTATTTAGCTTCTTTTTGTTCCTTTATGTAATTAGTTTAGAAAAAGATTGCATATTTTGTTTATTTTGTGTTTAAACGAAACTTTGGCTTGAAATGTAAAGTTGTAGTGCAATTTACAGTTTTTAATGCTTTTTAGGATTAGTGTAGTTTGTAGTTGTGGTTTAGTTTTATGTTTTCTTGTAGTATTGAGCTATGAAACATCTTTAGGAGCATTGATGGAGCCATTGATCATGCGCCAAGCACACTTGAAGAAATAATCAAGTATTAGAGGGAAAGAATGCATGTTAGCCTTATTGTGAACCTTCATTTGCAGTAGGTCCAAATTAAAATGGACATATCTCCCAACATAAAGATTGGATTTATGTTATTCAAATTGTAGGTTGTATCTGTCTTCACGATCTTTCCAACGGTAGGTTATAAGCCTTATTTCATCAAGGAAAAAGAGAGTTATGGTTAATTTAGTTTGAGTTGTGCAGACAGTCTACAGGGGTGCGCCCCGCGCCTCAGAGGGCGCTGCCAGCGCCCCTATCACAGTGAGCATCATGATGAAGGTGCGCCCAGCACCCTATGGGGCGCGCCCAACGCCCCCATCATAGTAGCCATACAAGGAATGGTGCGCCTAGTGCCTACGAGGGCGCTGCCAGTGCCCCTCTGCTCTGTTTTACACGTGGCTCTTTCCACTTGATTTTTAGGTTGTAATTTGGTTTTAGTATAAAACCAAAGGATGTTTTTCTTTGATTTAAATATAATTTTTCTTGTTCAATTAGTTTCTTAGCATTAATTCTCTCTAGTTTTCCTCAAGAACTCTTTAACCATTAGCTTGTAATTTTGATATTTTATCATGGAATAAATTAAGAATTCTTGTTTATTAATGGAAATGGTAGCTTAAACTTGTTCTTGGGATTGGTTTCAATGATTCTAAAAAGCTCCTTGTGAGGATTATCTAACTCTAAACTATTTCATTACTTCAATTATTTACTTGCTCTTATATGAATTGTTATTGATTTTGTTGAATGTTTTAGCTTGATTTTTGTCTTTTTATTATAATTTACAAAATCATTACTAGGGTTTGAATACAATTGATTATTGTGTTCAACCTTGAGTAGCAACTATCTTGTTCATGCTTAAGCGTATTTTTATTGTGAAAAATTTAGTAGAGCTTGTTTAAACGTTAATTGTTTAATGCGTATTCTCTAAACAATTGTTCTTATTGTGTCTCCGTTCTTAAAGCTTTTTTCACTGCGTGTTCTTTGAACATTTAGGGTTTTTGGCAATTTACGATTTATCTTGTCTAGCTAATTAAGGGGACGACAAGAGTTTACTCTTGTCTATAATTAATTGTGTATTGAAGTGGTTTGGTAATTGAGAGTCTAATTCAATTAGCTGAGTAAGAGTCGTTGTAACCGAATCCTAAGATTCTTTAGAACTAGAATACTCCCGTAATCATTAGTCGTAAGTTTATTTTCTCTTTAAAATCTCCGATCCCCCCTCCCTTTGTTACCAATATCACTAAGGAATTAGTGATTCCCGTTTTAATAATCCAAATATATATTAACACAATTATATTAAATCAACATAAATCTGTTCTCTTTGGATACGAACCTTAATTGCCCTTTATACTAGTTGTAATTGGAGAGTAGGAGAAATTTACTTTTGATAAGTCTTTTATTTTATCGACATAAAAGGCCTACCAAATATTGGCGCCGTTAGTTGCTGGGGAAAGGTGTTGTTTGATTGTGTTTAGGTAATATGTTTTTTATTCTTGTTTATATTTTATTCTTGTTAATTTATTCTCATTGCTAAGATGTGATCTTTCATAAGAGGAGTGTGAAGATCCGACTCGCTTAAACCGGCGCGGAAGAAACCGATGAGTCGAATTGTCGATCTAACATATAAACATACTTAAAAATTAAAACAAAACCTCAAAAATTATTATTACTAAATCCCAAAAGCACAAAATCCACGCACAAGATTGTACAATACTAAACCCAAAATAGTCTATACTAGGAATAAACTCCAAAACATTATCAGAGTTAGAATATATAAATTACAACTACTAAAAGTCCGAACTAAAATCAAAATACCAACTAAACGAATACAAATACAACGACACTCGCTCAACCCAAAGCTAAGAAACATCGTCATCATCTGAGTTACCAGAAAGTGAACAAAAATCCACCGTCAGTGGCGAGTAACATAACAGTCCCACCCTAACGTGGATACACATGATCATAGAATAAATTAAATAAGTAAATCAGGCACACAAACATACAATCATGCAATACATGTCATAATGATAATAACACAATAATAACGACAATAATAATAATAATAAAACTTGCTTAACTTTACTGACTTAATCTTATTATTACTTAATCTTTGTCGCTATCATTTACATATTAGACCGGACTATGCTCGTACGAACGCATCTTACGCGAACGAACTTTCCTATTGTGCCAGAAATGAGAATCTTACTCCCAAACCCATGAACCCCATCTTACGGAAATTCATGTCATACAGACGACATAGCAAGTAATCACTATCCCAATACCACGGTTAGGATAGGGGCAACGTCTTAACCCAAGTCTTAGAATCTTACTCTAAGGTTAGGCGTCTAAAAGTAAAAATCAATCTAATCTTTATCTTTCTTTATAATCTTGGTTAATCTTAAGTTGCATCTTACGCCTTTACTTAAGAATAACTATGAAAACCATAATCTTGGAACCTCTTTAATCAATCTTTACACTTCTTTAACTTTCTTTAATTAATCCTTAATTACTTTTAACCTTCCTTTAATCAAGACTACAAGATCTATACTTAAAGACTTCATAATCATAATAAAGAAAATCAAGAATTCCAGAAACATGACCAAGATTACAATCTTTAACTTAATTCACCAATTCAAGATTCAAGAAACATAAAGAACTCATCAAGATCATCAAGAATCATCATCATTCCATGCTCAATAGTACACGAATATCACCACCATACTTCAACACAATTTTCATCAATAACATGCATCAAAACTTCATAGAAATTGAACATGAACATAGGCAAAGATAAATTTATTATAAGTAATCATAACATACATGAAACTAGGCAAATACAACACAAAATCACCACCTAAAAACTTCCCAAATTCACGCATGAACATGGCTAAGTTCATCAACAATCTAGCCTAATTTGATCATCTAAGCTACCCTATAATCATAGTATTCAAATTTGGATAGAAAAGTATGTTACCTTATAGAAGTATAAACAAAAAAACACACGAAACTCGCTGCCCGGAAACAAATCCACACGGCCCAATCAGCCACACAAACACGGCACAACCGTGCTGCACACGAGCCCACCAACCATGACCACTGTGCACCACCACGACTTCACACGAGCACCACCGTGCACCACCACTCGAACACACGTACCCTCACGATGCCCAACTCAAACCAAACCCTAAAACCCGAAGTCTTGATCAAGGCAATGAAGGCTAATGTGTTTACTTACTTAAAGATTAATGGAAGTTGAATCTTTAAGTTTGGGTTTGAAAGGATTGAGGAACAAAGGTTGGGGTTTATAAGCCAAAAATGGCGTGTGGAAGGAGTGAATGGAGGAGAGTTTTAGTGTTTAAATGTGGGCAACGGATGATTAAATGGCAAATGGTCATTAAGCCTTACTACCACTTCTATTTATAGAAGTTGGTTAAGGTGTGAACATGAGGCAAGTGGCAAAACTAAGCCACTCAACATAAAGGGGGCCGGTTGGGCTAAGGGAAATGGGCTTCTAAGTTCATTTGGGCTAATTACACTTAAGCATGACTAATCATGTCTAAATTGCACTTAGCCCAAAATTAATTAATTAATTAGAAAATTAAAATAAAATTCTAATTAATCAAAATAAAATAAAATAAAATAATTAATAAAACAATTAATCATCAAATAAAATAATCATAATCAATCAATAAAACAAAATAATAAATAGACCAAATAAATTTGTACCATACATAAAATAGCATAAATACAAACAAATAACCAAGCAGAAAATACCAAAAATCTGGGGCGTTACAACCTCCCCTCCTTAAAGAAATTTCGTCCCGAAATTTAAGGCAAAGGAGATTGCTCACCATCGAACAACTCCGGGTACTTCTGCTGCATGGACGCCTCTTTCTCCCAAGTCGCTTCTTCATGATGTTGATTTCTCCACAACACCTTGACTAGCTTGACTTGCTTGCGTCGGAGGGTCCTCACTTCGCGATCCAAGATCTGAACTGGTCGCTCCTCGAACGTTAGATTCGGCTCAAACATGGCCGATTCCACTGGAATGATGTGGGTAGGATCATATACGTATTTCCTTAGCTGGGAAACATGGAACACATCGTGAACATTAGACAAACAAGGTGGTAATGCCAACCGGTATGCCACCTCCCCAACTCGTTCTAGTATCTCGTAAGGTCCCACGAATTTCGGTCGGAGTTTCCCCTTCTAGCCAAAGCGAGCAACTGCCTTGAATGGTAAAAGCTTAAGCAAGACTCTGTCACCTACCTCGAATGTCAGTGGTCTACGTCGGTTATCGGCATAGGACTTCTGACGACTCTGCGCGGCCTGCATCTTAGACAGAATGACTCGGACCTTCTCTACAGTATCTCGTACCATCTCAGGTCCTAAAGCCACAGTATTATTAATATCATTCCAACAAATCGGACTCCGACATTTCCTGCCATAGAGGGCCTCGTACGGAGCCATATCAATGCTGGAGTGATAACTATTATTATACGAAAACTCTACCAAGCAAAGCATTCGCACCCAAGACTGATGATACTCGAGAGTACATGCTCGCAACATATCCTCCAGAGTCTGGATGGTCCTCTCAGTCTGGCCATCCGTCGCCGCGTGAAATGCGGTGCTAAGCTTCAACTTCGTCCCAAAGGCTTCCTGAACCAATTTCCCGAAACGAGACAAGAATCTCGGATCACGATCAGAATCTATCTCCCTCGGAACTCCGTGAAGTCGAATAATGTCCTGTGTATAAGCCTCTGCCAGGCGCTCCATCGACCAAGTCATCTTCATCGGTATGAATCTAGCGACTTTGGTCAACCTATCCACAATTACCCAAATGGCGTTCATACCATTACAAGTAGGTAGGCTAACGACAAAATCCATAGATACCGACTCAAATTTCCAGGTCGGAATTGGTAGTGGCTGCAAAAGACCTCCAGGTCTCTGATGCTCGATCTTAACCTTCTGACAGACTAAACATCGAGCTACGGACTCTGCGTCATCCTGCTTCCTCTTAGGCCACCAAAATTGGCCCTTAAGGTCGTTATACAACTTGTTACCTCCAGGATGAACAGAGTAGGGTGAGTTATGTGCCTCAGACATGATCTTGTTCCGAAGATCAGAATTGTCCGGTACACACCACCTCCCTCGAAAGCGCATACTATCGTTGGAAGAAATCTCGAAGCCAACGGCTTTTCCTTGCCGCAAGGCCTCTCGAATCCTAGTCAACTGCGGGTCATCCTTCTGACCTTCGCGTAATTCCGGAAATAACTCAGGCTCGGCACTCATAGATGTCAGATGAACTCTGAAAGAACTACGGCTTCTACTGAAGCTCAATCTATTCTTACGACTCAGCGCGTCAGCCACTAAGTTCGCCTTGCCTTCACAATAATTAAGCGTCAGGTCACAGTCCTTAATAAGCTCAAGCCATTGTCGCTGCCTCATATTGAGGTCCTTCTGAGTAAAGATGTAATTGAGACTCTTATGATCCATGAATACCTTACACGAACCACCATAGAGATAGTGCCTCCATATCTTAAGCGCGAAAACCACAGCTGCTACCTCCAAGTCATGCGTGGGTTAGTTACGCTCGTGCACCTTCAACTGCCTCGATGCATAAGCGATGACCTTCCCACCTTGCATCAACACGCATCCTAGGCCACTCTTAGACGCTTCACTGTAGACCTCGAAATCCTCCTCATCGTTCGGAAGGGTAAGAATAGGAGCAGAAACTAATCTCTGTTTCAACTGTTGAAATGCTTGCTTGCAAGCCTCCGTCCAAACGAATCGGATCTCCTTCTGTAGGAGACTATTCATCGGCCTAGCAATCTTGGAGAAGTCCTGGACGAATCTTCGATAGTATCCGGCCAAACCCAGAAAACTACAAACCTCCGCCACATTTCTCGGGCTACTCCATTCAACTACAGCCTTAACTTTTACCGGGTCTACCTTAATGCCTTCCTTGCTAATAACGTGACCTAGAAATGCTACTTCGCGAAGCTAGAACTCACACTTAGAGAGCTTCTCGAACAACTTATGCTTCCTCAATATCTTTAGCACTATCCGGAGATGCTCTGCATGCTCAGACTCGTCTCTCGAATAAACTAGGATATCATCGATAAAGACTACGACACACTTATCGAGTAAGTGATGAAAGGTCCGGTTCATCTGATCCATGAACATGGCTGGAGCATTAGTCAGACCAAACGGCATCACCTCAAACTCTTAGTGGCCGTATCTCGTACGAAATGCTGTCTTCGGGATGTCTTCTCTCTTGACTGGAATCTGATGATATCCAGATCGAAGATCTATCTTCGAGAAAACTCCCGCTCCTCGTAGCTGATCGAATAGGTCCTGAATCCTAGGCAACGGGTACTTATTATTGATCGTTACCCGATTCAATTCTCGGTAGTCTATGCACAGGCGCATGCTACCGTCTTTCTTCTTCACAAAGAGCACAGGTGCTCCCCATGGAGAAACACTCGGCCTAATGAAGCCCTTATTGATCAAATCTTGAAGTTGCGTCTTCAACTCTTGCAACTCCGATGGTGCCATCCGGTAAGGTGCCATTGAAATCGGCGTTGTCCCGGGTGCTAAATTGATATTAAACTCGACATCGCGCTCAGGTGGAACTCCTGGTAGCTCATCAGGAAATACGTCTCTGAAATCCCTCGCTACAGGTATGTTGTCCAACAGACTCTCCTCAGTCAAGTCCCTTACCTCACATAAGAACACCATATCGCCCTTCTGGCGAAGTTTTCTCATCTTCAAGGCCGAGATTACCTTTACTCCCTTCTTCAGAACGATTCCAGAGTAAATAATTCGATAGCCTTGCGATCCTCGGAATGTCACTGACTGGTCTCGGCAACGAATGATCGCTCGATACCTCGACAGCCAGTCCATGCCAAGAATGACATCGAACTCCATCAGCGGGAACTCCTTCAGATCGGTCGTCGCTTGCTCCCCAGCTATAACGATGGGCACTCCTCGGAACTCACGCTGACAAACAAAATCTCTCCAGAAGGGAGAGTTATAATCGAACTAACAGGGGAACTGCCATGAAGATTAGACCTCGAGGTAAAACTACTAGCCACAAAAGAAACGGTGGCACCAAAATCAAACAATACATAAGCTAACATACTAGAGACAAGAAATATACCTGAGACTACATCTGGCTGGACCTCTGCTTCTGCCTCAGTCATACAATAGACTCGATTCTTCACAGGAGTCTTAGTCGGTGCTGGTAGTTGCTTGATCTCAGTGCCTGACTTCTTCTCAGGGCAGACTGATGCCTTATGGCCTTCCTTCCCACAGATAAAACACGAAATGTGCGTCCCGTCGCAACGCTTCCCTGGATGGAAGTCCTTGCCACAGCCTCTGCATCTCGAACTCCCTGATCCCTGAGACGAACTAACGGTCGGAGGGGTACTGCTAGGAGCACTGAATCGGGGCTTCTTAAAAGATAGCGACGTCACCGGGGTCGGGGTCCTCTTCCTGCTCACACTTCCTCGATAACAAATGCCTAAATCTTGAGTGCTACCTCGTAAGCTCGCTGTAATGACTTCGCTCCACTGCTGATCACCTGAACGCGAATCCTCGGATCTAGCTTCTTGATGTAGCGCTTGACCCGCTCCTCCTCAGATGGTAAAACAGATGTAGCGAACCTCGATAGCTTGGCGAACTTATCGGTGTAGGCCTGAACCATCATTTTACCCTGAGTGAGAGTAAGAAACTCCTCCTGTTTCGGCCACTGTAACTCGTCGAGGTAGAACCTCTCCTGGACCTTAGCTACGAACTAGGCCCAAGACATCGAGTGCAAGGCCATGCACGCGTTCCTAGCCACGCTCCACCAATTATCGGCCTCTCCTCTCAAGTAGTAGGCGGCGATCTGGACCTTCTTGTGCCCGGGGCAAAACGTAGCGTCGAAGAGCTTCCCCAACTCGCGGATCCAGCTCTCCAAAATCGTAGGGTCGGCAACCCCATCGTAAGTCAGTGGTCGATGACGAGCGATACGATCGAACGTCGACTGTGAACCCGATGGCTGACGACTATGGTGCGCTAACGTAAGAATCGCTTCCTCGAGCGCTCGTAACCTCTGTCGTCCCGAACTTGATCGGCGAGGTGTGGACATGCTGAAACATCGCAAGAAAATAACAAAAAAAAGAAAGTGTCAGTCAATAATCCACATCTACAGTCAAGCACTCAAAAAGAAATAAAAAATAAGGAAAAAGATCAGAGTCCTATCCCGGTCTTCTACCCGATGCTCTTCTCCCTTATACTTATTCTTAACTGGTTTATCAGTCTGGAATGGTAAATCTCACATCTCCCAGGTTTTACTCAAATCCTAAACTTCACTTAAAGTTCTAACCTATTCGGCTCTGATACCAACTGTGACGACCCGACTCACTTAAATCAGCGCGGAAGAAACCGACGAGTCGAAATGTCTATCTAACATACAAACATACTTAAAAATTAAAACAAAACCTCAAAAATTATTATTACTAAATCCCAAAAGCACAAAATTCACAAGATTGTACAATACCAAACCCAAAATAGTCAATACTAGGAATTAAC
Organism: Salicornia ramosissima; assembly: GCA_951394345.1. NCBI lineage: Eukaryota > Viridiplantae > Streptophyta > Magnoliopsida > Caryophyllales > Amaranthaceae > Salicornia > Salicornia ramosissima. The sequence continues at coordinate 38,114,423 of OX596239.1, read as the reverse complement.
TCTAAAACATTATCAGAGTTAGAATATATGAATTACAACTAGTAAAAGTCAGAACTAAAATCAAAATACCAACTAAACGAATAGAAATACAACGGCACTCGCCCAACCCAAAGCTAAGCAACACCATCATCATCGGAGTTACCTGAAAGTGAACAACAATCCACCGTCAGTGGCGAGTAACATAACAGTCCCACCGCAACGTGGATACACATGATCATAGAATAAATTAAATAAGCAAATTAGGCAAACAAACATACAATCATACAATACATGTCATAAGGATAATAACACAGTAATAACGACAATAATAATAACAAAACTTGCTTAACTTTACATGACTTACTCTTATTATTACTTAATCTTTGTCGCTATCATTTACATATTAGACCGGACTATGCTCGTACGAACGCATCTTACGCAAATGAACTTTCCTATCATGCCAGGAATGCGAATCTTACTCCCAAACCCATGAACCCCATCTTACGGAAATTCATATCATATAGACGACATAACATGTACTCACTATCCCAATACCCCAGTTAGGATAGGGAAACGTCTTAACCCAAGTCTTAGAATCTTACTCTAAGGTTAGGCATCTAAAAGTAAAACTCAAGCTAATCTTTATCTTTCTTTACAATTTTGGTTAATCTTAAGTTGCATCTTACGCCTTTACTTAAGACTAAGTATGAAAACCATAATCTTGGAACCTCTTTAATCAATCTTTACACTTCTTTAACTTTCTTTAATTAATCCTTAATTACTTTTAACCTTTCTTTAATCAAGACTACAAGATCTATACTTAAAGACGTCATAATAATAATAAAGAAAACCAAGAATTCAAGAAACATGACCAAGATTACAATCTTTAACTTAATTCACCAATTCAAGATTCAAGAAACATAAAGAACTCATCAAGATCATCAAGAATCATCATCATTCCATGCTCAATAGTACACGCATATCACCACCATACTTCAACAACATTTTCATCAATAACATGCATCAAAACTTCATAGAAATTGAACATGAGCATGAGTAGACATATATTTATTATAAGTAATCATAACATGCATGAAACTAGGCAAATACAACACAAAATCACCACCTAAAAACTGCCCAAATTCACGCATGAACATGGCTATGTTCATCAACAATCTAGTGTAATTTGATCATCTAATCTACCCTATAATCATAGTATACAAATTCGGATAGAAAAGTATGTTACCTTATTGAAGTATAAACACAAAAACACACGAAACTCGCTGCCCGGAAACAAATCCACACGGCCCAATCAACCACACAAACACGGAACAACCGTGCTGCACACGAGCCCACTAACCATGACCACCATGCACCACCACGACTTCACACGAGCAACACTGTGCACCACCACTCGAACACGCGTACAACCCTTACGATGCCCAACTCATACCAAACCCAAAACCCTGAAGTCTTGATCAAGGCAATGAAAGCTAATGTGTTTACTTACTTAAAGATCAATGACAGTTGAATCATTAAATTTGGGTTTGAAAGGATTGATGAACAAAGGTTGGGGTTTATAAGCCAAAAATGGCGTGTGGAAGGAGTGAATGGAGGAGAGTTTTAGTGTTTAAATGTGGTCAAAGGATGATTAAATGGAAAATGGTCATTACCCTTAATACCACTTCTATTTATAAAAGTTGGTTAAGGTGTGAACATGAGGTAAATGGCAAAACCAAGCCACTCAACATAAAGGGCGCCGGTTGGGCTAAGGGAAATGGGCTTCTAAGTTCATTTGGGCTAATTACACTTAAGCATGACTAATCATGTCTAAATTGCACTTGGCCCCGAATTAATTAATTAATTAGAAAATTAAATTAAAATTCTAATTAATCAAAATAAAATAAAATAAATAATAAAACAATTAATCATCAAATAAATAATCATAATCAATCAATAAAACAAAATAATAAATAGTCCAAATAAATTTGGACCATACATAAAATAACATAAATACAAACAAATAACCAAGCAGAAAATACCAAAAATCTGGGGCGTTACAGGAGTGTCTTCGAATGGCTAGTTTCTATGTACCCCAATTTGAGGATGAGGCCTTTTGGAGGTATTTCATTCGTTTGCAGGATCCAATTTTAGTTCATTGTGATTGTAAGTTGTGGGAGATATGTGGGGTGATTTATGAAGGGTTAAACCATTCCACAAGGATTGTAGTTGAGGATACGTTTAATGGGGAATTCTGATCTTTAACTTATGGTCATGCTTGGGAAACCTAACATTGGCTATCTCAAGATATATATGAATGGGATAGAGCTTTAGTGTTCCAAAATCAAGGGTACTCAACAAAATATAACCCTAACTCTATCACCCTTAATCCGGGTTGGGAGGATCATATGTGCTTCAATCATGAAAACCAACAAAATGACCAACCACCCCATTACCCACAAAATGACCAAACATCACAACATAATGAGCCAGCCCAATTACCTCACCAAGGACCTTTTCCGGAGTAAGGTTCACATACGAGCTCCTCAACCGAGGAAATGCTCCATATGCTAACCAATAATGTCATAATTATTGAAGGGAATATGGTCCAAATCCAAGATGAAACAAGAAGAAACATCAACAACTTAGAAAGGCAATTGAGCCAAGTTTCGGGGCTTTTGGCAAGTTTTGAAAGAATTTGTGAATCGGGTGAGCTCCAAACTCAAAAGGAGTCAAACCCAAAACCCCACTTTTCTTGCTTTGAGGATGAGGATACAATCCTTGCAAATGAGGAAATAACTCCATTTTGTGTGAATGTGAATGTGATAGAAGAGAACCCTTTGAATGATGATGTGTTGACTGAGGCAAGTGGAATGTTAATGCATATGGTGATAGGTGAGATCTCTTATGGGGAAAATGCTCCCATTTTAGCCCCTCGTGTGCCTTTCTGCACAAAGCTTGACCTCATACCTTCCTTCCCCTTGTTTCTACCTTATTACATTCATTCCCCAACTCTTGAGGAGACTTCTCTCTTATTTGATCCTCCTCATTCCCTTGTCCAAGCAACCAAGGTAGTGGAAGCTTGTGGAAATAACATATTTCATTCCTTTTCTTCTTTTCCTTTTTCCTTTTCCTTTTCTTCTTTTCTCCTTTTCTTATTTTTTCTTTTCATTCTTCCCATTCCTTCCCTAACCTCCCTCCCTTTTCTTATAGTATGGCTTTAACATTTTTTTTGACTTTGCTATTCTTGTTTACCAACTTGGTGAACTCTGATTTTTGGGCCGTTGCACATGACAAGCTTTTACGGTCATTGAGGTGTTATTTACTAAATAACACTTTATCTTGGGGATTTCTCCCCTTTCCTAACCCCTAAACATTGAGGACAATGTTAATTTTAAGTGTCGGGGTAGGAAATCCATCCTTGTACATATCTCTTATTAATTCAAAGAAATAGAAAAATAAGAAAAAAAATCCCGCTGAGTTGAAAACCCGCAAGGGTGGGCAGCTCGGGCAAAAAATAGGGACCTCTGATAGGTTGAAAACCCGAAAGGACGACCTATGCAAAATTTAAGGCTAATTGATCAAGTAGGTGAGTTGTGAGTTTTATATATAAAAAAAATAAAAAATAAAAACATTGAGAGAAAAAGAAAATAGAGTAGTTACTATGCAGTTTTGGTTCAAGTTCGGATGTCAATCTTCGGTCATTGGAGCTTGTTTTTGGTAAGAACACTTGTTCTTTTGTCTCTTTTCACTCATTTTTAGGTTAGTGAACCTTGTTTGAGTTGTTTCATGTGCTAAGGTTCACTAGCTTAGGTTTTTTTTTTCCCTTTGACTTTGTTTTGATACAAAACCATGAATTTCATGCATAATTATGTAATTTTGTTTGGTACGAAAGCAGATAATTAAGGGATTTTTGTTAAGAGTTATAACTTTGCAAGCTTTTGGTCTATGGCACTATTATACTCATTTGATTTACTCGAGGACGAGTAAAGGCTAAGTGTGGGGGTATTTGATGTGTCCAGTTTGTACGAGTTATTTAGCTTCTTATTGTTCCTTTATGTAATTAGTTTAGCATAAGATTGCACATTTTGTTACATTTGAGTTTAAAAGAGAGTTTGGCTTGAAATTTAAAGTTGTAGTGAAATTTACAGTTTTTAATGCTTTTTAGGATTAGTGTAGTTTTTAGTTGTGGTTTGGTTTTATGCTTTCTCGTAGTCTTGAGCTATGAAACATCTTTAGGAGCATTGTTGGAGCAATTGATCATGCGTTAATCACACTTGAAGAAATAATCAAGCATTAGATGGAAGGAATGCAAGTTAGCCTTATTGTGAACCTTCATTTGTAGTAGGTCCAACTTAAAAAGGACATATATCCCAATATACTGATTGGATTTATCTGATTCAAATTGGAGGTTGTAGCTCTCTTCAAGAGCTTTCCGTCGGTAGGTCATAAGCCTTATTTCGTTAAGGAATAAGAGAGTTATGGCTATTTTAGTCCGAGCTGCGGAGTCATTCTACAAAGGCGCGCCCCGCGACTCAGAGGGCGCTGCCAGCGCCCCCATCACAGTAGCTCTCCAAGGAATGGCGCGCCCAGCACCTACGAGGGCGCTACCATCGCCCCCCTGCTCTGTTTTACACGCGGCTCTTTCCACGTGATTTTTAGGTTGTAATTTGGTTTTAGTATAAAACCAAAGGATGTTTTTCTTTCATTTAAATCTTTAAATCTAGTTTTTCATGTTCAATTAGTTTCTTAGCATTAATTCTCTCTAGTTTTCCTCAAGAAATCTTTAATCTTTAGTTTGCAATTTTGCTCTATTATAAGGGAATCATTGAAGAATTCTTGTTTATCAATTGAAATGGTAGCTTAAACTTATTCTTGGGATTGGTTTCAATGAATCTAAAAAGCTCCTTGTGAGGATTCTCTAACTCTAAACTATTTCATTACTTGAATTATTTACTTGCTCTTATATGAATTGTTATTGATTTTGTTGAATGTTTTAGCTTGATTTTTGTCTTTTTATTATATTTTACAAAATCATTACTAGGGTTTGAACACAATCTATTATTGTGTTCAACCTTGAGTACCAACTATCTTGTTCATGCTTAAGCGTATTTTTATTGTGAACAATTTAGTAGAGCTTGTTTAAACGTTAATTGTTTATTGCGTATTCTCTAAACAATTGCGTTCTTATTGTGTCTCTGTTCTTAAAGCAACTTTTGTTCACTACGTTTTCTTTTAACATTATGGGTTGTAGGCAATTTACGTTTTATCTTATCTAGCTAATTAAGGGGATCACAAGAGTTTACTCTTGTCAATAATTAATTGAGTATTGAAGTGGTTTGTTAATTGAGAGTATAATTTAATTAGCCAAGTAAGAGTCGTTGTAGCCGAATCTTAAGGTTCTTAGTACTAATGACACTTTTGGGTTTAAAATAAGACTTGATATGTTTCCCTTTGGCACATTCTGAACAAATTGTATCTTCTTCATACTTATTGTTAGGTAAACCAACAACTAAGTCTTGTGATTTTAGTTTGTTTAGAAGTGTCAAGCTAGCATGTCGAAATCTTTTATGCCAAATCCATTGATTATCATGGGAAACAACTTTCAAGCAAATTGACTTGTGTTTGGGAATTGTATCCAAGCAAGTAACATAAATGTTATCTTTCCTGGTTCCTTCACAATCAAGTTCACCTGTTTGAGAGTTAAACTACATGACAAAGGTTAGCTTGAAATACCACCCTGTTTCCCTTGTCGAATAGTTGAGAAATACACAAAAGATTATGTTGCAAGCCATCAACATAATAACATTGATTGCATGTGAAAGTGAGTTACCTACTTTACCTATACCAGTAATGGTTCCCTTACTGTTATCCCCAAAGGTAACACTTCCCCCATTAAAGGCTATTAGTGAAAGGAATTGCTTTTTATCTCCTGACATGTGTCTTGAGCAGCCACTGTCTAAATACCACAAGGTACGTCCTTTCACTTTAGCCTGTAAAACGCAATCAATGGTTAGCTTTGGGAACCCAAACCTTTTTGGGTCCCCTTCTAGAAATAGTAGGTCCAGACTGGTTCTTCTCAACCCAGACCATTTCAGCATGATTAGTGTTCTTTTCAACACTCTTCATCTTAGCTGGGCAATTGTGAATCTTGTGCCCATTCATGCCACAAGGAAAACACACATGCATGTCCTTTGCAAAAACATACTTACCTTTCTTGAATTCTTTGATCCAAGAATTTTCTCTAGGGTGCCAGTTAGCCTTGGTTCTTCTGCTGGAATAACCAAGACCAGCTGTACCACTGTTTCTTGTTAATTAAGGAGGTAAGATGGTTCAAGGACATTTTAGCACTCATTTATTTGTCCACATGCTTTTGACTATTTTGAAGCTCTGTGTCCCTGGTTTCAAGAGTTTTAAGAAGAAATTCTTTTTTCTCATTCATGAAGGTGAATTCCTTTTTCAAGTTTCCAAGATCATAATTGAGCTTTGAAACCATGGACTTATTTGGCATGTCAAAAATTATTGGTTGCTTTTCCCTTTTTAATTGAGAGATCTCAACAATTAGATCACATATTTTAACTTCATATTCATCAATCATAGTTTGAGTATCCAAAGAAGAAACAATCTGTGGTGTATCTTTGAGTAAAACAATATCTTTGGGTAGATCCTCTAAATCATTCAAAATCAAATCATAATCTTTTAAGAGGTCAGATCTACTCAAGGTTTTTGCCTTACCCTTAATCTCTAACAAATAAGGAAGGTTACTCAAGGTAGATAAGTTGCAAGGGAACTAGGCAGATGTGTTCTCCTCAGCATTACTAGGACAATCCTCAGATCATCCTTGTATGGTGCAGAGAACTTAACTATTTCTAGTTCCAACCTACACTTATCTAGTTATTCCTCAAGATCAGCCACTTGATCTATTAGTTGACGACACACCATATCTAGGTGTTCACAACTAGCAATAGCAATTCTACAATCCTCACGTTTATCTTTAAACTTTAATTTATAAGTTGTGTAACTACCACCTAGTCTATAACATTCATCTACCAAGGTATCAATACATTCAAGCATAATATCTCTATCATATTCATCAATATCTTCACGAACTTTAACAAGATTTATCTTATGTACTTGGGGAACTTCATCCTTTGCCATGAAGCAGTTGTCTCCATGTAACGTCCCGACTTTTATAAGTTGTCGATAATCAATGGAATCGACATTCGAATCATTAACTTACATGAATCTTTAAACAACCAATGATAATTAATGGTCAAAATGACTTCAAAAGTCTTATTATTAATCAATTAAGTAATAAGGAGTCCGTAATACCAAATATTATTCATTTATCAAAGAGAAACTACTAACTATAAGATCTAAACCCAACAAGCTGGGTAAAGTCATAAAAATAATAAACTATGAAATAAAGCATGGATCGGGTCTCTTCTAATACTCTTGCAAGCACACACATCCCGACCCATACGCAATTCCAATCATACTGTACTTCTGCATCATCACCTGAAATGGGGGGTCCACCGTTAGTGACGAGTAACTAGGCTGTCCCACTTAGATGTGGAACCATAAATCATATAATAGGATAGAATCAAGCATACTAACACATAACAATATTAAATAATCATCAACCATCATTCAAATTATCATCATAAATTTAAATTAACACGTACGCAGCGGAAGAAATAACATAACTTGCATCAAATATAACAATTCATAAGAAATTTCATAAATATCCTAGCGATTACTTATCTTTTCATATTATTATCTAAAATACCACTTTACTCCCTTCTTTAATAATCCATGGACCGGTCACTATTGCTCGTAAGGATGTCCGTGTACATCCCAACTTTCCTAAAATGCGCCGGGTTGAACCCGTGTATCCTACCTGTAACTCTCCTTTGCAAGAACTAAGCCTAAGTTATGGCCATAACTCCTAAGTAGTAGCCCGTGTACTACAATCTAGACGACTACACATCCTAGAATCCACAACTTCCCAGAGACCGCAATAGGGTAGTGGCTTCGACTTAACCTGGTATGGCGACCCATGTATCGCCAAGCAGGCGTCCACTTCATAACCTTTAATTAATATTTTAACTTATTCAATCAATACATCTAACCTTCTCCCCTCTTTATCGTATAACATCTTATCATCTTATTGACATGGTCATCGTGAGATCAATATTTTCTTATTATATCGTATTCATCATCAAAGTCATCTTACCAATTATTATAGTCCACAAAACTTTCTTATTTTCCTTTTATTCCTTTAATTATATTAATCCTAATTACTCATATTCTTAAAATATTATTAGCTAAAATAAATTAAATTATCCTCAATTATATCCTTATGTCATTCGGCCCTCTTGAATATTATTACCAGAAACTAATACTTTAATTATCCTCATAAACAATTCAAATAAATAATTAATAATATAAAAAATAAATTAAAAAATCATCAATTAACAATTAATTGTACAAAATATTAAAAAAAAATCACTCCTTTTTATCCTAATATAATTTGGCCTTCACATGATAATAATACTAAAAATTCATACTTTAATGGTTAATCACAATCACCATAAATTAATTATTTAAACATTTAAATAAATTATAAAATAATGGAATATCAATTAATTAAGCAACATGATTCAACATGGACCAAAAATTAATCTTTTATCCTCTTATAGCATTCGGCCATCATGTACAAAACAAGAACAAGATTTCTTTTTCAAGAAATTACTTATTTTAACCATTAAATCAAGATATTACTTCTAATTAATAAATTAATTATCAAAACATATTCACGATTAACATATGAGCATAGTTCAACAAGAAAGATTGAAACTTTATTCCCTTGTTTTACATAATCCATTCGGCAATCAAGCAACAACAAGACATGAATTATAATTTCAAATCAAGATTTTAATTAGAAAAATAATTAAATCAGGAAACATATGTTAATCAGGAAATCAACATAAAAGTACAATAAAATTCATGATTTTACCATGCAAGATATTCGAAAATTCTATAGCAAAGTTGGCAATAATTATCTTGAAATTCATTAAATTCTATCGTACAAATTAGCAATTATAAATCATGTTTAAATTAAAGTTACTACAATTAGATCACATAAAATCATCAATGATCAACAAAATTCATTCAAGAACACATAGAAATTCATGCTTAATTTAACCTACATGCATGGTTCGAAAATCATGAGTCTATAAACTCAATAATTCTACAAATTATTCTTTAATCCTAATAATCTATTATACAATTAATCATTTAAACCTAAGGGGGTTAGTCTAGTTACCTTGAATTATAAAGGAAATTTCCAAATTCTTGGTCCTAGACCACTCGACAATTACACGACACACACACACACAAACCTTGATCAACTTCTTGAAAATGAAAGATTAAAGGATGGAAAAATATTTCAGGTTTAATGGTTTGTTCTCTTGATATGATATTGTATATAATAAAGAGAGAATTTCAAGAGGAAGATTAGAGGGGGAGTCGTGGGATAAGAGAGCAAATGAGGGAGTTTGTTGAGGATTTTTAGGAGTAAGTGTGTAGATAAGCAAATATACAAAGGTAGATTCTTTTTTAAAATATAACTAGTTGGTAAGTTAATGGGCCAACTAGAATTGAATCCCTTGGCCATGATAATTATGGAAGGGGCGGCCAAGTGAGAACAAAAATGGGTCATTGGGCTTAGTTAAGACAAGATCAGATTTAAGAAAACCCAACTCGAAATCCAAGATCCGAGCTTAGAATTAGTTAATCATAACAATAATTCACGAAATTTTCTAACCCGGATTTTTGGGTTATTACTCTCCATATATGGTTCTCCCACTGGTTCCTGAAGATGTATTGTTTTCACCTGGTGTTGCCATAGCAACCATGCATTTTTCAGAATCTTAGGTTTCCTCTTCCTCATGATCAGAACCAGAGTCAGAGTTACCCCACATAGAAGCAAACATAGCATTCTTGAATGCCTTCTTGTCAATCTTCTTAGATTGCTTATCTTTCCATTTTGGACAATCACTGATGAAATGTCCCATGTCTCCACATTTGAAACAACCCACATTAGAAGAGTTACTTTTCTTGAAAATTTTACCTCTTAGATTCTTTCTCTAAACCCTGAAGTGTTTTTCAAACCTCTTAGCCATCATAGCTATATCATCATCTTCCTCTTCTTCTACTGTTCCCTTCAGTGCAATACTCTTGACTGGTTCTTTGTCAGACTTTGAATCAATCAACATTTCATGGATCATTAGGGAACCAATAAGTTGTTCCAGACTTAGTGTGAAAAGATCTTTGGCTTCATACACAGTTGTTACCTTGGTTGTCCATTGATCTGTCAAACTACATAATTTTTCTAAAAATATCCTCATTTGAAAAACTTTTGCCAAGAGATTTCAAATCATTTACTATGACCATAAATCTACTGAAACACTCATTTATTTTCTCATTTTTGTTCATAGAAAATAATTCGTACTTAGACATAATCAAATCTCTTTTAGATCTTTTTACCTCTCTGGCTCCCTCATAAGCAAGTTCTAGGGTATCCTAGATTTCCTATGCACTTACACAAGTAGAGATACGATTCGTCTCATTGTCTACAATTTCCTGTTGTAAGATGGAGATTGCCTTAGCATTCTAATCCAATTTCTTGAAGTCAACAGAAGTATAATCGCTTTCTTTCTATTGCACAGTGTTTCCCTCAGCAGCTTTCTCAGTCACGGTTAGAGGGCCATTCTTTAAAACCAACTAGCATTCATAATCAATTCCAATAATGATTATGTTCTTCAATCTATTCTTCCACTAGGCATAATTATATTCTTGTCATTGAACTTGGGGGTTTTCTTGTCGTACCCTATTGCATTCATTTTCTTGAGAATTCATGATCTACTCCTCTAGGTGTTACCCTTGCGAGAAGACGAGGCTCTAATACCAATTGAAAGGTTGAATATACTCAAGAGAGGGGGTGATTTGAGTATTTTGCGAAATGATTACCAATATAAAATTTTCTTGTTTTTTGAATTAGACCAGTTATGGTGGTTCCTACAGCGGATATAAATTGGAAAATAATAAAAACAAGAACACCAAATTTAACGAGGTTCGGCCAAACTCAAGGCCTACATCCTCCTACCATATACATCTTATTAATTCAACTCAGAATAACAAGATTACACACTCAGCTCGTTCCAAACTCATGGAACTCACAAACACCTCCCAATCTTCAACCCCTTTGTTGAAGACGAATTACAACAATAACACTCTACTGTTACTTTCTCACAAAGCTTGAAGAGTAAAGTTTAAGCTCTAAGATTTTGTTTGTATTTGACCAAATGTATTGTAACACCCTGAAAATTCCCTACTTGTAGACTCTAAACATTATTCAAGATTATGACATAAAATATATTTGAAAGGAAATTTCCAAAGCATTACCGCCACATGTGAAAACGTTTCGGCTTATTCAGAATGTTGCAGCGGAAGAAAACTTAACGCGAACTTAATCTCAAAATAAACCTAACTAATTAAAGCTTACAGACTAGTACAATTTTAGAACCCTTAGTTAAAAATCAACTGCATTTGAAATAAATGAAATAACATTTTAAAATAAGTTCAAATACACTAATCGTAAAGTCTCTCTTCACACCAATCTCAAGACCATGCGTATGTTGAAAACTTGAACTTCACATTATCAAGTTAACCTGTGCAATTCTGCTCCCCAATAATACAAGTGTATAAATTGGTTTATCACAGGGTTATTAAGGCGAGGGTCATGACCAAGGAAAAAAAACTTACAAAAGCACGTAATCAGCAAAAGCTGAGTACATTTATACAACAGGGCGAAAAATAAATAAATAAATAAATAAATAAATAACCAAATAAATTATTGTGATTGGACGAAGACTATGGACTACATGATTAGCCAAAGAAAAGATAGTGATCAGATTAAATAATGGTGGGATGTATATTAATTGTTTGTTTTGTTAGAAGATTGGATTCACATCGAACGGGCTCCTAAAAATTAAATATAGAAAGGAAAGTTGTCTACCAAGACTGCCACCAGGCCACGACTCGGTTGCAAGCCGAGCGGAAAATCCACCGTAAGGTGGGTGGGATCCCAAAAAAAGAAAAAGAATAAAACAAGAGTGAACGACGTCTCGTACCTCTTAATAGGAGCATAAGCTCCCCCGATTGTTCATACTCGAGGTATATACGTTCCAAGAGTTTTGGTGTGAATCTCGTTTCACTTTACATGATTTACAATGTTAGAAGAAGTCAAATTTTATTTTATTCTCTAAAAGTCTACAACACAAACAGTCATACTTGGAACCATACGGTTGCAGGTTTAATTATATTTTATTTAGCGATTATATAATCAATAAATTCTTTAATGCACGTGACCCCACACAATGGTGGTAAAATAATATTAATGCCCTTGGCCCCACATTAAATGGTAAGATGGTGCATAATTGAACTCCTATTTCAAACTGTGATTAAATACCCAATTCAAGGCAACATGTTGTAACAATATATATTTCCTTCTTCCACAATCACAGATATAACATATAACCAGTCATCACAGTTCAAATCATGCCCTAGACATGCTACTACATGCAAACAATTTCTTGAGTACATACGTACCTGCTATAGTACACTCGACTAACCACAATTAACTGATTTCTCCGAACTCAAAGTCCCCTACAATCAAACATTGGGACTAATTAATTCCCTTGAACAAATAAACTATTCTAAGTACATACTACAAAATTCAAGCTTCTATAAAATTTTAAAAATTAATTTCAACCCTTTCATTTAATTCAAAATTTATGTTTTTCTATACCCTCTAATCAAAATACCAAATCGAAGTTTAAATAAATAAATAAAATATCGAGTAGATGTAATTATTCAAAAATTCCAACTCCGATAAAAACACTTAAAACCCTTCCGAAACATCCCGAAAATCACTTTTTAAAGCTTTAACAATACCCGACAGGTTCCTAACACTACCGGAAGTAATTATACGCTACTAATAATTAAAATCCTTTAAATTAGACCATTTTTTCTAAAATCACAGCAATACTAAAATTATAAAAACTCATGAAAACTAAAATTCAAGCCCTACCACAAAATATTTTCTTATAAAAATTGCCTAACACAACCCTAGCGTAAAAATATCAAAAATAACCCACTTAATAATTTTTCACAAAAATTCCAGCATAATAAAATCTGTTTAAACTTTATTAAAACATCATAAACTCATTTTTCAAACCCAAAAATCCTTATAAATCAAACCCTAATATATATGATCCAGGTTTTATACATAAATTCATAAAATACCAGAATTTGACATGTTTATACAAATTTCCAACAAAAATATAAAAATCTGAAATTTATTTTTAATTACCCATAAAATCAAAATTTTAATTACCCCTAAACAAATCTAAAACTAGGGTTAAAACATGTATAAAAACATATGTAAAATCAGAATTTTAAGGTTTAAACAACATATATAAAAATCTGAAATCTAGCCCTAATTATTATAAACAAAAATCATAATTTTATAATATCAAAACATATTTGAATCCATACAAGAATCCTAACTTAAATTGAGATTTATAACTAAATTAAACAAGATTATTAGTTTAAGATATAAATCAAAACTGAACAAATAAAACTTTTTGCAGCAATACCGGCGACAGAGGGGCTATAGAAGGCAGGCGAGTGCGGTGCCGCGGCTGGGCGTTGACTGGCTGTCGCCAGACCCGGCAGTAGTGCACAGTGGGTGCTGCGCTGATGTTATTTGATTTGATTTAGATTTTTTTTTTTTTTTTTCTTTGAAGTTACGTGAGGGAGGGAGTAAAGTGAGAGAGAGTTTGTTTTTAATTTTTTTTTTTTCTTTTTCAGGGTTCTAACCTATTTTGATTTATGCTATGGGTATTTATACAGTTTGGGTCTGTTTTGATTTTCCTACCTGTTGGGCTTGTGACAATACGAATAAATACTTTTACCCTTTTTCAAACCGGAATATTTTATTTTATAAACGACGTCTGAAATATATAACTGAAACCTTCAATATAATTTTGAATATGATTTTATAAAATTCTTTTATAAATACTTATAAAGTATTTAAATACTCAAATAGTAGTATTTTCATAAATATTTACATTAAACCATTTTATTACTTTTAATTCGTAAAGCATATAAAACATTCATTTAAGCGTATAAAACACGTGTACAGGTGTATAAAATACGTATAAAATACATATATTAATGTATAAAAATACGGGGTATTACATGTATTATGCCTAGTGTGTTTCTTATCTCTCAAAATGTTTCTTACTCAATATTTTTAGGAGAGACAATTATACTCTATGTTTTCACTCGCTGTTTTTCCACACTACATTGAGACATAAATAATTACTATTTATAGACAGAGAAACTGATTAAAAACCCCCATCACAAAGAGAGGAAAAATCAATTTTCAAAAACCCTTTGAAAAGGCGAGAAACATTTTATCTTGTTCACGACAACCTTTCAAGAAAGTTTGTTATGCTCAAAAAGATTTTCCAAACTTTTTCACCTGGGTGTCATAATTAGTTAGCATTTACTTAGCTGTCAACAAGGTGTTTAAAAACCTAATAATTCTTTTTAAGACTATTTAAGAAAAACCCTATTTCTTTTTAAAACTGACAACTTCTCATAGAGTGTACTGGTCCTTAGACTTGTTACCCTAACTCATAGTCTTATGAATATTATAACCTTTGGTTGTAATATCCATATTACTATTTTAACACACACACAATGGAATTTATAGTGACTAATCAAACATTCACAAAACCATTACATGAATACTAAAATATGCTCAATTAAAACCTAGTTCATCTTCATGCTCATCCAAGTCTTGAAAGTCTCCTATATATAGAATATTTTCAATCTTCAATCTTGACTTTAATACTTGGGACAATTATACTTGTTGCACATCCAACATGATTAGGACATAACAAGTAAAATATGTAACTGTTACAAAAAGTTCAGGGAACACTACAACTGCTACCATACCAGTATACACAATAAATCTCAAATACATATTCCCTGTAATATCACATATTTTCAATCAAGAATAAACTCAATCAATACAAACATTCAAACTAGAAACAACTCATAGCTGGTTTTGACAAACTACATAGCTCCTGCAAAAGACAACTGTTTATTGTCAAAGTTTTTCAGTGTTTGTCACCACTCAAAACCAAAAAGGGTCTCAACAAATTCTCAACAATTATGGTTTGGAAATCGTATATCATGAAGGGAAAGCTAATAAATTCATAGATGCATTGAGATGAAAGTCAAGTCATACTTTGAATGCGATGGTACTAGCAAATGAATTGTCCGCGGAATATCGAAAAACGAACTTGGAAATGGTGGAACATGGACATGTGAAGGCTCGTTTGTATTCTATTTCGGTTGAGCTAACCTTGTCTTATGAGATTCGAGAAAAGAAAGAAAATGATGACTGGATAACGAAGATCAAGAAGATGAAGGAAGAAGGAGAAGTCATAGAGTTCGAGATCGATGAAAGAGGAATCGTGAAATACAAAGGAAGGTGGTGTATCGTGAAGGATGAAGACTTGAAAAGGAAAATTTTGTAAGAGGCTCATAATAAACCATATTGGGTACATCCGGAAGGAGACATGTTGTATAAGGATTTGAAACAAAATTTTTGGTGGCACATGTAACGACCCGTATTTTAGCAACGTTGTTTTCGGAGAAAACAACAATACGAATCATCATTATTCCAAAATCTTATGAACAAAACTTAAAATAAAAGTGGAAGCTCTAACACTTAGCCATTTTATTAATTGAACTTTAATAATCAAAAACAAAAGGGATAAACAAAGTTCTAATTAAAATATTAACTCTTACTACAAACTAATGAAACAGAAAGTAAGGCTAGGACTACTAAAATAATTGGGTAGCTAAAAGCTTCCACGCTTGCATGCGCACGAAACCTAACCCTCGCTAATAACCCCAAATCGTTCTTTATTACCTGTAAAAGGGAATGGGGGGTCCACAGTCAGTGGGGAGTAACTAGGTTGTTCCACTTAGAAGTGGAACCATAAATACGTAATAAGAGAGAACAGAGCAATCATAGCATACCAATCATGATAAAAGGGGAATTCCAACAATCATAACAATTCAACTCATAAATCAGAATCACGCAGCGGAAACATCAACCAAACATGCTTCAGTCAATCATTGGAAGATTACCGGAAGACTTAACGAACAAGACATACCAATAATCATAATATCATAACATAACATGCTTAACAATACACGACTGGAAGTAATAATCATACGATAACTCAATCAAATTCCAAACGATCAATCGACTCAACTGAATTCTAATCATACATTCGACTCAACTATAATCTAATCAAACAATCGCCACGACCGAAGTCGATAATACATAATCGCCACGACCGAAGTCGATAACACATAATCGCCATGACCAAACTAGATAACACATAATCGCCACGGTCGAAGTCGATAACACATAACCGCCACGACCGAAATCGATAACACAGAATCGCCACTACCGAAGTCGATAACACATAATCGCCACGGCCGAAGTCGATAATACATAATCGCCACGACCGAAGTCGATAACACATAATATACTCTTGCTTAAATCTAAACACGTAAATTGTTCATTGAAAATATACTGCTTCAGAGACGAATGATAAGTATTCATGAAACTTATCATTCGAACCCATGCAAGGCACATAATTGACTCAACCACGTAAAAAGTTCATATAATACTTAAAGCCACGTAGTAAATCATCTAGTAAACATGTAATCAGGTAATCATCACGTAATCATTCATAGTAACACAAATAAGAAATAAAAATTCAATCTTTCATCAAATGGAACACTTGGCCATGCATGAAGAAGTAAGCAACAAGAAGATCATGCATGTTCAATAAGAAAAATCATCATGCAAATAAAAGTCATAACTTTAAACGATCATGCAATTAAACTAATAAAATAAATATTCGATTTTTATACTTTCAAACCACATAGAACAATCAAGAATCTTCGTAAATTAAATTAAGAATTTAAGAATAGTACCTTCTGATTTAACTTAAAGTGAAATTAGTCTCAAAGGAATCGACAAGATATAATCTAAAAGTATTTTAGTAATTTAATCACACTATTTTACACAATCTGATTTTACCGATTTAAATTAAGGAACAACCATTTAAAGGTCTCAAATGTTCTACGAATTTTCATGAAAGTTAAATCTAGGTTCAAGGTTTAACTTGCATAAGTTTCGTCCAAAAATAACATGATTTACTAATTTTAAGGGATTTTATAACTAACCGATCAGATTAGACTATAATAAGCAAACGAACTCTAGAAATTACGAAACATTAGCACAAGCTATAAAACACTAATTAGGACTTTCACCTAAATTTTTGTAGCCATCAGAATTGAATAAGTATTTTAATAAATTTGTAAATTAAATCTGGACAGTTTTACCAGTTTGACAGATTAAATTGTTATAAGCAAGAAAAGAACGAATTTTGCCACGAAATAAATCTTGATTCATAATCAAACAATAAAGAAACTCCCACGAAAAATTAATCAACAAATATCTAGATTTGCTTAAGAAATAAATTTATACACTCAACAACATACTTATAATCATGTAATTGTTTAATATCAAAAAAAGTAATTCAAACATCAAAAATACAATCTTTAGCATTTGAACGCCACGAAAATCATCAATAACAAATTCATATAATCACACGCATGGTTTGAAAGTTTCACCAAGTTTTCATGATCAAAATTCTATAAGTAGCAATCTATTCTATCAAATTATGTAAATTAATAATCCTAATTCTAAGTGGTTACTCTAATTACCTTGAAATTGGAAAGTAAAACTAAGGAGAAACTCCTTGCTAGGAACGAGTTCCACACGGCACACACAACAATAGATTTTTGAGAGTTTGAGAGTTTTGAGTAAGAATAGGATGATTTAGGCATTTACTTCTCATATACGAGGCTCTATATGGAAGGAAATGCCAAAGTTCAGGATGTTGGAATGACATCAGTGAATCTTTGGTATTAGGTCCGATGATGTTTGAGAAAACAACAAAGCAAATGAGAATTATTCAGGATCGCATAAAAGTAGCCCAAGATCGTCAAAAGTCTTATGCAGACAAGAAGACACTACTACATTTAAAGGCTAATGCAACGCTAAAAAAGTGTTGCATTATGGTGCTAAAACCGTTGCAAAATGCCTAATGCAACGGTTTACAAACCGTTACATTTGTTGTCGTTGCTATAGATTTTTTGCAACGGTTAAGGAAGCCTAATGCAACGGTTTCCCACAAAAATAATGAACCGTTGCATTAGGTCTATTGTAACAGCTAAGCAACCCTAATGCAACGGTTTGGAGGTAAAAGAGCAATTGTTGCATTAGCTAAATGCCTAAATTGTAACATTTTTAGGGCCTAATGCAACATTTTTGAGCCTTGTATATGAAGTGTTGCATTAGATTATAGCAACAACTTATAAGGACTAATGCAACACTTTCAAACATTATAAAGGAAGTGTTGCATTAGAATAAAACAACTCATAAGGCCTAATGTAATACTTTTCAGTATTCTTATAACTATAACACTAATAATTATTAACAATAATGGTAATAACTACATTAAAAATTATAATAAATTAATGAATATTAAAACATAAAAAATATGCATATCTATTTATTAGAAAAAAAAATTGAGACAATATTATATAAATTACTATAGATATATACATTAACATAAGTATTCAACCTATTTTATGTAAAATCTTTCAAAAGTATATGTTGTCTCATAAATCATAATACAACTCAATATCATCATATACAATAATTCATTAATAATATAAGATCAACATCGATCATGGACCATTAAATTCACATCATTTGCAAAGCTCTTCATTTAGTCGATCTTTGTGCCTATATCCATAAAATAAAAATAAAAGCTTTGTACCAAACCCAATAACACAACACATAATAATTTTTATAACATAGTAAACAAGTTAAAGAATAATAAAGAATTTTTCGTCCAGTGGTGATCACTGGTGTATCCACCTTAGGCGTCAGCCTAGCAACGCATGCTGGAAAGACAATATATTAAACTCAGTTACTGGTGGATGCAGTCTAGCAAAGATTGCTTCTGGAAGCAATCTACGATGCACTTTAACAACCCTTTTTCATGAAGGTGGTGGCAGCCAAGCAACACATGTTGGCGGCTGCAGCGAAGCAATGCTTACTGGTAGAGGTAGCAAAGGCTATAATGGGATAATGATTGCATTAATCACACAAGCTAAAATAGGGTAGCCCTTGCTTACCGATTTTTTAACCTTTCTAGCTGACATGAAACCTCTTGGATTATTCAAAGGAAATGGTGCCAAATAGCCCTGACGGTGCTTACATGTGGGATCTTCAGATCAAATAGGGTTCTAACTCTATGCTAGACAAACGTCAATCATTCATGCACCTCTGATGCTATCAATCCATAATGCAAAACAAACAAGCTAGTTGAAGAATATAAAAAAATCCACTCTTTAAAATACACATGAAAAGAGAAAATCTACGACTTAAATAAATGCCTGAAGTTTACCTCTGCTTTAACAATTTCCACAACCTTTTGCTTGAGGTGCCAGGAAACATAATTGTCTTGGAAAACAGAATTTTCATGAATGAATCCAAACTTGCTCTAGAAGAATTGGCATCTACATAGCCTGACCATTTATCCATTTCCTGAAACCATAGCCACCAATTCATCTTCATCTTTTACATACCTTGTTCATCTAATATTGCAACATTTGGGCATTCAACCTTACTATTGTGCTAATTTAACCATTGGTACCTTAAGTCGTGTATTAGTGAAAGTTATAATAATAATAATAATAATAATAATAATAATAATAATAACAAAAAAAAGCTTAAAATATAAATGTTGGAATGAATAGATCGAATAAGATTGGACGTGACAATCCTTTGCTTTACATATAAATGATCATTGGTCAAGCGGTGAGTATATACTAAATAATCTGTATAATTGAACACAAGAATCATTAATTAACCTCTCATTTCCTAGTGAACCACTAATCAATCACATTGAAACAATTTCATCATGAGCTAAAAAAATCTAAAAAAATAGAAAACAAAGTACCTGCAAAAACAGTAACATAACTCAGAAAATTACATTATTTCAATTAGGCCTTTGGTCAATTACAGGAATTCAAGTACTAAGCAACATTAATTTTTTCAAAGAAATACAGCCTAAATCAATCAACAATCACACCATTAATTTATCCTCTAGGTCATATAACTATCATAATGACACATTCTTGAATCCATACAAGATACGAAATAAATAATATGATTATTCATTTATAAAACTTCATTTACACAGGCACAATGTTTAGGGATTGCAATTTTTTTAGGTTTGGAATTTAGGTTAGGGATGGACAAATGAAACTATAAGGTAGTGCGTGGATGTGTATAATGTTGTAATTCTTTTAGTGTTAGAGCCAAAATTTTGGGGGATGACGACATATAAAATCATGAGGTTTATTTAAATTATTTTGGTATACAAACTCAAATAACTTGTGCATTGAAAAGAGGAAAGAGGAAAAGGAAAAAATTAGCATACAACAATTCTTTCAATGGAGTGTCGATCTTCATGCCACATTCTCTATGCTTCAAACATTGTTGGTGTAAGTTTTTTAGAATAGGTTTGAGTTGAATTAAAGTCAGCTTCTTCAGCATATCAGTTAGTAAGCTCACTTCCCCACCCAAAGTCAAGTTGAGATCTTGAGAAAGACGCAGAATAACTTAAAGAAAATGGTCCCCATGTGTTGTGAGAAAATGCTGCTTGTAAAAGTTTCAGCTACAAAAAAAATCTAAACTAATTGGTATGGCAAGGAAAAAACTGCAAGTATATTTGTTTATTCGTCTATAATGCTATTTGTTAGATCTTCACCAATTCAGAAATTATTAGCAAAAGCTATTTCCTAGAAATATGTGACTTTGTCATGTAACTTTTGTCATGTAATTAACATTGCCAACAAGGTATTATATCATAAGATAGTTGTTCCTATTAAATTGATGATTTTGGATTGAATATAGCCACTAATTTGTCTTAGGTGAATATTTTTCAGCAAAGCACAAGTAACAGATAGCATATCATACCCTAAGCTTAAGAGCAGAAGATGACTAGCTAAACTAAAATGCTGATGTAGAGGATCAATAGTGCATTGCTATGATTCCACCAATGACCAAAGAAAAGAAATCTAAAAATCAACTAACTTCAAAGAAAAAGCATCATCAGTAACAAAATAAATATTACCCTAGTAATAAAAGTAATACAAAAGTGGAGAGTCAGCCAACATGAAGTGCTTACTCAGAATTTCAAGATGGCTTGCCAAGCCCAACTTAACTCCAATTAACTCCAAAGTGTAATTTAACTTACACTAACATAAAGGAAAACCGCAATCAAATCCAAAATCTAAAAATTAATGAATCCAACAATCCGCAATCTCAATTTCAACAAGGAAACCCCCAATTAATTCAACTATCAAGGAACAAATTGTATAAATTAATAATCATTTAATAAATAAAACGGTAAAAAAAAATTAGGGGTTTTAGAGTGAAAAACCTTAGTAAAAAATTCGACACTCGTGGTGGTTGATTCAAGGGAGAAGTTCGGTGGCGGTGGCACGCAGAAAAGAGACGAGTGTAGTCCGGTCGACACTATAGCCCCTTCGCAATCGCGCACACTCACGTCTCTTCACTCACTCAAAATTATCAAACTGAAGACAGAAGAGTGGAGTGCTATTGGAGACATGGAGGCAGCGCGATGGTGAGCCCAATACTCCGGTGGGGCAGCCGCAATTGTTTTGAACATTATTCTTCAAAATTGGAGCAGATCTTCATACTCAGAAACCCTAGAATCAATTCGAATCAATTCAAAAGATGAACATATCATCATAGTTATTTTGAACACCATTCTTCAAATCCTCAAGTAAGCCGGAGGAAATATTTTTGCTAGTGCTGGAGAACATATTCGCTGGTGGTGTACTGGTGTAGAGAATAAGAGATAGCATTGAAGGAGGGAGTTGGGGGGAAAGAAAGGGAGATCTAAAAAATTTGTTTTCATCCACCCTCTAATCTTGTTTTACCCAAATAAAATGTTGCAATAGCATTTTACTACTATAATCTAATGCAATGGTCAAAGTTCACTTAATTAAAAGGCACCCTCTAATTCAACGGTTTAATAAAAGTTGTTTTTAATTGGATACACACCCTAATGCAACGGTTGGATGAATTTTTTTTAAAACCGTTGCATTAGATATTATGCATATTTCATATTTTAGATAATGCAACACTTAATACATTTTGTTACATAAAACCGTTGCATTAGCCCAATCCGTTGCACAAAACCATTGCATTAGTCTAAGATGTTGCACAAAAGCGTTGCATTAGACTAAACTGTTACCAGTAAGCGTTGCATTAGATATAAGTGTTGCATTTAAAGTGTTGCATTAGCCTTTTATTCTAGTAGTGAGAGGATGATGCTAGAATTTGAAGTAGGTGAGAAAGTAATGCTAAAGGTTTCACCTACGAAAGGAGTAAAAAGCTTTGGAAGGAAAGAAAAGTTGAGTCCAATATACATTGGACCATATGAGGTATTGGAACGAATTGGGGAAAAAATGTATAAAATTGCTCTACCTATGGAATTAGCGAAGTGTCCACAATGTCTTTGACGTTTCTCAACTTCAGAAGTATGTCCATGATCCAAGCCATGTACTTCAACCGAAAACTATTCCAATGGATGAGGATTTGACCTATGAGTAACGACCAACTCAGATCCTTGACTCTAAGACAAGAGCAACAAGCAACAAGGAAGTGAAGCTAGTAAAGGTTTTATGGTCGAATCACAAAGTAGAAGAAGCAACGTGGGAGTCAGAGCAAGAGATGGGATATCGATACCCAGAACTGTTTGAATAAGGTGCGTTGGAGTTCCGGGGACGAAACTCTCTAAGGGGGAAAGGATGTAATACTAACCTAGTTAGACGTTTCTAGTAGGGTCCTAACCATGGCAATAGTCCTAATGTGGCAAGTTCGGGGACGAACTTTGTCCTTTAGGAGGGGTAGATGTAATACCCGCTATTTATATACGACCTAAAATTATTTTTACGTCAAAAAAAAATATTTCGCAATTATTTGTTTAAGCTAAAATATACTTAGTATTTTCGAAAACGGTAATTTAATTACAAAGTAGTAATATTTTCGAAATACTTCATTGCAGAAAAAAAGAGAGAAGCGTGTATTACTTTGATTTAAATTATGTGATATGAGTGGCGTTTTTATGTGATTGAGTGTATTTTATTTTTATGCACTTTAATTAATTAATTAATTGTGCTAGAATTTTTTTTCATAAGCCTAAAATTTATGCAACGTAATATTTCTATTACCGCAAAATAACACTTACATGAACCTTTGTAATTCATGTAGATAGTTTTCTAACCCAAATTAAAAATGCTATGACTAAATTAATTCTTTTCAACCTAGTGTTTCAACACTAATTAATTAAACAATTTTACTCCCTCTTTTATTCCTCCTTGAGTTGACCACCGTCCCCTTGCATTTTTTGACCTTTCATTTTTAAAATTTTTTTTTCTTTCATTTTATTTCATCTAATCCTTTTTATCTTTACCTCTCTTTTTTTTTTAATCTTATCTTATCTAGTTAACTTATCTTATTTTTCTCTTTTTTGTCCACACACTCTACTCTAAATACCCCTTAACCCCAAGAAATCTTGACACTTTTTCTCCTTTACTCTTTCACTCTAACCCTCTAAACTATCTCTCTTCACATTATAAGAAAATATATACTAGCAAATATAAAAATATATTGTGTATTTTTAAGAAAAGGAGGTTTTCAAAATAAATAAAATAAAATAAAGTGTGGTGCATAATAAGTGGAACGCTTTATTTTAATCCAAGGAGATTTCAAGGTAAGTTTATGATGTCTACCAACTTTGAAACCTGTAAAAAAATTATGTTTTATAATTTCGTAAACATCATGATATTATAAAAGTATGTTCATATAAAAGTATCATTTGTTATAAATTTTACGTTCACTTGAAAGATATTTTGTATGTTTACAAGATGATTTTTTCTTGAATTTTTATTGTGTGGTTTGAATATATTTTGAAGCTTTATTTTGGAGTATTTTGCCTAAATTATGAATAAATTTTATTCTATGATTATTATTGATGAAATTTTTTGGAACTCACTGTTTCTATTTTTTTTTTTTGAATCACTCTCTAATTTAAATAATATGATTAACGTTTATTATTATTGTTATCATTCATACTAATATTAATTTGATTAATATTGTCATTTCACTAATTAGTTATAAAACCGAATTATTATTACAACTTTAAGATAAATTTTGGAAATAAATAATTCATGTAATAAATTTTGAATTATATTTATATATTAAATAATCGAATTTTTTCTTTAAAATGTTTCAATATAAATTATTTATCTGAACTTAACTTTGGACTAAATGGCTTATCTAATAAAATGCATAACTTATACTAATGAATTTATTAAGATTAAGGTTTAAATAATAACATCCTATAATAAGTTGATATGTTTATACTAATGAATTTATTAAGATTAAGGTTTAAATAATAACATCCTATGTTTATACTAATAAAATGCATAACTTATTTGTGAACCTAAAAGGTTGTTTCTATTGAGCACTTCACAAAGTATTATTGTGGATATGTTTATCCTAAGTTGGAGCCCAATCTTGTTTCATTAAGGGGAAAATCTTAAGAAGTTGTAATTATTGAACTTCAATCATAAAGTCAAAATGGCTTGATTTAAAAGTGAATAACTTGTCTAATTTATAAATTACTTGGGAAAGGACCCAATTCAATTGGGTTTATGAACGCTTATTATTTCGAGCAAAGTCCCCTGGGTGAAAAAGACAATGGCTTTGTTTCTTTATTTTAAGCAAGTCCCCTAGGTGAAAAAGACCATGGCAACGCTTCTTTTCGTCCTCTAGGTGAAAAAGACCATGGCAAGAAGGAGTATGCATACTTTACAAACTTTGTGACAATCTGCAACCAGGAATTATTTTATTTGTTAGCATTTAGGGTAATGTGTTGCCCTACTAACGTTGTTCTCTTTCCTATACTTAATAAAGTGGAATTGAATTAATATTAAATCCAATGTCTAAAATGGATTATAGAATCTCAATTATTTCCCTAAAATTTAATTATTCTTGATGAATGTAAGGAATAAGTTTTTCTAAGGAAGATTAAACTATATCCAAGATTTTGGATTGAATCAGTAATTCATATTAAGACATCTTTGATTGTTCTAGTTAACTTATAATATTTTTGTATATTTTCTTCTTTATTCATTATTCTTGTAAATTGTGCTTGAATCAAACACGTTTTACGGGGTAGAGTCATACTTACGCAGTTTATCTGATTTTTGTGTATTTCCTATTTGTTCCTTTTCTCTGCATGCGTGAAGGTGGGTTTGACGACCAGTTTGAGAGAGGAAGTCTATGTTTGGCTTGAGGTCCTTATAGTAGATTATGATTTTTAACTTTGAACTTGTCTTTCTTTTCGAGATGATCTTGGTTTTGTAATAACTATAATAATTTTCCGCTAAGTTATATTTCACATTATGTTTTTTGGATTTTCTAAATAATGACTTGAATTTCCTTTACTAAATTTCATTTTGGAATGAAGTTTTTTTAGGTATCCATTTCCTTAGTGAATGGATCCTTTTATGTAGCGCACTCATATTCTATAATCCGATTTGTGATAGTTAGTCACAGTTGGTCCCCTATAAGGGTCTTTGAAGCGGGGATGTTACAACAACAGTTATTGTTTGCTTTTCTTGCTTTAACTGAAAAATCTCTACAGTTAGATCACAGATATCACCTTCATCTTCATCAATCATAGTTTGAGTATCCAAAGAAGAAACAGTATGTGGTGTATCTTTGAGTAAAACAAACTCTTTGTGTAGATCCTCTAAATCTTTCAAATTCAAATCATAATCTTTTAAGAGATAAGGTCTACTCAAGGTTTTTACCTTACCCTTAATCTCTAACAAATCAGGCAGTTTACTCAAGGTAGATAAGTTGCAAGGGATCCAGGCAGATGTGTTCTCCTCACCATCACTAGGACAATCATCATCCTTCTCAAGTGCAGATAACTTACCTGTTTCTAGTTCCAACCTACACTTATCAAGTTCTTCCTCAAGGTCAGCCACTTGATCTGTTAGTTGACAACACACCATATCTAGGTGTTCACAACTAGCAATAACAATTCTACACTCCTCACGATTATCTTTAAACTTTGATTTAATTTGTAAGTTGTGTAACTCTCACCCTAGTCTATAGCATTCATCTACCAAGGTATCAATACATTCAAGCATATTATCTCTATCATATTAATGCATATCTTCACGAACGTTTACAATATTTACCTTATGAACTTGGGGAACATCATCCTTTTCCATGAAGCAGTTATCTGCCGATCTGGTTCTCCCACTGGTTCCTGAAGATGTATTGTTTCCTCCTAGTGTTGCCATAGCAACCATGCATTTTTCAGAGTCTTGGGTTTCCTCTTCCTCATGATCAGAACTAGAGTTAGAGTTGCCCCACATGGATGCAAACATAGCATTCTTTAATGGCTTCTTTTGAATCTTCTTTGATTGCTTATCTTTCCATTTTGGACATTCACTTATGACGTTTCCCATGTCTCCACATTTGAAAGAACCTACATTAGAAGATTTAGTTTTCTTGAAATTTTTACCTCTTAGGTTCTTTCTCTGAACCCTGAAGTGTTTTTCAAACCTCTTAGCCATCATAGCTATATCAACGTCTTCCTCTTCTTCTACTGTTCTCTTCAGTGTAATACTCTTGACTGGTTCTTTTTCAGATTTTTAATCAATCAACATCTCATGGGTCATAAGGGAACCAATAAGTTGTTCCAGACTCAGTGTGGAAAGATCTTTGTCCTCATACACAACTGTTACCTTGGCTGTTCATTGATCTGTCAAACTACGCAATAATTTACGAACAAGATCCTCATCAAAAAAAAATTCCAACAAATTTCAAATCATTGACTATGACAAAAAATCTACTGAAGCACTCATTTATTTTCTCATTTTTGTTCATAACAAATAATTCATACTTAGACAAAATCAAATCTATTTTGGATCTTTTTAACTCACTGGTTCCCTCATAAGCAAGTTCGAGTGTATCCAATAATTCCTTTACACTTACACAAGTAGAGATACACTTTGTCTCATTGTCTGCAATTGCTTGTTGTAAGATGGACATTGCCTTGTCATTCTTCTACAATTTCTTAAAGTTGACAGACCTGTAATCACTTTCTTTCTTTGGCATAGTGTTTCCATCAGCATCTTTCTCAGTCACAGTTAGAGGGCCATTCTTCACAACCAACAAGCATTTATAATCAATCCCAATGATTATGTTCTTCAATCTATTCTTCCTCCAGGCATAATTTTTGCCATTGAACTTGGGGATTTTGTTGTCGTACCCTATTGCATACATTTCTTGAGAATTCATGATCTACTTCTCAAGGTGTTACCCTTACAAGAAGACGAGGCTCTGAGTATTTGGTGAAATGATTAAGAATTTAAATTTTTCTTGTTTCTTGCTTTAGAACCAGTTACGGTGGTTCCTTCAGCGGATATGAATTGGAAAGCATTAAAAAAAAAGAGCACCAAATTTAACGAGGTTCGGCCAAACTCAAGGAATACATCCTCCTACCCTATGCATCTTATTCATTCAACTCAGAATAACAAGATTACACACTCAACTCGTTCCAAAATCTTGGAACCCAATCCACACTCAACTCATAATGTGATCTCACTCGTGTTTGAACTCACAAACAGCTCCCAATCTTCAACCCCTTTGTTGAAGAAGAATTACAATATGAACACTATTGTTACTTTCTTACAAAGCTTGAAGAGTAATGTTTAAGCTCTAAGATTCTGTTTGTGTTTGATCAAAAACATTATGGCTTGTGTTTCTTATCTCTCGAATGTTTCTTGCTCAATATTTTCAGGAGAGACAATTATAATCTATGTGTTTTTTCATCGTCTTGATGAGATGTAAATGCCCACTATTTATACACCAAGAAACTGATTAAAAAACCCATCATAAGGAGAGGGAGAATCAGTTTTCAAAAACCCTTTGAAAGGCGGGAAACAATCTCACTTGTTCACAACAACCTTTCAAGAAAGTTTGTTATGCACAAAAAGATTTTCCAATCTTTTCACGTGGATTTCATAATTAATTAGCATTTACCAGATGTCAATGAGGTGTTTAAAAACCTAAAAACCCTTTTTTAAGATCACAATAGAAACTTCCTATTTCTTTCGAAAACTAAAAGCTTCTCATAGAGTATATACTGGTCCTTAGACCTGTTATCCTCTCTTTGTGATGGGTTTTTTAAACCTTTTCAAAGGGTTTTTGAAAAATTATTTCCCTCTCTTTGTGATGGGTTTTTTAATCAGTTTCTCTGTCTATAAATAATAAGCATTTATGTCTTATGAGTTAAGGAAAAACAGCGAGTGAAAACATAAAGTATAATTGTCTCTCCTAAAAATATTAAGTAAGAAACATTTTTGAGAAACACACAAAGCATAATACATTTGATCAAACACGTTGAAGATTACGAGGTGTTTGTGAGTTCAAACACGAGTGAGCACATTCAGAGTTGAGTGTGCGGTTATTGGTTCCATGAGTTTGGAACGAGTTGAGTGTGTAATCTTGTTATTTTGAGTTGAATTAATAAGATGCATGGGGTAGGAGGATGTAGGCCTTGAGTTTGGCCGAACCTCGTTAAATTTGGTGTTCTTGTTTTTATTATTTTCCAATTCATATCCGTTGCAGGAACCACCATAACTAGTTCTAATTCAATAAACAAGAAAATTTTAAATTCGTAATCATTTCGCCAAATACTCAATTAACCCCCCCCCCCCCTCTTAAGTTGTAATACGTGTAATTTTTCAAGGATTTTCAAAAAGAATATCTTCTATAAAGAGGTTTTATATTTTATAAAAAGAGGTTTTCGAATTATTTTTCAAAGGTATTATTATAAACAAATTATTTTGCCGTGATATTATTTTCAGAAAATAATAAATTATTTTTGAAGTTGGAATATTTTCAAAATAAATAAATATGTATTTATCAATTTCGAAAATATTATATATGTATTGCGAAAATTATATTATTTTATGGAAAAATATTTTTGGTGAATAAAAATATTTTTATGGCTTAAAATTCAATTTTTAAAAGTCGTTTTATGCTTGCCGTATTTTAATTTGCCGCATAATTAGATAATGAGTCAATTAGTCATCATGTAATTAAAGCTTGAGAACACTCTTCCCGAGGCAAGCTCACCACCACTCACCCCCTTATCCCCTCCCTCTCACACGGCACCACGACCACCCCATCCCACTTGGAAAAATTTACTTTTTCCTCCACCCATCCATTCTATAAATAGCCCCTTACACCACTCCATTACTTCTCACAATTCTCTCTACCATTCTTCTACTTCTCCTATAAGAAAAGAGGAGTAACAAGTGAAAAGTTTTCACGGAAGAATAACTGAGAGAATTGAGTTTTTTTTCTAAGGAGGGAGCGAACTTAAAGTAGCCTTCCAGACGTTGAGGTATGCTTCGATGTCTACCGCTTTCTTTAGCCCCTAGGTTCTTGTATGCTTAGTCTAGATTAGTTTCTTTTTACGCTTTATATTTTAGCATGCTTAGTGTTATGTTCTAGCGTAGTTTTAATGTTTTAAAGTTATGTTTATTTATGCTTTAGTAGAAGTTATATGCATGCTTAAGTAGTTGTTTTAGTTATTGTTTTTAAGGTTGTTTTGATGACGTAAAATTATGATTAATTGTAGTGCAAAATAGTAGTGTTTCGTGTGGATGTATGGCTATGTAAGGGATAGCCGTGTTTTTTAGGGCTAATGTGATGGTTTTAAAGGCATTTTATGCCAAAAATAGTTGCTGCCCAGATTTTTATAATGGGTTTATAATGCTTTCGTTATTTTCAAAAATCAAAATAAAACTTGTTTTTGGACTAAGGGTTGTGTACATGTGTTTTAGACCATATAATTTGTGTACCAAATACCCATTAGAAGTTAAAAAGAAGATCATTTATTTTATTTATAAATTCTGAAATTTTCAAAAATTAATGTTCATGGATTGCAAATATTATTTCTAATTTTCGAAAATATGCCATGTATTTATATTATGATTTTTGAAACTTAAACTTTCAAAATGCTTTATATAATCTTACTTACTATTTTCGAAAATTATTTGTTATATGTACATGTATTTTCAAAAAGCATGGTGGTAATTATATTATTACTTTTTCGAAAATTTCCTTCTATGCACATGATTTTAGGAAGTTTGAGGCCCTTAGCAATTCTTTGATTGTCATTATTTACGTCACGGAATTTGGGTATGGATTGGTGAATATTTGAATTTTCTTTGATTCAAGAAGTATAAGTGGTTACTATGAATGAATGATAAGTTATTGAGTTGTTGAATTGGATTGGCAAGTTTTGCCTTATGGTTGATTTCTCATGGAGAATTCTTAAAGTGCGGAATTTTGGGATCATTGATTTATTTTGAGTCTGTTGTTCTCACTCAAATGATTTTCAAAACCAAATGAACCTAAACTTAAAGTGAAACAATCTTCGAAGGGAAAGTAGCCCGAGCGGTGACGACCTATTAGGGTGATGAACGGTGTCTCATTGGGGAATACCCAATGTGGGCCTATTGTTGTGGCGGACACGCAATAGGTCGGACATGTGTTGAATAGTCGTTGAATCATTGTAACTGTTATAATTTGCTTTCGTCCTCCTCCTGAACTTTTGGCGCGCACTTACGAATACGCATCAGTTCTGTGAGGGGTGTATACACTTGGGACACTCTGTCGACAAGCTGCAGGTCGGGCCGAAAAGTCCGAGACGGGATGAAAGAGGCCCTATCGCGTTCACTTTCCCAATTAATAATCTTGAATAATAATTGCTCTAAAATTTGTGAATTGGTTAATTATAGTCCAGTTCATGCTTGATATTTCTCTCGTGTCAACTTTTTTAAACTAAAACCCGTTTTACGGGGTAGAGTCGACCATACTCAGTTTTTTTTTCTGATTTTTGTGTTATTGTTTGTTTGTTGTTTTCCTTCGGGGTTTTGTGCAGGTGAGTAGTAGGGATGGCTTACTTGTTTAAGGCTGATGAGGAATCCTTGTCGGAATTAGCTAAAACATTTGATCATAGGCTTTATGCTTTAGCAGAACAGCTTGTAATCGATTATTTTAACTTTTAATATTTTGGATTTAAACTTTGTACGACTTTGGTATTATGAATAAAATCTGCTTTGGAATGTGAAAACATTACGAACTTGCTTTTACATATTCATATACCTATTTCTTATCATAGGTGGGCGTACGCGTAGCAACTCTAGAAATTCGGGCTAAGGTTTTTGGTAAAATTTAAGTTTTATAAAGGAAGGAAAAGGTCCGAATTTCCGGGGCTGTTACATGAGTATATTCAACCTTTCAATTGGTATCAGAGCCTCGTCTTCTCGCAAGGGTAACACCTAGAGAAGTAGATCATGAATTCTCAAGAAAGGAATGCAATAGGGTAAAACCCCCAAGTTCAATGGCAAAAATTATGCCTGGTGGAAGAATAGATTGAAGAACATAATCATTGGGATTGATTATGAATGCTGGTTGGTTGTGAAGAATGGCCCTCTAACCGTGACTGAGAAAGATGCTGAAGGAAACACTATGCAAAAGAAAGAAAGCAATTACACTTATGTTGACTTCAAGAAATTGGAGAAGAATGCCAAGGCAATGTCCATCTTACAACAAGCAATTGCAAACAATGAGACCAATCCTATCTCTGCTTGTGTAAGTGCAAAGGAAACTTGGGATAACCTCGAACTTGCTTATGAGGGAACCAGTGAGGTAAAAAGATCTAAAATCGTGAAGATATGCATGAATATGATAGAGATAATATGCTTGAATGTATAGATACCTTCTTAGATGAATGCTATAAACTAGGTGAGAGTTACACAACTTACAAATCAAAGTTTAAAGATAAACGTGAGGAGTGTAGAATTGCTATTGCTAGTTGTGAACACCTAGATATGGTGTGTCATCAACTAATAGATCAAGTGGCTGATCTTGAGGAAGAACTAGATAAGTGTAGGTTGGAACTGGAAACAGTTAAGTTCTCTGCACCATACAAGGATGAGGATTTTCCTAGTAATGGTGAGGAGAACACATCTGCCTAGTTCCCTTGCAACTTATCTACCTTGAGTAACCTTCCTTATTTGTTAGAGATTAAGGGTAAGGCAAAAACCTTTAGTAGATCTGACCTCTTAAAAGATTATGATTTGATTTTGAATGATTTAGAGGATCTACACAAAGAGTTTGTTTTACTCAAAGATACACCATATATTGTTTCTTTTTTGGATACTCAAACTATGATTGATGCATATGAAGGTAAAATATGTGATCTAGCTAATTGTTGAGATCTCTCAATTCAAAAAGGGAAAGCAACCAGTAATTGTTGACATATGCCAAATGAGTCCATGGTTTCCATTTAAAGCTCAATTCTGATTTTGAAAACTTGAAAAAGGAATTCACCTTCATCATCACTTGAAAAAGGAATTCATTTTTCTCATTCATGAACGTGAATTCATTTTTCTCATTCATGAACGTGAAACCATGGACTCATTTGGCATGTAAACAATTACTGGTTGCTTTCCCTTTTTTAATTGAGAGATCTCAACAATTAGATCACAGATTTTACCCTCATATTCATCAATCAAAGTTTGAGTATCCAAAGAAGAAATAATCTGTAGTGTATCTTTGAGTAAAACAAACTCTTTGTGTAGATCCTCTAAATCATTCAAAATCCAATCATAATATTTTAAGAGGTCAGATCTACTCAAGGTTTTTGCCTTACCCTTAATCTCTAACAAATCAGGAAGTAAACTCAAGGTAGATAAGTTGCAAGGGAACCAGGCAGATGTGTTCTCCTCACCATCACTAGGACAATCCTCATCCTTGTCTGGTGCAGAGAACTTAAGTGTTTCCAGTTCCAACCTACACTTATCTAGTTCTTCCTCAAGATCAGCCACTTGATCTATTAGTTGACGACACACCATATCTAGGTGTTCACAACTAGCAATAGCAATTCTACACTCCTCACGTTTATCTTTAAACTTTGATTTGTAAGTTTTGTAACTACCACCTAGTCTATAGCATTCATCTACAGAGGTATCAATACATTCAAGCATATTATCTCTATCATATTCATACATATCTTCAAGAACTTTAACAAGATTTACCTTATGTACTTGGGGAACTTCATCTTTTGCAATGAAGCAGTTGTCTCCATGTAACGACCTGACTTTTATAAGTTGTCGATAATCAAAGGAATTGACATTCGGATCATTAACTTACGCAAATCTTTAAACAACTAATGATAATGAATGGGCAAAATGACTTCAAAAGTATTATTATTAATCAATTAAGTAATAAGGAGTCCGTAATACCAAACATTATTCACTTATTAAAGAGAAACTACTAAATATAAGATCTAAACCCAACAAGCTGGGTAAAGTCATAGAAATAATAAACTACGAAATAAAGCAAGGCTCGGGTCTCTTCTAATACTCTTACAAGCACACACATTTCGACCCATACGCAATTCCAATCATACTTCTGCATCATCACCT
Organism: Salicornia ramosissima; assembly: GCA_951394345.1. Taxonomy (NCBI): domain Eukaryota; kingdom Viridiplantae; phylum Streptophyta; class Magnoliopsida; order Caryophyllales; family Amaranthaceae; genus Salicornia; species Salicornia ramosissima. Next base: position 38,080,511 of record OX596239.1, on the reverse strand, counting down.
GAAATTGGGGGGTCCACCGTCAGTGGCGAGTAACTAGGCTGTCCCACTTAAATGTAGAACCATAAATCATATAATAGGATAGAATCAAGCATACTAACACATAACAATATTAAATAATCATCAATCATCATTCAAATCATCATCATAAATAAGACATACGCAGCGGAAGAAATAACATAACTTGCATCAAATATAACAATTTATAAGAAATTCCATAAATATCCAGCGATTACTTATCTTTTCATATTTTTACCCAAAATACCACTTTAATCTCATCTTTAATAATCCATGGACTGATCACTATTGCTCGTAAGGTTGCCCCACTTCATAACCTTTAATTAATATTTTAACTTATTCAATCAATACATCTAAACATTCTTATTTATCGTATAACTTCTTATCATCTTATCGACATGGTCATCGTGAGACCAATAATCTTCTTATCATATCGTATCCATCATCAAAGTCATCTTACCAATTATTATAGTCCACATAACTTTCTTATTTTCCTTTTATTCGTTTAATTATATTAATCCAATAGTCATATTCTTAAATGTTATGTGAAAGTATTGGGTCAGACGGTTTGACCAAACAATCTGGTCAGATGGCTGACCCATATACGCAATTATAATAGTGAAAAACTTCGGGAGGCTATAACTTTGCGCTCGGGTGTCGGATCGGGGCATATGATATGTTGAAATTGATTAATTTTTCGAGACGAAGGGGATTTGGCCACCGAAAATTGCCAAACGAGGCTTCTAAAGGCCTCAAAATGCAAAAAAAGTATCCAGGTTATATTTTGTCCAAGTTAATTAGTTACAAAATGTGTCCAGGTTTTACAATATGTGTCCATATTTAAACAATATGTGTCCAGGTTACAAATCGGTGTCCAGGTTTACAAATAGGTCTTCAGGGTTAACAATATGTATCCAGGTTTGTCCAGGTGTGTTCAGATTTGTTCTGATTTGTCCAGATTTGTCCAGGTTTGTCCATATTTGTCCAGGTTTATCCAGGTGTGTCCAGATTTATCCAGATTTGTCTAGATTTGTCCGGGTTTGTCCATATTTGTCCAGGTTTGTCCATATTTGTCCAGGTTTGTCCACATTTGTCCAGACTTGTCAACATTAGTCCAGGTTTGTCCAGGTGTGTCCAGATTTATACAGATTTTTCCGTGTTTGTCTAGATTTATCCAGGTTTATCCATATTTGTCCAGGTTTGTCCACATTTGTCCAGGTTTAACAACTTTTCATCAGGTTTACAAATTGTGTCCAGGTTTCAAATGTGTCCCGTTCTGTTTCCAGGTTTACAAATGTGTCCAGGTCTACCAATACATGTCCAGGTTTAACAGCATGTGTCCAGGTTAAACACATATGTGTTCAGATTCAACAATATATGTCCAGGTCCAGTGGACTGGTCTGACAGAAACGTTACTGTCAGACCGGTCTGACACAATACCTTCTCAAATATAATGTTATTAACTAAAATAAATCAAATTATCCTCAATTATATCCTTATGTCATTCGGCCCTCTTAAATATTATTACCAGAAATAAATACTTTAAATTACCCTCATAAAAAATTCAAATAAATAATTAATAATCTAAAAAATAAATTAAAGGATCATCAATTAACATTTAATTGTACAAAATATGATCTAAAATCACTACTTTTTATCCTAATATAATTCGGCCTTCATATGATAATAATACTTAAAATTCATACTTTAATGGTTAATCACAATCATCATAAATTAATTATTTAAACAATTAAATAAATTATAAAATAATGGAAGATCAACTAATTAAGCAACATGATTTAACATGGACCAAAAATTAATCCTTTATCCTCTTATAGCATTCGGCCATCATGTACAAAACAAGAACAAGATTTAATTTTCAAGAATTTACTTATTTTAACCATTAAATCAAGATATTACTTCTAATTAATTAATAAATTTATTATCAAAACATATTCAAGATTCACATATGAGCATAATTCAACAAGAAAGATTGAAACTTTATTCCCTGGTTTTACATAATCTATTCGGCAATCAAGCAAGAACAAGACAGGAATTATAATTTCAGTTCAAGATTTTAATTAGACAAATAATTAAATCATGAAACATATTTTAATCATGAAATCAACATAAAAGTACAATAAAATTCATGATTTTACCATGCAAGATATTCGAAAATTCTATACTAAAGTTGGCAATAATTATCTTGAAATTCATTAAATTCTATCATATAAATTAGCAATTATAAATCATGTTTAAATTAAAGGTACTACAATTAGATCACATAAATCATCAAAGATCAACAAAATTCATTCAAGAACACATAGAAATTCATGCTTAATTTTCCCTACATGGTTCGATAATTATTAGTCTATAACCTTAATAATTCTACCAATTATTCTTTAATTCTAATCTATTATACAATTAATCATCCAAACCTAAGGGTGTTAGTCTAGTTACCTTGAATTAGGAAGGAAAATTCCAAATTCTTGGTCCTAGACCACTCGGCAATTACACGACACACACACACATAAACCTTGATCAACTTCTTGAAATTGAAAGATTAAAGGATGGAAAAATATTTAAGGTTTAATGCTTTGTTCTCTTGATATGATATTGTATATAATCAAGAGATAATTTAAAGAGGAGGATTGGAGGGGGAGCTGTGGGATAAAAGAGAAAAAAAGGGAGTTTGTCGAGGATTTTTAGGAGTAAGTGTGTAGATAAGCAAATATACAAAGGTAGATTCTTTTTTAAAATATAACTAGTTGGTAAGTTAATGGGCCAACTAGAAGTGAATCCCTTGGCCATGATAATCATGGAAGGGTCGGCCAAGTGAGAACCAAAATGGGCCATTGGGCTTAGTTAAGACAAGATCATATTTAAGAAAACCCAACTTGAAATCCAAGATCCGAGCTTAGAATTAATTAATCATAACAATTATTCACGAAATTTTCTAACCCGGATTTTCGGGTTATTACACTCCAGATCTGGTTCTCCCACTGATTCCTGAAAATGTATTGTTTCGTTCTGGTGTTTCCATAGCAACCACGCATTTTTTCAGAGTCTTGGGTTTCCTCTTCCACATGATCAGAACTAGAGTCAGAGTTACCCCACATGGATGCAAATATAGCATTCTTGAATTTCTTCTTGTCAATCTTCTTGGATTGCATATCTTTCCATTTTGGACATTCACTTATGAAGTGTCCCATTTCTCCAAATTTGAAACAACCTACATTAGAAGAGTTAGCTTTCTTGAAATTTTTACAGGTGAACTTTGTGAAGGAACCAAGAAAGATAACATTTACGTTACTTACATGGATACAATTCCCAAACACAAGTCCATTTTCTTGAAAGCAGTTTCCCATGATAATCAATGGATTTTGCATAAAAGGATTTGGATATGCTAGCTTGACACTTCAGAACAAACTTAAGTGACAAGACTTAGTTGTTGGTTTACCTGACATTAAGTATGAAGCTTATACAATTTTTCAGAATGTGCCAAAGTGAAACATGTCAAGTCTTCTTTTAAACCCAAAAGTGTCATTAGTACTAACAGACCCTTCGAGCTTGTACACATTGATTTGTGTGGTCCCATGAGAGTGCAAAGTGGAAGAGGTCATAGGTTTGAGTGTGTTATTGTTGATGATTTTTCCAGGTACACTTGGGTTATACTCCTACACTCAAAAGATAAAACATATGATGAGTTTTTAACCCTGGTAAACCAAGTAGAGAGCCAGTTGAATCAGAAACTGGTTGCAGTAAGATAAGACCATGGCACGAAGTTTGAGAATGCTAGTTTCATTGATTACTGTAGGGAACATGGGGTAAGTAACAACTTCTCTACTCCTAGAACACCACAACAAAATGGTGTGGTGGAAAGGAAGAACAAAACTCTTTAGGAGATGGCTAGGACCATGTTGATTGAGAGTGGTCTCCCTAAGAATTTTTAGGCAGAAGTTGTGAGCACTGCTTTTTACATTCTTAATAGAGCTCTCATTATACCTAGCTAGGTTAAACAAAACTCCTTATGAAATCCTAAAGGGTAGAAAATCCAATATTGCACACTTTCATGTCTTTGGATGCAAATGTTTTGTAGATAATAATGCGAATAACCAACTTAATAAATTGGACCCTAGGAGTGATGAGGCAGTTTTATTGGGATATTCCCCTCAAAGTAAAGCATATAAGGTGTTTAATAAGAAAACCTTATGTGTGGAGGAGAGTGTCCATGTGATTTTTGATGAATTTAACATTTTTTCTAAGAGGGCACAAGTGAAACCAGGTGAAGTCATTGGCCTGATTGACTTCACAGGGAACGAGAATGCTGATAAAATAGAGGAGATACATGAAGAACCACGTCCACATGCTAAACTTCCACACACAAATGATGAAGGACCTAGAGGAGATCTAAATGAGCATTCTGAGGGGGAATCAGGACATGTTGGTTCCTCTCAAGAAAATCAGGTTAGAGACTTAGGGGGAACAGGTGAGAAAACAGAGAAAATCCCCCTGAGCCACAAGGTATTAATGATCAAGGTAACAGCATGCACCCTGATGTGACTGGTACTCTTAATTCTGTAAACTCAGAGGTGCAAGCTGTTTCCAATCAAAATCAAGGTGCACAAAATGATTTGTTTTTAAGAAATTATAGATATCAATCTTCTCATCCCACTGATCAAATTTTATGTGACATTAATATGGGGACTGATCAAGATTGTGCACACTCTTCTTTCCTGTCTAGTATAGAACCAGTTGACTATAAAATAGCTTTGACTGATCAAGATTGGGTAATAGCTATGCAAGATGAGTTAAATCGAGTACTTCAGGTATGGCACACTTTGTGGGATCATGTTTGATCTCATGGGGTTCCAAAAAGCAGAACACTGTAGCTATATCCGCAACAGAAGTTGAATATATTGCAGTTGCTGCTTGTTGCTCTCAACTGCTTTGGATAAAGAGTCAATTGAAAGACTTTGGAGTGTTGTTAGAAAGAGTTCCTATCTTCTGCGACAACACTAATGCCATTAATATCTCTAAAAATCCAGTTCAGCACTCAAAGACCAAGCACATAGAGATAAGACATCATTTCCTAAGGGATAATGTTGAAAACGGTCTAGTTGAGTTGCAATTTTGCAAGAGTGAGGATCAGATGTTGATATCTTCACTAAACCATTAGGTAGGATTTCTTTTTGTAGACTTAGATTGCTTTTAGGACTAATCAAAATTAGAAAGTACGACTTTACTTAGATTTAGGTTAAGATTCTTTTAGTTAGACTAGAGGTAATAAAAATTGGTCCATTTGGTTGAAAAAGGCTTTTTATGACTGAAATCATTCATTTTGGATAGAATAATGTTCATGGATGTATGGATTGCTTGCATACACATTGTTTGATTCCATTTGTTATGTCTTGACGCATGAACAGATGAGTTGTCTAAGTTGCCCAGAACAGTTGAATTGTGTAGTGATTTGAACTAGTACAGGTGAACATCAGAATAGTACAGATGTGTTTTTGTTGAATTAATTTTTGACAAAAATCAAAATAATTATTTTATTCCTTCTGAAAGGGATTAGTACTTTGACAGTTGGTTTTCAATGATTAGGCATGCATGAGTGATGGAAGGAAACTTCCACATGTGCCTTTCTCTTAGTGGCAGTTAAGGAAGTTATTATGCTTTCTTTTCAAATTCTTTCTCTTGTATCTGACCACCATTCCCACTCCCTACATTTATTTTGCTTCACATTTGTTATATCACTCCACAATCAGGCTTTACTTCATCATCATATCTCTCTCTTCATCTTGCTTCGAATTCTAGAGCTTCATCTCTCAAAATTCTCTGATCCAAGCAAGAAAAATGGTTCGAACAAAGGGACTGGCTAAGGCTAAGAAGAAGAGCAATTATGGGAATGTATCTTCATCACCTTCCATAGCAGAATCCGACAGCTCTATTGACAAGGGCAACGTATCTGATGTAGCAACACCACAGGTAACTGAACAGCAAACACTAAAACCACCTCCAACCACAAAAACCTCCACCAAGAAATCAATCTCAACCAGTAAATCCACATCATTACCAGGTGAGAAAACCCTTGAAACCAAAACCCTACTTTCTCCCACTCCTATCTCCATGATACCTCCATCTACTGTACCCACATCACCTCAAACCACTCAAAATGAACCCTCAACCGAAGCTGAAGTTCAGGGGGAATAATAGGGTGACACTGTTCAAGCTGACAGGATTGTGTCAGAAACCTTAGAGAAAATTTCTGAGGAAATTGAGGAGGATGATCAGGAAGATGATCATGAGGATGATCAAGAGAATGAATCTGTGCAGGCTGATGAGAAACGTGTCGAAACTGAGCCAAAAGTGGCTGATGAAGAGGATGAAGTTCAGATTGTAGGTGAGGCGAAGGGTCCTCCAGTTCAGGTGTTAAGCAGACGGTTTACTAGATCTGGTAGCACAATCAAACAGGAGATTTCTGACTCTCCAAAGTCTCCCTCTAAAAGTGTGAAGAGGAAAACACCTGCTCCCAAAACAGCTAAAGGTAAATCTACTATTTCTCCAACTGTTTCTGATAGAAATGTCATGTCTGGTTGTGGATGTGAGGAAGGTTATTTTGATATGCCTGCTTTGTCTGAGGTAAAGGAAATTTTGGAATTTCAAGGTTGGATGGGACTATTTAAGACTGTTAGGAAAGCTTATGTATAAGACATTAGGGTGTTCTATGAGAATTTAGAACTGTGCCTTGATATGAGTGTTAGCTCTACTATTTCTAGTGTTAAGTTGGATTTGTCTGTAGCTTCTATGTCTGTTTTTTTAAAGATACCTAGGTATAGGTATTCAAATTACTCTTCTGATGGTTGGCCTAGTATTGGTGGGGTCACAGCTAATGACATAGTTAAGTTTTTCTTTGGAAGATTTTTTTTAACGACCCGACTTTTCTAGGTTGTCGATTTACGAAGGAAATCGACAATATAATCCCAAAAGTATATGAATAAATACTTGAAATACATAATTAAATGAGGTCTTTCCCAACAAGCTGGGAGCGGCTAGCTAATAAGCAAAAGGAAATACTCAAAACAAACTACAGTTGCTCTAAACAACTCTAAAACACACAGCCCGAGCCAACGTATGCCCATACTAAGCCTCAGCATCATCACCTGAAATGGGGGGGGGTCCACCGTTAGTGGCGAGTAACTAGGCTGTCCCGCTTAAATGAGGGACCACTAACCATATAATAGAATAGAATCAACCAAGAAAATCATATAGAACATATGGAAATACGTACAAAAATACACATGAAATACGTACAAAAATACATACGAAATACGTACAAAAATACGGATAAAATTTCATATAAAAATACGTAGAAAAATACGTAGAAAATACATATACAAATACATACGGAATACGTACAATGTACATACAAAAATACGTATAGAAATACGTATACAATACCTGCAGAATACGGTTAGAAATACATACAAAATACGTATACAATACAGATACAAATACGTACAACATACGAATACAAATACGTACAACATACAAATACATATACGTACAACATACAGAAACAAATACGTACATCATACATATACTCAGAAATACACTAATAAAATACAGACTTACCAGACGTATGCAGCGGAAGACTTAATATTACCAAAACAATACATATATACACGAAGATACACATATACACATAACCCTTCCCGTGAACTATTAATTTATCATATTTTACCCCTTAAACCCTCTTTTAACCTTCTTATCGGACCGGTCATAATGCTCGTTGTGGATCCCGTGTGCACCACAACTTTCCTAAAACATGCCGGGGTGAACTCGTGTATTCAACCCGTAGCCCTCCTTTGCAAGAACTAAGCCTAAGCTATGGCAATAACACCTAAATAGCAGCTCGTGTACTACTACGTAGACGACTACATATCTTAAGATCCAGAACTGCCCAAAGACCGCAGTAGGGCACTGGCTTCGACTTAACCCGATCTGATGACTCGTGTATCATCAAATGGGCGTCCTTACGTATCTTGTCTTTTCTAAAGGCCATTTTGAGACCACTAATTTGCAAGCAATATCTAAAGGCCATCTTGAGACCACTAATTCACAATGTTTTTCTAAAGGCCATCTTGAGACCACTAATTCACAAGCAATATCTAAAGGCCATCTTGAGACCACTAATTCACAACGTTTTTCTAAAGGCCATCTTGAGACCACTAATTCACAACATTTTTCTAAAGGCCATCTTGAGACCACTAGTTCATATCGTATCTTGTTACTTTCCTTCTTATTCATATTGTTACATTCCTTCATATTATAACTTATCTTCTTTAATCCCTTCTTATTCTTTAATCTTATTAATTCCTAAAATTATAATCTAGAATTATCATAAGTCAAAAATTAAACTAAAATTGATTAAAATAAATATGGGTCATTCGACATTTTGAGGAATAACATAATAATTAAATAAATTCATATAATTATCATATAAACAATTTAATAAATCATATAAAATAGCATTTAACAACAAAATTACCCAAAAACATGATAAAAATCCTATTTTTTCCTATGTTATACCACTCGACATTCTTTGATAAAAATACCAAAATTAACACTTTAAATTAATTAAATCCAATTATCATTAATTAAATAAATTAATTTAATTAATCAATAAATTATACATTAAACATTAATTCATAAGATTAATCAAGAACAAGATCAAAAATCAATTCTTCCTACTTATGCACACGGCTTTTAGGCCAAAAATACGATATCAAGATTATTTTCAAGAATTACAACAACATGTCTAAATAAAGATTAAAATCAAGATTAATTAAAGATTAATATTACAAATTCAAGAATCAACAAGATTTCATTATAAGAATCAGATTTTTAATTTTCCTTTAATATATGTACCACTCGACTTTTTTAGAGAACATGAACAAAATAATAATTTTAATTTAAGACTCAAATTAGACAATTAAACATTAAAGATTATCATATAAATTCAAGAAAAAAAATCATATAATCATCATAGAACTACCCCATATTACAAGACATAGCCACGAATTTCCAAGAACATGATCATGCAATCATCATGCAATTATTCAACATAAATATGCATTTAAATAAACTAACTCATGCATATAATTAATTAAAACAATTAAAGATTTAACAAGATTGCATGAAATATCAAGAAAACAACTTAAATAATCATATAGTAGGGTTCGAAAATTAAAACCTATGCATGATACTAATTCTATCAACTTTCCTAATTCAATCCTAATTAATTATATAATTAACTAAACACAAATCTAAGAGAGAAAGACTAGTTACCTTAGATTGGCAAGAAAGATCAAGAAAATCACCCCCTTTTGGAATTGAATATACACGGCTAGGCTTAGGAGGAAGATTAGGGTTTTTGAGAGTTTTGCAATTAGGGTAATAGTTGTAATGGTATTGTTCCTTATTTAAAATTAAAGGAACAAAAACAATAAGGAAATAAGGAGGGGGGGGGGGGGGGGGAGGAGCCGTGTAGTTGGAGAAAGAATAGGGAGAGGGAGCAAATGTAGGGTAGACTTGGTTAGAGGTTGGACTAGGTTAGGGATTCAAACTAATTAAAATATTATTAATTAAATAAATAATAAAATTATCTAATTAACAATAAATTAAAAGGTAACAATTGTTGGCCATTTCTATGAGGGGCCGGCCAAGCTAAGAAATTGGGTCCTTAGGCCCAATTTCGAGATAAGATAATGGAATTAAAAAAAAACAGTCCAAATATTTGGGCCTTTTGGACTTAGAGCGTTAAAATAAAATTAATAATCGCGAAATTTTATGGCCCTAAATTTCGGGTTATTACAGTCACCCCTCCTTAAATAAATTTCGACCTCAAAATTTACTTAACGAAGCTCAAATAACACACATAAGAAAATAATCACAGTAGTACGCATATCGATTGAAACATAAGCATCAATATCATGGACAAGGAAGGTACCCGTGACCACATCTGGCTGAGCATCCACCTCCTCCTGAGTCATGCAGAAGATCATGTTTCTAACCGGAGCCTGGTTAGTTGTCGTTGCTGGACGCTTCTTAGGACAAAATATGGACTTGTGACCTTCTTGACCGCAATCGAAGCATACAATCGGTGTCCCATCACGCTTCTTACCCGGGTGAACCTCTTTCTTGCAGCCCTGACATATCCTCAGGCCTTGACTTGGAGTTGGTCGAGCACCCTGCTGAGGCTCCGGTGTAGACTCAAACCGGGTCTACTTAGCTGGTGCTGGAGTAGGAACCGAAGCAACCCTCTTTTTGGCCGTGTTATCATCAGAAACCGAGGACTGGACCTCTAGAGCTACCTCATAAGCTTCCTGGAAAGTTTTCACCCTGCTACTGATCACATGAACCCGGATGCGGGAATCCATCTTCTTGATGTACCTCTTGACTCGCTCGGCTTCAGAAGGTATGACTGCTGATGCGAACCGAGAGTGCTCTGTGAACTTGTCCGTGTAGGCTTGGACGGACATGCTACCCTGGGTGAATGAGAGGAACTCTTCCTGCTTCTGCCATTTCAGTTCATCAGGATAGAACCGGTCTTGGACTTTCTTAGTGAAGTCCTCCCAACTCAGATCTAGACCTGTCTCAGGGTTGGCCCGCAATGTACTCCACCAATTATCAGCTTCGCCCTTTAGGTAAAAGGTCGCAATCGGAACTCTCTCCCGCTCAGAACATGATAGGGCATCAAACATCTTCCGCATTTCTCGAATCCAGTTCTCGAGAACGGTCGGATCTGCTGTCCCATCATAAACCGGCGGACGAAGACGTGCAACCCGATCGAAGGACGACTGAGTGTTCTGAGGTTGAACAGCCCTCCGTGCTAGCGTGAAAATAGCATCCTCCAGGTTCCGGCGTCGGAGTCGAGAATTGGGTCTTGGAGTCGACATTCTGAAAGCAACAATCAAGTTATAAAAACAAACACAAGCACGTAATGTCGCAAAAGAACGCAAAAAGCAATAAAATATCTTATCCCGGGCTTCTACCCATGGCTTCACTCACTTAGGTTTTCATTTTAGGCTAAATTTCTCTCGTGATTCATAAAGCGCTCATCTTTCCAAGTTACTTATGAAGAAGTAACTTTAGGGTCTTAACCTATGCTCTAATACCAACTGTAACGACCCGACTTTTCTAGGTTGTCGATTTACGAAGGAAATCAACAAATGGATCATTACCAACACAAATCCTAACGATAATATTATAATTAAAGTCTAAAATCATGTTTTATTAGCTAAAACTGAAATAATAATCCCAAAAGTATATGAATAAATACTTGAAATACACAATTAAATGAGGTCTTTCCCAACAAGCTGGGAACGGCTAGCTAATAAGCAAAAGGAAATACTAAAAACAAACTACGGTTGCTCTAAACAACTCTAAAACACACAGCCCGAGCCAACGTATGCCCATACAAAGCCTCAGCATCATCACCTGAAATGGGGGGGGTCCACCGTCAGTGGCGAGTAACTAGGCTGTCCCGCTTAAATGAGGGACCGCTAACCATATAATAGCATAGAATCAACCAAGAAAATCATATAAACATATGGAAATACGTACAAAAATACACATGAAATACGTACAAAAATACATACGAAATACGTACAAAAATACGGATAAAATTTCATATAAAAATACGTAGAAAAATACGTAGAAAATACATATACAAATACATACGGAATACGTACAATGTACATACAAAAATACGTATAGAAATACGTATACAATACCTGCAGAATACGGTTAGAAATACATACAAAATACGTATACAATACAGATACAAATACGTACAACATACGAATACAAATACGTACAACATACAAATACATATACGTACAACATACAGAAACAAATACGTACATCATACAAATACGAATACGTACATCATACATATACTCAGAAATACACTAATAAAATACAGACTTACCAGACATATGCAGCGGAAGACTTAATATTACCAAAACAATACATATATACACGAAGATACACATACACATAACCCTTCCCGTGAACTATTAATTTATCACATTTTACCCCTTAAACCCTCTTTTAACCTTCTTATCGGACCGGTTATAATGCTCGTTGTGGATCCCGTGTGCACCACAACTTTCCTAAAACATGCCGGGGTGAACTTGTGTGTTCAACCCGTAGCCCTCCTTTGCAAGAACTAAGCTTAAGCTATGGCCATAACACCTAAATAGCAGCTCGTGTACTACTACGTAGACGACTACATATCTTAAGATCCAGAACTGCCCAGAGACCGCAGTAGGGCAATGGCTTCGACTTAACCCGATCTGATGACTCGTGTATCATCAAATGGGCGTCCTTATGTATCTTGTCTTTTCTAAAGGCCATTTTGAGACCACTAATTAGCAAGCAATATCTAAAGGCCATCTTGAGACCACTAATTCACAACGTTTTTCTAAAGGCCATCTTGAGACTACTAATTCACAAGCAATATCTAAAGGCCATCTTGAGACCACTAATTCACAACGTTTTTCTAAAGGCCATCTTGAGACCTCTAATTCACAACATTTTTCTAAAGGCCATCTTGAGACCACTAGTTCATATCGTATCTTGTTACTCTCCTTCTTATTCATATTGTTACATTCCTTCATATTATAACTTATCTTCTTTAATTCCTTCTTATTCTTTAATCTTATTAATTCCTAAAATTATAATCTAGAATTATCATAAGTCAAAAATTAAACAAAAATTGATTAAAATAAATATGGGTCATTCGACATTTTGAGGAATAACATAATAATTAAATAAATTCATATAATTATCATATAAACAATTTAATAAATCATATAAAATAGCATTTAACAACAAAATTACCTAAAAACATGATAAAAATCCTATTTTTTCCTATGTTATACCACTCGACATTCTTGGATAAAAATACCAAAATTAACACTTTAAATTAATTAAATACAATTATCATTAATTAAATAAATTAATTCAATTAATCAATAAATTATACATTAAACATTAATTCATAAGGTTAATCAAGAACAAGATCAAAAATCAATTCTTCCTACTCATATGACACGCGGCTTTTAGGCCAAAAATACAATATCAAGATTATTTTCAAGAATTACAACAACGTGTCTAAATAAAGATTAAAATCAAGATTAATTAAAGATTAATATTACAAATTCAAGAATCAACAAGATTTCATTATAAGAATCAGATTTTTAATTTTCCTTTAATATATGTACCACTCGACTTTTTTAGAGAACATGAACAAAATAATAATTTTAATTTAAGACTCAAATTAGACAATTTAACATTAAAGATTATCATATAAATTCAAGAAAAAACATCATATAATCATCATAGAACTACCCCATATTACAAGACATAGCCACGAATTTCCAAGAACATGATCATGCAATCATCATGCAATTATTAAACATAAATATGCATTTAAATAAACTAACCCATGCATGTAATTAATTAAAACAATTAAAGATTTAACAAGATTGCATGAAATATCAAGAAAACAACTTAAATAATCATATAATAGGGTTCGAAAATTAAAACCTATGCATGACACTAATTCTATCAACTTTCCTAATTCAATCCTAATTAATTATATAATTAACTAAACCCAAATCTAAGAGAGAAAGACTAGTTACGTTAGATTGGCAAGAAAGATCAAGAAAATCACCCCCTTTTGGAATTGAATATACACGGCTAGGCTTAGGAGGAAGATTAGGGTTTTGAGAGTTTTGAAATTAGGGTAATAGTTGTAATGGTATTGTTCCTTATTTAAAATTAAAGGAACAAAAACAATAAGGAAATAAGGGGGGGGGGGAGCCGTGTAGTTGGAGAAAGAATAGGGAGAGGGAGCAAATGTAGGGTAGACTTGGTTAGAGGTTGGACTAGGTTAGGGATTCAAACTAATTAAAATATTATTAATTAAATAAATAATAAAATTATCTAATTAACAATAAATTAAAAGGTAATAATTGTTGGCCATTTCCATGAGGGGTCGACCAAGCTAAGAAGAAATTGGGTCCTTGGGCCCAATTTCGAGATAAGATAATGGAATTAAAAAAAAACAGTCCAAATATTCGGGCCTTTTGGACTTAGAGTGTTAAAATAATATTAATAACCGCGAATTTTTCTGGCCCTAAATTTCGGGTTATTACATTTTTAGCTAAGAAAGATGGTTATCTTGCTAAGAATCTGTCTAAGCCTATCATGTTGGTACCGCATTCTATATGCAACAAGGTGCTTTTATCTAACGCACATGGTAGGGGTTCTGTAAGGATAATGGATATGGTACTCATGTACCTAATGATGAAGAAGGTTAAGATCAATCTCCCCTCTCTGATGCTAGACCACATGATGGTGTGAAAGAACTCCCAATCCCACTCTCTTCCATATAACTCAATACTAACCTCTGTGATGATTAAGAAAGGAATCAAATTGGCTGGTGAGATAGTTCTAGGACAGAAATTTTCTATGAAGATTCTGAGGCAGAAAGGGCTGGAAGCATCTGGCTCAACTTTAGTTTGGAGAGACCAGGAGCCTGTTCTACTTGCTGCTAAGAAAAGGAAGAGTAGTGTGTCTGCTACTTCAGCAAATCTCACTCCCCTTCTAGGAAGGATGGAAAAGTAGGAGGAAACCCTTAGCACGTTAATGACATTGGTTAGAGCGTTGACTGATAGCATGGCTCAGAAGCAGATGTCTCTGGAGAAGAAGTTGATTGCTTCAGAACTTCAAGTGTCACAGTTGGCAGGGGAAACAAAAGAGGATGTTGGTCAAACTTCAGGGAAATCTAAACCAGCAGGGAACCAGTTGATAGTGAAAAGGATGCAGGAGAACTTTCCTTAACAAAAAAGCTACACAGGAATCTGAAGAAGATGCTGATGTTTCTAAAGATGATGATGAAGTCTCTGATCCTAATGCTGAGCTTGATGAGGATGAGGATGATGATGATGAATGATGCCTGCCATTAGCCTTCTAAACATTAGTATGAATGATGCCTGCCATTATTCCCCTTTCCCACTCTGCCAATCTGCCTTTAGTATGTCTGTTTTCCTTACCATTTTACTAAACAATTTGTCTGTAATATGGTTTCTTTTAATCCTCTATTAGCTTGACTTACTAACTGTTTGAACTACTTTTGGGATAGTGAGTTGATGACTCACTAGTGACTGTTGATTGGCTTAACATTTTGGGTAGTATGGCCTACCTTTTGGATGAATGCATGAATATTGCTTGCTTTACTTGTCTGTGAATGTTTTTAATGATGCCAAAAGGGGGAAAATAGGTCTTTGAAGTTTTGATAAAGCCAAATGAGACTAGTTTGAAATAAACCTTAGCCTGATTACTAGTTCTGAAGCCTAAGTTTTTGATATATAGTCTGAAATAGTAGTTCTGTTTAGTTGAGTTTAGTTGACTCAATAAGAGTTTTTTTCTTACAGCTGTTCTGGATAGCTGTTTTCATAGCCAGATTTTTGCAATCTTTCAGGATAGTTGTTCTTAGTCTTGAAATAATTTGAAATAGCTAGTATTTCACTTAGAGTTTAGGATTTTTGATTTAGTTAAGTTTTTTTTTTTTGAGTCAGAAAATTCAAAAAAATTAAAAAATAGTTCCATATGCTTTGAAGCTTTTTGTGACTAACTTGTTTATTGCAGGAAAAACTTCAAAAGGATTGTCATCATCAAAAAGGGGGAATTTGTTGAGAGCCTTGATGTTTTGAGTGATGACAAACAGATGAGTCAAACAGGTATGACGAACAGTTGTCACAAACAACTGTTCAAAACAGTTGTCAGGAACAGTTGTTATTGAATGAGTTTATACAGCTGTATTGAAACAGCTGAAGTGTATTGTTCCTGAGTTACTCTCTTTGAGTAATATTACCTTTAATGTCATATATTGTATATTGTTTTGTGCATGTTTGACATACAGGTATTCCAGTACTTGAGACATGGAAAATAGCTTCATCAAAACTGAAGTGTGCTAGCAATGGAGAATCCAAGTGTCCAAGTAGTGAAAAACATGAAGACTTAAGAATAACCTTAGGGTTTTTACTTTGTCTTTTTGTTGTATAGAATGTTTAAGTAGTTTAGTAGATTTGTGATGTTTGATCTTGGTTTGTTACAAACACCAGACCAGTGTCTAGTGTTTGTTACACGACTGATTTGAAGAACAATTCCTAGAACAGTTGACCAAACCAACTGGTTAATAAACTGACCCACGAAATAATTTGAAAGAATTCGATTCTTGAATTCTTCAAAGATCTTGCACGTGGTTAAGTTAGTTTGGTAATCAATGTTAAGTGCTAAAAACACACGTATCTTTATGAGATCTCAGCAAATCTTCGAGATTCTTGATTTCGAATATTTGATCTCAACATTAAATGGGTTTATTCATTATGGTTACAAAAACCCTTTTGATTGGAATAATCAAGGTTTTTCTAACTACTTATATATATTAGCACTTAATGTACAAAATGTGCGAGTGCACAAGCCAAGTAATGAGACTCTCCACAAACTTTATTGAGTAATATTTTTGAGAGTCCAAAAGATCAAACAGAACAGTTTACAAACTACAACAGCATTCGAAAAAAACCTAGATCTTAACTTCATCTCTTGTAAGCTTTTGAGAAGCAAATTTCTGAGAGAAACTTTCTGTAATTCGTCACTAACAGAGGGTTTAGTGATTGGGAGAATTTGAGTGTTCATTTGTGAGTGCTTGTGAGTTCAAGTGCGAAACAGCACTCTTGGGTTGAGAGTGAGGAAAGTCTGTCGTATGAGTTTACGATAGCAAGTACTATCTTTTGTTCATCAGAGTTGATTAATAAAATATTGGTAGCGAGAGTAGGAGGATGTAGGCACAGTTGCTGAACCTCGTTAAATCTGTGTGTTCTTTATTTGTCTTACATTTACTGTTTTACTGTTCTAGATATTTCCGCTACTAAACCAGTTTATTGGTTCTATTGCTAGAACAATTTAAGAAAAAGTTGATAAAGAAAATTTTAAAGAAACACTCAATTCCCCCTCCCCTATTGAGTGCTATTGGGACCTTCACTTTGTACGAGTGCAAGTGTCACAACCCTACATGTTGGAGTGACATCAGTGATGCCTTGGTGAACGGTCCTGATCACATCAAGGAAACGATGGAGCAGATCAATATCATCAGGACGAGGTTGCAAGCAGCTCAGAGTCGACAGAAGTCGTATGCCGATCGTCGACGGAAACCGTTGGAACTTAAAGTGGGTGATAAAGTTTTGTTGAAAGTGTCACCTATGAAAGGAGTGACTCGATTTGGCCAAAAGGGTAAGCTTAGACCCAAGTATGTGGGGCCATACGAGATTTCGGATAGGATCGGAGAGGTCACTTATCATTTGGCTTTTCCTCCGGATCTATCGAAGCTTCATGATGTGTTTCACGTATCTCAATTACGGAAATATTTGAATGATCCTTCCCATATTATTTCGGTGGAATCGTGAGAGATTGAGCCGAATCTGACCTTCGAAGAGAAGCCAGTGCAAATTTTGGACCGCCAGGTGGTGCCATTATTTAAAGTGCTCTGGCGGAGTGAGAAGTATGAAGAAACTACTTGGGATCGGATAATATCTACAATTTGGTGTTGGAATCCCTGGGGGTAGCGAGGCTATTCTTCATGCAGTTAACCGGCTGGTTGAGGATCATGGGGACACTGTTGGTCTTTCTATGCTTTTGGTTGATTTCAAGAATGCTTTCAACTTGGTGGATCGTGAAGTTATGTTACGAGAGGTGCGCCTCCAATGTCCAGCTATTTCGCGATGGGTTGAATTCTGCTACTCTAGCCCGGCTAGGCTGTACTATGGTGAGCACGTCTTATGGTCTTGTCAGGGAGTGCAACAGGGGGATCCGCTAGGCCCTTTGCTTTTTGCTTTGGTTTTACATCCCTTAGTGGGTAAGATTCGAGCCTCTTTTATGTCTCCATGCTTGGTATTTGGATGATGGGACTATCATTGGTGACACGTTGGAGGTCGGTAAGGTTTTGGATCTGATTAGGGAGGAAGGACCCGCTTTCGGCCTCCATCTCAATGTCGATAAAACAGAGGTTTTTTGGCCAGTAGAGGACCCTCGGAGTACGTTAGTTGGGGTTTTCCCGCCCAACATTGCTCGGCCTCTCCGGGGTGTTAAATTACTTGGTGGGCCAGTTAGTGCGGATTCTGATTTCAGTAGTGAGCTTGTGGTGGGACGGGTGGATAAAATTATTGCGGTTGCTCGGTTTGAAGATCCGCAGTGTGAGTTGTTACTTCTTCGTGCCTGCACTGGGGTTTCGAAACTTTACTTTGCGATGCGGACCTGTCCTCCTCGCCTCTTTGAGGCTGCTCAGCAGAAGTTCGATGTTGCCCTTCGTTCTTCTTTGGAGCGTATCGTCACTGCATCTGGCCCGGGCTTTGGAGATTGGCAATGGAGGCTCGCCACTTTACCATTTACTTTTGGTGGGTTAGGTATCTATTCTGTTGCGGATGTTCTGCATTATGCGTTTGTAGCATCGCGGTTGCAGTCTGCTGGGTTGCAGCTTAACCTCCTCCGCTGTGCTGGTGTTGTGGATCCTGGGCCTGCCTTCGCTGATGCATTGGGTCTACTTAATGCTTTTGTGGATGTTGACATTCTTGGTAATCCTAGTGAGAACGCTACCCCTAAACTCATGAAGAAACTGGCAGATAAATATTTCACAAAGGTTGCTCAGACTGTTGAAGACACATTCTCATTATCTCCGCGACAGGTTGCTCTTTGGAAATCACAATAACGGGAACATACTTCTGATTGGCTTAGGGTGGTTCCGATCTCAGGGTTGGGTCAGGCTATGAATGGTAAAACGTATCGATGCGTGCTCTGCTACAGGTTGAGTGTTCCTTTGTTTTCAACATCCGGACCTTGTTCTGCTTGTTCGAGGGTTTTTGAGGGTGACATCTTCGGAGATCATGTTGTGTCGTGTACTGGGATGGTGGGTGTCAAGCATCGTCATAATATTGTACGGGACACTCTTGTTGATATCTGCATTCGCTCGGGGATTTCTGCTGGTAAAGAGGTTGATATTGGGTTGAGCTCAGAGATCGGGGCTCTTCACCCTGCGGATTTGCTGCTTTATTCATGGGACCATGGTTGCGATGTTTGTGTGGATTTGACAGGGTCTTCTCCTTTGACTCAGTCTGGTATGGTTCAGTCGTGCTGTGCAGGATGCGGCTTCTCGCAAATGGTGTAAGTATGCAGATTGATGTGCTGCTCTGGGGTATGGTTTCCTTCCTTTCTCTTTCTCTACTTTTGGCGAATTCGAGGAGGATGTTGTTGCACTGCTGAAGCGGATTCAGATGTTTTCTAGAGCGCATGATATTGGTGCGTGTGCTGCTGCACACATCTTCTCTCGTATTAGCTTTACTGTAGCTAGGGGAGTGGGGGCCCAGATTGTATCTAGGCTTCCCACTAACTTCTTGTAGACATTTGCTCTTTTAGTTTATGATATTATCTTTTATAATAATAATAATAAGGGAAATTCCCAGTTGTAATACTCCGAAATTTAGGGCCAAAAAATTTCGCGGTTATTAGTTCTATTTATTTATTCTAAGTCCAAAAGGCCCATTAAATTTGGACTGTTTAATTCATTTCTCACTCTTTTAACTCAAATTGGGCCAATGACCCAATCTTTCCCTCACTTCTATGACTTGGCCGGTCCTCTCTTCTATTTTGGGCCAAGTATTATTTCCTTTTTGGATCTAATTTGATTAATTAATTAATTAAATTAATTAAGTTAAATAATTATTTTAAATCCCTAAACTAATTCAACCTAGCCCAAACTACCTAGCTAAGCCCACTCCATTTTCCTCTTTCTCTTCTTGAAATTCACGGCAACCCTAAAGTATTTTTAGGGTTTGTTATTTGCTCTCTTACTTCTATATATATGCTTAGCAATTGTTATTGTTCCTAATTTTGCTCAAGCTTTAACTCCAAAAAATATTCTTTCCTCTTCCCTCACAAAAGTCGAACAACATTCACCCAAAGTGGTGAATATTTCCTTGGAAAATTTAAGCGATTTAAGGTAACTATGTTATTTCGTTTAATTTCGGTACGAGTTAATCACATAGTTAATTAGGATTAAATCATGAAAACGGTTAGGAAATTAAAGGAATTAGTATCATGTTAAGGTTAAGAATTTCGAACCATGTGATGAATTATTATGAAATTTTCTTGATCATTTTATATAGTTTCTTGAAATCTTTAATTGTTTAATAATTACTTGTATGAATTTATTTATTAATCAAATCTTGCTATTTCTTGATGAATTTTTCGTGGCAGTTTATTTACTGTTTGATTATGAATCATGATTTATTTCGTGGCAACATTCATCCTTTTATTGCTTATAATAATTTAATCTTTCAAACCGGTAAAACTGTCTAGATTTGGTTTACGAATTTATTAAGATACTTAATCAATTCGGATGGCTACGACATTTTAGGTGGAAGTCACTAATAGTGTTTTACAGATTTTGTAAAATTTTCGTAATTTTTAAAGATCGTTTGATATGGCAGAAAAATCTGAAACTGAATTCAACCTAATCTGATTTGTTAGTTATAAAATTCCTTAAAAATAGTAAAAGATGTTATTTTTGGACGAAATTTATGCATGTTAAACCATGAACCTACATCTAGCTTCCATCAAAATTTCCAGATTATTCGAGACCTTTTAATGGTGGTTCTTAATTTAATACTTTAAAATCAGATTGTGTAAAATATGGTGTTTTAAGAATAATTTTAATGTTTATTATAAAGTTCGCTATGATTTATTGGTTATTGAATTTAATTAATTAAAGACGTAATTTTTGGTATTGTTTTTCATGATTTTCGAGTGGTATAAAATATGAAAGGTAGAGTTTTTATCATGTTTTGTGCAATTTTTGGTGATAATTATTAATTATTCGAATTATTGTTAATTGAACTGATTTTGTTAATTATTATGTTGATGAATCTAATTAGTAAACTAACCCTAAAATGTCGAGTAGGTTAGTTATTGTTGACCAATTTTAGTTTAATTATTTTGGCTTATAATAATATTGGAACAATTTTGGGAATTAGTATTATTATTATAATTATTAATATTTCCTAAAGGAACTATCAGGGATAAGTTGTAATATGAAGGGTAATAAATATTACAAAAAGGGATAATTGTAACATAATAATAATAAAAGGATTTCAGGATAGTTATTATATCAGTCATCATAATATTTATTATTATTATATTAGTAAAGGAAGTCAGTAGGGATAAGTTACTATAAGAAGTAAAGTATAATAAGATATTATTAGGGAAGGAAAGGAAATAGAGTAAAAGGGTAATTATTTGTTTCGATCTCTGGCTAGGAAAGACTTCGTATTTAAGGTGGCCAATATACGTGCCGCACCTCTCTTTCCTGGGACTTCGAACATTTATTCCCGATTACGGTCACCTAGTACTTCTAGTTATAAGAAAGATAATAAGTTAAGATCGCCCCTGCGATGACGCAAAGGTCATCAATCGGGTTAATAAGATAGGACGCCCTTTTTGATGATACACGAGTCATCAGATCGGGTTAAGTCGATGCCACTGCCCCATGGGATGAATACACGAGTTCACCCGGGCAGTTCTGGGTCTTAAAATATGTAGTCGTCTAAGTAGTAGTACACGAGCTGCTATTTAGGAGTTATGGCCATAGCTTAGGCTTAGTGGTGCACACGGGATCCACTACGGGCTGAATACACGAGTTCACCCCGGCATGTTTTAGGAAAGTTGTGGTGCACACGGGATCCACAACGAGCTATAAAGACCGGTCTGCTAAGAAGTGAAGATAATGATATGATATGATTTTAAAGTTAAGATGAATGATATGATATGATTATAAAGTTAAGATGAATATGATATGATTATAAAGTTAAGAGGAATGATATGATATGATTACGAAGTTAAGATAATATAGGGTTCATGATGATAATTAAAGTATAAGATTGTATATAGTATAAGTTAAGTATTAGATGTAATGTAAAATGGTTGGTATAAGTCTTCCGCTGTGTATGTCCGTATAAGTATAACTCTGGTATGTATAAATGTATTTCGTATGTATGCTTGTATTGTACACGTATTTGTATGTATTTCTAACCGTATTTTGCAGGTATTATTATACGTATTGTATACGTATTCTTATACGTATTTTTATACGTATTTTTATATGCACCTTGTATGTATATGTGTATGGAATTTTATTTGTTTACATGTATTTTCGTGTATTATCCTATGCTATTATGTGGTTAGCAGTCCCTTACTTAAACGGGGCAGCCTAGTTACTCGCCACTGACGGTGGACCCCCCCTCAGTTTCAGGTGACGATGCAGCTGCTTAGTCGGGCTTCCGCTGGATGGGCTTTTGGTGGATGAGAACTATAGTACTACCTTAGTATTTCTAGAGTTGCAATAAGACATTATTTCTTTTACTATCCCAGCATGTTGGGAAAACATTATTTCAGTTTATGTAATTTTTTTTAAGTATTCTATCCTTGTTGACTTTTGGGATTAATTTCAGACTTTTAAGTTAATAAAAGATGTTTCTATTCTGAATATATAATTAATGTTTAATTTAATGCTTAAGTAATGATCCACAAGTCGTTTTCCTTCGTCAAACGACAGCTTAAGAAGTCGGGTCGTTACACCAATGGTATACCCGAGCTTTTTCGAAATCCCACTGGTATACCCAAGTTTATTTTAATCCCAGTGGTACACCTGAAATTATGTCTAATTCCCATCCGTTACATTTAGAAGGTATATTCCGATAAATGTAATGGAATATACCTATTTTAAGGTTAGATTTAACTTTGGTTAACAATTTATTTAATTTTCTTTAAAAAAAAATAAAATTTAAAACTAATAATGTATTAAATTAATGGGTTTTTGCAAAAAAATGATCCGATTGCCCCCAGTTTGCGTTCCTGATTCGCATCGATTTGCGCGCATTGATCTACGTGAAAAAAATAGTCCGCTCATGGTTTTACGGGTCATTTTTGTCCTTATAGGATCAGATTTGAGGTCGGATTTTGCAAAAAATGATCTGATTGCCCCCAATTTGCATTCCCAGTTCGCCTCGTTTTGCGCGCATTGATCTACATGAAAAAAATAGTTTGATGAAGGTTGTACGGGTAATTTTTACACTTAAGGGGTCCGATTTGAGGTCGGATTTTGCAAAAAATGATCCGATTGCCCCCCAATTAGCGTTCCCGATTCGCCTCGTTTTGCGCGCATTGATTTATGTGGAAAAAATAGTCCGCTCAAGGTTTTACAGGTCATTTTTATCCTTAAGGGTTCCAATTTGAGGTCGGATTTTGCAAAAAAATGATCCGATTGCCCCCAATTTGTATTTGTTTTTTCTTTTTTTATTTTTTTTATTTTTTTTGTTTTTTTTTTCAATTTATTAACCATGGTTAGTGCGTTTAACAATTTTTAACCAAAAAGGTTAATTTTGGGAATTATGTTTAACATTAGGTACACCTCTGGGATTAAAAAAAACTCGGGTATACCAGTGGGAATTTCCCTAATAATAATAGTAATAATAATAATAGTAGTAGTAGTAGTAGTAGTAGTAGTAGTAGTAGTAGTAGTAATAATAATAAAGATTAATAATGTCTGATATGATATGATCTGATCTAATTTGATTAAGTCTGATCTGATCTGGTCTGATTAATGTAGCTTTTATGTCCTAAAAAATAGGGGTCTAAGTAAATTTCGAGGTCGAAATTTATTTAAGTAGGGGTGACTGAAATAATCCAAAAATCTGGGTTAGAAAATTTCGTGGTTAATTGTTATGATCGTTTAAGTTTTAAGCTCGAATCTTGGATTTCGGGCTGGATTTTTCCTTAATTTTGTCCTTGCCTTAAAATTGGGCCCAAAGGCCCAACGAACCTTCCCATGGCCGGCCCTCTAATATCATGGCCAAGGGATTATTTTTCTTTTAGCCATTTTAATTAATTGGATTTTTTTATATCTAAAATATCTAATCTTTTTATGCTTATCATATTCAATCTAAAAGCCTTATTTTATTTTTAACAACCTAGCAAATCCTCCTAAAAACCCTCAACTAACTTGGCCCTTTGCCCTTAACTACACGGCCCCCTCTCCCTTACTTATTGTTGCTCTTAAATTTCATCATTGCTCTTTCCTAGTTCTATATATAGAACAAGGATCCTAAACATTAAACTTTCTCTAAAACTTTAAACTTCAAACAAAAACTCAAAGTGTTGTGTGTGCCGTGTGACCGTGTAGACCAAGGCCTAGATTTTCGAATCTGTTCTTCCTAATTCAAGGTAAATAGACTAGCCTACTTAAGTTTGGATTATTAAGTCATATAGTCAAGTTAGGATTAAATAGATTGTAGAATTAATTCTTGTTTGTTCATATGATTTTCAAATATGCATGGGTAATCTATTTGTGTTCTTGAATGAATTATGTCAATCTCTGATGATTATGTGTGATTTAATTGTAGTATCTTTAATTTAATTATGAATTATAATTGTTAATTGCATGATTGAATCTAATTAATAACAAGATAATTATTGACAACCTTACTATGAATTTTCTAGTATTATGCAAGAGGAAAGAATGGATTTTTTCGAGTATTTTATGATTGTTTCTTGAATTATGCATGTTAATATGATTAATTATATGATTTAATATGAGTCTTGAATTGAATTAAAAATTGTTTCTTAATCTTTAAAAATGCCGAATTGATGAATAATGTTTAAGGGTTTAAAGTTTCGACATTTATATAATTTATGATCACAATTAATCTTGTTATATTTTTTTTTGTTAATTAATTTATTAATTAGTAACAATAATATAGATTGATAATTTATTTTGCAATTCTTGAAAACGATTCTTGTTCTTGTTTTTCTTTTATGTTGGCCGAATGTTTTGGAGGGAAAAAGACTAATTTTCGAACCATCTTGATCCATGTTTAGTTGATTACTTAATATTTCACGATTTAGAGTTTATTTAATTGTTTTAATAATTAATTCATGATGATTGTGATTATAAATCAAAGTATGAATTTTTGTTATTATTTTTCTGTGAAGGCCGAATCATATTAAGATAAATAGGAGTAATTTGATCTTGTTTTATGCAATTTAATTGATGATTGATGGATCTTTATATTATTTTTGATTTATTAATTAGTTTAATTGAATTGTTTATGTAAATAATAAAAAGAATTGATTACTGTGTATTTTATTCGAAAATATCGAGTGATCCAAGATTGATAATATGGATAATTAAATTTTGTTTTAGCTTATAATAATTTCAGTTTATAATTTAAGGATTTAATTTAATTAAAGGAATAAAAAGGAAATAAGAAGTTCAGTTGAATAATTATTAGGAATAAAGGTTGACTTTGAATAAGAATAAGACGCTAAGATGATAAGATGATTATTGGTCTCACGATGACCATGGCGATAAGATAAGATATTGTTTATAAGTTATGAAGTGGACACCTGTTTGGCGATACACGGGTCGCCATACCGGGTTAAGTCGAAGCCACAACCTACTGCGGTCTTTGGGCAGTTCTGGATTCTAGGATGTGTAGTCGTCTAAGTAGTAGTACACGGGCTACTATTTAGGAGTTATGGCCATAGCTTAAGCTTACTTCTTGCAAAGGAGAGCTATGGGTAGGATACACGGATTCTACCCGGCACATTTTAGGAAAGTTGGGATGTACACGGGCATCCTTACGAGCAATAGTGACCGATCCATGGATTATTAAAGATGGTTAAAAGTGGTAACTTGGGTAATAATATGAAAAGATAAGTAATCACTGAGATGTTTATGGTATATCTTGTACCTTGTTATATTTTCTACATGTTATGTTATGTCTTCTGCTGCATATGTCTGATTTATGATATAATTCATGGTTGATAGTCGATGATTATTTATGATTGTCATGTGTTATATGGTGATTCTATCTTATTATATGATTTATGGTTCCACATTTAAGTGGGACAACCTAGTTACTCGCTACTAACGGTGGACCTCCTCATTTCAAGTGACGATGCAGAAGCTTGATTGGGCTTCCTTTTCGGTCGGGATGTGTGTGATTGCAAGATTTCTAGAGGAAACCCGAGCCTTACTTTACTTTTTAGTTTATTTCTTTTTCGATTTCACCCAGCTTGTTGGGATTAGAATTTTGATTTAGTTGTTTATTAATAAGTTTGGTCATTGTTTCGTTTTGGAACCTTCCATTAGTCAATTAATTAATAAAATAACTTTTGGAATTGAGTTTAATTGATTAGAATTATTAATGTTTTAGTATATTTTGTTTGGTGATGATCCATTTGTCAATTTCCCTTGTAAATCGACAGCTTATAAAAGTTGAGTCATTACACATGTAATCATCCATTCATTACAATATATTATTCTTCAAAAGAAAATAGTAGAAGGTTCTCACTAACTCCAAAAATACAATAAACCTAAAAGAAAATCCAATATCTATTAAACCATCCAAAATCGTAGGAAATAACCCAAATAAATAAAGAGAAGGAAAGATGAACAACGTCTTGAAACAACAAAAGAACTAGAATAGGCACTAAGAAAATTAACATCGTCGACTCTGTCCTTCCTTTCGTGATAAACACCCTGGTCAAAGTTCTCATCACTATCGTCCTCTTCACTATCACTATCTTCCTCCACACTCATCTCATGATCCTTATACCATGGTATCTGGGACTGTGGATGTATAGGGCTCTCTATGGGATCCATGTGTCTCCATCATATATTCATCTTCTAGTTTTAAATAGCCAGAGTATCAACCCTAAATCCATCCTATCCCGACTAGGATAATCGTTCACATTAAATTGCCCAGCGAATAAAAACAAGGGCTTGTTGAAGTATTCGAAGGCCGAGTTGAAGGGTGTCTTGTTAGGTAAGTAATGCAGATACAAAGCAGTGAGGCACTCATTTGTTATCTCATCTACCCTAGAAGTCTGCTCGAATAACTCAATCACATAACTATATACCCGTAGTGTATAGTCAATAACATCCTCATAGTCTTTCTTGGTCAGATACTCAGTGGGTGCATCCTTAGGAGGGAATAACATTTGTGATACACATAGAATTCGTTGTAAGTGATCTTACGTAATACCAAACCCAAAACAAAATGACAAATAAGGCAAAGCAACAACTTCTACACTAATCAAAACATTTTATCACACAGTTTCTAGGGATACCTAAAAAGTATTTTACAACAAATATCGATATAGAATTTTCAAAACAACCTTTAATTTCACTAATTATTTTGATAACTCCTCTTGGAATTCACGACGACAAGAAATGTACGTCCTCTCCAGAAGGGAGAGTTATCAACGATTTCACAGTTAAACATGCCAATAGGTTTGCTTTGACATGAACGAATTAGAAATGAAAGGAATAATGGCACCAGAATCAAATAGTATATAAGCAGAAACAAATGCAAAGCAAATAAGCATGTAGAAATAGTTAGTTCCTAAGGCATCTTCCTACCCAAGTATTCCCTCTCCTAGGTCCTTGTTACTCTAACCTAGACTTTACTTCGTGGCTAAGGTATAAATAGATAGGTTTGCTTAGTGTCTAATAAGTAAAATTCCAATAGGATTACAAGTCCAAAGACCGAGGTATAATCATCTCTACATAACTTTAGGAATCAAATATACTTAAAACAGAAATTATTAAATGAAGAGTCCGACCACACCATACTAATCCAAGGTGGCTAACTAATGGGAAGAACCCTAATACCAATCCTCACACACCTTGCACAAACCAGTACAATCCTGCAATCATTCAGCATCTGAAAAATGAATACAACTCCATTGTCAGTGGCGAGTAACTAATAGTTCTCCCCAACATAGAAAACAGAAGTTCAGAATCACATATCAGGGAGTCAAATCAATATTAACAAATAACAGGAAACAACCAAGTCATCCTATTCAGACAACCGTAACTTACCACGACCTCGTCCAAAACCCACCTGCAGAACCAGTTAGCACAACACAACTCCACAATCGATAGAGACTTCATCCAATATATAGAAATTCGACAACAACTAATTAAAACAATTTTACCACACATGGAACCCCAAATTCATAGATAAGAGTTATGAATATAATTATTCTCAACTACCCAACTTAATACACATAATTGAAGATAAAATGACCACTAGTGGTATCCCGCAGTACAATCCCCTAAAGTATGTTAGGTAGATGCCCAAAATATGGCCTTACACTGCCAACGATAAACACAGACAATTATAATTGTAGATGGAACGAACGCTAGTGGTACCCCACAGTAACACTTCCTAAGGTTTGTCAGGTAGATGACCAAAATATGGACTTACACTACCAACAATCAAGATGAAGTTGATGTGTCTAAGAATGGCCAAACTCCCGGTGTTGGATGGACGCCCAAAATATGTACTTACACCTCCAGAACTCCCGGAGGACAACAATTAACCTAGGTATATAATTATTGTTCTTGGATCACGCAGTCCAAGGACCTAAAACCGATCTAACCGTTGAATTTCGCATCCCAATGGCTCCAACTAATAATTAAAAATAACTTCCTAGACACATGTATGATAAAATATATGTTCTTATTTACTCATTTCAAATCCCATTTTATTTATCGTTAAAATCCGAAATTACAACTTCCTTTACTTACCCACAACTAACACGTGTCCAACACTTATACATTTTAAGAATAACTTTTAGCCTAGTAATAATGTTTTCAGACAAATTTCATTCTCACTTAATCAAGTAACAAAAACTTAGCCAAGCTCATTATTAAAAACACCAAATTAACCAAACTTATACCCAAATAACTCCTATTGATTAGCAACCATTAAAAACATAAGTATGAACCAAATTACACCATTAAACATCAAGTTTAGCCCATATATACATGTTGTCCAGAATTATTCAACACCAAAAATCATCATCAAAACTTATTCAAATTCAATCAAACTTGCACAATTAATTCTATAACTCAACAAGGACATAACCAAGCATAATTCAAGCCTGAAACCAAGAAAAAAAATTCCAAACATCACCACATACCACACGACCAACAGCTCCATTCCAAAATATAATTACACAAAAATTGTTACAGCTACTCAATTAATTCAGTAAATCCGAAATTCAACAATTCAACAACTAAGAATGATTAAACTTAAAAATCATGAAAAATACCCCCAAAAACCAGAATATATCAAGGCTAAAATATAATATAATATCACTCAAAATTTGGGCAGCATTTCGCCTAGAAATTGGACTAAAGCGAAATTCGCCAAACAATTCATAAAAACAATTTACAACTAATAATTGAATAAATTACCAACAAAAATCATAACCCAATATTTCAAGCCCTAAAACATGAAAAATCAGATTATATACCCACTCATATCGCACAAAAATTTCATGAAATAAATTATACCAAAATTCTCAAAACAATTTCCATAATTAATAAAATCATGCATAAAATTCCAAAGATATTAAATCGTGAAATTTCACATAAAAATACAAAATATTAAATTATGGAAATATAATTATATATCACACTAAAAATCATAAAAGTAAATTCACATAATTTCATGCTCAAATTCGAAATATAGACAAGAATTTAACAAATTCATCAAAGTTTGTTTTAATCAATTTAACATGATTTTAACCCTAAAATATAATCCTAAACTATATGATTTCTACGTTGGAAACAACGTTAGTTACCTTGATAAGAGATATAGAAGAAATTCACAAGAAAAATGCACCAAAAATGCTCCAAAATTGCCCAAAACCACCAAAGCACTTTAGAGTATTGAAAAGATGATAGAGTAGAGGATGGAAAGTGAAAAAACAATCAGCCCAAGGCTTTTGAAATAGCTGGCCAAAGGAGAGGGAAAAGGGTAGGTGGAAAATAATAAATATAAAATATTTATATATATACTCATAGAAAATTATGAAAATAATATTTTCAATACTTCGAAAAATTCATTTTAAATATATATGCATATATTGATATACGATATTATTTTAAATATTAAAATAAATAAAGAAAACATATGAACATAATAGTTTAAATAAATTATTAAATAAATAAATAGATAAATTAAAGTACACACACATATTAACATAAATAAGGCACGCAAATTTTTAAGGGTATTACATCCCAAAGATTTTCAAACTAAATAGTTATATGGAAACTAATTAGTAAAAATAAATCGATAGGTAAATATTTGTCCAAATAATTAACATATTTCAAAATTAGATAATTTTTATTATTTGTAAATGAATAGAATTAACAATAATTTAAAGTAGAATTCTTTCTCCAAAAATAACTTGGCGCCCATAATTTATAAGAAAATATTTTATTTCAAAATTAGCTATTGAAAGTAAATGAATAAATAAGTTCTTATTATTTAAATCGCAAAGATCGTTACTTTTAAAAGAAATAAAAATGCAGGGTATTACATGTGGTACATGGATTTGGGTTAGCTTGGGATAATTTGGTTGATTAAAGCCCATGTTTTGCACCTTTCCTTACCAATAAAAACACACAACATATTAAGTACTAATTATTCCATATTTAGCTATTAAATAAAATAATGCACAAAATAAATTATAAAATAAAATTATAAAATAACTAAAATAGTAAG
Source organism: Salicornia ramosissima (assembly GCA_951394345.1). Taxonomy (NCBI): domain Eukaryota; kingdom Viridiplantae; phylum Streptophyta; class Magnoliopsida; order Caryophyllales; family Amaranthaceae; genus Salicornia; species Salicornia ramosissima. The sequence continues at coordinate 38,049,732 of OX596239.1, read as the reverse complement.
ATAACAATTAAAAGGCAATAATAAGATTAATATTAGGTACTAAAAATATATATATATAATTATGCACTTATCAAACATATACTGCTGGAGCCATCTATTTTAGAAGGGTATATGGATGCAAGTTGGTTCTCCAATACGGATGGAGGGTTTTTCATCCAAATGTGAATGGGTGTTTCTTCTTGGAGGAGGTTTCATTTCATAGGCCTCTAAGAAGAAAACATGTGTTACCGATTCCACTATGGTATCGGAGTTTATAGATCTTGCTTTATGTTGTCGATAAGGAGAGTGGCTTAGGAATGTGATGAGTGATGTTGACTTATGAATAAAACTAATGTCACCTCTAGCTATACATTGCGGTTAGGCATAATTATGTTCGTGAGATGATTAAGGATGGTTGTATCGATTTTGTTCATTCAAATTTAAACTTGGCGGATACGTTTACAAATCGTTGCCAAGAGATTTGTTGAACACAATTGTAATACGCCATAATTTTGGATAAATATTTTATAATTAATTAATATTTTTATACTACTAAAATTAATTATTTTAATTTTAGACATAAAATTTAACGTTAAAATGTTATTTTAAACTATAAAAATCGAAATTTCATATGCATACACGTGATTTTCGAATATCTTAAATAAGCTTTATTTTCATAAATTACTATGATCTCATGATTAAGCTAAATTTATTGAAAAGTATTTAAGCCCAAATGTTATTTATGACTATCCAAAAACCCAAAATAAAATCCAATAAAACCAATTAGGTAGCCCAAAAAGGAAAATGCAAAAACAAAAAAAATATTGAAAGCCAAAACCCACGGCTACATCACCAAGAATTAGTGTATTTTTGCTCAAAATCTTCCACCCAAACAATATCATGAAGTATTGTCCAAATAAATTCCTTGCCATTTTTCAATTCATGATTGAATTTCTTGATCACAAAAAAAAAATTATTCCAAAATATGATTAAAACAAATATTTTTGATCCCCAAAATATCCTCATAATATTCTAATTTATGATACTACATAAACCATAAACACTATTGTTCCTGTTCTGGAACTTCTGTTGAATAGTCAACGATCTTTGATGTGATTGATGCGGACTCCGTGCACTTATCGCTAGGGTTTTGACCTGCAAAACAGTCAAAGGTTGCTAACCTGGGGGGTGATGTAATGACCCAGATTTATTGGTATTTTTGTCGTTGATTTATTTGTTATTTATGTTATTTTATGTATGGTCCAAAATTTATTTGGACTATTTATTTTTATTTTATGTGAATAATTTCGGTTATTTTTATTTTTGGTTGTTTATGATTTATTTTATTATTATTTAATTAATTAGAATTTTATTATTTAATTTTCTAATTAGTTAATTAATTTTTGGGCCAAAAGCTAGCAATTTAAGCATGATTAATCATGCATGAGTGCAATTAGCCCAATTGATCACCAAAAGCCCATTTTTGCCATGTCATAACCGGCCCCCTCATGATTAGTGGCCTAATTGTCACTTGCTTCATGTTCACACCTTAAACCACTTCTATAAATAGAAGGGTTAGTAAGGCTTATGAACTCATTTGCCATCATTTGCACCCTTGATCATCATTTGCCACAATTAGAAAGCCAAACACTCTCCTTTGCCTTAGAATTCCACACGCCTATTAGGCTTGTTCACCATCAACCCAACCAATTTGTTCATCATCATTTCAAAACTTAAGCTTAAAGATTCAAACTCCATTGATCTTTAAGTATCCAAACACAAATTAATCATAATTGCCATTTATCAAGACTTGGTTATTTGGTTCGGTTTTGGGTTGGGTTCGTGTGGGTTGTTCGTGGGATCGAGTGGTGGTGCACGGTGGTGCTCGTGTGAAGACGGTGGTTCGTGGTGGTGTTCGTGCAAGGTCGTGCCGTGTTCGTGCAAGGACCGTGCGTGTGAATTGTGTTGGGCGTGTCAAGGGCCGTGTACTTTGGGGTTTTCCGGGCTGCAATTTTGTGTGATTGAATTGCTTGATCATCAATAAGATAACATACTATCTTACCTTAGTATGTGTACTATGATTAAAGGGTAGATTAAGTGATCATGTTGGATGAGTTTTTGATGATTTGTTATCATTTCATGCATGTTTTTGTTGAGGTTTTTCGTGTGGTTTATTTTTGAAGTTGAGTTTTTGTTGAGTTCTTGTTGAGTTCTTGATGAGTTCTTGATGAGTTCTTGATGGGTTCTTGATGAGTGCTTTGTATTCTTGATGAGTTCTTGGTTGAATCTTGAAATCTTAAAAGTTGGTTATATGTTCTTTTAAGTACAGGTTTATTGATTTTTTCAAAGTATTGTTTAAAGATAAGCAAAGTTTTGTAAAGTTTTTGAAAGGAAGTTTTAAAGAAGTTAAAGAAAGTTAAAGATTTGTTAAAGAATGGTTTAAGAAGTAGTATTGGTTATGGTTAGACTCAAGAAAAGACGAAAGAAGCGATCTTGAGAATAACTTCGATGTTGTAAGTAAGATTTAGCTTAAGTTTACTTTTAGAAGCCTAATCTCAGAGTAAGATTCTAAGTTTTGGGTTAAGACGTTGCCCCTATCCTGACCGCGGTATTGGGATAGTGTATACTTGCTATGTTGTCTGTTTGATATGAATTTCCATAAGATGGGGTTCATGGGTTTGGGAGTAAGATTCTCACTCCTAGCATAGTAAGAAAGTTCGTTCGCGTAAGATGCGTTCGTACGTGTATAGTCCTGTCTAAAATGTAAACGGTAGTGACAAAGATGTTTTATGATTTAAGTTTGAATAATTAAAGTTGGTCAGCTTTTCGATTATTATTAGTATGTTGTTTATGTCATATGTTGGTTGGTAGTCTGATATGTTTGTTTGATTTGTTCTATGATTATGTGTATCCATGTTAGGGTGGGACTGTTATGTTGCTCGCCACTGACAGTGGATTGTTGTTAATTTTTCAGGTAACTCTGATGATGGCGGTGTTGCTTAGCTTTGGATTGGACGAGTGCCGATGTTTTCTTATTTTGGACTATGTTATGTTTTTAGTTTGGACGTATAGTTTCTGTATTTAGTATATTTTGACTCTGACAGTATTTGGAGTTATTTTCTAGTATTGATACATTTGGGTTTAGTATTGTACAACTTGTGGGTATTGTACGTTTTTGGGTTATAGTAATAATCATTTTGAGGTTTTGTTTTAATTTTTAGTAAGTTTGTTTGTTAGATCGACAATTCGACTCATCGGTTTCTTCCGCGCCGGTTTAAGCGAGTCGGGTCGTCACAGTTGGTATCAGAGCCGAATAGGTTTTAAGTGAAGTTTTAGGACTTGAGTAAAACCCAGGAGTTGAGAGCTTTACCATTCTCGAGTGATAAACCCAATTTAGAATAAGTTTAAGGGAGAAGAGTGTCGGGTAGAAGAATCCGGGATAAGACTCTTTTTCCTACTTTCTTTTGTGTGTATACTTGATTGGAGTTTGGATTTTTTACTGACATTATCTCTTCTTGTTTGTCTGTTGGTGCGATGATTTCAGCATGCCCAAACCTCGCCGGACAAGTTCGGGTCGACAGAGGTTACGAGCGCTCGAGGAGGCGATTCTTACGCTAGCGCATCATAGTCGTTAGCCATCGGGATCGCAGTCGACGTTCGATCGTATCGCTCGTCATCGACAACCTACTTATGATGGGGTTGCCGACCCTACGACGTTGGAGAGTTGGATCTGCGAGATGGGGAAGCTCATCGACGCGACGTTTTGCCCCGAGCACGAGAAGGTCCAGATCGCCGCTTACTACTTGCGTGGAGAGGCCGATAACTGGTGGAGCGTAGCGAAGAACGCGTGTATGCCCCTACATCTGATGTCTTGGGCCGAGTTCGTAGCTAAGGTCCAGAAGAGGTTCTATCCCGACGAGTTACAGTGGCAGAAGCAGGAGGAGTTTCTTACTCTCGCTCAGGGTAAGATGACAGTTCAGGCCTACACCGATAAGTTCGCCGAGTTATCGAGGTTTGCTACATCGGTAGTACCATCTGAGGAGGAGCGGGTCAAGTGCTCCATCAAAAAGCTAGGGACTTTATTAAAATCCTAACTAACCCAGTGAGGGTAAAACTTAAGCATAAAACTTCTTTAGATGATCAGCATGCCATGGTCGAGGTAAGGGTTTTCCTTCTTGATTGACAAGTCTGAATGTTCCTGGCCTCACCATTTCCTTGACTCGATAGGGTCCTTCCTAGTTGGGACCCAATTTTCCTCGAAGAGCAGCCTTCCCAGTAGCCTCGACTGTAATGACCCGTATTTTGGCAACGTTGTTTCCGAAGAAAACAACAACACGAGTCGACAATAACTAAATACTTTTAATAATAAGTTAAAGAATCACAGCGGAAGTTCTAAACTTAATCATCTTATTAATTAAACTTTAAAATCGTGCTAAAAACAATGGACTTGACGAGTCCTTATTATAAACTTAAAAGCTACTAAACAGGGAGATAACAGTAAAATAACAGGAGCCTAATATACTCGCCAACACTCATCCTGATTCTAAGTTCTATTCTGATCACCTGCAAAATAAAAATAGGGGTCCACCGTCAGTGGCGAGTAACTAGACTGTTCCACATAGCAGTGGAACCAAACAACATAAAATACTAAATCAAATGGAAAGCACGAAACAATCCAAACATAGGAGACATTAACCAATTATTAGAAATATATAACAGAGATCACAACAGCGGAAGACTTCAACGTTGACAAGTTCAAATACCACACTCTTAAATATAACATTCAATTCATTAATCAACATCAACATCAAGAATTAAACGACACGACCGAAGTCGATACAACAAGTAAAATCCCCGACATGATTCATCACAGATGAACCGATACGACACGGCGCAAAGCCGATACAACAAGCAAGTCCCCGACACAGCACAAGGCCGATACAACAAACAAGTCCTCGACACGACGCAAGGCCGATACAACAAACAAGTCCCCGACACGATTCATCACAGATGAACCGATACGACACGGCGCAAGGCCGATACAACAAACAAGTCCCCGACACGGCGCAAGGCCGATACAACAAACAAGTCCCCGACACGGCGCAAGGCCGATACAACAAACAAGTCCCCGACACGGCGCAAGGCCGATACAACAAACAAGTCCCCAACACGGTGCAAGGCCGATACAACAAACAAGTCCCCGACACGGTGCAAGGCCGATACAACAAACAAGTCCCCGACACGGCACAAGGCCGATACAACAAACAAGTCCCCGACACGGCACAAGGCCGATACAACAAACAAGTCCCCGGCACGATTCATCACAGATGAACCGATACGACACGGCACAAGGCCGATAACAACATTGATACAACCGACTCAAGCGATAAATGACACGACTTAAAATAAGCATCCAATGACATGACTCAAACCAGACGAGCATCAACAATCACGTATGACTCTTACAATAGTGACACATCAAGCTCAACAATCCAATTAAGCAATTATGCAAACTAACCAAACAACACATGAATAACATGAATAAACATAAAGGTTCAAGCCTTAATCAAAAACAGTAAAGTAACATGGTTTCGAAATCAATACCCAACTAGTACCACTCGGCCATAATAGATACAAGTCAAAAAATTAATACAACAATTCAAAACCAGGTCCAATAATTCTTTAAAGATTCATAAAGATCAATATTGCATAAACAACTAAGCAAAAGATTAAAGAAACAGTCAATTCTTACTCAATACCATTCGGCCTTACTAAAACATATTTAAGATCAAGATTAGACTCATCAACATGTATAAGACAATCATGAATACTCATAAACTAAATCAAGATTTCAAGATTATGAAAGATTATACTACTAGATTCAAGCTTGGCCAAGTCATTAGATTATGCGCATAAAACAAGGAGTGCAAATACAATCATCATTCTACTACCAAGACTCACGAATTCAAGAAGGTAAATATAGTTTATACTTTAAGCGTTGACCCAGTTAGCAATTACAAAGATAAGACCTTGCTTTGGTCATCATCAACCATGCATCATGCTAACATTAAAAAGGATTTCAAGATTTCCACTAACTACAATTATAATTATATGAATTCATTAGAAAAAGGATTATGGCATTATTCACGAAGGAAAATAACCATACCCATCACGATTAGTCATAGAAAGCATTAAAATCTATACTTTGAAGTATCTTGATCACACGCAAGCCCATCAACGAAGAACAATTCAAGATTGCTTTGATTCATAACAAGATTTATACCAACTATGATAAAAGATTAAACTAATCATAAACATTCCAAGATTTTAACAAGATACAAACTAAACAATCCAAGAAACCAAGGTAGACACCCTAGACCCTTCGACATTCACACACACAAGGGAACAAACAACATGTCTTCTATCTAATCTAGTATCCTATGTTGGTTGATCCTATCGCTAAGTGAAAAAGCTAGTTACCTAGTTTGATCGAACCGAAACATATGCACGGAAAATCGCCCAAACACAAGCCACTCGAAGGACCACACAGCCGAGACCAAAACACACGACTTCAATACTTGAAACTTGCTCAAATCACAAGAGGGTTGAAGGATTTGATTGTGTTATTTGTTTTGATGAAATGAAAGGCAAATTTAGAGGGGGTTGAGAGGGGTTGCCGTGAGGAGGAGTGCAAGGAAAGGAAGTGTTTTGGTTAGGGTTCAAGATGACCGTGAGAGAGAGTAAGGGAGGGTTATGTTTGGGTTTTATTGATATATAATAAAAATAGGGAATAAAGGTTTGACTTTTGGTGTAATTATAGAGCCAAGTCTCTCATTAATTAAGTTGGGCTCAAAGTAAACAATTGTTGAGGCAAAAATATGATAGGGTGGCCGGTTAAAGAAAGAACAAGTCAAAGGTTTTGGGCTTGTTCAATTAAACACAATTAAGTCTTTGGGCCCAAATCGGATGATTCAGATTTAAAGGCTTAATTTTACACGAAATTTTACGGCCCAAAAATCCGAGTCGTTACATCGACCTTCCTCAATACCCAATCACCAATTGATATTGTTCGAGGTGAAACTTTTCGATTGAAGTACCTCTTCATTTTCTGCTTGTAGGCGATGGACTTGAGTAGAGCATTTCTCCTCGTTTCTGGCAACAGGTCTAGGTTGATGGCCTGTTCTTCCTCATTCTGATTGTAGTCATAGAAGGTGACTCTTGGTGAGGGTATTCCCACCTCGACAGGTAACACAGCTTCACTTCCATATACAAGTGAGAATGGAGTATGCCCAGTAGCCTCCTTGTTTGTTATTTTAGTTGACCATAGAATCCCTGGAAGCTCATCTACCCAAGATCCTTTAACTGCTTCTATCTTCTTTTTGATACCTTGAAGTATAACTTTGTTGGCTGCTTCAGCTTGTCCATTGGATTGAGGCCTCGCCACAGATGTAAACCTTGTTTGTATATCAAATTGAGCACAATATGCCTTTGTTGGGCCAATCTCAAACTGTCTTCCATTATCTGAGACCAACATTCTTGGAATTCCAAATCTGGTGATGATGTTCTTCCAAATGAACTCTTGTATCAGTTTATCAGAGATCCTCGATAGAGGCTCAGCCTCGACCCACTTGGTGAAGTAGTCGATCCCAACTATTAGAAACTTTTTCTGCCCCACAGCTGGGGGAAAAGGACCAAGCAGGTCCATTCCCCATCTACCAAAGGGTAAAACTGCTTGAACTATTGTTAAGGTACTCGATGGCTGCCTAGGGATGGCAGCATGAGTATGGCACTGTAAACACTTCTTCACAAGCTTGATGGCATCCTCCTTGAGAGTAGGCCAGTAGTACCCAGCTCGAAGGGCCTTGCCCGCGATCATCCTTGCCCCTTGATGATTGCTACAATATTCTTCATGAATTTCCTTTAGAATATAGTCCCCCTCTTCGGAGGTCACACATTTTAAGAGTGGATGAGTGTAAGACAATTTGTATAACTCTCCATCATGTAATGTGAACCGCTTAGATTTTCTTTTGATTTCTTCAGCCTCTTTTTCATCCATGGGCAGAGCCCCATGTTTCAGATATTGGATGATGGCATCCTTCCATGTTTCACCTCGAGCCAAAGTGTTGACCTCAGATTCATTGATGCTTGGTTCTTTCAAGACTTGCCACTGAATGACTCGTGGTTCCTCTCCTTCTGCAGAGCTTGCCAACCTCGATAGAGCGTCACCTTGTTGATAACCTGATCGAGGGATATGTTGAATGTCAAAAGACTCTAATTTTCCGGTAAGGGTTCTGAGTTTTTGGAGGTACATTTTCATGTTATCTTCCTTTGCTTCAAATTCTCCTTTGAATTGTCCCACAACAAATTGTGAGTCAGCCTTGGCTTTAACATGCCTTGCCCCAGTAGTGAGGCACATTTGAATCCCTAAGATCAGAGCCTCGTACTCTGCCTTGTTGTTTGATGCCACAAAACTGAAGTTAATGGCATATTCCAGTCGATCCCCATTATCAGTCTTGATTAGTATTCATGCTCCTCCTCCACTCTAAGTAGAAGATCCATTAATAGACAAATCCTAGACCTTAAAACTGTCTGGATTAGAAGAGTTTGGCCTGTTGGTGCATTCCACAATAAAATCAGCCAATGCTTGAGCTTTGATAGCTCAACGGGGTTCATATTCTAACCCAAAGTCAGACATTTGGTTTGCCCATTTAGTTATGCGGTTTGAATGATTCTTTCCCTCGATGATCTTCCTTATTGGCTGTCCGATCAGGACCCTTATTGGGTGAGCTTGAAAATATGGCCTCAATTTTCGACTAGCCATGACTAAGTGTAGACACCTAATTCTGGCACCTCAGTTAGCTCCCAACGGTCTATGATGAATGTACCCTTTGCCCAGGTCCGGTCTTGAGCTAATATGCAAAATGCCACCTCTTTACCCCTCTCATACCACTCTCACACTGTTTATAGGCGTTATAGAGGTTCACGACTCGTTTTAGGATTTTTCGGACATTTTTTAGGATTTTTATTAATTTATTTTTATTATTTTTCATGCATATTTATTTTCTAAGGGAATTTTGGTTACTTTCCATTGCATCAAATAATTTTCCTAGGTTAATTGCATTTTTCTAGATTTTTTGGTAATTTTTCCATAATTTTCTGATTTTTTATCTATTTTCTATGAATTTTCGAAACATTTTCCATTCTTAGGGGCATTTTAGTAATTTTACATATGCATCGTCCAATTTTTCTCCACTTTTCACTCATTTATATTTTTCTAGAATTTTTCCATATTTTTTGGCATTTTTAGCATATTTTTTTAAAATCGTCCGAAAATAGTCTAAAACAGTCCAGATTAGCCCGGATTATTCCGGAACCTCGCAAAATCTCCCGGAATCTCAAATATTACGATAATATTATGTAATTATAATGAACTCCGTAATCATATCGTAATCGCATAAAAATTTCGGAGAATCACGCGCAAAATAAGCAAAAAAAATCGTCCCGGATACACCCAGGACCTGCGCCTAGACGCAGGACTGGTGTTCTCCGATACGATTTTTACCTCTGTTTGCCTATAAATACGACCCTCGTCTGGCTTTTCAAAACACAAAAACACGACAACACAACATTCTGACTTATATTCTCTCTCTACTATTCGTTCTCACTGTCAAAATCAATTCAAAATTCTGTCAAAATCAATTCAAAACTCTGTCAAAATCAATTCAAAATTATGTCAAAATCAATTCAAAACTCATTCAAAATCAATTCAAAACTTCGTCAAAATCAATTCAACACTCTGTCACTTGGCATTTGGCGTGCTAATCTCTAAGCCGTAATCGACCGCCGCACATTCTGGTACACATTTCTGAGACCTTTTTTCTATTCAATGTCAATATGCTTAATTTTCTTTTCATTCTTATTTTAATTTATGACTTACGTTCATCATGGTGACTTGCGTTTTTTTTTTTTTTTGCTTTTTTATTTGTGTTAATCTGTTTTAATTCATGTAAATTTTTTTTAAAATTTTTAATCCATGTCATGTCTTTTTTTTCTTGCATTTTCCATGTCATTCCGTGTAGCTTTTTTTTATTATTTATTTTGATAATTTAATTGCACGGGATTCGAGGTACGTTCGCACTTTCAATTTCACTTTTTCGTGCCGTCACTGTGTTGATTTTTTTTTTTTGTGATTTATGTGAATAGAATTTTGAATTCTTTTGGCCTCATTCTAGTATAATAATATTGACTAATTACAAAGTGGTCACAAAACAATTTTAGGCTAATTCGTGCATTAATCTGAACCGACTTAGTAATTCGCAAATTAGGGCTAAAATTGAGTTATCTCTGTTGCTCTGAAATTGAACAATGATCTTACAAAAGAGACCTAGTAGAGACCGCTTGCAGGCGGGCGGGCCCAATGCACGATTGGCTCGTAACTTGTCCCCGAACCCATACTTTGGTGCACGACCATATGGGACCGATTGCTCCTGGCTTTCGGTACTTCTTCGATGTCCGTGGACCGTATAAACGCACGGTGGCGACTCCTACTAGTTCGTATTCACGTACGGCGTTAACGAGCATTCAATCAACTCGTGACGTAGGCGGCCGGGTAAAAACGACCCCTACAATTTGGCGACTCCACTGGGGACTATCACTCCTTAGTGGTGTGGACAAACTTAAAAAGTCTCGTAAGATCATTATTCAATTTTTGAGCATGTGACATAGTGACCTTCCGCATAAGGTCACACTTAGGCCCACGTCTCATATGAGCATGTTCTATGCTCGAGACCGACCTCGGGGGGTTTGATTGTGGTTACTTGTGGTGCCCGACCTCAATAATCGTAATCGGCCCATCCCAACCATGACGCGTGATCCTCATTCCCGATGAGATCATAATGAGGAATCTTTTAACCGTGTGTCATTCACTGTGAAGAGTGACTAGATCGGTTCAGTTTCCCTCTAGTCATGGTACCCTTTGACCACCCAGGACTGACCTTAGAAGACCATCATTTGCATATTCTAGGACTAGTGTGCTATGTGTGCATTTGGCCCATTAGTTTAGCCCAGCCCAGTTTACTTCACTCATCAACCATAAGGATAACTCAATGTCAAGTCCACAGTCCGAATCACCAGTCCAGTTCAATAGTCTCATCTCTTTAGCCCATTCCCCAGTCAAGTTCTTTAGTCCAAGTAGTTGCTTCAGCTCATAGTTCACAGTCCATTTCCCCAGTCCAAGTCCTAAGTCCAGTTTTCAAAATGGAGTCCATGTCCATCACAGTCCAATCCAATTTCATAGCAATCTTGAGTCTAGATGCACCTTAGTTTGACATAGGTTCAACCCACCTTACAGTCTCAGCACAGTTCACCGCCAGTCTCATCTCAGTCCAGTTCACAAGTCTAAAGGGTCCTAAAAAGGCATAGGTTCACTTTAGCTCTCTTCAGTGTCAGTCACAAACCAAAAGCCTTATACCTTAAGACAGAACTAGGTTCAGGCTTAGGTCCATACAGTTCACATTCAAACACAGTCCAGTGTCAGTTCCTCCACATTCACATTCTAGAACAGAGATCTCTTGGTTTCAGCTTCGATAAGCATTATATTGACTCCTTCAATAGGCCCAAAAAGCAATGAGAAGTCTTAAGCCCATCTCCACAAAATCCATCCACATCAAAAAAGACCATGTCCATAGATCCTTCATCATCTTCCACAGCCACACAAAAAAAAAAAAAACAAAACAAAAAAACAAACAAACAAAAAAAAAATCAATGACAACTCGACCCAAGTGGAGAATGACCGAGCACCACAATCACAAAGGCCCAACACCACATACAAATAGCCCAAACATCTAGTCTAGTCCATCTCCAACCCTATGAGTCACCCCAAAGCATGGTTCAATGAACCATGCGGCCTTCCTGTGAGTCAAATCAATGATTCTTCATCCTAGCCCACTGACCCTTTCACTTCCCATCTCGAGTCTATGTCATACACACTTTGACCCTTCCACTTTCCACCGAATGGCCCGCCACATTTCTATATCCTCCAATGTCATTTTCAACTCTATGCAGGTCCAGTCACTTACACGGCTTCAATTGATTAATTAATAAAACTAACACCTTCACACACTGACCTCACTACACTTTCACACACTGACCTCACAAGCAATATCAACAATCACTTTCACACACGACCTCACGAGGATATGCTTTCAAACGGTCAATGGCAAGTCATATTTGGAGAATGGTGCAATGGCCTCAAAATAAAGAAATCAAAGCCCAGGCCCAGCTCAATTACAATTCGAATTCATAATGGAGTATAGGAGATTAAATGGCAACACTTAAGGCTCATTCGCACCTAAAGGGGTTAAATGCCAAAAATCATTTGAAAGCATTGTCCAGAGCAACAAAAGACAACAACCTCATTTAAGCAAAAGTCGAGGCCAACAAAAAAAAGCCAAAAAAAAAAATACAAAAATACAAAAAAAAAAGAGAAAAAAAATTTTCAATTCAAAATCAGACCCATAGAACTATGATGGTCTGATTCCACAAGGATACGTAGGAAGCCTCTACTCGAGGTCCGACCACATTAATAAAAAATCAAACGAAGCCTAGCTGCCAAGTGACTCTACCTGCTAAGAGTTCGACAATAACATTTTCTAATCTTTGACCCGTACATAGACTCAATCCTGAACCCACATTTCTAGACGACCCTACATCTAAGCCACATTCATTTTCAACCTCAAGTCAAAAAAATTTGGCCTTTCTATTTTTCGAACCCTATCCCATTCTTTGGTCACCTTCAAAGACTCATTGACTAAACTCTCCAGGAGGTAAAGCCACCTAACTCTACTGAGGGTTAGCACATTATATTTGGGGGCTCATCACCATGTTGTCCTTACTCCTGTCTCTTCACAACATCACCCCCATTCTTCACTTGGGGGGCTCCTCTGTTTCTATGACCTAACCGTCTCAGGTCAATCTTATCAAGCTGAAATCAAGGAACTCCATCCATGGACCCCATGTCTTCTTCACATCCCAGTTGAAATTGAGTCAAACTTCGTGTCTAGGTCAAACACCGTGTCTAGGACAACCTCTGGTCACAAGTCGCCCTCATGTCATTCCCATCAACACCCCGTGACAAGACATTGAGTTATCCTGTCTCCTCCACTGCATGGACATCATCCTAACTTGCAATAATCCTAGACCTTTGTAAGTCAATCTTGCCCAGACCTACACTAAACCAAAGTACTCTTACTACCCCAGATCACTATCAAAGCCCATACAACTAAAATTTCCAGTTCAAACTCAGACTCAATTTACTTTTCCTGTGATAAACCTGACCTTCACAGGATTGCGTGGCATAAATCTGACCTTGCTACTCCTTTGTGCGATAAACCCGATCTTCGCACTCACTCAGACACCGACACTGACGCCGACTCAGACTCTTTTCTTGTGATAAACCCGACCTTCACAGGATTGCGTGGCATAATTCTGACTTTGCCACTCCTTTTCAATCATATCTGTCACTTCAATGTACGTTGACACTTCTCACTGTTTGCACTTCACTGCATTTTCTTGCTGCGTGATTACATGTTTGTGTGTTTACTTGTTGCATGTAATACCCCGAAAATTTGGGATATTTTAAAAAATTTATTTATTAATTAAATGTATAATTAATTAACTATTTAATTGATTATTATTTAATTAATTATTATTTTTGTGTAGCAATCTAATTATTTTGAGCCTAGCCTTAACCTTTCCTTTTTATCTTGCCAAAATCCGAGCCCAATTGTTACAATGCTTCCTTAATTAATTTCCTTTTATTATTCTATTTAATTTGTTTAACACATATTATTAATTTTTTGTCTATTTTAACCCTATTTCCAAAATTCTATTTTTATATCCTTGCCCATATATTTTCCTCCTACTATTAAGGAAGCCTATTGTCCCTTTATTCATTTTCATCACTCTTAATTATTTTATTTATTCTAAGTCCAAAGGGCCCATTAGTTTGGACTGTTGTATCTTTATTTTTCTCTCTTTTTCTCAAATTGGGCCAATGACCCAATTTTTCCTCTCTTTTATGTCATGGCCGGTCCACTCCTTGTTTTGGGCCAATGTTATTTCTTTTGTTTAATTTAATTATTTAAATGATTTTTAATTAATCAAATTAATTAAATTAAATAATTAATTTAAATTTCTAAAACCTAGTCTAACCTAATTTGCCAAGTCTCCCCTAAAATCTCTCTTTCCCCCTACTCTTTCTCTCCCTCACGGCCCCCCTTTATGTTTTGTTGATTTTAATTTTTTTTTTTTTTCTTTTTGTTCCTTATATTATAAATAGGGAACAAGCCTTAAACTTATGTTTCCTTTACTCATATTTTCTATACTTTCTAAACTCACAAAAACCCTAATATTTTACTCAAGAGAACCGTGTGGTTTTCGAATCCCGAAGGGGAATTTTTCTTGGAATTTTAATGCGATTCAGGTAACTACGCTATCTTGTTTAATTTTGGTACAAGTTTTACACATAGTAAATTAGGATTAAAAACATGAAAATTGTAAAAGAATTAGTATCATGATTAGGTTTAGATTATTTCGAACCTTATGAATTTTATGGATATGATATTTCTTGATTTTAGTATGAATCTTTATTATTTTAAGGTGTTCTATGCATAAATCAATTTATTTATTTATGTATTTTGTATGAATGATTGCATGAATATTTTTGTTCTTGTTGTTCTAATTTGTCGAGTGACTTAGAATAATTTTAGGAGCTTCTTTACTGTTTGATCTTTAATCAAGATTTATTTCATGGCGAAATTCGTCCTTCTCTTGCTTGAAATAATTTAATCTTTCAAACTGGTAAAACTGTCCAGATTTGGTTTACGAATTTATTAAGATACTTAATCAATTCGGATGGCTACGAAATTTTAGGTGGAAGTCAGTAATAGTGTTTTACAACTTTTGTTAAATTTTCGTAATTTTTAAAGATCGTTTGATATGGCAGAAAAATCCGAAACTGATCTCAGCCTAATCTGGTTTGTTAGTTATAAAATCCCTTAAAAATAGTAAATGACATTATTTTTGGACTAAAATTATGCACGTTTAACCTTGAACCTATATTTAACTTCCATTAAAATTTCCAGATTAATTGAGACCTTTAAAGGGTCGTTCTTAATTTAATTCTTTAAAAATCAGATTAAAATAGTGTAATTAAATTATTAAAACATGTTATTTTGAATTCTTGAATTCAATCTTGATGTTGTTTGAACCCTATGATAGCCATGTGGTGTGATGTAAATAAAGGAATGATTTTGATCTTGTTTTAATCCATGTTTTATGATTTAATGTTTAAAGTAAATTAAATTGTTTATTATTAAGTTTATTTGATTAATTGTTGTTAAGTGTATTCAATTGATTAAAAGTATAATTTTGGTTTTTTTTTTTTATTCAAGAGTGTCGAATGACTTGTTGTGATAAAAATAGGATTTTTATCATATTTTGAGTAATATATGTTGTTAATTGTTAAATTGTTTATATGATTGTTAATGAACTGATCTGATTATTATGTTATAGTTAAAGAAATGTCGAGTGGCCTTTTTATTTTGATCAACTTTAGTTTATTTTGGGACTTATAATAATATTGGGGTAATTTTAGGAATTATTATTATTATTATTTATTACTTATTATTATTATTAATATAAGTAAGGAAGTCAGTAGGGATAAGTTACAATAAGGAATTGAGGATGATAAGACATTAAAAGGGAAAGAAAGGAAATAGAGTAAAAGGAATTTGAATTGTTTCGATCTCTGGCTAGGAAAGACTTGGTATTTAAGGTGGCCAATATACGTGCCGCACCTCTCTTTCCTGGGACTTCGAACATTTCATTTCCGATTACGGCCACCTAGTATTTCCCGACATAAGAAAGATATAAGATTTGAAGTATAAGATAAGATAAGGACGCCCACCTGATGATACACGAGTCGTCAGACTGGGTTAAGTCGATGCCACTGCCCAATGGGATGGATACACGAGTTCACCCGGGCAGTTCTGGGTCTTAAAATATGTAGTCGTCTAAGTAGTAGTACACGAGCTGCTATTTGGGAGTTATGGCCATAGCTTAGGCTTAGTGGTGCACACGGGATCCACTACGGGTTGAATACAAGAGTTCACCCCGGCATGTTTTAGGAAAGTTGTGGTGCACACGGGATCCACAACGAGCTATAGTGACCGGTCCGTTAAGAAGTAAAGATGATATGAAATGATATGAAATATTATGATATGATAAGAATATAAGTTAAGATGAATGATATGAGTATGGAATTGATGATAATATGAAGTATATTACGATAATTGAAGGATAAGATGTATGATAGTATAAGATAAGCAATGTATATGTTTGGTATAAGTCTTCCGCTGTATGAGTTTGGTATGTATGAATGTATAATGTGGTTCGTATGTATTTTGTATTGTATACGTATTCTGTACGTATATCTAACCGTATTTTTGCAGGTATTATTATACGTATTGTATACGTACTCTATACGTATTTTTGTACGTAATTCTAATCGTATTTTTGCAGGTATTCTTATACGTATTTTATACGTATTTGTATACGTATTTTTGTACGTATTTTTATACGTACCTCGTATGAATTTTTGTATAAGATGTACTATGTTTATGTGTGGTTTTCATGTATAATTCTATGATATTATGTGTTTAGCGGTCCCTTAATTAAGCGGGACAGCCTAGTTACTCGCCACTGACGGTGGACCCCCCCCTCAGTTTCAGGTGACGATGCAGCTGCGTAGTCGGGCTTCCGCTGGTTGGGCTTTGTTGGGGCAGAGTTTTAGTTCCACCTTAGTATTTCTTTTCTAGAATTCAATAAGACAATATTACATTATTTCATTTATGATCCCAGCATGTTGGGAAGACAATATTTTCAGTTTATGTAATTCTTTAAGTATTTTACCTTTATTGACTTTTGGGATTAATTTCAGACTTTTAAGTTAATAAAAGATGTTTCTATTTTAAAAATATAATTAATGTTTGATTTAATGCTTAAGTAATGATCCGCAAATCGTTTTCCTTCGTCAAACGACAGCTTAAAAAGTCGGGTCGTTACATTGCATGCTTGTTCGATTGTCAAATCAAGTGGCTTTTGAACATCACTTTTAACATCAAGTTGCACCGGTCTCAAAGGGGTTAGCTCATTAGTTATTTTCTTTGGGATCAGCATACATAAGTCGCGTAGCGCACCTTTAACCTTCGTCTTACAAGACTTCGTCTCTCCAGAATCGGTCAAAGGGGGGGCTAACTATAGACATCTAATTCTGGCACCTCAGTTAGCTCCCAACGGTCTATGATGAATGTACCCTGTTGCACAGGTCCGGTCTTGAGCTAGTATGCCAAAATTCCACCTCTTTACCCCTCTCATACCACTCTCACACTGTTTATAGGCGTTATAGAGGTTCACGACTCGTTTTAGGATTTTTCGGACATTTTTTAGGATTTTTATTAATTTATTTTTATTATTTTTCATGCATATTTATTTTATAAGGGAATTTTGGTTACTTTCCATTGCATCAAATAATATTCCTAGGTTAATTGCATTTTTCTAGAGTTTTTGGTAATTTTTCCATAATTTTATGATTTTTTATCTATTTTCTATGAATTTTCGAAGCATTTTCCATTCTTGGGGGCATTTTAGTAATTTTACATATGCATCGTCCACTTTTTCTCCACTTTTCACTCATTTATATCTTTCTAGAATTTTTCCATATTTTTTGGCATTTTTAGCGTAATTTTTGAAAATCGTCCGAAAAACCCGAAAACAGTCTAAAACAATCCAGATTAGCCCGGATTATTCCGAAACCTCACGAAATCTCCCGGTGTAACGACCCGACTTTTCTAGGCTGTCGATTTACGAAGGAAATCGACAAATGGATCATTACCAACATAAGACTTAACAACAATATTATAATTAAAGTCTAAAATTCCTTTTATTACTTTAAATACTGAAATAATAATCCCAAAGGTAAATAAACAATACTTAAATAACATAATTAGATAAAGTCCTTCCCAACAGGCTGGGAATAGCTAACTAATAAACTGAAGAAAAAACTCAAAACAAACTACGGTTGCACTAAATAACTCTAAGACACACAACCCGAGCCGACGTAAGCCCATTCTAAACCTCAGCATCTTCACCTGAAATGGGGGGGGGTCCACCGTCAGTGGCGAGTAACTAGGCTGTCCCGCTTAAATGAGGGAC
Source organism: Salicornia ramosissima (assembly GCA_951394345.1). Classification (NCBI taxonomy): domain Eukaryota; kingdom Viridiplantae; phylum Streptophyta; class Magnoliopsida; order Caryophyllales; family Amaranthaceae; genus Salicornia; species Salicornia ramosissima. The sequence goes on along the minus strand of OX596239.1, from coordinate 38,031,480 downwards.
CGTTAACCATATAATAGCATAGAATCAAACGAGGAAAATCATACAAAACATATGGAAATACGTACAAAAATACATACGAATTACGTGCAAAAATACGTACAAAAATACGTAGAAAAAACGTATACAAATACGTATAAAATACGTATAAAATCCCTGCAAAATATGGTTAGGTATACGTACAATATACGTATAAAATACAAGTACAATACGTATAAAATACCTGCAGAATACGGTTAGATATACATACAAAATACGTATACAATACAGATAACAATACGTACAACATACATATACAAATACAAATACTTACATCATACAGATACGAATACGTACATGTTACATATACTCAGAAATACACCATTAAATTACAGACTTACCAGACGTATGCAGCGGAAGACTTAATATTACATAAATTATACATATATACACGGCAATACACATATACACATAACCCTTCCCGTGAATTACTTATTTATCATATTTTACCCTTAAACCCTCTTTTAACCTTCTTAACGGACCGTGTGCACCACAACTTTCCTAAAACATGCCGGGGTGAACTCGTGTATTCAACCCGTAGCCCTCCTTTGCAAGAACTAAGCCTAAGCTATGGCCATAACTCCTAAATAGCAGCTCGTGTACTACTACTTAACCGACTACATATCTTAAGATCCAGAACTGCCCAGAGACCGCAGTAGGGCAGTGGCTTCGACTTAACCCGATCTGATGACTCGTGTATCATCAAACGGGCGTCCTTATCGTATCTTGTCTTTTCTAAAGGCCATCGTGAGACCACTAATTAACAAGCAAATATCTAAAGGCCATCTTGAGACCCCTAATTCGTATCATATCATATCATATCTTTCCTTTTCTTCTTATTCATATTGTTACATTCCTTCATATTATAACTTATCTTCTTTAATTCCTTTTAGTTCCTTTAATTATATTAGCTCCTAAAATTACCTTCTAATATTATAAGTCAAAAATTAAACTAAAATTGATTAAAATAAATATGGGTCATTCGACATTTTGAGTAATAACATAACAATTAAATAAATTCATATAATTATCATATAAACAATTTAATAAATCATATAAAATAGCATTTAACAAAACAATTACCCAAAAACATGATAAAAATCCTATTGTTCCTATGTTATACCACTCGACATTCTTGGATAAAAGTACCAAAATTAACACTTTAAATTAATTAAATACAATTATCATTAATTAAATAAATTAATTTAATTAATCAATAAATTATACATTAAACATTAATTCATAAGATTAATCAAGAACAAGATCAAAAATCAATTCTTCCTACTCCTATGACACACGGCTTTTAGGCCAAAAATACAATATCAAGATTAATTTCAAGAATTTATAATAATATGATTAAGCCAAGATTAAATTAAAGATTAAATTCAAGATTACATATTAATTCAAGATTAATCATAAAAATTAGATTTTTATTTCCCTTTTTGTTCCTATGTCACTCGACATTTTTGGAATAAATTACCAAAAATAATAATTTTGATTCAAGACTTTAATAAATCAATTAACTAATCTTAAATACCAATTTAATTCAAGAAAATATGCATAAAAATCATCATATAGTCCATCATACCACTCGACTTCATCAAAGAAAATCAAGAACAAGATTCAAGAATTTATCATACAATTATTCAATAAAAGTACATGATTAAACAAATTAAAACATGCATAAAAATCCATAAAACGATTAAAGATTCATGAATTATCAAGAAAATAACATACTAAATTATATTATATGGTTCGAAAATTAGGCCCTAGAACATGATACTAATTCTTTTAATTTTCCTAGTTTTAATCCTAATTAATTATACAGAAAACTATACCAGATATTAATAACATACTAAATTATAAAAATACACAGTCCAAATATACGGGCCTTTTGGACTTAGAATCATAAAATAATATTAATAACCACGAAATTTTCTGGCCCTAAATTTCGGGTTATTACACCCGGAATCTCAAATATTACGATAATATTACGTAATCATAATGATCTCCGTAATCGTATCGTAATCGCATAAAAATCTCGGAGAATCATGCGCAAAATAAGCAAAAAAAATCGACCCGGATACAGCTTGGACCTGCGCTTAGACGCAGGTCCATATTACAGGACCTGCGTCTAGACGCAGGTCATGTAACTGGACCTGCGCCTTGGCGCAGGTCTGGTGTTCTCCAGGTACGATTTTTGCCTCTGTTTGCCTATAAATACGACCGTCGTCCGGCTTTTCAAAACATAAAAACACGACAACACAACATTTTGACTTCTATTCTCTCTCTACTATTCGTTCTCACTGTCAAAATCAATTCAAAACTCTGTCAAAATCAATTCAAAACTCTGTCACTTGGCATTTGGCGTGCTAATCTCTAAGCCGTAATCGACCGCTGCACATTCTGGTACACATTTCTGAGACCTTTTTTCTATTTAATGTCAATATACTTAATTTTCTTTTAATTCTTATTTTAATTTATGACCTGCGTTTTTTTTTTTTTGCTTTTTTGTTTGTGTTAATCCGTTTTAATTCATGTAACTTTTTTTAAAAAAAATTTAATCCATGTCATGTCTTTTTTTTCCTTGCATTTTCCATGTCATTCCGTGTAGCTTTTTTTTATTATTTATTTTGATAATTTAATTGCAAGGGATTCGAGGTACGTTTGCACTTTCAATTTATCTTTTTCGTGCCATCGCTGTGTTGATTTTTTTTTGTGATTTATGTGAATTGAATTTTGAATTCCGTTGGCCTCATTCTAGTATAATAATATTGACTAATTCCAAAGTGGTCACAAAACAATTTTAGGCTAATTCGTGCATTAATCTGAACCGACTTAGTAATTCGCAAATTAGGGCTAAAATTGAGTTATCTCTGTTGCTCTGAAATTGAACAATGATCTTACAAAAGAGACCTAGTAGAGACCGCTTGCAGGCGGGCGGGCCCAATGCACGATTGGCTCGTAACCTGTCCCCGAACCCATACTCTGGTGCACGATCATATGGGACCGATTGCTCCTGGATTTCGGTACTTCTTCGGTGTCCGTGGACCGTATAAACGCACGGTGGCGACTCCTACTAGTCCGTATTCACGTACGGCGTTAACGAGCATTCAATCAACTCGTGATGTAGGAGGCCGGGTAAAAACGACCCCTACACTAAGGCATAGATCATCTTCTCAGTCTTTGTATATCTAGACTCTGCCCTTGAAACGCATGATTGATGAAGTAAACCGGGTGTTGATGCTTTTTTCTCTCAGCCACTAGTACTACACTTAAAGTCTACTCAGATATTGCTAAGTAAATGTATAATGTTTCTCCTGGTAAGGGTGAAACAAGCTTTGGGATACCAGCAAACTGTATGAAAGCCTTCTCAGCTTCCTCGTCCCACTTTAATGTTGCTCTCTTCAACACTTGATAGAAGGGGAGGCTTTTGTCTGCTGATCGTGATAAAAAAACGACCCAATGCAGCCATGCATCCTGTGAGTCGTTGCACCTCCTTAACTTCCCTCGGAGATTGCATGTTGATGATGGCTTGAATTTTATCAGGGTTTGCCTCGATGCCCCTCTCATCGGCCAAGAAACCAAGACATTTGCCCCCCTTAACTCCAAAAACACACTTCTTGGGGTTGAGCTTCATACCAAACTTCCTCAATGTTGATAGAGTTTCCCTGACATCCTTGGGATGATCTTCCACTTGTTTGCTTTTAATTATCATGTCATCAACATAGACTTCAACATTTCGACCAATCTGCTCAGCAAAAATAGTGTTTACCAGCTTTTGATAAGTAGCCCCAGCATTCTTGAGTCCAAAAGGCATGACTCGATAGCAGTAAACACCGTTGGTGATGAACGCAGTATGTGTTTGGTCTTTTTCAGCCATTGTTATCTGATGGTAACCAGCGTTCGCATCCATGAAGCTGAACATTGCATGTCTAGCAGTGGAGTCAACTAGGCTATCAATCTTTGGGAGAGGATAGTCATCCTTGGGACATGCTTTATTCAGATCAGTAAAATCTACGCACATTCTCCACGTTCCATTAGGCTTTTTGACCAAAACAACGTTGGCCAGCCAATCAGAGTATTGGCACTCCTTGATGAACCCATGCTCTAGCAACTTCTTCACTTCAGCAACAGCTGCCTTGTTTCTTTCTTCACTTTGCCGTCGCAAATTTTGCTTGACACCTTTGAATCCCTCATGAATGTTAAGCTCGTGACACATGACCGAAGGATCAATGCCTGGCATCTCTAAAACATCGAAGGCAAAGACATCTCGAAACTCTTTGAGTAGTTGAGTGACTGATTCTTTGAGGGTTGGATCCATGTCAATGCCAATCTTTACTGTGTGCTCAGGATTGTCATCGATGGGGATTTCTTCATGGCCCTCGATGGGTTTTGGCCAAGCGTAGTGTTTGGCATCCTCAGCTAGAAACACAGCCTCGAAAGACTCGATCGGCTCCTTTCTCTTGCCCTACCTCGACCTGGGGTGAGGTAGTCTTGATGCTATTAATGTAGCATTTCTTGGTTGTCCGCTGATCGCCATATAACTTCCCAACTTCCCCTTTATCAGTCTCATACTGCAATAAGAGTTGGTATGTAGAGATGGCAGCCTTTATTTTGTTCAGCAAAGGTCTTCCCAAGATGATGTTGTAGGGAAGTTTGATGTCGACAACGATGAACGTAACTGGTAAGTTGCGTCTTTCCCCCTTTTCTCCAATTCGAATAGGAAGCTTGATGATGCCCAATGGGAAGACGGGTCGACCCCCGAAGCCAAACAGGGGCTTCTCCAGCGGGGTCAAATCGGCTTCACCGTATTTCATTTGTCGTATACACTCCAAAGTCATTACATCAGCTGAACTCCCACTGTCCACAAGTACTCTCTTGACCCTGGAGTTTGCTACTTTTACCTCGACCACGAGGGGGTCGTTGTGAGGAAAGCAGGTAGGTCGAAGAGGAGATGCATTGAATATCATTGTTGGACCTGGTGGGGGTTGCTCGATGGCCCCCTCAGCAATCTGAAAGGTAGAGTTCCTAAGATCTCTCTTCAAAGCTTTGTTTGATGGTGTTTCTACTGAATATCCTCCAGCGATGACGTTGATCAAGCCATCAGTTTCGTTGTTGTCGCTGCGCTTCTGCTTCTTAGCCCCACTTTCTTTTGACAAGTAAGAGTTGAGCTTGCCTTGATCTGCCAAATTGTCAAGCGCCTTTTTCAATTCCCTGCAATCTTTCGTGGTATGCCCACACTCGTGATGGTACTCGCACCAGAGTTTTGGATTCCTTCTGTTGATCGAGGTGCGCACGGGGGTTGGTTTAGGGAGGATTTCTTAGCCTTTGATGTCCAAGAATATCTCCCGTCTGTTAATATTGAATCTGGGGTCTTCCCCTCCATCTCGAGTGTCTTTCTTAGAAGTGGACGTCCGGCTAGGACCACCTCGTTGAGATTCCTTCCTCTTATTATCTTTCTTTTTGTCAGACTTCTCAACGGGGTTGTTGATATCCAAAGCCTGAACATACTTTCGAGCCCTGTCCATCGCGTCAGTATACGAGGACACTTCATTTTCCAGCAAGGAAAACTCGAACTTGCCCCTCTTTAGCCTCGACATGAATGCCGCATAAGCCACTGAATCTTCCACATTAGGTATTTGGAGTAATTCAGCGTTGAAACGCTTGAGGTAGTCTCCCAAGAGCTCATGCTCCCCTTGCTAACAAGCCATGAGATGGATGCTTGTCTTTCGCTGCTTCTTTCCAGCCACGAAGTGACTAAGGAACATGGCCTCCAATGTGGCAAATCTAATGATCAAGCCCGATGGGAGATCGGTGAACCAAGTTAGGGCCATGCCCTTGAGAGTAGTAGGGAAGTACCGACACCAGCTTGCCTCACAGCTTGTTTACACTGCCATTTGAGCTTTGTAGGCAGCCATATGGTCAGCAGGATCAGTTGCCCCAGAGAAAAGTTCGATGGTATGGGCTTTTACCTTCTTTATGTCAGTGGTATACAGAAACCTTTGGCTGAATGGGGTTTTGAAGATGACCGCTCCCGTTGGTTACTTTGGCTCGACCACCGGGGAACGTCTTATGCCATCGTCCCGGTTAGGGATAGCCATTGGGGAGCGTGGTACACCTTCTCCCAGGTTAGAGATGGCAGCTGACCTCTGATTTCTAGCAGTGGTATGATGAGATCTCTGGCGACCACCTTGGCTGGCCTCGAGTTTCCTGCCTTCTATTATCAGTGATACCCCTTACATTCGAGGCCGTTCGTACCCGACGCGACTCAATGATATTTCGAGCATCATCGCGCCTAGAGTTGATGATTCCTCGAGCGTCCCCGGGCTGGGACCCTCTCTGTGAACGCGCCCCCATTACCTGGCTAGGGATGGGGCCCCTTGATGGAGCAGCGGCCTGGGATGGAGGCCTCTGTTGCCCGATCATTGCAGGTATGCTGTCTCTCAGCTCTTGTAAGCTCTGTTCGAATTTGTTGTTCATCGTCGTCACGATGTCTTCGAAGTCCTTGCGTGAGACCATCTGTTCTTCGCGATGGTGACGGTCACTCACCCGATTGGACGAATTGTCGTCCGTGACATGTGCATCTCGCCGGTTAGGCAATTCACGGGGATTTTCTTTTGGCTGGTTTGATCGAGTCGTCTTTGCTCTGGTGTTAGCCATGTCTTTTGTTCTCTTCCCCACAGATGGCGCCAATCTGTTCCTGTTCTGGAACTTCTGTTGAATAGTCAACGATCTTTGATGTGATTGATGCGGACTCCGTACACTTCTCGCTAGGGTTTTGTCCTGCAAAACAATCAAAGGTTGCTAACCTGGGGGGTGGAACCCAAGAACACCCCTCCGATGCTTAAGTCAGATATCGGAAGTAAGGAGTCAGTGTGATGTGAGTTTTGTGAGCTATGAATTTCGTACCTTTAGAGTGATTGGACTGATCCTTTTACAGGCATTAGGTTCCCTGGTTAGGATTTTTACTGAGCCAGCTGGGCTGACGTATGGCCCAGGCCCATGACAACCAGGTCAAAGTTCTACCAAATCAGCTGACACGTGGCATCATCCCATTCGTCGCAGAATACCTGATGCGTCCTTAGCCCTATCAGAATTGGGCCTAGGATTTGGGCCCACTAGCACGGGTTTAATCACCTGGGTGGGCCCGGAACAACTATAAATACCCCCCATCCCAATGTACAGATTGCAACAAACTCCACAATTCTCTTCTTTCCCCCCTGGCCTCTCTAATCCCTCACGTCTCTCTCTCTTTAAAAAATTAAAATAAAAAAAAATTCACCACCTCACCACCACTCTCCCTCCGGCGACCACTACTACCGACACCTTCCTCCTCACTTTGGTTTTTCTTCTCTTCCTCCTATTTGGTTTCTTTCTTTCCCGGCCCTCATCTTTTTTCACTTGTTCATATAATCATTTTCTTTTATAAATTAAGATTAAGTGTTAAGTTTTTAAATTTATTACTTTCAATATTTATTAAGGTATAAAAATCGTAATATTTTGTTAGTATAAGTTCAATTATAAAAGGACTGCTTAATATTTTAAATTATTACAATAAGTCTATGATTTTATGAAAAGATATTCATCAAATATTTTAACTAAATAAATAAATGAGTTTTAATTTTAAAACTTTGATAAAGAATTATGCACATATTAGAGTTTTTTTAAAATTTATTTTAAGTACTTGAATGACTTTATATTATTTGTGTAGGATGTTTCCGGTAGAAGTTCGTAATCTTTTCGGATTCAAGTTTTATTTTATCCAACTCAATAGAAGGTACATTTTGGTGGCTTGATACCTTGCAAAGTGTTTCATAATTTTGTGTTATGTGAATCCATGATTTGGTGAATTAAATTTTACATTCAACATTATTAATTACGTACAATGGTTTGAAATTTTTATGACATTTTATTTTGTCACGATAATTAAATGCTTTAGTTGCAATATTTTTGTCATAATTTGCTTTATAAATGATGTTTTAATAGAAATACTTTATGGAAAGATTTATAAGATTAAATTTTTTATTATATTTATATTGATTTAAAAGGGGTGAGGAATAAGAGAATTTTGGAAAGAATTTAATCAAGGATATTTGATACTACTTTTTTAAATTTATATGGGAATAATTCCATAAAGTTTTACAAGCTTATTTGTATGTAATCCCGCTATGTGGATTTGGTTGATAAGACTATTGACTTTGCATGACTTAGTTTTTCCTCAAGAATATCCTTTATATAGAAAGGGAAAATTTGTTAGGAAAGACCTTTTAAAACATTCTTTTTGTAAGAAAAGACCTTATAAAAAATTTGTTGTGAACAGGGACCTTAAACAAAAAAAAAGTTGCAAGGAGGGACCTTGCCTCCATTTTCCGACGTTGACTGTGAATTTTCGGCGTTGACTCGCTATTTCCCTCAAATTTTCGACGAATCCTTTTTTTCTCTATTTAACCTTTCCTTTCTTTTCACTGTAATTCATTTTTCGTCCACTTCCCCTCCATTTTCCCTCCTAAATTAATCTACGTAAACCCTACATTAACACTTTCATTTCACATCTAAATTTTTCTTCTTCTGAATTAGGGTTTCCTCATCTCTTATCCCCTTAAATACGAAAGTATTCGTGCGAAATTGGAGGGAAATAGTGAGTCATCGCTGGAGATTCACAGTCAACGTCGGAAAATAAAGGTAAGGTCCCTCTTTGCAACTTTTATTTTGTTTTAGGTCCCTATTCACAATAATTTTTTTATAGGGTCTTTTCTCACAAAATGAATGTTTTAAAATGTCATTTCTGACAAATTTTCCTATGAAAAGATACTACCTTGGGAGTGCGCATACTTAGAGGAGAAATTTGGGATAGAGGAAAATCATTTTTAATAATTCTATTGAATGATACTTGTGTTATTAAGTCAAAAATTTGAGTACTTGGGAATTAAGAAATGAATTGGAAATTTTATTATGATATTTTCTTGTATCATTGATAATTCCTTACGTAGAGTAAGTATTTTAAAGCATGTTTCCGAATAAACGGAATTTACATATCTTGCACCTAAATTTACTTAGCATATTTTGCTAACCTCTACTTTATTATTACTTCATCCGTTCCAAAAAAACGCAACAATTTCCATTTTTAGATGTTTCAAAATAAATGCAACAAATTTTTATTTTCCTTATATAGTAAACTATTGCTATTTAAAAGACATAAATACTCTTACTAATTCCTTATTTGTCCCCACCTTTTCTCTCTCCAATTCTTTAATTGTCCCCACTTTCTCTCTCAACTCCTTTAATTGTCTTCACTTTTCTCTCTATTTATTTTAATCAACTACCCCTCACTTTTTCTAATTACCCACAACAAAAAAATACCTAGGAGTCCGTGCCATGACAATTGTTGCGTTTTTTGGAACGGAGGTAGTATTACTTTTTTTTGGCTTGATCCTACTTATCATTTATTGATAAGTAGATATAGGTGTTGATGTTCAAGTGGACTACATGTTGCATTGGGCCCATGGGTGTCATTCACCTAGATTATTTAGGGTTTTATTTATTATGTTTTGAATCCGAACAATTTTATCGCATTTAATAATAAGTATTTTATATGCTCCGCTGCAAAGTTGTAATTAATTAAGTTTTAGTATATCACCTGGCGGTAATTAACTAATTATAATATGCCCAAATCTATCCCTACGATTGTTTTCCTTGGATACTTTGTCTTGGATTCTTTAATGAATTTAATTCTGTATATGAGGTATTGTTATGGCATTAACATGGATTAACTCAGAGTTTGAAATGAAGAACTTTGGGATGACATCTTTGAGATGTTCATTAATTATACAATTAAATTACCATAAATTATGATATTAATTTTGTTTAATGGTGAAATTCACTCCTTTTTTAGCTGATTTCTTCTTGGAATTATGCCTATAAATAGACATGTTAGTTCACTTGTTTGATGTACATAAAAATTCATAATTTTTCCATCTTATAAACAACTTGCTTGCATTGGGAATTTTCTAGCTAATTGTTCTAAGTGTGTCAAATACAAAGCTAAAACACAAGTCTTTTAGGATACACTCTTAGTATCACATAGAGTGTATATTTCTCAATTGTATCCCACTAATCATTTCGTGGTAATATAACCCGATGATCAAATTAGAGGCGAATTTATATTAATAGAAAAATGTAGTTTCCACACCTTAGAGGCTTAGAGGGTTCCATCCACATTTCCTAAACACATTAATATAATAGTTTTTCGTTTTTTCAAGTTGTGCTCATGGTTTTTCAAACATCTAAGCTATGCCCCAACCTTATTTTTTAATTAATAGTGCCAATTCGTTAACCTATCAATAATGGATCCGTTAAAAGGAGTTGTTTTTCATGTCGATAAAATTTTTCCCTCTAACAATTTGGGCTTTAAACTGATTTTCACCGTTTATAAATGATGCATTGACGTAAATAGGGGTGGGCAAAAAAAATCTGTATCCGATTTCCGATCCGGTACCTAGTTTTTTACCCGAAAAAGCGGGTACCTGATTTGTAAAACCGGATACTGGGTCGGATCCGGGTTGGGATTTTTTAAAACCGAGTACACAGTATTTGGTTTTCATTTTAAAAAAAACAGTTTTTTATTTTAATTTAAAATTAGTTTTGTTATTATTAAAAATACTGTTTTTTTTTTAATTTGAAAAAAACAGTTTTTTTTTTATTTTATTTTGAAAAAAACAATTTTTTTTAATAAAAAAAGTTGTATAAGAAACAAAAAAAAAAATCAAATGCGGATACCCAATATCTGGAACCGAATTTTCAGGTATCCGAATTTCCGGGTACCCGGATTATCCGGATCGGATCCAAGTCAAAAAAAATTATAATCCGAAAAATCAGGTACCCAGTTTTCGGGTACCCGAATTTGCCCACCCTAGACGTAAAATAAATGATGTCCATATAAATGATTTATTGTCCTTTGCATTGCCCTAAAATAAAGGATTAATAGCAATTAAAGCAAGAATTTTAGAGAGAAAAAACTAAATTAGATCATAATTTAGAAGTTTAAAAATGCATGACAGAGGTTAAAAAAGCAAAATTCTGATGGCGTAACTTATAATAGGAAAAAAAAAAAACACTTTCATTTATTTACGATGTACTCAGCACCTTTGTTTTTTTTTTTTTTTTTTTTTTTTTTTTTTTATGCTTACTCAGTACCTTTGTGTAATTCCATTGAATTCTTGTACAAGAAGATCTCTATCGAAACGGGCTTCTGTGCTTCCTCCCCTCCATTGCGCCACCTTCTAAGGTAATATAATACAAAATGTAAAATGTAATTTATTTTTAAAATTCTCTTAATCGTAGATATTCAATCTCACTATCTAGGGTTTAATCGTTAATTTAATTGTGAGGCAGTCAGTTAGTGTTCTTCCAAGCTGGACTATTGAGCGACTGATTACTGAAGTTATGACAGATTATTTGAGAATTTTTGTTCTATAATTTGTTTGATATTCGATAAGTATTTCATGTAGTTTTTTCAGATTCTAATTTGATAATTTAGTGAAATTTGGTTGTTAATTCATTGAAGCATTTGTTTATAGCCTTCAATGTTATGTTAGGGTCAATATATGAAAACTGACCTTTTCATGGTACCCAGGACGGCTGCCCTCCCTGGCTCTGAGAGGGCCTTGGCATCAGTCAGTGACTTTGGTATCAGCTGTCAACTATATCAATAGTGTTTTTTTCTCCTTAAATTTTAGTTTAGTTTCTTATTGTAGCATTGTTATCTCTACAAATGTAGTAGAATGTGATAGCCAAGATTAGAATTTGTAGTGCATCCAGTGGTTTTTTTAGTGGGGGAATTGAGTAATCATGATAAATAAAAGGAAATTTTGTGAGAAACAACCTGTAAATTTTTGCAAGAAACAACCTTTAATTTTTTTTGGCATCTAACAACTTTAAGCTTTTTAATTTCTTGTGATATCAGACCCCAAGATGATCGGCATTGATCTAATGATGTCTTTCAACTTTGATTATGGTGTTTTCTATGTGCTATCATCGCACTAAAAAATGTTCAATGCCTTGCCAGTTGTTGTGATCGAATCTATTGTTGTATAATAGCCTTGAGGTATTATATCCCAAGAAAAGTTTTGCTTAAGGTTGTTAAATGCAAAATTTTTTTTTAAAAGGTTTCATGTATTTGGAACCTAATTTTTTTTGTGATCCATTTTAAAGTTCTTTAGTTTATAAGACGATTATTTATTGTTTTGTGTCTTAAGTTTTTGCTTGTTCATGTATAGTTGATGCCTTACTTCTTCTGTTTCAGATGGCTAGAAAAAATGCTTTTTGTGCCAAAACACTAGAAAATTGTGAAAATAGCTACTTGACATACTTGAATGGAAACTATGCTATCTCACCAGGAGATGAGTCAGAGAGTGATACTTCCTTTGATGATCATGACACATATGGTAGTGATAGTGATAGTCACAAAGACAATAATCAAGGTGACGTTGATAATAACACTACTGGAAGTGAAGGACTCCTTTGGCTTGGTTTTATGAAAAACCCAAAGAAAAATTCATCGCTTTGTCGTCACTCATTTCCCAATAAGGCTGGTGGAACACCGGTAACATATTATGATTGTATTATGGATTCATTCTCTTATTTCGAGCACGAAGTTTATTCCATGTGCGATATTAATGTACTTTGCTAATTTTTTTTGTGAATATTTGTTTTGTCACTAGGCATGGTTAGACCCAATTCATTTGCCAACTGGAAAATCATTTCTTTGTGACTTTTGTGAACGGCCTTTACAATTTCTTCTTCAGGTAATTTTTTTTAATATTTTATTTCTTACATGCTTTGAGTTCTTTGAAAGTGATACTTTGTCTTCATTTAGCTTGCACAATTGTATGTGTAGGTTTTAGAAGGATTTTTGCATAGTTATTAGGATCTTATGATAGAGATTTGTAGCTAGATTTCACTTTGTTTGTTTTATTGTTCTGCATGCATAATTTTTATTTTGTTTATTTCTTGCGTGCTTTGGGTTCTTTATTAGTAGTATGAAAATTGCAACTGAATTTCAGTGTCATTTTTTCTTGTTTTAAAGGTGCTCTTATGTTTTAATTTTTATTACATGATTTCAAGGTTAATGCACCGATCATTGGGAGTGAATTTGCTCACCATCGGACAATTTTTGTGTTTATTTGCCCGTCAATGGCTTGTCTCAACAAAGATCAGCATGAACAAAAGATGAAGGCTAAAGAAGCAGTTTCTCGAAGGTATTTTCTTGCTAAAATTTGCCCTTGTGTTATTTAAAAGTGAAAACTCAGATATAACGTTTTGAGCTATTGTGTTTATTTTGTTGAAGTGTGAAAGTCTTTCGTTGCCAACTACCTTTAAAGAATCCTTTCTATGAATGTGAGGACGATTATAACAATGAGTGTTCTGATCAATCGCAACATGAAGGTACTATTTTTTTGGTTTTATGAAATTAGTATGCTAACATTAGTAAGTGAACTGTTTGATTAATTTCATACATAATTGATTGTCTATTTGTGTTTTGAGTTAGTTGGGGAAAGAAGTTTTGTTTAAAAAAAAAATGCAAATTGTGGTTTTATTAATATTGCTATAGTACATTTTCACTTTTTGACATTAAAATATATTTTCTTATAGAAATTGACATTTGGATATTATGCATTTTGTCCAAAAGATATTGTATCAGTAATGAAATTTATTAAACTCGTCAATTTTTAAGTTTTTTAAAAAAAAAATAAGGAAATAGAGTTTGACTAATCTTTAATGGCGGACCAGCCGTACTATATTACAATTTAATTGTTTTACCTTTATTTGTTGTAGAATATTTTTTCTACTTTGTATGGTTTTGTCTTGATTGAGCATTGCCTTATTAACAGATTTTTTCTTCCATTGTTTAATTATGATGAAAGAAAATATTTTTATAATTTAGATTTATGGAATTTTATTAACCTTAGTTATTGCTATTTATCAAATGTATAAACACATTATATTTTTGATTTTTTAATGTTATAGCTCCACTATGTTCTTGGTGTGGTACTTGGAAAGGAGATAAACAATGTAGTGGTTGTCGAAAAGCACGATATTGCTCCAAGACACACCAGGTCAATTTTATTTTTATATTTTGATATTGATGTTTCTATAGAAAACATGTTTAGTTGGAGATGTTGAACTTGTTTGTTCTTTGGACAGTTAAACCACTGGCAGCGTCACAAGATTGATTGTATACGGTTGTCAAATTCTCACTTGCATAATGGTGAGTCTTCAGCAAAAAATGCAAAAGGTAAATGAATAGCTATTTATTTCGAACAGGTATAACCTTGTAACTTTCATACACCATTAAAAAAAATTGTTGTTACTTTTATAGAGGGAAAAATTGTAGGAAGAAAAATAAAGAATGTTTCAAAAACAAGGGAAAAACATTTTTGCGTATGTAAAAAAAACTCGAATATTTGTTATTTTAAACGTGTTCGGAAAATGGGCCGAACATATGGTTATGACACCATAGACTGGTCTTATGATATTTTTTTTATCGATGTTAAAAAAGAGAGCTTGTATAAAATATATATATATCTATGTCATGAACTTGTAGTTATATGCCAACATTTGTTTGGAATGTCAAGTAAATGGACTAAAAAACTGGTACCCTCAAATTAGTCATGTATATGATATGTTTTCTTTGTTTTTAATTCGTCAATATTTAAGTGATGTTATATATTAAAATAATCATGTGTCCCTCATTCGTTTCGATTTTCAATGTTGTGTAATAATTCATGCTAGTTTGGATCATTAAATTATGGAAACTTGGGCTAGAGAACAAACACTTTAGCTAAACTAGACTCAATGACCTTCCACAAGTGAAATGATGCATGCCTCATGTGATCTTTGGAGAGGGGCATTATGGGTTGCTTGGCTACTTTTATGGAGAATATTTAGATTTGAGTTGAAAGTTAAAAAATAGAAAAAAAAACTTGCCAAGTTTTTACAGAATCAAAGCAAAGTCCTAATTTAATTGCACTGAACCTTATCAACTTACAAAGTTGAACCACAATTCAAAAGCTGTGATAAATCTGTAAGTCCCAATTTCATAGAGATTATTGACCACCAAGTCCTAAGCTGTGTTTCATAAAAAAAAAAAGCCCTAAGCTATGACATAAAGTGTGGTTAAGTCATTACCTTAGTTTCTAACATAGTCCTTTTAATTGATTGTAGGAGAATTAATATTATACTATGTTTTGATACAAGTATCTCATTTGAAATGATGAATTTGGGCGAAATTATATGTTTGATAAGTAAAAAATATTTGGAATTGGATTTGACCCAATTCTCAACCCAAATTCTTAATAAGTAAAAGATGTATATTTTAAATATTTAACAAAATCATGTCATTTCAAATTTTAAATACATTCAAACAAAGAATTGGGATTTAAATCATAACATTTCAATTTCAAAAATTGAATTCATTAATTTGAAATGAATAGATACCTTAAGATAAATCATTAGAATCAGAACAACTTACCACATTAAGTAATCATAAGACACTCATTACATGGGGAGTAGTGGCAAATTTATACATTGCTTTCCGAGTTTTGTGCCATCAATTTTTCAATGTGGGATGCTTTTTTTTTTTTTAACACTTGAGCTTTCTTTTGTTCTATGCTTCAATCCCTTTAGGTTTGAAGTGTGAACCAATAATAGGGTTTCATATGTCATTCATATGATGTATCACTTGTCATTTTTGTTGATCTTTCATTAATCTTATTTGTCTCGACATAATATTATGTAGTTATGGTAGTATTGATCGGATAATTTTTCTCATTTGGACTATATACTTTTGAATAATGTTGGGTTTAGTCCAATATTTTTGCTTATGGTTTACACAAATTCGATGAGATAACTACCCGAATTCAAATCAACGACTTGAATTATTATAGGAATTAATGAGAAAAGGCTTAAAACATATTTGAAATGTTATCTGATGAGGGTATTTTACCCCTAAACAACTTCCATAGAGAATAAAATTAGGGAGAATCAACTAAGATAGTTTGTTCATGTAAAATGGCGAGATTATAATGCATGCACTGATAAAGAGAGTAAGAGACTTGAAGAGGAAGACCAAACCAAACATGGCGGAGGGTGGTTGAGAATGATATGAGGTGGTTGGGAGTTTGATATTCAACGAAAATTTAGAGGCACATAGGGAAGAGTGGAGGAGTAAGATAGATATACAGTATGTGGGTGACTTTTGTGCTGTATAATTTGATCGATGTTTAGTTGTCCCCTATGTTACACGGACACGGCAGTTTTGCCGTCATACTCGGGTCGATACGACGCGACACATATCCAGGTATGAAATCCGGTCCGGACACTCCACTTTTTTCTCGGGTATGGCAGCCATTGAAGTACTTGAGCTTTGAAGAATTAAGATGGAAGGAGGAAGGTGAAGAGTTGAAGGATGTTATACAGCTGTTTAAAACACGGTTCAGAAGTAATTTTTGCTACATTACTTTAACAGTTACAACTGTTTAACTTTTACAGATGAAGTTTTACAGTTGTTTTTACCTTTTACTGTTGTTTAACTTTTACAGTTCCCAAGCATTTGTTCAACTTTTACAATTTCCAAGCTTGACTTTCTATACATTTAATATTTAGAACTCAGTATTTATTTTATTACTGTGTATTTCTAGGTTGGCTTCCCAAGCAAATACAGAGTATGTTATAATATGTTGCACGAATTATCTATATTTATTTTTTCTTAAAATAATAGTGTTGTATCCGTACCCGAGTCCAAAGTTAAGACAGTTTCCCTGTGTCCTAAATTTTTGAAAATGACTTATCGGACACTCGGATCCATACCAATATCGGATACCCGTACCCGTGTCAATGTAACATAGGCTGTCCCTAAAAAAAATCTTAGAATAAGGCTTTGATAATGGGAGAATTAATGTGTATAGCATCATTTCAATTTTTTTTTTTTTATAATTAATTTTGAAGGGGATAGGATACCATTTTATCTTCTTTTTTTTTTCTTAACCCCGTTTTTCACTACCTCTTTGACTCTTTCTTTACAAACCTTGTTTGTTGCAAGCCTTTGTGGCCAGGCCACTGCATTTGCCTTGACCTTTAGAGAGCAGTGGCCAGAGAGATTAATCTTTGTCCTTTATTTTTTGTAGTTATTATTTTTTGTGGTAAATGTCACACATGAAAGTTTTATTTCAGTACTGACCAGAGAATATTCAGTGACATTTCAGCATCATTCATACCGTTAAAAAACACAGAAAATTGCTCTTTGCCTACAAGACTAATCGCCTCGCCTCTTTTGCCTAGGTTCTAGGAACCTTGTTGCACCTTGTGCCTTTTGAAACTATGTGGGAAAGCCTTGTATTCTTGAATATGATTTTTTTCTCACTAAATGCAAAAGTTAACCATGCTTTATTCTTGAGTAAGATCTTTATACATTTACTCTATAATTACATGGAATATTGTATCAACATTTATGTATGGGCGTATGGCAGCTTTTACATACGTTTCTGGATGTTGTTCTTTTCTTTTACCAATACAAGTTTTAATCACTGATGTGTCAAACATATTTCTATTGGATTATGTATCTCAGCCGCTAGCAATACTATATGGCCTGAATACAAGATTGAATTAGAGTGTCGGGGCCTGAAGGCAGAATCCTCAGAGTTTAAAGATGCTGGTGATTCTTTGTCATCTATTCAAGGCACGGATGAACATATGAACTCAATATTAGAAGGGTTCAATGTGAGTATACATATCACTAAAAAATTTAGTTTGATCAACAAACCTTTTTTGCATCATTTTATAGAAGCTCCAATCTTATGATGAGCAGGATGATGATAAGAAGAAGAGTTTGGCTTCATTTCAAAAGAACATGCTCAAAGACCCTGCCCAAGTTTTGAGGTGATTAGTGTTATATTGAACATGAAAATGCAAATACGTTTTTGCTTACAAGTTTGGCTTCATTTTATAGAGACATGATAGAAATGGGTCAAAAAGGTGGATGAAAAAGTGAAGACAATTGATATATAGTGCAAGTCCAAATGATATGTAAAATAATTGTAAGAATACACTCCTAGTTACGTTTTGGTTTTTTAATCAACACCTTCATTATAAACATTTCCCATCCATTCCCCATAAACTTACGGTCCGTTTGGTTGTTGGTAATGATTTGTGGTAATGACAATGAATTTAGAGTGTAATTTGTTAAGGAAAAACTTCAAAATACCCATGAAAAACATATTTTTCATTCTCAAACTTGAAATTTCTTCTTATTTTTCATTACCATATGGAAGAGTGGTCTTAGATGGGAATGGATATTTGTGAACAAAATTAGATAAATTGGAGTTAAGGTAGCATTATCATGGGACTGGATTTTGATTTTCCTTCCAAATCTAGTTATAAATTTATTTCCATTACCTCTATTTGTGACCGGCTACCAAACGGGCCGTTAGGGTTATTACCTATCAACTACCTTAAAAAAATTATCAAATTTTACTTAACCATTGGGCTTTCTACATATGAAGGCATACTCCATAAACTTACCACAACTTCTTTCTTTTTCATCCACCTTTTTTTAATGATTGATCGAAGGTTAAGCATCCCATCATTGCTTATGACCTTATGTAGGTGTTAATTTTCATTGTCTCATCAAGAATAACAACATAATTGATGATTGACTTTGTTGTATGTCTGAAAAAGAAGACAAACTAAATGTGGAAAGCTGGACTGTGTATCGGCTAGAATTACCTGTCTGCTAATCCAACCCGGTTAATTTTTCTGTTTGCTAATCATGGGACTTTTCTCTCTTTTTTTTTCTTTTGGTCTGCTGATTAATTTTTCTGTTTGTTTCAAAGGTGTTGGTTAAGTGACGGTAAACCCTTGTGGCCAGAGTTATGTGGAAGACCATGTACTACCGACATTCCTAAATGCAACTACTGTCATGGTCCTTTGCAATTTGAATTTCAGGTTGATCCTTTTCACTTCTTAAAACACCGATGGATTTTAGTCGTTGCTGTGTTCTAAACTCTCAGTTCCTTGCATTAGCACTTAGGAGTATTACTCCTTCCATATCGAATTAATTGTTGTTTTCCAAAAATAATCCCAACTTTCAACTATCTTTCCAAAATAATCCCATCTTTTGATTATTTTGGAATAATCTCAAAAGTTGAGACGGTTAAGAACAAGAAAATTAAATGTTTGGATCATTTTAAGAAGGTACCCATCAAAGTTACAATTATTGTAAAATAATCAAAAGTTGAGGTTATTTTAAGAAAAAGGTCAACCATTAAGGTTATTCATGTCAATTTTATTTGAAATGATCTTCAAACCATTAGTATCTGTAATTACATGTAAAAAGTTCGAAATTTTTTCTATAAAACGCATGTTGTGACAAAATATAATAAGATCTCGATTAAAAAGACTTGGGGTATGGCTTGGTGGTAAGCCCCCACATCCTATGACCATCATGGGTTCGATCTTTATCCCAGCATTATGTTAGGATATTTCCCCCTTCCCCTTTGGGCTAATAGCCCTGTACCCATCAATGAACTGATTATTTTCTTACCTAATATTATAAAAAAGATCTCAATTAATTAATTATGTGCTTTATTATTTACTTGTCAAAAATTGGTCAAAGATGATAAATTCTAACTCCTAAAAGAAAATATAGAAGTAATTTGGTTGGAGGGAGTATATTTTAAAAGCATTGTTAAGTCGGTTTGTCATTAGTATCTTTTTTTATTGCTTAGGCTCTGTTTCTTTTGAGGAAAAACAATTTTTATTGAAAATAATTTGTAATAGAAAACATGATTGGAGTGGAAAGATAGAAGTAATGAACAAAGTATAGGGAAAAAAGAAAATGAAAGCAAAAAGGAGTTGAGGATGAGATTAGAGAATAAAGCAAAATAATGAATAAGTTGGAAAATATGGCACATGTTGAGTACACTATGCAAATGGTTTTCCTTTTTATAGGAGAAATTTACCACCATTGAAAAAAAAACATTTTTCTTTCTTTAGCAAAACAAATAAAAGAAAATGAATAAAAACATAAAGCAGTGTCATAATAGGAAATTCAATGATCAACCTTGATGGAATTGTAGAAAATGAATAAAAACATAAAGCAGTGTCATAATAGGAAATTCAATGATCAACCTTGATGGAATTGTGACAACTATTCTCAGAAGTTCAGATATACTTCCTCCGCTCCTATATAATTGCAACGTTACAAATCTAGCACTATTCACAAACACTTACTTAATTAGCTTTTGTGATTTATACATAAAAAATAGTCCCTGTTTGGCGAACCAAGTGCAAAAGATTTTTTGTTCATGCCCTTTGGTATGAATTACTATTTCCTTCTCTGACGTCTATGTTTCTCAATCTCAGATAATGCCACAGTTGCTGTATTATATGGGTGTTGATCAGAAGGATGATCCTTTTGAAAAATCGCTTGATTGGGCTACTATTGCTATCTACACATGTGAAGCTTCTTGCGACTCTGTTGTTATCTACAAGGAGGAGTTTCCTTGGGTTCAGCTCTATGAGTCCGTATCCAATCTGACGGAGTAACCTACTCTGTTAATGGGCATTGCCAATTAAATTTAATGATATGTTTATTTTTAAAAGTATTTATATCTTTTACTATATCAGTAACTTTATCCTTTATTTTTGGGTATCACTGTCTGTGTTTTAGGTAATATCGTTTGCATTTTGATAATTTTGTTCTACTCTAGCTTTTTGTCTCTCACTAACTTGAACTTTACCGGAAACTTGAACTTTATCGAACTTACTTGACGACCATCGCACATCGAAAAATGTCAGATCTATCACGAGCAACGGTTCGAAAATATGTAGTGTCATAAAAATAAGTCAAGCATCCCTGCCTAGGGCTGGTGTAGTTTTTTTGGACGTCTCCCTCATTTTTTTAGATGTTACTCATCTTTCAGGGCCATTGTTTGTAGCCGGTCAACATAGTTTGCTGTCATGAAGGTGATCGTTGGAGTAAATTCAAGTGTCTAATAAAGTCCAAGTTAATGAGAGATGGAATATAAGAGAGTAATGGTGAAATTGTGAAAAGATGGGTGATACTAAATAAAATATAAGGATTCTTATATAAGTTTGATACTCCGAATCTATTAATTGTATGATTAATTTTTCGCTACCAAAAAAAGAAAAAGATTAATTTCCCTTAGAAATTAATTACTTGATGATTTTTTTTCATTGTAAATGGTTACAGGGAAATTAGAAATTTTTTCTCTTGAAAAAAAATTGTTCTATCCATATCTAAAAAATAAGAAATATTTGCTTCCAAGTAAGAATCGGTATCAACGTGTGTAGGGTCAAGTGTTTGAGTGACGCAATGTAATCAGCAGACCGATCGGCTTTCCAGAAGATATGTGAAGAGGAGGGCGTAGCAAGGCCCCGAAGAATAGACAATAGTCCTAATATCATTCATTACTTTATGTTTGGGGTTATCCTAGTGGATCATACAATATACAAGATTTAGGTGCATTATACTTTTATGAGTTCTATAAAGTTTTACTTAATTATTTTTTTTTTAAAAGGAAAGAAAGATTAATCTGCCTCTAGGGTAAAGGAAATCACAAGCGTCTTTTCGGACAATTAGTGAGAAAGTCAGCTATTGAATTAGTTCCCTTCATAGTTGTGACTAATTAAGAAGTTGTCATATTATTCAAATCTTAAATTGAGTCATGTATTAAAATGTAGATTTCCCATGGAATTTGTCAAGTACATATAAGTGCATTCATGATGGTTAGGTTATCCTCATCTCTCTAATCCAGTTGATCCATTATTATGAAATCCCAAGTGTTTGAACGTTGCTAGAAGGTAATTCTATTCTAGTCTATTATATGCCTTTTTCATATCAAGCTTGATAGTTATCCACTCCTTGTACTCAATTTCTTCTTTAAGGAGTGGAAAATCTCATAAGGATAAGTCGTTTTAGGCTCCGTTTGTTTTGAAGAAAAATAATTTTCAAGGAAAATCATTTTCTATGAAAAACAATTTTCAATGGAAAATATTGATCGGAGAAAAGTTTTTCTTTATTTTTTATAAATTTTTATTAGAGGAAAACCTATGAAGGAAAATAAAAATGGAGTAGAAATGAAGGAAGGATGAGAGGAGTGGAAAAGGGAGAAGTAAAAAGTGAGAGGGAAAATGTGGCATTCGTTGCATACAAAAGGAAAATGATTTTCCTTTTCTACTATCACATTTTCCACCTTAAGGAAAATTGTTTTCCACCACTTTCCAAAACAAACAAAGGAAAATGAGATGAGGGAGGAAAATCATTTTCCGGGAAAATGTTTTCCATCAAAACAAACAGACCCTTAGAGTAAAAGCTCATTGGAAAGCATGAATTACTTTGCCTAAAGGAAGTTTGAGCCGATTAACTAATACTTTAGAGATGATTTTAGAGTAATAGGTCTAAAATGATTAGTTTGATTAGGTTTGCCTAATTTTGCGATTAAAGCCACTAAAGTGTGATTTATTTCCTTTAGGAGTTTGCTAGAGTGAAAAAAGGTTGTTACTACTTTAGTAACATAATTGCCTATGATGTGCTAGTATTTTGAAAGAAATAAGCAGGGAATCCATCATAATCCTGAGATTTAATTCCTTTTAGATCAAAGACCGCGTTGTTGGTTTCAAAGTCTAAAACTTCTTTTATTATTAGGTAATACCCGTGCGATGGACAACTTAGTTCTTTTTGTAACCTAATATTAAGCCAACTAAAAAAAATTCAACCTCTGTTCTCAATTCTTCAATCTTTGTAAATTTGAAGCTTCATTCAAGATGTAAGAATCAACTATTTTGAGTTTAATTGATTTGAAATTTCTATTATCATCATAAGCAGGGTATCATCATAAGCAGGGTTGTAATATACAGAGCATAATTGTTTTACAATAATTTCTATGCAATGAATGCCAAATTTTCATCTACAATGAAGCGCTTACAATAAAAAAAAAATGTTAAATTTGAAACAACAAAGACCATATCTGGGATAACAATGACAAAATTAGTTTATGCAAAATATCTTACAACATGATAAAATTGTATTCAATTCAAACATTTATTTGATTCCATGCAAAGTTTAAAGTTTAATAAAAGGGGTAAGAACTAATTATATTGAGTTCATATGAAACTATTTTTATTCTTAGAATTTGGAATTTGTAAATCTTGTTATATTCATTTTCAATTTTATTTAGTATAAATTCAATTTATGTTGTTATATTTGTTGCAAATTCGGGCTAAATTATATATATTTCAATTTTATCTGATACTTTGGATCTTTTATGCTTGTAACTTGATATACAAATTGTGAAAAAAAGAAGCAAACACCATCTTAAAAGCTTGGTACATGTTTTAGAGGTTTCAACGGATTATGCTCAAGATTTAAATGATGTTTTAATAGTGGCATATATTGTCAAAGATAAAATTGTAAACATTGATAGGTAAATTCTTAAAACTGTAAAAATTAATTAATTTTTTTAAAAAGGTTAAAGTAAATATGTCTATTGGTAAAATATTTCCTAGTCATGTGTATTGGAAGTGATAAAACATAAAAGGTTTGATTTTTTCTAACATTTAGTAATGAGGAAACTATCCACCCATTTAGGCTATGTTTATTTCACCTTATTTATGTACTTATTACTTATTTTAGATCAGATTAGATCAAATAATTTTTAAAAAGTTTAGATCAAATTAGAAAAATAAAGCTTTGAGTAGGCTTGTTAATTTTATACGACCTTTTCAAACTTTATATGTATTTAATTCCGTAAATAAATTATAAAAATTGCATATTTAAAAACTACTCATTATTAATACAAATAAAATAAAATCTCAATTGATATATTTTTTTCCTTATTCAATAGCATTTTTTGCTATTGAATAAGGAAAACTACGCGAAAAACTACAAGAAAAACCATTTTTTGCAACGACAAAAGTCGTTGTCAAAAATCCAAAGTCGTTGAAAAAGATGTTTTTCGCAACGACAATTGTCATTGCCCGGTCGTTGCTGGTATGGGCGTTACCAAAGAAAAACGCAACGACTTAGGTCGTTGCTAAAAATAAATTTTACACAACGACTTTAGTCGTTGCCAAACATTTGTCGTTGCCATACGTTGCAAATTACATTGCTAATATCAACTATCTTTCGCAACGACTAAAGTCGTTGCTAATTTAAAGTTTTATATTGCAACGACAAAAGTCGTTGCCATACACTGGAGATACATATTAATGTTAACTATATTTCGCAACAACAAATGTCGTTGCTAAATATATTTCTTTATTTGGCAACGACAAAAGTCGTTGCCATACACTACACAAATATTCATGTCAACTATTTTTCACAACGACATTTTTTGTTGCTATACATAATTTTTTTTCGCAATGACAAAAGTCGTTGTCAAAAACAAATTAGTGTATAAAATATAATACATTTTAGAACAAGAATTGTCGTTGTAAAAGATAAATTAACATGCTTCTATTGCTAATTATTATATGCCTACATAGGCCTCCTTATAAGTTGCTACTAATATAATACAAGCATTAGTTGGCCGCACAAAAAAAAAAAAAAGATGAAATAACATATTACATTAATAAGTATTCTCGTCAAAAATTTACATCCGAGATAGTTTGATTTTCATCCAAAAATATACATCCAAGATAGTTTGATCGTCATTCAAAAAGCAATACATTCATAATCAATAATAGTCACTTCAACGTTTGCTTCTATCACTAATTGTAAGCAATCTTCAAAAAAATTCCTGTAAGCACTCTTGATCCCAAAAAATTGTCCACAGCAATATAAGAAACCTGGATACATACAAGTCAACAAAGAAGATTTACGACCATTTTTAAAAATGATTTTGCAAAGCAACTTAAATATAAAACTAAAATGCATATGATGGAAACAAAAAAAACATAACTATAAATAAGAGACCCTATAATGCAACAATTATCTCAATTTTACCATGGATAATTA